>KI915043.1:9470499-9684632 GCA_000473445.2 Anopheles farauti | reverse complement strand
CAGAAAATATCCAAAACCATCTGACACTGTTTTTCCTCGTCTAATAACAGCATTACGGATGTGAGTGAGTCGTCAGTTTGGGGTCGTCGAAGACATTTTCCTTTTTTGTGCCTTCTTTGGCGCTGCAACATTGTTGGCATTTGTGCTGATTTTAACACCTGGAGAGAGAGAGAGTGCCGTTGACCTACTCAGTTTTATTGGTTTCAACTTATCATGTATATTTTTCTGAAATACAGCAGAAATTTACAAGGGCATAAAAGATTGTATTTTTTATTTGAATTAATTATGCGTTAGCATGGAAAAATACACTACAAGGAAACTGCGTTCGTGGAAACAAGGTGACGGTTGATAAAGAGGACACATTACATTGCATGCTTGTGTAAAACATGCTCTGGTGGATGGAATAACAATCATCTAATCATTGGTGCTATATTTTGCCGTCAATCACACTCCACATAGAACTTGGTAGCATTCTTGATAACAACGGTGCTGTAGAGCCGACAATCGATTGTAGAACCTTTTCTTGATGCATCAAGTAGGACGAGCATATGATAAGGCGCATGACACCATTTTGCAGTCAACTGATCTGGATCATCGTCAGTATCCAGTAACAGACCTAAATCTGCTTGAAACTGCTGTGTAAACCAATACGAACTGTGGGAACAATGTACGGACTAAGGTCTGGTACTGATTTACACTCTTTGCCCTCCACTTTTCGACATTTCCTGTTATCGTAAAAAGCTACAACGTCATCTACCAAGAACAGCTTCTATCGCTTTGGAAATAGACACCCACCATAATCATTTTGCGTTGCAAAACTTTCCCGCCAACGAACTGACCCGATGGCGACGTCAGTACAAACTATTTCCGGAGCTGCTCGCGCGGATAACACTGGGGGGTACTGCATCTTCCGCGTTTATGATTCCATTTGACACCCACTATTTACACATTTCGCGCCAAAGAAAATAACAGATCCGTGTGTTTCACTGTCCGCTTGCTTCTGGGAAATTTGATTTGAGAAATATAGCAGATCTAATAAGTGACGCACACGATGGACACTGTCATCCAACATTGTTGTGTTTTGCAACATTGGCACCAGCCGGGAGAAATGCAATGTTGGCTGTGGAATTGCGATAAGAAGGTATAGAAATTCCGTTGTGAAATTGACAACCTCTGACCCACACGAGCAGAGTTGTTATAGTTGTGTCGCGTTATTAGAGCGTTTCTTTCGCAAACAACTCACCACGGTGGTTTGGGAGCAAAAATAAAAATCAAAAGTGGAAACAATTTCAGCATCCGTCAGCACCTAGGATGAATGGATTTCGTGGTTTATAATAGCAACAAAATTAAATTATGAAAAAATCGCTCCAACCAAATTGATTGATGAAAGAAGCTCTCAAACAGAACGGGAAGAAATAAAAACAACACAGTTTGAACTCCATAATCTATCATAGATCTCAGATCTTCTTTTTCCAATCCACTATTCTATGCTACTAGCCAGTGTAGTGAGAGACGCTTCAATTTTTTAGGGATAATTTTTCTTATAGGTCTGCAAAGATATACAAGCCGTCAAGGATATTGTTTCGAAGTATTCAAATAGCACCTTCCGTAGTAGCCTAATTATCCACTAAGTATTCTCATTCCGGATTCGTAAGATGACTCCTAATTTTGCCTAATCGATCGACGTGACACTCCAAGGTAGTAGCGAAAGCGATTTCACTAAGCACCCAAATTTGATCCATTCTCACCTGTCCATTCGATGGCATGGCTCGATCAGTATCAGTTTGCCTCGAAAAAATCACCCCAGCACGTCTTCTCTCGAGGTTCGTAATTTATATGCATACAAATGGAAATTCCAATCGATTGGCAAGAGATTCGGGGGAGGGAAAGGGTGCATTAGACCTATTTTTGAAAATAGACCCCCTAGACCCGCTACGCTGCCAAAAATTACGTTCCCCAAACGTTGGAACGTCGTCATCAAAATGATGAGAAAGAGAGAGAAAGAGAGAGAGAGAGAGAGCTCCAACCTCACGGTTACAAAATCGTTCATCGCTCCATGAACGATATTACGAACCAGTGGAGAAGCGGATAGTAGCAGCGATAGAACACGCCGGGCAGGGTAAAGCAGGTGATTTTTGGGAGCGATGAATTATGCAAACGATGTCAACGACATTTTGCTTTTGCATAAGTATGCCTCCAGCGGGCTGCCATTCCGGATCGAGTTGCTGGAGTGCTTCGGAGCAGCACGAGAAACGGGTGCAATAAATTATCCCGCGCGAATCTGGTACGTATGTATGATCCCTAGCCCCAGGAATGGTTCAGGAGAGAAGAAGCAAGGCATAGGAGATTGGAAGTGGTACAAAAAATCGATGAAATAAATTCGACAATGGTTTGAAATCGATCCGAGATGAAAATTAATCACTCCGCGTTGTTCGAATGTTAACAATGTTTTTGTAAAATTGTTGGACAAATATTGACGGACGGAAACTTACCTTTTTCCGCTGCGGAAAAGCACTCGAACTCGAACTGTTCGACGGATTTAAATTCGTTTTTCAAGTGCTGGAAACCGTGCAAGGTACGGATGCAGCAGACGCTGAGCAGCAACAGCATCAAAGCATGCCCTGCTATCGAGATCATCTTTGATGGGAACATTTTGCGATTCTTGCGGAGAGCTTCCATTCAGTGAATTCTTCGATTCATTTAGTCCAGTTAGAAATTGTTTTATCTCTTTAATCAGCCGTTCGATAAACTGTTTCACTTCAACTCGTAGCAAATCTGAAAAGAGAGAGAGAGAAATGAAAGAAAACAAGGGCAATTTAGTAAAGGTTTAAAAATAGACATTTTTGCGGTAAATGGGTCAAACCGATGAGTGTGTAAAAATAGCTAGGAAGACGGTTGCTCTATAATTTGTCACATCACATCACATTCACGATACAGGTATAAAAACGAGAGCTCACTGATGCAGCGTGACTTCTCTAAAGCGATTGATCGCACTGGATCCCCCCCAAGGAATAGACGGAATAGATTTGGAAGGTAAAAAGATTCACCGGAAACATTAAGCGCCCGCACTTTGGTCTGCTCGCTGTTGCTTGCTGCTGCGCACTGGCGAGATTATGCTTCCTTTCTTCCTTCTTCAAGTGCTTTCGGCGCGATATCGATCGATCCATTAGGTGGGTGTTGCGACCGAAGCGGAGGGGGGGAGGGTGGTTTTCACGCGCCAGGTAATCGATACGGTTGAGCATTAGCATTAACTTTCAAAGTGGTTTATAAAAGTTCAAACAGTGTGGAGCGTACGTTATAAAAACAAAAACCACCACTCTGCTCGCTCGCATTAGCACCTCTGAGTGGAGGAGGGAGTTTGGAAGCTTCCATATCTTCCCTATCCCCATCGCGACACACCAGAAGGTATCCAATTAGGTGGCGCATGATTTATGAACCTTTTACGGACGATCAAGAGTGTACACAAAACGCACCCATTCCCATGGTTTTACCCATATTTGCGGAAGCGTATTATCGTTCATACACTCGTGTGAATCTTTCCTGCAAAACGCCAGACCATACCGGGTGTGGGTGGAAATTTTAATTGGCAACTTGACGTTAGCTTTTGGTGGTCTCGCACTTGTCGCCGGTACGGCTACAAGCCTCGCTCGCCCTCAATCTGCCACGACTGATCTATTTACGTAGCGCAGGCTGTGTGTGCCGGTTGATACTTTTACTATATTTGATCAAGCACTGCCTGTTACCGCTTCATATCACGCGTGCTGGTGTCTCTTTCACTGCACGATGCCGTGCCGTGGTCGAATTGCTAATGCAGTGGGTGGATTGACGATGATTAGACAAGTCGGCGTGTAGCGAAAAACGCGAAACCCGAGCCGAGCTGTAGGAGTCTGTGCACAGGCCCCTCACATGGGGAAGCAAGAGGAGGTGCCAGTTTTAGGATCGTATGGGACGAGCAGACCTTGCAGTAGCGAGAACGATAAATAGTAGAACACGTGTCGTGGTGGAGACGCCAAGTCGATCATGTTTGCGTATCGCGTTCTGGTCGTAACGCACGGCATAGGGCTTTCCAATTAAGATGAGTGAAATTTATCCCACTGTTGTCGTCTTCCGCCAGCAGCGGCTAATCCCTCCACACGATCCACATTCGCTTTTAATTAACCGCCCGAATCAAATCGTTCAGGGAATTTATGCATTCCAACTGCGATTAGGTTGGTGTAGTTTTGTGTACGTGTGTGTTTTTTGTCGATTGTGCTAGTGCGTAGTTGTTGTTTTGTTTAGAACCACGAAACAGTATAAACCGTCATTGGAAAATGAACGGAAATAGCAGTTTCGTGTTGATCGTGATGTTTATATCTTAAAGTGGATACAAAAGTAAAGAACTGTTCCTATCTTTGTAATAAAAGATTAACAAAATCCACCGAACGAAAAGCGTTGATTTTAGCTGATTTCAGGGTTATCGACCAAAACTTGGGCCTATCCCAGCGAACTTATTCGTTTAGTTCAATAACCTGAACATGTGAACAACGTAATAAACAACGTTTTCCGCTCGGATGCAGCCGGAGACTTCCATCCGGAAGTCAAGTGATCGGGATCGTTAGCCATGATTAATGAATGTCATTTACGCTTCCCAAACCGTCTTCCATCATCACTCACCGTCGTCTGAAACGAGCCAAGAGGGTCAACTTTTCGCTTGAGTAAAGCTAAACCCGACGTCCGCCGCCAATCTAGCAATTAGTGGTAATCGGGATTGGAATTGCAAATGATGGAAAGCTTGTGTGAGCGGGTTTGTGATCATTTTCGGGAAGTTTATTAAAACAGACGATAAGAAAATGAACTCCCTCAAATTCGCCGATGTTAGAAAACTGTATTTTGATAAAAGTTATTTTTGAAAAATTATTGATTGCTTTGATTTTATTTATTAAAGAACGGTTTTGTAAACCGCTAGCCAAAAAGCGGTCCGACTTTTTTTTTCGTCTAGTTTGAGAATTATGGCATTCACGTATAATAGGTTTCTGCTTTCTAGCTCAAGAGCTATCAGACTCCATTAAGCTCAAAACGATGGTAAATGGTCCTTGCCAATGGGTAAAAAAATAATACTTTTCTCCACAACATGTCCAGAAACCGGTAAAGATCCTACCTTACGTTCAGCCTTGTGTTTTACGATCCTACTCTAGCCCAATAGTAAACGATGGAGCCATATTTTTAGACACAACCCATACACAAAGCTTACACCGCCGAAACCTAGCGCACGCAGCACGAATAGAATTTTACGATTTCCAGTCACGATCGGACCAGAACTCACCACGAGGTTTCCCGGGGACGCGTTCGTGCATTAATAAACAATATTCGGCAACGAGCGGGCTATTTTCCCGTCCTGCCCGCCAGTCACGTAGCAAATGGGAAAAGCAGGTGAAAATTTCTCATTTTCCCGATTTCTATTGGACGACCACGTGTGACTGGAATGGAAAATGCTGACGTCACTTGGCGGTGCGGTGCAACGTCATTAGGACGACGGTTGACGACAGAAAACAATCAACAGAAAGATAATGCACAGGTCGTTGGGATGTAGGTGGTTGGGGCGTTATTTGTTAAACACATTTAACACAACACGTTTAATCAATTCTCGGAAAATAGGGCATGGTAAACACGATCCCGTTTGTGCGTCGGAAAACTGCGATCACTTTGTGCGATGATGTACGCTGGTTGTCACAATCAGCTCAACACGGCATGATCGAAACTAGAAAACAACAGGTTCGTTTGGTCAAAGTGCAGCAAAATGTTTGCTTCCTTTCGATGCTGAGCTGTCACGATTCCTGGCATTTCTTCTAAGTCGCAATGTGAGTGGAATCGAATCAAGATTTGTCGATTAGGCGAACACAATGTAGCACAATATGTTTAGTTCTTAATTTCGCAAACAAGTTCAAGGGTCGTTCATCGACTTTTTTCCGTTCGCAAACAAAACTATCCAAGCAGCGAACAAAATCCTTGACCCGGTCCCGCGCGGGCCACGCGTAGCTGTGCGAAATCTCCCCAACGCCGTATGAATGAACCACTACTGTTCCACCGAATTCCATACGAAACGCGGCGAATGGGTTTCGATTTTCCACCACCAACCACCGATTGACATTCCGACCCCGTTAACTCAATCAGCAACCATAAACGCGTGGTACCGTAGGGCGACGAAAAATGAGCACAGCATCGTTTTCGTTCCAATGTTTATTGGCTGCCGATGAAGGCGTTTTGTTCGTCGCACGGTTGCGTCGTAGCCGGTGGTTCATTGATTTTCATGCATAAAACAGCGGAGAAAGAAAAGGTTCAAAGTAATTCAATAGCGGCATGAACAACCAAAAAAAAAAAAAAAACAAAACCGGTGGTCTCTATCATCAAAAGAATCTAGCGGCCGGCACGGGGACTATCGGGAGCTACAGTGTCGGATAGGACGATAGGCTTCGAATTCATTTTCATAATTAACGATATATTGAGCGCACGGGACGTAACCTTGCCTTTCAGGGTCGATGTTTTGACCAATTTCGGAAAGGTATGGCGGCGAGCGCTAGGTTGGCAATAAATCGAGGGGTGCGCACAGACAAAACAATCCCCGGAAGAGAAGAAAATAAATTTTAATCAAACAGAAATAACCATCATTACGTTTGGGGCGCAAAATGTCGGCCCAGACACGCGGCGACAGGTTCAAACGACAGTTTTTAACGGAGGTCAATTAGAACGAGAAAGCAATTGGTGAATTACTGGTAAAAAAATCGTCCCAAATGATCCTTCCACTCCCATCGACATTATACCATTTAAGGCTAGTTCTGTCACTCTGCTAGTATGCGCCACTTATTGCGTCTTACGAACAGGCAATGACATTTCCGCGCGCATAGCGTCCTCTATCGGCAAAAATAGAACGAGGAATGGAACCGCTTTGCAACCTTCAAAATCCGATCCACAGCGTTGCTTCGCCTCGTCTCACATAGTACGGTTTTGTAATCGAGATCGCTTGCTAGGTGTATTCATTAGAGTAGTTCCGAAGAAAAATAAAACCGGATAAGTGCAATAAAAAACAGCCAGCCAACCAACCAACCAACCAAGCAGCCGTATAGCTTGGAGCGGCATGCGTAAGGTGCAATAAAATTCAAATATTGCTACTTTAGTAGCTGACCACTGTGGATGAATGATGTAGGGTGAGGGCGAGAGGGTCTGTTTGGTGGGAGTGAACTTGGTGTATCGTGTTACAGACACAACCTCAACTAACGCTTAACACAACTGAGATGCCGTGTTGTTCATCTAGGGCGATTGTTTTAGGGCTCCGAAGTTTGGCGCTCAAAATCCGGACACTCTGCGGTGCTGAAAACCGGCCACCCGTCACAACATGTTTTGATGATGGTTCGAGACAGGTTGCTGGTGGTTTGCGTTTAGGTGTTTGTGTGCGAACATTGACTGATTAACACACCAACGTCTCTTTTACGCGTCTCCGCACCAACACGCCCCAAACATCACAATCGTTGGTTGTGATTAAACTTTGTCATTGGGTCATTGTATCCACCCGTACCTGTTGTGATCGTTCAGCTGCTAGGTCTATTATTTGCCGTTTTAAATGATACAAGCGCGCAACCTTTAGAATGAATTATTTAACCTTCCTCCGGGTGTGGCGACCCTCTTTTGAGGTCTACGAGCCGGCACTTGGGTTCGTTATAGCGGCCAAGGTTCGTGTAAAACAGGGTGAAAAGTGGTAGAAAGGTTTACGCCGTTCCCATCCCGTTCATTACGCGTTGTTTTAATAAACAAACTGGTACTGTTGTGCAATGAGGCAACAAAAAATAATGTGTGGAGAAAAAAATTAAATTTCCAATCAGGAGCTCGCGGCTTGCCAGTGTTGACCACGAATCGGGATTTCTTTTAATGATGGCATAATTTAATGCGCATGCATGCAATCGATCACCTGCCGACGACATGCGAAGATTTTTGCTGCTTGTGCAGTGTTCGTCAGACCATTCCGAGCACGCAAGGATCTTTTATAATTTTTGTAAGAAATAATTGATATAATCAGGGTTCACCGTAGTTGTCAATCTTCTTGGATAATTATGCTAACGACATGCTGGGAGTGATACAGTATATTTAAACGGAACACCCCGCGGATAATTGATAATTGCCGTTACCTTAACGAATTCTCGTTCGTTTTTTTTTTGCTCTGTTGTTTTTTTTGGCATCTCCATTCTCTCACTAACAACAACAAGCGATGGTGTTAGTTTCGCATCAAAATAATGCTAATTCAACCTTTCACTTCCAGTGCAAAACGTTGCCGAATGAATGAACCGAAATTGTCGTTATTATGCCTGTCTATTTAAATTTTGTTACCCGCTTGCTGCCAAAAAAACGAACATCCAAACCCTGCACGATCTTCAAGCGTACGCGTGGAACGTGTAATCTTGCCGTTTGGTCTATTTGGCTCGGAAGACACACACACACACACGCGCGCGCGCACGAATAGAGAATATCATCAGTGCATTATCATGGGCGCGTAATAATACGCGAACCGCGAACTCAATTACCGAAACCGTTCGCGTGCCCGCCTCGCTCCCACCACGGCAAAAAAAATTCACAGACCCCACGAAATCGCCTCATTGATATACCTCACACTCACCGAGGACCCATTTTAATGCGGAATCGCCCCAAATTTGTGCCGACCCGTTGGTGGTGTTGGTGTTGCGAGCGCCACCACCCAACATTTATGCGCCCTTTTTTGATGCGCCGTGTGATGTTACCGGCCGGTGTTGCCGGTCGATTGTTGGTTGTTGGTGGGACTGCTGGGTCTGGGAATTTGTGTGCTTATTTTGTTTGCTTCTGCCTTCTGCTGCCAAGGCAGAAGCTCCGTTCTTTGCGCCGCGAACCGGTTGGAGCAGCATCATCTGTCGCTTATACCAACCTGCGTGTGAGTTTAATCCATCTTACTGTGTTTTTTTTTTTTTTTGAGAGCCACCGCAAGATTGTGATGGTTTAAAAATAAAATGTAGAGACTAGAGGAAAAAAAATCACGCTCTCGCACACATCGGAAGAAGAGCATTTTGAGGGGTCGAAACATCGAAAATTAAAATGCACCACAATCGGCATCATCGGAATTTTGACGTGTTTGTGACGTGGGTATCAAAAATCATCTCATCTCTCCTCACGCTCGTATTTTTTTTTTGACACCTCACTCTCGCCTGTTAGTCTGATTAGCGTCGGGCGTTGATACGAGACAAAAGTCTGCCAATCGGTGTGTGTGTGTGTGTGAGTGTGTGTGTGTAGCACTTGAGGCAACTCCACTACACGCGCACGAGCTGCTTGTCAATGGCTTTAGCGAAATCTGCAGTCGTACCGTTAATATTACTTCCCTGCGTCATTCAGGCGAAAGGATGCGGAATGTATGGCAAGAGAGCAAGTAAAACACTAATGACCTTGATAAGCGAATCAATATTGTTCAAAACGAAATGCCATAGCAAACCTTACGGGCCGCAGGACGCGGATTTCCCAGCACAGAACGGGGGGGATTGTGGGAGTCGCTACAATGCGGCAAAAAACAATCGTTGTGGCGTTGTTTGGTACGTAACCGACGCAGTCGGTGAGACTTTTGCAAGATTAAACATCAAAACAGAAGCACCAGCGGGAAGGAACCGGCGTGTCAGCAAGAAAGCTGTGTTTGTGAAAGAGTGTGCTTACAAACACGCTGGGTAGGCCAGTTGGGACCAGTTGCAGTACGCAACATTGTCGACTTTTATTTTAAATTTTACGGTGAGAGTCATGAAAATGAAACGCCCATTAGGGTGGACGATAAAAATAGGCTACATTGAAGCTATCTTTACAGCTCCGTGGGCGAGAAGAAAGCAATGTTTTGCTTCATTATCTCCGTCGACAAGTAGTGCTGCAAGCAATCGTTTGCTATCATTATATTGTGTGCCATATTATGAAATATGGTTGGATGTTTTATTTATAAATCAAACGGGGTTTCGCTGCTTCCATGCATCGTCCTATCCGATCCACTTTGAACTAAAATCAATAAACAGAGCGTCGATTATCCGAATATTCATCGTCCGAACAGTTTGCTTTGTAAGTAAATTTCAACGTTGTCAAAGCGGTCATTCATACATAAACGACTCTTTGTCGGACTGTTTGGATCAAATGAACATTTTTGGTCACGACGATTTGTTGGATTTAAATTCATTCGAACGGTTAACCGTTTCTTTGCGAAATGTCTGTCATAATTTAACACTAACCAAGCGCAAGTTATTTTGATAACATTATAATGATTAAATAAAAAAAAAGATCTCTTTTCCAACGCAAGGGAAGCGTCCCCGAAAGGCTCGCCCGTTGGTACAAAACCACCATCGCATTGTCGTCGTCGTACACGCTCGCTGTCGTCGTAGCGTTTTGTTATTTCCATCACACGTTTCCGCTCGTGCGGTTTGTAAATAAATACGCGCGTCCCGCGCTTGACGCACACGCACGCACGTTGGCGTAGGAAGGAAGGGCCCCATTACCGGATGAAGAACATCATGCGAATCAAAAACTCGAACCGCGCACGCACACCACCACCGTCACTTGCAACCCGTAATAAAACGTTCGCGCGTTCGTTCCAAACGCAAACGGAAACGAGATGATCCCAAAATCACGACGCACTTGCGGTGTGCCGTACGGGAAGATACGAATTTCGACCCGATGGGTGGGTTTAATGCAGACGCGGGTTTTGAGGAGACTGCACAGGGGCTAGATTTATCGCGGAGGGCGGTTTGTTTTGCTGGGTGGGGACGCAATTTGTTTTGACGAGACGTACTGCGTGGCGCTGCTGATAAGAGAGGAGAAGCAAAACCACTCGAGCGCCAGCTGGAGCAAACAAACAATGTTCTTAAGTGAGTTCGGACATTGCGTGAATGCGTGTGTAGAGAGGGCTTTAATCAATTGGACGATGGTGACGCATGACGCGGACAGGGCCTATTACTAAGAAGCAGCGTTTTATCAATAAGTTGACGAAATTTGAAGCTTAGTTAAACAAATATTTTCGTGTTCTACCGACATTGAGTTTTTTTTTTATCTGAAGCTGTTGTCGGTTCCATCCGCTTCGTATTACGAGCAATAATTCCAGTAATTGAACTTCGCAGCAGCGCACCTAAGTACCCCTTGCGTTCGGTCGATAACATCCTTCCCGTTCACTTAACACTACTCACACGGCCTTGGAAAAAGCTCTCAGGGCACACGTTATCGTAATGAGTCATTTGGACTTACGCTACGCTGAAGCGTTGCGTTCAATGAGGAGGAAAATAAATTCCACACGCTACTACTTACCCCGAAAGGAAATGGGGGAAAAAGCGCAAACAAAAAACACAGACACACACATAATCTTACACCGCTGCTACCGACGACACGTTGCCACCGAAAGATCAGAGCTCGGCATGAAGCACAAGGCGTCTCCATGTGCGGTGATTTTAGGCCACCACTACCATTTGGGTTGCGATTATGATCCCGAAAATAATGTTCAACAAAAAGGATAGCAACGTTGCGAGGGTGTGTGTGTGTGTGTGTGTGTGTGTGTGTGTGTGTGTGTGTATGGTTTTGTCTCTTTCAACAAATTGATCGGCTGCTGCGGCACAGGGCAGGCTAGTACGTGTACTGGCCTCGGGGAGTTCTGGCAAGGGAGAGATAAATATAACCACCAGACACGCAGGCACGCTAGGACGCGACAAGCTTATGGGAGATTGGTACCTTTGGGACCCGAAAATATCCATATCAGCTTTCCGCACGCTCCCGCTTCGATGGTGGAGTGGTTTTTGCTTTCCGCTTTTTCTGCCTCTAGTGTGTGGGCTTCGACTTGATTCGCACGGAAGGAACAGTGGTATTTTATAGTGAGCCAAGCACAAGAGATGTTTAATTAAAAGAATTTAACCAATGTGAGTAACTTTAAAATGTGCGTCATAATGTTTGTTCACTGCTATTAACATCTCATTAGGATACAAATATTTAAACACACTTTGAATGAGTTAATACACGATACGGAAAATCGACCCCAAAATCTAATTAATATTTCAAGACGAGAGTGAGCCGGAAAAGTTTGAGCTTCGCTTTCTATCTTCCTGTTGTTTGAGATAAAAAATATAAGTGAGCTATTTTAAAGGATGCCCAACAGCCATGTGCTTCGTGGGTATCGTTGGTTACACACATACACACATGCACGCACAATCTTATGCAGATTCTTGGCCCCGTGTGGGACAGGGATACGGGGATTTACGGGACGAAGCCAGCCCTGCGTGCGCAAATCTGCGGGATACGGTTTCCGCAAAAAGCAAGTGGTGTAGAAAATTGTTTTCCATCGGTCCGACAATACGAAACGAAATACGCTGCTACCGATAGATGGGAAACGAAGAAACCTCATGGAGGGCAAAATGGGAGATACTTTTTTCTTCGCATACTTACTCGATCGTGTGCGATGTGCTCCTCCAGCTGCACAGTGTTGTATCGGTTTTCGGTGGAGAGCATATTTTTATTTATTTACACCACCCCGTTGGTTGCCCCGTGCGGCAGATATATCCTTCTACCGCAGGACATACTTCTCACGAGCGGCATAATGTTGACTTATGGGCTTTCGTTTGTTTACAGCCTCTTGTCGACCAGAATCGTCGACAAAAAAAAGGGGGATGACTGTAAACGTCTGTCAATAAACGGCGCGAGACATGGCGCATAGGGCTGTTTCCTAGAAAATGAAACAACCAAAGCCTCGAGGTGGGCAAATAAAGGCCACGATACTTGCCTGAGCGGAAGGTTCTTCTCCGTGGGCTTTCACTGCTACAAACGCGTTGTTCTTGTCAAGAGCGAGTCTTCATGTCAGACATGCCTAGCGAATCTGGCTCAACAAATCGGATCAATTGTACGACGGCGACGACGACAACGACGTCATTGCGTTTCCATTGTCAGACCGGTCGCCCAGAAAATGTGTGTTCCTCACGAAGAGAGGAGCAGCAGCATAGCGTTTGCTCAGCTGGAAGCAGTCAACGGTCGTCTCGCCGTTGCACGGTTTTCGGCGAACCGTCGTCTCGCACGGGAGCAGACCTTGGCAAACAAATCTGTTCCGTGGAAAACGGACCCATTTACGCACGATTTAATGAAACGTTTCGTCAACAAAATCGTAATTGCATGGAATTTTTATCAGCGAAATTCGTTGCGAAATAGCATTCGGGCAGTCAAATTAATAATCATTAAAACAAACGACCTCAAAACACATGGTAAATATGTTCGTTTGGAGCGGGAAATAATGCGAACGAAATTTCTCATTATCATTATCGGCACGAAAAATCGCCACTGCCCAAAAGTTCGCTCACTTATGGGTACCTTGTTTTTAATTTTCATAAATAAAGACCAGCAGACCCTCAGCTTTCGACGGAAGAGAACACGGACACATTTTGATTAGAACCGCTCGATTTGCGCGATGCCGTCGATCCGATAAGGTGGTCCCGGACCGAGACCGAAAGCACCGGAAGAAGTCTACCCTGGTACCGTTTCGAAAGCAAAGCTCAAGGGACGATAATCTGACGGAAACGAGGAATACGATTTTAATACGCTGCACGCCCGTCCTTTCCCTTGCTGGGTGAAATAATCAATAAAATCGTGTTGGCTTCCCGTTCCGCTTCTACTAAAGCTTACATTATGCTCCACTTCACCGGCAAACACAGGACAGCTGTTTCCCGAAGGTCACCAAAACCACCATCGTGACAATAATTGTAAATTTCTCTCGAGTCGTCCTTTTTTTTACAATCAAGATCACTGATTTATTTATCAACACATAAAAAAAACGAAAAAAATCGGCCAATTCCACATTCTGTGCGATTAACCACATCACCACATCATTTGCGCCTGGCGATGAACAGTAACACCAGCAGCAGCAATCATGAACCGTGGTCGCCTTTCGCGCAATGACTTCATCAAAAGTCCATTAGCGCACGCAGGAACAAATCATGGTTTCCCGAGCGCTTCGCTTTCCCACCCGTATCGCATCGATCCACATATTTCCACGGCGTGGGAGCGAGGGGAAAATTGGGATCATTAGATCACAAATTGAAATGCGGTGAAGCGCGTACCAGGGAGGGAGGGTTTCGAGTTAAGTTGCGGGCGGTGCATCAGTGGAATGATAAAGTGTTTTTGAACGAAGTGGTTTTATTTTGTGGAATAATTTCAGCTTCATTTTTTGATTTTTTATTTATTTTGGGATTTTTGGTTGCTAAAAAAATCAAGGAAGCATCGTAAATGATTGCTAATGAGCGTGGAAAATTTTTGAAAATTTGTCATATTTTTCACTCATCCAAATTGGCTAGGACGGTTGATACGATAAAATGAAACTCAATAAACCTCAAATTGTTTTTTGTTACTACTTCGTTAACCATACAACAAATTCTAATATTATCCATCAAAATAAGAAAAAATCGATTTCAAATCTCAAAAACCGACCACATAAAGGCGACAAATATTGCACCATAATAGCACACCGAACTCCCGCTTGCTTATCAAGCGTTGGTGACTGTTCGCGATCGGGCAGGCCATAAAAATTATACCCTTACCATCGCCAGAGGCCACCGGCGGCAGCGTTGAAAAGGCCCATCCAACATATCCCATTAACATCACTACATTCCATAAATAAATTATCTCAAACGGTCGCTTCTCTCCTGCTCGCGATCTCACTTTGTCGAGGCGATGCAACGCTTCCTGCGACCAAATTCTTCGTCCATGCATCGTCCCCATATAGCGTCCCCGAGGCCCTGGCACGGTGAATGTGCAGAAGCCGAGCCGACGAAAATATCGAGCGTGCGGAATGTTATGTACCTTTCACTTTTGGGGCATTTTGTGCTTGGCACTTGTGTGTGTTTATTTTGTTTTTAAAGGGTTTAAAGAAAAATAAAATAAAAAACAAACAAACCGCCCCAGAAGGAAGGAATCAATCATGCGGGTCTTTACGGCATGCTGTCCTTTCGATAATGGTTTGGTTTATTTTAATTTTTTTTTCTTCTCATGTAATGTGACACTTGTTCTTAAACGACTTCGTTCGATCGCAAACGTATCCGGCGGCGATTGCTTATTTTTTGTTTGTTTGTTTTTTTTTCTATCTTTTCTCTCTATGTTCTTGGTTGTTTGTGGCATTCGCAGATCGAGCCGGTATGTTTTTATTTTGCCTCCTTTCTTTCTCTCATTCTTTTTTCTTCTCCTATTAACGACTGCCTTCACCATCGTCGCGGGCTTTGCACTCTTCGGTGAGAGCTTTTGCTGCAGCCCTGAAAATCGTTCACCCTTCTGTTCTGTTTGTGAAAGTGCACTTTGCACCAAACCGTGCGTGATGAGGTTTTGTTTGGGTTATTTTTGAGATCATCCAGCCACCGCCTCCAGACGGTTTCTCAGAGCGGCACGCAGAAACGCTTAACATTGAAGCAAAAGAAAGACAGAGACGGAGAGAGATCGCGAATGCGTATAATATGCATTCCAGACATGAACGGCGTGTATGCACAGGAATAAATTGCTTTAATCGAGAACTCGTCTTCTTCGCTTTGGAAGCAAGCGGCCGCCGCCCGACCAACAACTCGTCTTGCGAGCCATTGGAGAGGCATTGCTTGCGCATAAAAGGCGCCTAGATAGGGATGGAAAACCATAAACATAGTCCAGGAAAGGAAGCCACAAAACAACAACAAAGCCAAAGGCGGAAACCCCTGTTGCAGCCGGTGACGGAACCGTTTTGCCTTCAAACCCCCTTCCCTAAGACTAAGCCGGATCAAGGTTAAGGAACTTACCCGCAATCTCTTTCCGCGAGCACACACACACACACACACGTGCGCGCTTACGACATAAGAACTGGTTTCGGTTTTGGATTTTTCCCTCCACTTTCGTTGCTCGTGGTTCGGTCGATTGGATTAAATTTATTTAATTTTTATTGCAATATTTTCTGCCAACGTCGGTTGTCGGATTTTTGGTTTGCTTTCACTTGTGTTGTTTTTTTTATTCGTCACTTCCTGATCCTGATTGTTTTGCTTTTCGGGGCGGGGAGGGGTAACGCAGTGGAAGCTTTTTCCCCGATTATCGCTTTGCCGGAAGCTATGAAGAGAACAAATTTTCACACACTTTATTTAACTCTAGCGGGGGCACCGATTTGGCTTTGGGTTAAAATAAAAACACACACAAAGATACTATGTAAACAACACTTTCTCAACACGTTGCACCAATTGCTTTCGGTTGCCGGTCTGGACCTAACGCAATCTCGTGCGAATTGTGATTCCCCCTGCAAAGTCTTTTTTTTCCTTAACAAGTGAGCGCACTCGATACGAAAAACACTTTCGATTGCACCAAAACACACGACGAACGTAATGCACTTCAAAACACTACGAATGGAAGGAGGGACGCTTCTCACGAACGCGCGGTGAGATGGTTCGGTTTTTTAGCATCTCACAGCGTATCACTCTCACCAGCAGCACAGCATCTCACGGCACGTGAGATGCTTATGACGCGTTAGAAATTTACCGTCGGAGCACTAGGCCTCCGCTGTGGGTCGCAAAATTTGGCACTACCGCCAAATAAATATCAACAACGACCACTGCTCCAATTTTCTATTCCAATTTCCATGTGGTCGGGGTTGAATTTTCTTGCAGCTCACAAATTTGCTTTTCTAAAGATGCCTCTCTTTTTTTTGCTATCCTTGCTAACCAAACCCGGGACAGTTTGGCCAGAAAGCTACCACACTTTGACCTCTCGCAGTGGGACACTCACACATGTGGACTTCGTTTTTGTTATTGTCGCTTCTTTCCTCGCTTACGGGCAATAAATTTCGTTCGCGCCACAACAACAACGCATCCTCTCTCGCTCTCGCCGATGGAGGCCCCGAGCCCGTATACGCTTACGCACGCCGCGATATTGCTTACGACGTTAGAACTTCGCGGATCCGATCCTTTATTTTTTAGATCATATAATGGATTGGCCAACTACGCTGACTTGGAGAGGAAATTCTAACCACTGCTTGCATTAAAGTTTCGAACACTTACAAACACTTTCCTCAGCATACTTCGAACGTGAATAAGACGTTTCTACTACGGGAAACGGCTAAAAGAGCACCGTGCGTGCGAGCACAACCTTCCGTCGGCGAGCATCACTTTGTTATGACTGGGGTGGGATTGCGTTGGTTAACCAGCCCCTAGTTGATGCACACTAGACTTCGCCGTAAAAAATATTGGACAAAAATTATTTTCACGTTTTACTGTTGTATTAAAAAAAAAACAATCTATTGAAATTCAAGTAAAGAGCTCATTTCACCGCAAGAGTTTTATTCATTCGAAACTACAGAAGTACAAAAATTAAAAACATTTTATTCCCCAATTGTATTTCTTCAACAAAACCCACTGTGCTGTGGGGGACGATGCCTCCCAACCGCCCAACCTGTATTTTTTGACCGAAAATCGGGTTTTCTCGCTTTAGTTTCTCTGTCGCGGCTGTTCGCTCTCTCAGTCATGTTTCCCTTCTGTATTTATTCTCTCATCCTTTTTTTCTATCTATGGATCTAGTGCACGCAAAAGTGTACGTTTTTCATGTTTTATATTTGTCTGTTTGCTATATAACAGAAAATTAGAAAAATGATATATTTTTCTAATATTTACGTTTTGTGCAGAAGAATGAGACGATAGAAACTCATGAAACATGTGAGCATGGTTTAAAACAAATATTTTTATTAAAATGAACTAATATTTTGATGATCCTTGAGCTACATAGTGGCCTTCTCATATTTTGAGTAAACAAACAAATCGTTTAATCGAGCCAACTTTTAGCAACGATAGGAATAACCAACATAATCTGAAAATAAATTTAACGATCGTTTGTTTGCATTAAACAGCTTATTGATAAGCCATTCGCGTGATAACGTAGCGCGCGATGAGGGTGACACAAAATAGAAACTTTCACTATTTTCGTTCGGACTATTTCAGGAAACAAACAGACGAACATAACCGACTGCAGAAGTGCTGTGCTTTGTACGAGAAACTTGTTGCATGATCAAGTTCTTTGGCATCGAGAATTAGTGTCCAGCAGAAGCATTCATTCATCACATTCAACCCGCTAATGGATGTGCGTGTCTCTGTGTGTGAGAGTCACCAAAAATGTGTGACATCTCCCAAAAACCCGTTCCGAAGTGGTCGCTAATTAGAAGTTTAATCACGCTGCGGTGTTTACCAGACTACGATCATTAGCTTATCAGTGCCGCCTGTATCACATTATTCTTTCCAGTACCGATCAGTCGGCGTACAAAATAACCTAAACCCATTGGCAATTCATTGAAAAGATCAATTTGACAAATGGAACAAACCAAAGTCAGCTGCAGTTCGGGAGGAGGAGGGAGGCTTAAGCTGCAGAGAGGAAAGTTTATAGGTGTATGTGTAAGATAACATAAATTAGGGACCAATGGTGCGAATGTTGGAGATTCAAAATGTTAACCGGCTTTGTTTAGTGACAAATGTTTACCTTATTTATACAGCTTGATTTCTTCTTTTCTTTGCTTTTTGTTTTTGCTAATTCATTGCCGGAGAGAGCCGGGAGGGTCAGGCTTCGCACGCATGTTTTCACCACCAGCGGTGCCTTGCAGCCCGTTCTGCTGTGGGGCTACTTCGGGAAACATAAATTAGCGACCCACCCCTGCTGGGCGATATGGGCGTTATTTTTGGGTACGGTTTTGCTTTTTATGCAAATCTCGCCACCGAAAAACCGGCCTCGGTTGCGCACTGTTTTGAAACTGAGGCTGGTGTTTTGGCGAAACTTAAATTAATTTGTCCTCCTGATCGGGCGACCTTCGCGATGAGCGGCGAAGGCTGCGCCTAGAAGATCGCTTCCCCGGACGTTCGATGAAAGTTGTGAATGGACAGCGTCCCGCTAGAAGATTGCGGCCTAAATTAGGAGTAGAGCAGAGCTCAATATTCAAAACATGCGTTGGAATGTTTCGGTGGAGCATCGCGCACGCATTCACTTGCTAATGAATTGGCGTTTTGATGAGAGGATTTGAGGCTGGCTTTTATTGGGTTGTTTACCGTGCGTTAGTGGACGCTTAGTACGCAGTTTCGTGTGTGGATCGTGGGATGATCGTTGGTGGTAAGTTGACTTCATTCATACCACTCGTAGAATCCGCGTGGCACACGCCTTCTTCCACTGGAGATCGTTATTAGAGTAAAAAGAGATGAAAGAACAAGAAAACGCAAACACAAATCACTGTTTCTTTACGTGGTCAAAACTGGTTGGTTGTTGTCTTCTTTTTGTTTGTTGAAAAGATTAAACACTCGAGGAAGTCCAGTACATTTACGTTTTTTGTTTTTTGTTTGTCTTTTGGTCCTTATCACTTTCGAAAGGCGTTACTCACCGACGCAAACGCAGCGAAATGCATAGCTGGTGAGAGTAATAAATTCCTATCACCGCCCGTGTACCGGTGATCTGTGACCGTTTCGGGTGGAGCACGATAATTGATCCAATTTTTTGTCATCGTTTTCAGTTCGTTTTGTCACTTGCACCATTTTGGGCCGGGCATTAAACGATCAACTTTCACCAACGCTTACGGTGGAATCGTTGGCGACTGGTACGGTCGGTGGAAGCTGTGGCAAAACTGTTTGTCTTATTACCTTTGCGTTTGTTTTGTTTCGGTTTAATTTTTCCCGAGGTCACTGCAAATTTTTACTCACGACTGGTTTACTTTAGAGTTTGGAGTTTATATGCTGTATAAGTCTTATGATATATTACGTAAGTTTTTAATGTTACGTTTGAACTTTATAAACAAGCATATAGATCCACATAATCGTTAACAATTGCTACCGGAGCGACTGAACAGTCAAAACGAAAATCGTACGCAATATGTAAATTGAAATAATTATACGAATGCTTATGGAGTAATTTCCATTAGAAAATAATCCTAACATGGGAGGCTTTGGGAATCGTTTGAAAAAAAAACGTTTGTTGAACACGGTGCGATTCGAAGTTTAACGAATGTATTGTATGCAATTTAAAATTAAATTTATTCATTAAAAAATGGCAAACTCCAACGCTCGAAAAGATGATTGTATTTATTATTTTAATTTACAATCTCGAATTCACTTGACTGACACAAAATGCAAATAAAACAAGCAAACAAACATGCTTTGAACGAAGGAACACTGTGCTGAACCCGTCGAACGAACGCTCCCAACTTAACGAGCGCAACATTTGTACGGTTCTGTGTGTCTGTGAGCGCGCGAAACGTCAAAGAAAGCACGTGGCGTTTGTTTACCAAAACAAAGAGCCGAATTTCTGGAATTTCAAGCCTATTGTTATACGTGTTTCGGGGATTGTGCAGCAAGTGTGACATTTTCCGGTGCTTGAAAAAAAGTTTTAGCATAAAGGTAAGACTTGGAGATGGTTAACAGCGTGAAATAACATTTGATTCGAGAACGGTGAATGTGATGTATGGGGTGTTTCGTGGCCATCGCTAGCGCAGCATGCGTTCGTGGAGCGGCTAGGTTTGGTTTGAGGGTGTAGAAGATAAGACTGTGCTTCATAGGATCATTTCTATAGGCAAGTTTTCAACTCTACTTCTTTGTAAGTGGAGCTTATCCAACCCACGATGACGAGCGGTAGTGGCTGTCCTGGAGCGTGAAACCGTCGGATCTCGGCTGCGCCTCTGGCGCGTCGGTCTGTACTTGATGATCGTATCCATAGCAAAAGGGCAGACACATTCTGAGTGGTTGTTTTTAACAAATATTTAATTATATATAAATTTATATTTTTAGATGGTATGCAAATTTTTACCTACTGACTATTATTTACCAATAATTCACTTTTCTATCAATTTCTTCACCATGCGTCTCAAGATTTTCCCGGATGGTGTCATCGGGAACTTTTCCACGAATCGAACACCTCCGCGCAGGCGCTTGAAATCTGTCACCTGACCGTCCACTAATCGTATGATTTCCTCCTCGCACACCGTACTCCCTGCCTTCCGTTCCACCACGGCCATGGGCATATCGGACGAACCATCCGGTGACGGAATGCCAATCACGCACACCTGCCTCACGCCGTCGATCTTCTGTATGATATCTTCCAGCTCCGACGGCGACACCTGATAGTTGTTGTACTTGATAATGTCCTTAATGCGATCGATCACGTACAGACTGCCGTCTGCCTGCATGTACCCGATGTCACCGGTCCGGAAGAAACCGTCCTCGGTGAGAGCACTCTTCGTAGCCTCTTCGTTGTGCAGGTAACCCTGTTTGGGAATGGGAAAACATTACACTTCATTCATTACGCTTAATTTCTTCTCATCTCACACGACACGTACGAGAAACATGTAGCGATGACGCAGCAGTAGCTCACCGGTCACGCCCGGTCCAACAACATGGCCGTCCTCGTCCACCACGCGACACTCGATGTTCACCGCCAGCGGTCCCACCGAACCAGGCGTTACGATCGCTTCACTGTGCGTGATGAACCCAACCTCCGAGCTACCGTAGATAGAGCGTACGTGACCGTTCGGGAGGTGTTTCTGCAGGCGTAGGATTAACTCCGACGGTACCATCGATCCGCCGAGCTGCCAGTGGCGCACGCTGCTCAGATCCGCCCTAGCGAACCGCGGGTGGGCTAACAGTTGCGTCACGTAGGATGGCGGAGTGAACAGATTCTCGATGCGATACGTCTCGATGAGATCGATCAGCAGTTCCGGTTGGCAGGGTTTGCCGGTGAGAACGCGCGGTCGGCCGTGGAGGAGGGACGTCATCACGGCGAAGATTCCGGTCGCCCAGAAGAGTGAGCTAAAGTTGAAAATTGGCCCATCGGAAGTCTCACTACACCGTGTTTTGCGAGAAGAAGGGAGAACGTGTAAGCGGAATGGCAACCTTGGAAAACCGATCGAAGCAACCGTGTAACGTACGTCGAGAAAACCATCCCATCCACGAAGAAGGCGTGGGAAAGGCAAACACCTTTAGGCAATCCGGTCGTGCCCGAGGAGCACAGAACCATCGCGAGCAGCTTGGTCGCATCGCCCAAGTGCTCCGGCCGGTAATCGTCCTCGCCTTCCACCGGTTGCAGCAGCTCCTCCACCGATCGTGCCCCACCTTCCGCCGGGCCCATCACAAACACCCGCACGTCATCTTTCGCCCGGATCGCATCCCGAACCGCTTCCATCACTACCGCCCGATTGGCCGGATCGCAGAAAACCAGCTGCGACTGGGTCTGCTTCATCATGTGAGCGAAGTCTTCACGCGCGAACACCGGCGCCAGCGGATTCACGGCCAATCCGATCACCCAGCAGCCTATGAAGATCGGCACCACGTCCTCACCGTTACCGCAGGCTAAACTCACGAAATCGCCCCGCTTGAAACCCAACTGGCGCAAACGAATCGCCACGCGCACGATCCGCAGTCGCATCTCGGCGCAGGTCGTCTTCCGACCCGTGTCCGCGTTGATCTGGATCACTTTGTTCGGACAGCGGGCAAGCGAATCGAGCACGATGCGACCAATGCCGGCGGCCGGATTCCACACGCCCGGCAGCCTTTCCCCGTACCACAGCTGCCGTTCGGCGTCGTAAACGGATTGCATCTTCGAACACAGCAGGAGGACACTCGGAGGACGAACGAACGCACGCGACTGATAAAGATCGACTGATTGGCATCGGGCGGCGTTGAAGGTACTTTAATGGACACGCCAAGCGACCGGTCACACACGAAGGCGCCCAGTTTGCCGCTCCGCATAGGCTTATCAGTTGAGCTAGTGATAGTGAGCTCTGGCGGAGGAGAAGCTGTGGTTGTGGAGATGCAAGTCATCACCAGGCGGGGTTTTTGTTTTCAAACTCTTCCGTCATCTCTCACAGACAGCGGGAGAGAGACACGGGGTGAAAGGTACGTTACATTTTTGCGTTAAACACGGCTCACCGGTGATATACGGTGACGTATGACGCTCATTAGGCTAATCTAAGCATTTCAAACAATCAAATAGGAGGAGTTGAGGGTGGGGAAGCATTAGTTAGGGCAATTGCATAGAATCAACGATAAATTGCTACTATTTGTTGGTTTGGCTCCAACACACGCACATCCCGTGAGACTGTGTTTGCTATGATGGTAACTGTTGCAGGATGGAACTGTCTTATCTAGGAAACTTGAACTTACGATCATACTAGCGGTGAAGAGGAAGCTATCTTTGTATGTAGGATGGATTACGGAGGTAGCGTGTAAACAAACCAGTTTCCTTTGATTGCGAACTAAAACGGTAAATTACCAAGTGCACGTGCCAACGTTGGGTTGACTGGAAATATTATACAACGGCATGTACCAGCTATTTAAAGATTGTGAACTGCTCAAGGGACACAAGTAGCAATGATTTAAGAATAATATATTTTGGGAGTTAGCATGATTGTAAGACGAAAAATGTAATGTGTTACGGTGCTCATATATTATAACAGAGAGCAAAGTCATTAATCAACGTTTCTGTAATAGTCCCGTTGTTTGTTACTTATAATCGTTGCATATATAGTTGTATAGTGATTGGTAGGAAAAGACCACTCAGAATGTGTCTGCCCTTTTGCTATGGATACGATCATCAAGTACAGACCGACGCGCCAGAGGCGCAGCCGAGATCCGACGGTTTCACGCTCCAGGACAGCCACTACCGCTCGTCATCGTGGGTTGGATAAGCTCCACTTACAAAGAAGTAGAGTTGAAAACTTGCCTATAGAAATGATCCTATGAAGCACAGTCTTAATTAATTATGCCACATTTTCTCGTAGCCCCTCGGCAAACGTATGCTGCGCTAGCGATGCGTAATTCCACGGTACTACAAGAAGAAAATTGCCAAATTTACGAAAATAGAAGTATTCCAACAGCAAAAACACCAAAACGTTTGTCTAATCCGAGTGCGTGCCAATAAGATTACGAATTCGGCATTGAGCATCGGAGAAGAAAAAGAAAAGGAAGTTATGAGTCACATTTAAACAGCATGATTTTAAGAATTTCATATGTCCCAACAAAACACGTGTTTCGCATTCGCTAAAAACGCCGTCGACATTTGGACGCGGTGATATAAACGACTGCCCGATCAAGGTGGACGCTAACGAGAGCAACTTACGTTGAGTTTCTTTCACATTTTTAGAACATTTCTTTCGAAGCACACAGTAACATCGCAAATAATGGGAAGCTAATTTTCATCGTATCGTTTCGTATATTTTATCTTTAGGCTCTGCTGTTACCGGTCGCGCATCTAGAGAGTTTCAGTTCGAATCGACTCCTTGCCATACGTCCATACAAACAGAGGGGAATAGGGTTGGGGGGAGAATGGGGGTGCTATTTTCGCTACTCTAACTATCTCTCGAACTGAGCGCTATTTCTCGCTCACCCACCTTCACGTAACGGTTGCTATATTTATAGATTTGCTTTTTTTTTCTTTTGCAGGAAATGGGAAGAAATTTCTCATCGTCAACATTTCGGTTCGCTGTTTCCATATACATCTTATGTTCTGTTTAAGGTTTGTTTTTTGTTTGTTTATGCAATGTTTTGCAAATGCCGCACCACGTTCATATTTCATACTTATAGCACTGTTTATAAACTTGTCGATAGTTTAACGTGTTGTTGTTGGTTAGTTTCTTCATGCTCTTTAACGCTTTATCCATTTTCTTCTGCTCGTTTTGTATCATCGGTTCGGGTTCTGAGGTTTGCCGTTTTCTACTAAAGGTTTTATTTCATTCTCACCACGCGAATCCTGCATGGGAAGGGAGGCTTCTTTACGTGCAATAGAGAGGCTTTCTGTGTTTGTGTGTGAGTGTTTTGTGGTGTACTGCTAATTGTTGTGTTATTCTGAATGTGTACGTAAATGTGTATGGTTATGTAGTACATATAGTTCTTTTTCTTGCTTGCTTGTTTGCTTGCGTGTTTATCATGTTCTCATCGAAATATATCATTTTCTCACATATATTTTCCTACACTTAAACAAATCAAGATCTACTCCTCACGACGTTTTCCACAAACACACACATTTGGCATTCGGAACAGAACGGGTTCGATCGGAACGATGCAAAAACACCATCATTCCGTTTAGGAACACTACCTATCAGGGGGAGGGCGTTGCTAAAGGATTTGCCATTTGCCACGCATCGGTTTGCGTGTGCAGAAAAAGGACCAAAAACTGACACTACGGGAAATAAATATGCATTGAAGAACAAAGCAGCGCTGGGGCATTTAAAACAGGGGGCCCGGAACTGAAACAAAACCTCCAACTGTTTAAAACTAAAAAAAAAATAATCCCATCCGAAAAACAACCGGCATAAAACCGTCTCATCGATATGTACAATCGAAGAGCGGGGTGGACACAAAAAAAAACAAACAAAACCGAACGCAACAAACCGTGTAGTTGAGTTTCTTTTCGCTTCATCTGGCTATAGTAATATAATAGACAACACCACCGTTACGCAACGGTCTCGCAACTCGTACACAAATTTTGCTAATACTAAAACGATCATTCAAACCGACCTAACCGAGAGTATCTCTTACTGAACGCATGTACAAAGTATCAATAGTAGTAGTTGTGTGGGGGTAGTAGTAGTAGTAATAGTAGTTAGCCATCAGTACTAGCGCTAGTAGTAATAATAGTAGATAATATTGATCACCTTATTTTTGCTCGCGTGCCTCAGGCCAGCGAGCGAGGGGGAGAGACATTTTTAAAACAAGTTTAAAAACAAAATAGAAAAGAGAGATAGAAATATTTACAACAACCAAAAGCTCTACGCCAACAGTGCGAAATCGAACGACGAACGCTTCAGCCCACAAAACGCATTCTACGTATCGAGAATCGGATAGTCGGATCACATCTAGTCACCGTTGCCCTCGCTTGCATATATGGTACAGTAGAACTAATTACACACTCGCAAAGACATGTGAAGGAGCAGGAGGTACGCGCGTTCTCGCAGTTCCCGCTTAGATCACACTGGAGGAAAACTTTTCGAACGTCGCTTGATCGATCGTTTCCCGCCGGCGGGGAAGCGTACCGCTGGCGGAGAAGGGAGCCGGATCCGTACAACCGAGGCTGGTGAGCAGCTCGACCAGCGCGGCCGTCGTTTCGACGTTCACGTGATGCGGGGAGTTGGTGGCTTGCTTGGTGGCAGCCAGCGTGTTGGCCGCTTTGGCGTACGTTAGACACGAGCGGCCTTCGTGGTCGACGTGCTTCAGGTTGGCGTGGTGCTGTTATTTGGAGAGGGGAGAGAAAGAGAGAGAGAGAAAATTGTTAAAACTATCGATCTCATCATTCCGGTTGTTTCACTTACCCATATCAGTAGCTGCGAGATGGCGAGATTGCCGATCGCGCACGCCAGCAGCAGTGGCGTCCGGTGGTCTCGACTGCTGGCGGTGGAGTTGATGTGGTCGGTGGACGCGTTCGCCAGCAGGATGATGATCGACTTCATGTCCGAGCGTACGACGGCCTCGCACAGCTGCTGGCCGATCGGTGGCGATGGGTTGAAGTGCGGCAGGAACTCTTTGCCCTCGTACTTGCTCCGGATCCACGCTTCCTTCTCCTCCCGGGAGCTGGCGGGCGTCGGTTTCACACGACCGCGCGTGTTCGCCTCCCAGACCGAGTTCGCCAGGCTATTGCCGATCGCAAGCATTACACTGAGATGACCGGGACTGCAAAAAAAGAGAGATGAGCACATCGGTTAGAGTGGGCTAACAGAAGACCAATTCCATATGTTAAAACCGCTTAAAGCTGTATTTTTAAAAGGAAAGTAATGAATACTTACGGCCACTCATCAAGCCCCAGCGATCGCACCTTGCTGATATGCGATCCCAGGTTTCGGTGCACGCCGGAACATTCGATGCACATCAGCACGCCCAGATTCAGGCTGGCCCATTCGGGATCTAAAATAGAACGTTAAAAAAAAAAGAGCGAGAAGTCATTAGAGTATCGTTCCACACGGTTGTTTCGTTGGCATGGGTTTAAAAAAAGCAATGCTTACTTGGTGAGTCACAGTCAACGCAGTAGCCATTGCCGGGTACCCTACTTCGAATCGACTGCATCGACGCGATATCGCTCGGGTTGAGCGGTTTCGACTTGCTCGACTCAATGCCCTGCAGGCTCTTGAAGATCTCCTGCTCGATCACCGATACCCACTCGTCCCGTTCCTCCGAGTTGGCCGCCTCGAAGTGCCACTGCTTGTTGTCCAGCGAAACGATGTAGAACTCGAACCCGTCAGAGTCTGCGGCAAGCGAGGAAAAAAGTTAGGTTAGAATGCGGCATTACAAACACTCACCATCTAATGCACTTACCATCGTATTCACTGTTCTTCCCCACGCCGCTGCTCTTCATGCGTCGGTGCCGCTTCTTCACGTTCGGCGTTTGCGCGTCAATCTTGTTGCCACCTCCGCCACCTCCGCCACCACCACCACCGCCAGCGACATTGTTGCTATCACTGCCGAGGAAGCTCTGGGAGGTGCTGCTACTGATCACGATGCCCTCGTCGCCGCTGGTTTGCGAGTTCGATTTGACCGGTTCGCGCAACGTATCGAACGCCGTCAGCAGCACCTTCTCCGTGCACTTGCGATCCTTCGCCAGCGAAAGTCCACCGATGCCCTCCGTCAGCCCGTTGCTGCCGGTGCTGCTCTGCTGCCCGTTCGTGCCGTTGGTGGTGGCTTGTGCGGCCGCTGCAGCCGCCGCCGTCAGCGCACTGTTCGTGATGATCGATTTGGTACCGCGCGGCTTCTGGCCCGGCACCTTCACCGTCACGTACTGCAGCGACACCTCCTTCCCGTGCACGTCCTCCATGTAGTCGTGCAGGGAAGGGTGGTACGTGAGCCGACCGTCGTCGCACAGCGTGACGTACTTCTTCTTCCAGTCCTTGTTGAGAGATTTACTGCTCCGCTTGTACAGATAGCCCTGCTTGATCGGGATAGCCCGGCCGGAACCGAGCTCACCGTTCTTGATCTTCTCCTGCTGCTGTTGCTCCTTCTTCGAGGACGACGGGATGAACAGGTTCGATCTTCGACGGCTTTTGCGCGAGGTGGTGGGCGTTGAGGTCGGCGTTGGAAGTTCCTTTCCGTCCTTGCCGTCCTTACCGCCGCTGCTTCCACCGCTGCTGCCATTATCCTTGCCGGACATTGCGACCGACAGTCCACCGAGCGGCTGCAGCGTGTCGGTTGGTCCACTCGAAACCGGATGTGTCGGTGGCACGAACTTCGCAATGTTGTTGTTCTCGTTCGTCAGAGTCATCAGTGCGTGCTGGGATGTGCCGTGGGAAATCGTGCCCCACTTCTGCGAAGCACCCCCATTGGCGGCACCCCCACCTCCAGCGCCGGTACTGTGATGGTGCTGGATCTCGGATGCGATCAACTCCTGGCTGATCTTGATCGGAATGTGATGACTCGAGGCGGACAGGACGTGATGCCGATGGGGTAGCGTCATTGTGCCTCCACCGCCACCCGTCTGATGGTTCTGATGCGTCTGATGGCTCGGCGAGGAGTTAGTCCCAAGTGCTAGTCCAGGGGTGGCGGCGGCACCGGAATATCCGTTCGTCGGGCTAGGAACTGACGGGTGAAAGCTGGCCACACCGAGCCGTGTGCCTTGGGGTGTTGTTGGCCGCGAGTTTGTTGGCGTTATCGTCGAGCCGGTCGAGAGGCGCTGCTGAACAATCTTTTGGCAGGCTGCGCACCATGCGCGAAAGAAGGAAAGAGAACGAAACAAAAGAAAGGAAATGGTTATTACAATGGACGAGGCAGATGTTCGGACGTCAGTTTCAGGCTTTTGTACATGGCTTTTGCACACAGACACAAACACACACACACACACGCATTGCGCGTTGTAACCCGTTTTTAACTTTCGAGGATGCTTCGTAACACAAGACAATAATTACAGTATCTCCGGTAGAAAGGCATGGTGGACGGTCGCTCTGGTTGCTGCGATGCCAGAACGGCGGCAGCCGTCCGATCAACACCGCCGTCGGCGCCACCGCCACCACCGTCGTCGTCGGGGCTGTTTTTGGAGGAGGCTGTGGCGGACGCTTTTTCGAACATAAATCCGGCAAACGTTACCAGCTCGATCACCATTCAAATGTCCTTGAGGCACTTATGTTCGCAAAATCACGAATTTGTTTTCAAGATTTGTTCACAACCGAAACACAACTGTGCGTGTGCTCACTACAACCAAGCGCGGTTGCTGCTTTCGTTCTGGAGGCTTGTCCACCGTTGCTGCTCAAGTCCGTACGTACGCTGTACGCTCAGGGAGATGAGAAGCAGCAGCATCAAAAGGAGACCAAAAGCCCCCGAAAAAAAAAAGAAACGGAACAGGAGAAGGAGAAGCAAGAGATGATACAACACACACGTTTTCTCGGACCGGTCCGGGTCTGAAGAAAGAACACGAGAGAACAACCAAGGAGGCTACGAAAAGCGCGTAGCATAAAGCATAAAGCGTGCGTGCTGTGCTTCTGCTGCTGTTGCTGGAAGGGAAGCGCACACAACATAGGAAGGCATTAGGAGACAGGGAAAGGGAACAGAGAAAAACATTACCACCACTACACCAGAACACGGCCGCAAGTACGCACCAACACACTTCCACACGGTGTCGTGAATTCGTTCAACCTCAAGGAAGGCACATAGCCAACCAACAAAAAAAAAAAATAAACGGCCAGGCTTGCCACAGCTTGCTTTTCGGGTTCGCGCGATGGGGTTTCGATGCTGGCAAGCGTTTGTTTTGTTTATGCTCTGCGTAGCTGCGTTCGTCCGCGTTACGATTTTCGGCTCGTTCTTTTCTCTCGCTCTCTCGAGTGGCCGTTTCCGCAAGAGCCGGGAGAGAGGTTATGTTTTTTTTATGCTCGCTCTTGTTGCTTTTGCTTGGTACCGTAGGGATCACATGCATAGCACGCAATTCCTTGCGGCCTTTGTGTGTTGTTTGTTCGTGTTTGTGAAAGATTTGTAGTTCAAGCACCTATCGCTAGGGGTCGCTCGATGCGTTATCCTTGCGTTTTGACAGCTCCCTTCACGGAGGCATCAAACAGTGGGAAAAGGCTTTTTAAGAGGAAATTCCTTTTTCACAACACTGTATTTCGAAATTATTGTGTTTTCGACAGATATACCACAAAAAATGGGTTTTTGCAAAAATTAAATTATAAAATTCTTCAAATTGTGTTCCGAGTCGTGAAATACATAGTAAGACAAAAAAAATATGCTTCGAAGGGTTTGTGTCCCAGCTTAAAATATCCCAGAGACTTACCGTCCTGAAACACTCGTTCCACGTTCAGACCATAGGTGGCGCAGGTTTCATAATAGGTGCACCGTTTCAGATCCTGTGCCAATTTTCGTGCTCGGGCATCGTCAATTACGCGTGGAGCTCGCTCGCAAATACCATCTGAAGGAAAGAAATAAAATTATTATAAATATTGCTAAGTGCAAATGCCATTCTCGAAAATCGCCCCTTACCTTGCGTTCCAACCAGGATGAATGGGATCTCGGCCGTGTTCCGATGGTGTGCAATGCGATTGTAGTAGGTGTAGATCGCATTAAAGCTGGATTCGTTGTCCAAACTGAAGACGAAGATTACAGCATCAACCCAGGCTGCGAACTGAAATAGCGAAAAAAATGGAACATGGTTAGTTAGTTTTAAAACGATGCTAATGGTTTCTCACACGCACGAAACAAAAACGAAAAAATCCGGGCGGTTTTTGCGAATTTGCAAACCCAACACGGCAATGGCAGCTTCGAAAAAGGGGAATTAAATAGAAAAACCAGACTGTACCCAAATGCAGCCAATTGATTCGTCATGGTGAACCAATAAATCACACGCAACTACAAACAGAAACAGGCTCCTTCGATGGAGGTTGTTTGTGGTGCGATTGTTTTTTTTTGCTTCTTTGTATTCCTTGCCAAATTTCGTTACCGTTTTGTGCGATTTTGTTCGAAAAAATGAAAAACGAAAAAGAACATCATCACCGTCGCTCCGCCTTGCAAGGATCGGGGCAGTTTTTTTTCTTCTGCTGGTCACGCATCAAGTTTTGCCAAATCGGCAGGAGATATTTTTTTCGGAAAAAAACGAGGGAAAAATACCGGAAATTTGCCTCGCGGCGTATAAGCGAACGTCGTACAGTCTATTAAGCTTCTTTATGACGCAATATTAACTCATTAACTGAGCGAATGACGGCAGAAGAAAAACTGCAACGAAACTGCAATCGAGGCGTTTCGGGATTTCGATGTGATTGATAATGCGAGCACAAGAGTGTGGAACGTATTTTTATGAAGTCAGGGAACGCCAGGGAGGGTAAATCAGCAATACGGTCTGGACACTGTGGTGACAGTGACGTAGGTTTTATTACAACTTCAGAATCCTTCTTTTCAGGCATGTTCCGCAGACGACACCACACGGCGAACTTCCGCTCGGTCGCCAAAAAAAGGGTCTGGAAATTCGGATTTCCTGCACGAAAGCTGAAAGGAAGGGTCCCAGACCAGACGATATGGATTTTGTTTTCGCGCAAGTGGAGGCACCACACTATTTTCGGAAAACAAAAGACCCTCCGTATCGGATCTGATGGGGGGGACACCAGAAGCTGGCTTCTGTCGGTTACACAAATCATTTAGTCGGTCCAGTCAGAGGTCACCGGAGGCATGGTGCAGTAGCACTAATATTAAATCATCCACCAGCTTTCCGACGTTAGATTTCCAACATAGAACGCGACTTGCTGCAGCACCTTCCCCTCCGCTCGATACAGAATGTACGCTTACATGCGGGAGCGAATGTGTAATATCCCATTTCCTGTGTACGTAGATAATGTTGTCAATTTCGCCTATGGTACGATTTATGGGATTAATGTTGGACGTAGACTGAACAAAACAACGGAAAAAATACGCCTGAAACGCGAAATCTCTCGCAGGCGGTTGCACGTGCTTTGCTCTCCACGCTAATAGAGCTGTCATCGAGCGCATCGGTTGCGCGCACAGCACGTGGATTTAGTTCGTTTGGTTGCGCTGAAATGGGGCAAAACAGAAGCAGGGAGAAAGCAACAACTAAAATAGCACAATAGAAAGTAGAATTTAGAGAAGAGAAAAAAACACAACACGCAGAAAAACATCCTAATGCCCACGATAATGGTCCACCGTCGTTTAATTTATGACGGGCTCGGTTTTGGGCTACGACCGCCTCCCTTTCATCGGCAAAACAGAAGCCAACAACTCGAGGGATGAGGTAATACGGTTTACCTTCAAGTTTTTCGTAACTACTCGCTGATGTGCCTGGTGGGCTGACGACAACGCATTGTGTTTGTGTTTTTTTTGTTGCCACGTTCTTTAAGCCTATCTCGCTCTCATAATAGTGAGGTTATGATGGTGTGCTTTCAACATCAACATCAAGTAGGCTGGTGATGGTGGCATGCGTACGGTTGCACCGATAAAATACGGGTTGTTGTGCGGTGTTGATGAGAGATGTTTTTTTTTTCAAATCAGGCGAAACATAACATACATTTCACTCCCGTCACACATGCCGATTGTGCTGAAACTGTCCACAAATAGTTTGCACTATTCCAGCAAGCTCACAACGGGCGAACGTACGACCGCGACATTGCTCTACAAAAACACAACGTGCATGTCACACCACACGCGTAGTCGTTGCTTTATTTCCGCAATCTTGCGTACACGCACGAATCGCACAAACTCACTCGCTTCCCTTTCTAATGGTATCGAAACCGTCTGCGACCGAAAACCTGCTTCCCTCGCAAGAAGCCAAATCCCGACTGGTGATGGTTTCGCCATCGCACAGGACACACCGAACACACGCTCGGAGTAGGCAATGAACTTGATTTGCACGTCACCCGCCACCGCCATCGCAGTAGGCACCTTGGGCCTGCGAAAAAAAAGGTTCCTGTGTTTTCTTTTTGCAGTGCAGAAAAAAAAACAAACTGCGCGCCTGTAAAAGCGGGAAAGAAAACCTAATAATTCTTGCAGCCACACCACCGGGAGTGCCGCAGCACAAGACACACGGGCGACGGAGGCGGTTCAAGAGGTTGCGTTGTGGAGAGCAGCGCAGGCGCAACCACCCGGCGGGTCCAAAATTCAATAGGCCTCCGACTCGAGGCGTTTGTAAACCCGGCAGGCAGCGGCGAACATGATGGGGAACGACGTTGGAGTAGTAGAATTTGCGTCGCCGACGGCTACTTCCTGCTCTTTGCAACGGCTGCCGTTCGGGTGGCAATGCTGTAGTGCGCTTGGCCTACCTTTCAGGCGCACTTGCCGCGCCAAGTTGTGTCGCCTTCGTTATTCACGGTACACGGATGTTTTCGTTCGCCGTCTTGGGACGTCTCCCAGACGGTTGGGCGCAAGGACGGAAGGGCCTCTTGAGGTCCATATTTTACAGCTCACGTTACTAGTCTTTTCTCCGCAGCCTTCTTGCCCTTGCCGCCACTTACGACGGAATAAGTTCATTGAAATGGAAAGCGATCTGACGGTCGCTTTTTTCTTTCACCGACTCTCTTGGCGTACTCCTTGCTTTCTTTAAAAAGCAGACAAACATACAGGCATCATGTTATGTGTGCGAGATGCCTGCAAATTATGCAAACATATCATACAATTCGCTCAGTGCTAAAAGAAAGCTCATCGTGCCGTGTGCGGCACACACGCACATCCTGCGGCGGCCACTACATTCGGGAAAACTTCAGCTGCCAGACTGCAATTACCACATTTCAAAGGCGCTCGTAAAGCAAATCTTTCCTTTCGGGAAGGTGGCACTGGGATTCCGTAGACTTGTGTGCCCTCCGGGCTTTACACACTCGGAACGCTTTTTTTTTATTGTGTTCCAACCACAGGGCGCACAATCGGTTGCTCAACAGTTTGCGGCGGTTTTTTTTTTGAGAAATACGAGCCCGAGGGTAACGCATATCGCATTATGACGCACCGAGTGGGTAGAGGGCAGAGCGAGCCATCGAGCCAGCGAGCGAACGAGCGTGTGCCACACTTTAGTCCTGCAATTGTTTGATTTAATTTCAGCATAAAGTTCCGCTCACATAATTAAAGGGTGGTTTTCTAAATGGTTCCGACCGCGGGTGGTACACCATCGGTGACAGATTTTTGGAACACGAGGGTTCTTTTTGTTGTTGGTGTCGCGTTTGTGCGTGTGTGTACAAGCACATTTTATGCTGCAGTGGACTGCAGTGCGCGCATATCACCCTTGAAATGGGACCGGGTGGTTCTTTTTAGCTGTGAAGGCGTCTTTTTATAATTTTTCGTGTCACATCGGTGGAAAACAATGCGTTAACATTTAAAATCGGAAGCCGGTGGCGTGTGAGAGGCGTTAAAGGATTAAGCGCTTTTTACATTTCGAATTAGGGGGAGAATTTCTTTATATGCGATGCACATAATTGAATATAATTTGTATAAACAGTGATAAACACTAAAAAAAACCTTTACTCCTTTTAACCCCAAATACAATTTTGTTATAATTGGACATTTTTATTGATCCATGAGCCTGTAACGGATCACACAAACTACTTTCATATTCTTGATACATTTTATGTACGAAAATCGAAACTCCCTTCGCTAATGAAACGATAAATATTCGAAACGACTTCCAGAGCCAATCGAAGCTCGGACAACAAAAAATCCAACCCCGATCAGTTTCATTCCAATTCGTTCTCGTTGAACGATAATATTTACATTACAATCTGTCGACGCCAAGGACGAGTGCACACACACACAAACACACACACGAACCAGTATTGAAACTGAAAGTACATCCTTTTTAGCGTAACGTCATGCATGAAATCGACAATTTATAACTCGATTTACGATCCCTTTACCGCCCGATATCTAGCACTACTAGCGGGGAAGGAGAGCATCAACATCGGGAGCGAAATCCCTTCTATAGTAAAGAGCACAGAAAACAGAAATGATCTCAGCCGGGTACACGCTGAGGATCAATAAATCGTAAAACTGATACGAAAACAACCCATTAATGATTCATCCTCGGGTTGGTACACACAAATTGCAAAGTAGCTTTTGGCGTTCGCTTTTGCATGGCTATGGTCCTAGATTCTGCAGTTCCAGTGGCGGATAGGGATTAGGGAGGATCCGCACACTGGCTGACTCGCTAGCGACCAGAATCGATCGACTAATTAGCAATTCAAATGAGGTGCGCAAAACTGGCTACAGTTACGGTACAGCGAACTCCCCGAGAAGGAAAAAGTCATTAAAGTGCAATCAATTGCGCTCGGGCGCTTAACGCCCCGATAGACACCAAGTGTTCAAAGGCTCCCGTGCATGATTTGATGCAACCCCGGGTGTAATTGATTAGCGAGTGGCCGCTCTCCCGGTGCACCGTTCGCGTGCGGATCGATCCTGGCGGTTTTCTACGCCACGACCAATTATTCACGCACCTCCCGGTGCGAAGGCAGCAACCAGAGTATGCAAATCGGTGCAAACCGCCCGAGGTGAATCGTGGTGCTGCATCGATGAGCCAAACACTACGCATCCCTCCTTTAACGGTCGCTCACCCATTGTTTCGCGACTTGCCTTTCACCGACGGGTTGAATGGGAACAATATTTGCAACAATTAAGAACGGCAAGAATGCAATGCAAACCCTCGCGCCAGGGTGGCGAATGGCGAATGAAATATCGCTCTGATTCAGAACTGATAACACACCCGGTGGTGAATTGGCGGAACCAAAAAAAAAAAAAAACTGCAAGTCATGCACGACGACCTGGATACATTCAATAGGATTCAACCTTTTCGATTGTTCCATACTGGCTGGGCTATTTGGAATGACTTGTTAATTGTGCCCGCACATAAAAAGCAAATTGCATCGGGTGCAGGAGAACAACAAAAAACGGATGTTCCTGATTGTGCTGCTGGAGCGGTTGAAAGAATGGCCTGCAGCTGCAGGCGGAGAGTCTCTAGGCGTTGGAGCGCCCCGCGATGAGGAAATATTTGGACGAACGTCCAAGGTTCGCATACCCCCCACCAGGGGGTCCAACATGCCGTTGACATTGTCTGCCCACACTAAAAACAACATTTCAGATTTGCGCATCTTTTTGATGAGGCGCCAAAAGTCCTGGAGTGGAGACACTCTTTCTTCCCTGGCGCTATATCGGGAGTTCCGTGTCCATAACTTGCTGGACTTGCGGACAGCCGGCCCGCTTGACAGGCTCACACGGTGTTAGAGCGGCTGAAGTAGCAGGTAGGTAGAAAATTAAAACACCCTTGAAAATATCTCCAATCTCCTCCAAACGGCCCACACAAAAATGGTGGTTCGCGCCATACACGGACTTCGGTGAGCTGAAGCCGGTTTTTGTCACTCCAGTGCAGTTTGCTTCTTATGCAATCGCAACGGAGCATGGAGGCATAATTGAAATGGTTACCTTCACCGAGAGCTGCATGTAGCTATTGCAAGACGCGAAATAGATGATGATAAGAGAACTGGATCTTGTTCCTGGAGTCGTTGCAAGGAAGGGACCTGAACGCATTAACACCATAACTTGTGCCAACGGCCGTTATTAGTAGACTCACAAGTTTACGATCAATAACACACACATCGCAATGCAGTCGTTTCCGACAGGTTGGCAGGTGTTGGAGCCAACTTCAGACGCTATGCGACGATTTCAAGTTAATTACTGCACAACATCCAGCTCGAGTAAGGTCAAAAGGGCAAAGGAACCGAATTGGGGCGACTGTCAATGATAATGTTTATGTGTGTGTATGTGTGTGTTTGTACTTTATGGATCTGACGTGATCCACCCTTTTCTGGGTGGTGGCCCGCACACATTCTGAGCTCCAGCTCGCTGAAGGACACACCATTATCATGTCTGGTGCAGGTCGTTAGTGTGCCATTTGGCCCAACCCAATACCTGTCTGGGCGCATAGATGTGGCTCTCTCTCACTCTCTCTCTCTCTCTCTCTCTCTCTCTTTCTCCTTCCTTACCTGTATCTCCGGGGGGCCTCCTTCGTCCCGTATCAGCAGCAGGTAGCTTTGATTGTCGATCTGAATTTCCTTCTTGAACCGGCCACCCTCGGGCGATTCCTCCTGCATGTAGGTGCCGGTCAGATAGCGGTGCACGAGCGCCGACTTGCCCGAGCTGAGGCTGCCGACGATGCCGAGCCGGATGTCCGGTACGGATCGCGAGATCGTCCATTCCTGGCTGTTGACGAACGAATCTGTGAAACGAGAGAAACGGGGAGAAAATCATTAAAAACTTGCCAAGATTCATACGAGATTTGGAAGTGGGAAAACGAGAGAGCCAAAACAATAACCACCGGAACCAGTTCTCCAAGCGTCGCGCTCAAGAAGTCCCGAAGTGTTAATGAAACTTTTGGCATAATTCGCATACGGCAACTAATCCCATTTCTGACAGCGGGGATTTGCATGTCATTTGCCGCACCCTGTGTTTCACAAATTTGCGAAAAATTGAAAGGGACTAGCGGCAGGAGCAGCAGCACCGGGGAAGGTCAGTCCGACGACCCCCCCCCCCCCCCCCCCCCCCCCCCAGAGTCTGTCGTCTTCTTTTCAAGTGTCAATCTTGAACTTGAAGCGCACGCTGGTTCCGTTTTCTTCAAGCGAGCGCATAATAGAGCTATTTTTTCGGCGTTTCCTTCCTTTCCTTGGTTTGTTTTTTCTTTTTCCAAACGGAAGTTTTTGGGCTCTCCACAGGGCAGTTTAAATTAAAAACACATTCAGTCAAGCGGTCGAGGCAAAAGTAAACGGAATTAGATCGCATCAAAATGTCATTTCACTGCTGACGAACGGAGCGACGCTGCTGGTTGGCTGGCTGGGCGGCTGACGCTGATGTGTTGCTTTAAGGTATTATTTTTTATTTAAATCTGCTTGTAGTTAATCAACGAAGGATTATGTTTTGATATGTGTGTGTGTGTGTATGTTGTTGGAATCCAGAATTATTCGCCTGTCAGCGGCTTTGTGATGGAATGTCACCAAATTTCGTCACCAACGTCCAGATCTTCGTTCGTCCGATCCCCTTTTGTGAAGCTGGGTTTTTATCCCGTTTTCTGTTTAAACATCCAATTCGGCCTGGTTTTTCCGGTGGTGATTTATTTCTGAGCGTAAATTTACAAATGAATACATGTGTTTCTTTCCTGTTGCATGATGACAGATGTTGGTCACTGGAAGAGGTTATGCTTCAAGTAAAGGGATTTTTTACACCATTTGTACCGCTCGATCATGTCCGGCAGACGTTTCTTTTCATTCCAATCGATAGAGTAGTTCATTAAAAATTATGGCACAAAAAGAAACATGATACACCTCGCTCTCGATTGGAAGTCCTTTACATCGAGTTATGACAGCACGATCGGTCTTTCTTCCTAATTGTACTCTTAAAGCAGGAGCCCAAAAATTTCTTTCTCCCAAGGAAAAGATGTGATTGATTGCCAAAAGATTAGCCATTTCGGGGTCGGAGGTCATCAGAATCGACAGCAGAGAAAAAAGCAAGCTGGACTATGTAAAAAACCAAAACCCAGACGGTACCGAAAGTTCCAGCTTGATTGATGTTATCCCGACAGCACAAACCACCGTCCCGGTTTGGGATTTTTCCGGTCTCCGAAACCGAATTTGACATGCAACGAGAAAATGGTAACGAAAAACGTACCGCCTGCCTTACCCGACGAAAGGTGGCAGTTATTGTATGACAAAAAGAGGAACGAAATTGAAACTGAGAAGCGAACGGGTGCCGTGTGTTTCCTTGTTTTCTTGCACACGGGAATGCACACATTTGCATCTTGATTGATTGCAGCAGAAGTAGCAGCAGTACGCCCTTACCTACCAACAGGAAGACGATGCAGATTGCGCAAGATTGATTGCATGTAAATTAACACCATTTAGGCAGCAGCGACCGTGCGGTGGTCGTTGCGCACCGTAACCGACTCCCAAAGGGTTAAGCCCGGCACCAATGGCGGCGTGAGAAGAAACCTAGAGACGCTGAGACCAGCGATTGCGGCGGGACGACGGATCTTGGTGCTTTTTCGTGGCACAAATTAGTTTGACGCGTTTAATCTTCGAATTAATCATCTCTGAATGCACTTTTTGGCCCACAAACCCTACAGTGGGACGTGGTTTGTTTACAAAACCTACAAGCCCCCGGGCGATTACGGAGTGACCGTGAGTTTTTGTTTTTTGTACAGTCGAACTTGTTTTTTGGGAAATAAAACCCAGGAACGGTCAGCGGGAGAGGGTTAAAAATAATTATATTATGATGCTAGTAAAATCATGCGCCAATAACACACATTTTTTGTCGATGATAGCGTTCACGTCACGTGCGTGACGGGAGGAAAAATGTGTTTTCATCGACATTTCCAATCAATTTTTTGACACGCCCAGCCGGAAGAAACGTGCAGCGATTGATGGGTGGAGGTGATGGCGAGCACGTAATTTAGTTTGGTATAATTTTGTGCGCTTTTTTCATCCCCATACGGTGTATTTAACGCTCGAATTCTATTAACATGCTCGATGTGAAAGAGAAATTTTGCAAACATTTTGCTTCGTGCTTCTTTAATTAAAATGCTTCAAAATCAATAACATTAAATACATAAGAGCGAGTATAGCTACAAAAATTGGAATACAACCAAACGGAGTTCACGTTAAGCTGTTTACGAATGCGATAGTCGTCGCTTGAAAGCTTGCGAATTCAATTTGGACATCTGGTTTATGCATTTCGGACACGCAGCGTCAAACTGAGATAAACTCATTAGCATGTGTGCTGAGCTGGAGTGGAATTCGCTCCTTTTTGCCTTTTAAATGAAATTTATAGCAATACCGTCGCAAATTCCTTTGTAAAGAATCCTTCAAATTCCAGCAAATGCTACACCTAACTTGACACCCTAACGCAAGGTGACGATAATGACGTCAACGGTAGCTAATAACGAGAGCCAAATGAAGTGGTTTCGCTTTCCTTTTGACCTACTTTTTTCCAAGGGCCAACGTGGGCGCTAGTAATCACCGAGGGTGAGCGCCAAGTGGCAACAAATTGGAAGCCGAAATTGCCGAACCACGCCGCATTAAAGCCGAAACGATCGGAGGCATCGGAGCAAACTAGAAAACAACGATTACCAACCAACGAGAAATTATGTGGCGAGAAAGACAGAGCTGGTGATATAATGGCCGCGTGCCTATTTTATCGTCCGAATCGGTACACAGGGAAAAACTAGCACAATTTTCCATACGGCACCCTGTCCGTATCCACCAACACACATGGCATGTAGTGGAAAGTGTACGGTCATAAATAAGCGCATCAAACGATTCCAACAAATCATTTACACCTCTTGCTCGTCGCACGTGGGCCGAGAAGCGTCTCGCACATGGTGCATGCAGTTGTCGCACACATCTTGGCGACGTTGTTATCATTAGTCATTGCAAGCCCCACCAACTACAGTCACCGTACGAATTTTCACACGAAAAACTAAAATGAAGATGTCGATGTTTTCGGCGTCGCGAACCGGCAAATTGTGTGTGTGTTGAACCCAAGACTTGTGGTGTGTGCTCGTGACATAACGAGAGACAGCGTGTTGCCACCGGCATTCAGTTAGAATTGCCCAACGCTCAGCGTTCCTTCACCGTTGTGGGTAGAGGCACAATAAGAAGAGGCAGAAAATCGGCACCCCCTGTGGCTGGGGGTTCCGAAACGGCGCGGAATGCGAATGGCTTGGGTCGTAAAGCTAATGAAGTCTGACTTCGGTTGGGTGTGAAATTAGTTCGACTCCCGAACGGAGCGTTGGAGCAGTGGTGTCCAAAAATATCGCTGACTAACAACAAATGGACGTTCGTCGGTGGACGCAGCAGGAACGCATAAACGAAAAAGCCATTCCTTTGAACCGAGCGAGGGAGAGGGAGAGCAGCAGTTTGACCATCGCACAAGAATCGTCGCAAAGGAACTAAATGTCAATTGTTACGGAATTTCAAATCCCTCCGGGAGTATCTCGTCCAAAGCGAGCCCTTCTGACACAAACCGACGAAGCGGAGGTCAAAGTTTGTGTTACATTATCGCTGTCATCACCGTGAAGGGAAGTCACTACCATCTCCTACGCTTCTTTGGCTGTGGCGGGATGTTCAGTGATGCGCGCAGCAAAAAAACCACTCAAAACAAAACAAGAAAAAACTGTTCTGATACCTCGGTGTCTCGGTTAAGTGCCCACGCATATTACAGGGGATCCGCTTACGATCCGACACCTGACCTAACGTAACCGAACTGCCTGACTTCGCTGGCGGAATTGGGAGCATCCTTTAGGTCGAGATGTGTCTGGAATTCACGTTCCAAATAGGCAATCGTCCGGAAAGCATCGAGCTATAGGAGCTAATTGAAAACAATGAACCAGAACGTGGCTAGAAAGGTGCGTTTCCGCATTCTTGTGGATTTTGCAGTTTTGATCATTACCGACCGTAGAATAGAAACGCTCCAAGTGGTTCTCGCCAGAAACTCTCCCGTGGGCTTATGCTTTCAAGCTTGACCAAATCCACGCCTCGGCGAACTTGGCTGCAGGCTAATGCGATGGAGGAACAGTGAATAGAAGAGCCAAAGGAATACAAAAAAAACGGCGGAAATGGACTTCCCCCTTCCCAAGTCGATTATTTAATTCGAATTTCCATACCACCTATTTTTTCCCGAACCGAGCGCAGTGTGTTCGTTCTGTGTTTTGATCGATTTATGCACTACTTAGGCGGTGGTTCCTCTTCGGGATGGGAACGATCTCGGTGGGGCACGATTGCATACATTTATTCTATCGCTTCCGTTTCCGGAGGCATCGGCGTGTCCATCATCAGTTCTTATAGGGAGGGGAATAAATTAATTAAACATGCAAAACTTGCTCGCTTTCCTAAACTTCATCAAAATTACCCTTTTCCGGGGTAAGAACAGTCTGTGTGTTTGAGAAGAAATTCTTCCTCAGCATAGTTTTTACCACGATATAGCTTCTTATTACGAAAAACACACCACATCACGGCTTCCAAGCAATGTTCCCCAAGAGTCACATCTTGACGTAATTGTACCACCTTTCACCGTACACGGTGCTGTCTAATCTTCGCGCATATGAAACCTTCGAATTTTATGGTTAATCTGGGAATGGCTCTAAAGTTGCACTAAGCTGCCCATCGTCGGAAACAACAAGAACATTAAAAAAAAACGGAATGATCCACCAGTGGCCACTTGTGCACTTGGGAAGGTTAACGAACGCTTTTATAACCCGCGCCACTTATGTAGATGAAGAGCTTTTAACGGGTAGGGTGGTGGAATAGGAATAATTTTCTGCCGAAGAAGCGGTTGCGTGAGGTGGGCATTTGTTTGTTCTTCGTTGTACATTCTAAACATAAGCGCGTTTATGTTGTGGTGATGATTTTTTGTTTGTTTTCCAGGAGGGTTGTTCTTAAGAACGATAACCATTTCCATACCATCGATGACTTGCGTGGTGTTTCGGTGATAATCACAAACGGTGGATGGATGGTTTGTTTTAATATTCATCAACCGTGCTTTAAACGATCACCTCAAACGAGCGTCTCCAACTTCCTACCGAAAGAAACATAATCAAGCGTTTCCGTCGATTAGAAACATATGTTGCTTAGCAGGCCCAAACCTGCGTTCGATTAGATTAGAGTTTCTGGCATCGTCGATAATTGATCCACCGCATAGTTAATTGAATATTCAACCAAGCAGAATGATGTCGTAGCTGCATCGCCGACATATCCCAGTTGCATGCGCCTGACGCGGTGATTAAATTCGACGTGATCTGATTACTCAAATTAATTGCTACCATGGTGACTTGTCGCTTTGAAATCGCTTTGTCTATTGTGGGGAGTGCGTTGCAAACGAAGCACCTGACATATTGCTTCAGCAAAGCATGTGTTTTATGCCCCCGTACCCTCTTATTATCCAACCGCGAGAAACTGACCTCCTTTGGAAGGAAGTCGACTTCAAATTGGTTTCAATTCGATTTCTGTACTGCAACACCACACAAACCGAAAACGATTTTCTTCACTCACAAAAAAGCCTATAATTGAGCAATTGAGCGATTGCGCTCGCACACACATACACACGGACATGCCGCCACCGTTGATCATTCGATTATTTCGATTACAACTTCGATTTTGCTCGCCAGCGCGCACTTGCATTATGCAATCGAAACAGCGTTCGGAGATTGTCGATCACAAAATAAATACGCTCCAAACGGGTTGCGTACTTTCACCGGCTCCTTAGAGAGGGAACACTTTTTTGCCTTGAATTGAACACAAATCCGTGGATAAACCAGGCACTGGTCGCGGCACCAGGATAAATCAATTAGTTCAGCAAACATTCAGCGGAGGCACGTGCAGGCAAAATGGCGCTTCGTAGCGTGACTTCCACAGACGGGCGAGTTCGAGCGCCAACCAAATGAAAGACGCTGGTGACATGCTGGTGTGCATAGCAAAAACGCAAGCATTACAGGGGAAAGAAACCCCTCCGACTTCCCGAGCTGTCGCTAAATCGATTAGCCCTGGAGCGATGTCCACCGGCGGTTGGAGTGTAGCTCATTTAGTTTAACTGATTACCGCCGTTGGCGCCACAAAGTTTTCACCAATTTCCTGTCCCAGACGACAGTCGATTAAGCAACTCTTTTGCATACGCTCGCGAGTCAAGCATAATGAGCGGAACAAGATGAAAGCGCGGTATTGCTATTTGCAGCTCCTTTGTTGCGTAAATATTCGCTTATTCGATTAACGGCGGACCGAATGGCTAGACTAACTTACCAATAAAACGGCATGATTTCGTCATCAATTGCCAGTTCGCAGAATGGTGGATAATTTATTGGCACGGTCCTTGGTTTATGAAGAGAGAACATTAAGTTTGAATCGATAGTCCCAGTATGTAAACCGCATTTCCAAACGATTACTTCACCTGCTAACCGAGAAGACCATCGCTTGCCAGCGAACAACTGAAGCTAAATTCTAGGAAGCAATCGATACACAGTCGAGTGTGTAATTTTGTGCTGCACCTACTCGAAATAGGCATTTGCACACGTTGCAAGACACTCCACGCATCACAAACACACAGCCGGAAGGGAGAGAAATTGAGACCATTCTTCCGCGACTCGTCTAATCGTTCGGAATATGCCCGGCAGACGACCCGGCTTGAGATGTTTGTTTGTTTCCAACACCCCGGTTAGGGTAATAAATCATACCGAGAATTGGTAAAACATCCGTCGGCGGAAAACGACGGCGAAGCCGTAGGTTGCAATATTTCATCTTCGATCTTCGAACTCGCAGCATACTGGTGCTGGTTGCAATACATTCCGGGAATGAAACACGATATTGGAATCTGAATATCTCCAAACAATTAGCCAGTGGCACACTTTCTTCGCTCGTCGGAATGTCTTCGATCCATTTAATCCGCATTGCGTTTGAGCGAATGAATGGAGCCTGAGAGGACGCATATTGTTTTGACGTTTTATGTTGCAGACGACTTGGAGTTTGCAAACAAAGGAACCAGAACATTAAAACTGGCACATAAGAAAAGAGATCACGGATCAGTTGAGGTTCATTTTTTTCGTCAAAATCAATATTCAAACTTTTTTTTATAGTCTCCTACCTAAAGATACATTTTCTCGAGAAGAATACTTTCCTTCAGAAGATCTTCCAAATGATCGTAAACTGCTGTCCCCTGAGGTTTGTTTGTATGCAGCTCGGTTGCAGTGAAGAAACCCCAACTAAAACAGGTCACGACAGAGGTAGAGGAGGCCAAATCATAGGAAGAAAGCATAACACGGCCAATATAATGCTCCCGTGCAGCCTCGCAAATAAAGCACGTTGAAAGAGACGAACAGAAACAAATAAATAACAAAAAAATCTTCCATTATCCTACCACCCAGCACACCGTTCCGTCTGCACACAATCTCCTCCAGCGTACCTTGAAGAACGAAGAAAGCTCCAATAGAAAGGAAAGGTGCGCAGTGTTTGCTCTAGATTACGTGTGTAGGCACATGTGCCAAAAAAAAGGGATCAATACTCGGGGCATGCACCGGGGGCAAACAGAAACGTGTAAGAAAGAAATCACGGAACAGCTGCCGGAGACAAACATCGGTGCGTGGCGTGCGTGCTGTGTTTGTGCACCCAGAAGGAAGAAAGCTCGAAGATCTTCGAGACAGATACGGAGCGAAGGGCTTCACCCTCGCGTCCGAGCGCATTATCGTGCTTTATTTACTCCTCCTCTAACGCATACTCCGTCGCCGTAGCCAATAAATCCCGGTCAGAAGAAAGGATCCTGCGCTCGAATGATCCAGAGACGGACACCGGATGGGTCACCGCACGGCAGGAGGCGCTCTAGTTTTAACCGATTTTTTCCTTGGACTTGAACCGGAACTTGGAAGCTTACCGGTGGTTTGAGTTCGGTATGAGCACGAGAGACTAATTACGGCACGATTGTGTTTCTTCGGTGACATATCCGTTGCACAAACGGACATCGAGACGGTGCCAGAGGGATACACGTTTCCCGTGTTTTGCAGATTGCAGTCTCATCGGATCGTAGGTAGGATCGCCGGAAGCATCCTGGAATCTACGGATGCAGTAGTAGAGATGATAAAGCAAATTGCATTTCTTGTTCTACAATGATGACCTCTGGAGGCATTGTGACAGGATAGATTCACATAAATTGCAGAAGACGGTAGAAGATTGCAATTTGATACGCTTCGCGCGGTCGGAAAGTTGGTCTGAAAGGAGTGACCGTTGGCTAATTTTGATGAGTCATTCGTGTGAAATGTCTGTCGAGCTAACCACGCAACACAAGAAGCTAATTGGTAACAGGTTTTTAAGAAAATTGTCATCCACAAGATTCAACCGACTGAGAAATGCGGTGAATCGTGCTTGATTGGAAACGAGTTTATCATCAACATTTTGTGCGAAACGAAAACAACAGTTTTCTAACCATCATGTTTGCCCGGCGTATGTAATCGTCATTAATTCATTTAAATGTAATTGAGTTCTTTATCCACAAAGCCACGTCACATCGTTTGCTCCATTCGATTCTCCTTGTTCAGCGCCTGGGGCGGAGCCGGTCGCAGGAATTTGCCTTCAACCGTTCGTTTTTTCTACCTCTTGGCACCAAACACATCCTGCAGCAAAGTTGCCGCAGCCGCGGAAACTTGTTCAAAAATTCATGCATGACGCAGCGAAGGAAAAAGTGTTTGCCAAAATTTAAAACGCATTCACACACAGCCACGCCGCTTCGCGATTCCAGATTTGCGCGGAAAATGTTGGGTTTACAAATGAGGAGCGCGCACACACCGCTTGCATGACAATGGCGCGATGGAAGGTCCTATCAAGAAGGTCCTTTTAATAGGACGCACAACTAGGGACGTTTATCCTTTTTGGCGTACCTTAAGTTTCTTTGGCCTTCTTCTTAGCATTATACCGTGTGTATGCTTCTTCTTCCTCCCACCACTTTGGTGTAGCCGTGTGCGTATGTGCCAGGGCCGCACAGAAAAGAGAACGGGAACGGAAAGACGTACAGCGATAGGATCATTTTTCGCGACCTTCTCCACGATCGTTACAAGGAAGTAGGGTTGTATAACGACCGGGGGAATTCTGGACCCCGAAACAGTTACGGATGTTACTGATGTACCGCGGGCGATAGTGTGTGGCATTGTTTGCTGCTGCCTGGTTGATAATATTCTGTTATTCTAGCATCACATTTCACAAACATACAGCGGTACAGACACACGCGACGCGGGACGCGCACCGTCGGATGATTATTCATTGCCGAAAAACATTGCCGACAATGGAGGATGGCAAAAATGGTCAAAACGGACCGGAGGATTGACCTCTGGGTGTGGAAGAGTAGGAAAGCGAAGAAAACTGTGCGAGCAGTCCCGATGGTATGGAGATGGATGAGTAGCCCTAGGGGAAAACGGTGTTGCCCACGATGCATTCCGTTGCGTTGCGATGGGAACGACAGGACGATCGGTATCGCTGCTGCTGGTCACGATGTCCTGCCGTGAGCGTCAAGAGCATCATCCACGCGAGCGAGCCCTCGTTTTTATCCTTTTTTTAAAGCAGTACCGCTGAACGTATACATTGTGTAGCCTTTTTCCACTGTCGCATGCCACACAGCGGGAGTTGAAGCGGGACCTGTTCCAGAGCACCGTATTTTACTCCTCAAAACGCTCCTCACGGCTCAGATCGCGCCCCGATTGTTGTTGCGAGTGCTAATTCAGGTGACAAATTTCAGCTCCCGATACTTATGGGCGCCCCCCCACAGGACTGCCACCGTCGTGGTGCTACAGTTTTGCCTGTTAGCCGGTAATTTATGGCAAACTTCAACCCGTAGCCTCCTTTCAATTGCTAGCAGGACCTGTTTTTCCCCAGATGAAGACATTTACGTCCCCCGCTGGGCCGAGCGCCGTGGTTGCGCTGTTGGTCATTTGGGTGCAGCGTATAGTGAGGATATTTTGCGCTCTTTACTGCCACAACTTCATCGCGCCAAGATGTCCTTGAAGTTTATGCTCTTTTCAAGGCGGTAGGACGCCTTTATACCTTTAGAATTGTCCAGCAAATCTTACAGGAGACAAAAAGTAGCAACGAGTTAGTACAAACCCAACCATTAATATAAATTACCCCCCCAAAACAACACATAAATCAAAACATTTGGCAAAATTATGCAAAGAACACACCCCAGAGGGATATTCCCGACGGAAAAAAAATCCCAAATACACCACGAAAATTATGCGTTAATGGTTGCCAAAAACTAACGTACACTGCTGGTCCGAAGCCACATTTATCATCGGGAGACATAATAAATTCGGTTCGGATTTTATTCGACAAAGAGTACATATACACTTAAAAAACGATTGTCCCAAACTCGCTGCTGTCCAGTCCCGGGAGCATTAAATGGTGACTTCTTTGGGTTTGTTTGTCCTCCTTTTTTTTTTGGTTCGTGCAAACTTCCTTACCCACATTAAAAACCTTAAACAATCCAGATTACGACCGGCCACTGTTTCCGGGCACAATTTAACGCATCTTTAGCGTTATGCATAATGAGCGTTCATAAATTTAACGAGTTCCAAATTTTTGCCATCCTTCGTGCTTGCCCTACTACCTGGCGTTCTTTTATATGGAGCAAATCCGCTTTCCGTTCTTGTCTTGCCGCACTGCCGCCGATCGAATCCTCGAATCCGACTGAAGGAAATGTTCCACCGTAATCTCATTGTAACCGATTTTTCTAACCAAACGTGGGCACAGAAAGAGGAAAACCCTGTTGGAATGACGCATATCTCGGTGCGCCGTTTGCGTGAGCTTAGAACCTCTTTCTCTCTCGCTCCGTCTGTTTATCCTAGCCGGCTCTGTTTCACGGCCCGTTTTTCTTTTGCGGGCATAATTTTTGAACGTTAAAATCTCTTCATGCCTTCGAGGAGGATCAGGCACACACTTGAGTGGTGCGTACCGTGCCACTGAAGAACCCCGAAAAATTAGGATACCACGCGTGAGCAGCAACGAAGGGATCAGCGCAGCTGGAGAAGCACGAGAACTGGAATTCTCGTGCGTGTGTGTGTGTATGTGAAAAGGCTTGAAGCAATTTAATTTAAAATTTATATTTTTCGCAAATTAAATTCCACTCAAAACTTTCGGTGCCCTCCCATTTTATCACATTGGACAGTTGAACCGAAGCCGGCGTTCTGCTTTATGTAGCTACTTCTGGAGGGAATGATTTTCGCGAAAATAGAGCAAGAAATCAGTTTCCCCGGGGCGGTTCTGTCCAGGTCGTAAGCTCGCGCGCGCTAGATTCGGTTTCACCATATCGCCCCGGAGGCGTTTTGGGTATGGCGAAAAATAAACTCAAATTCTTAAAAATAAGCACCACCGAACTGTCACAGGATGATGGATAAAAGTTTGTCGTTTGTGTGCGGTTGCGCAGCAATCCAATTGTGGTGCGGTTTTTTTTGTTTGCAATTTAAATAATGCAGACACACTATCGCTCTCTCGCTTTCTACAGATAGTAAATAAGAAATGAAAAAAAACATCACAGATTCGATACGCTTTGACCGAAATTTGGCAAATATTTACCACCAACCAGCCAGCTCGCAATCAGCAGAAAGGTTCTATGTTTGCCCCGAATAAGAACCGCCGGTCGAACAATCCGTTTCGAATAACATTCAACAGGAGCACCACAGCGACAAGACGGATAGTCGGAAAAAATCAAATCAGAAGAATAGCACCATTTCCTATCTCTCCGGAAGGGAAAGTGGAACAGTTTTGAGATCAAGAAACGATGATGATCATTTAAAATTTATTAACCATTCGCTTCCACAACGCCGTCCCAACCCGTCGGGAGGGTTGATGATTTCGCTTTCTTCTGATTGAGCGATGAAATGTAGAGTGCGAACCCCCTGGAGTTTTTGAGACAGACGTTGCACTTTTCCGAACGTGCAACGTCACGAAAAAGTGCATAAATTGTGCTCCGGCAGTAGCAATAGGACGAGGTGTCAGTCGTTGTTGTGCTATCTTCTTGCAACCCTCCCGAATGAAAATGATGCACCCGAAACGATGAACGGAAAAGGACGAGAAAGGCGGTGGTAAAGCGAAAACTGTCACATAAATATCACTTTCCTTCGGCCCGGGACGTCTTCTCTCGTCGGTGGTGATGTGAGTAGGGGAGTGTTAGATCGATTTACTTTTCCTGACGTCTTGTCTGTCTCTCTGCCTTGCTGTTCCGAGTTCGGACTATTGCGCCATCCAGAAAAGGGGCAACAAAACGCGAGACACGACACTTTCCCTTTTGCAATCGAGTAACGTACGTTTTGATTGAATCCTGTGTTTCGACACGGGCACCGATGATGTGTTCCGGCCTTCCCTCTAACTTGTAATCGATGACTTCGGGGTGATGGCGCAATGCCCAGTGCAAATATTTCTCTAGCGTTCAGTGGGGTGTCTCTCATCGTTTCTTTTTTTAGCAAAAAAAAAAAAAATTATAGGAAACAACAAAATTGCTAGATTTTTTCTCATTGTTTGTCCAGAGAGCGTGTTTTAGCCCAACGAATGCAATTATTCATTAGCTTTATGGGATGCGATTCGAAGACGATGGCGAGAAGAGCGTAGCGAAAGACTTCACATCAATAGGAAATTTATTAGACACACCGCATTTGATACTTTGGCGATTTTGTTGTTGTTAGCAATTAAGGAATAAGTTCAGAAAGCTTGGCTTCGGCTTTAACTGAAAAAAAATTATCCTGCTTTATTAGGTGCATTGTCTTTGAGGTTGAGGAATGATTTGTAAACAAAGGTTTGAGAGACGGATAAAACTCTCGGATAAAAGACTAAAAACATACAACGATTTTAAGGTACAAATTAGAAACTTATTTTAGAATATTTCAATTTTAATTGAATCGTAAAACAATATCCCGCCACTTAACAGTCGCATAAGCGCCGGTTCCCTCCAATTTGGGGTGTGTTTCTATATTTATCTTGTCACCTTGTCCACTATGTCATCATGAACAAAAAACAAGCACAGAAAAATACAGTTTGACTCCGGACAGCGAACATATGCGCTCCTCAATGACAGCCCACATTAGCATATGTCAAATGTTTGACAATAATCGCATTCAACTGCCACTGCACATTTTTGGGGTAATGATATGTCTGGTGCGCAAGCACTGTAGTTGCCACCCTTCGTTCGAGGCGGTGGTCCATAACACCGAACGATCTGACAGACGAATTCGACACGTTACTGGAACTTAATGAAATGTCCAGCACGCTCGCACCCGCCGCATGCATTTGAAGACATATATGATAGGGTCCTGCCTACCGGTTCCTGCACGCTAGAACTCGACTCATTAGTCGTCTCTCGCTCTGGGTTGACATTTATTGCGAAAAATCATGCACCAATCGTTCACCCTCAACGTTTTGTGTCAATGCACACACACACTCACACATACGATCGCACGTACGTAGGGGTGAAGCCAATAAGGCACCGGAGAACAAATTAGCACAATTATGCGCGAAATCGAATGAACTATGTGGAGCAAACGCAGTGAAACCTGACCCGAACTGCATGCAGGGTGGACAGAAAGAGCGTGGTCACCTCCCTACATTGGGCAGGATTAGATCAGGCGCGTCGGACCGTTAGAACCGATAATAGTAGCAAATTATGCAGCCCCGAACGCGGGTTTTATCATCACCAAGAGTTGCGGTAGTGTGGTAGTTTATGATGACGATGATGATGATGTCCTTGTTGCAGAGCATTGTCCCGACCGAAATGGGACAGCAATAAAAAAAACGCATACACCACTGCAACGAAGGAGGAACGGGGGACATATTTTAATAACTGTAATAATAAAATTATAAAGTGAAACCCACCAAACAACCCGAAAAGGGACTAGAAGCTGGCAGACCAACTGGACATCGCGCGCCTAGGGTAGGGGTGATTTTTCTATTAAGTGACGTTTTGCGACAAATGTCCCGCGCATTTAGGGTTCATCAATGGTGCTTTGGAAGGCGAAGGTCCGTCCAGTTGTGGCAAGGATCAAACGGATTCGTCAAGCCGTCCACGACACTACTCGCTCGAGGTGAAATATGAGCTAATTTTTTTATTCTCCTCTAACAATTGTGTGATAAACTATAGAATTTTAAACTGTGCTAGCCTGCAAATGGAAAGGGATAGAGTAAATCGAGTGCGGAACTGACCCAACTGAGCGTGTGCGCGCGCGCGCCTCCGAACAAAACCGGGCAGTTGAGGCAGTTAAGAAAATGCTAAGCGGGGTTACACATTAATGTCAATTTGTCCGGTCGGTCCGGAAGCGGAAAGTGTACGAGATAAGCGAACGGACAGTGCGATTTTTTTTTATGCCATTCTAACCCGGTTGCATTTCGGACAGTATGCATCGGGCCGCATGCATCCCATCCATTCTGCATCTGGGGAGGAAGATGTCAACCGTAATGGAGTGTGATTGTATCTTCTGCTAGATGTGAACTTGGGCTCAAGAATGTCAAGTCTTTTCCCGGGACCGCGATGTACCAGCTGGTTTTGTGTGGCCCTATCTGCCGCAAACACGGAACAGGATTCTTGGTATCTCTTCACGGTTGCTCAAAAACCCACCACTTGAATGTTAATGAGAATGCGGTTGAAAGTGTTTCAATACGCTGCAAGGATTACAAGGATATGCGTGCCAAGGACCAAGGATGGCAAGAAACAAGAATCCTCCGATCGATGCTTGAAACCACTTCCTGTTACGGTCGGTTGCTGGCGCTAATTGAAATAGATTGAATTTATGGGCAGATCCAACGAGGCACAGGAAGAATTTGAGCATTCCTCCGTATGGGAATGAAGATGTCAAATCAGCCCGGAAGTTGGTGATATTTCAAACGCTGAACTACCTAGCTATCCATATCTTCGACTTCCTGATCTTCGACCTTGTCTGATCGGTCTGAATGACTCTGCCGCTAGTTTCTTATCTTGCCCACGTCGTCCGAGCCGTGATCCGTCAATAGCGTCTTCTTCATGTGACCGGGATCATGTTTTTCCGTGTCAAAATGTTTAGTTAAACAACTGATCATCTATCATCGGGTCCCTTGTCAATCATCGATGCCGCGGACGTGCATTGCTCTTTCCTACTCCAAACCATCTTGGGCTGGGTGAACTGGAGCGGAAGCGTACATGGAAACAACAGACCAGCTAATAATAAATCGCAACTTCCTCCCGAGCAAGTGAACGAAGAACTGCGTTTGAAAGCAATTATTACTGCTTCCTGGGGATAGAGTGCATTATGCTTTCTTTAGAAGAAGACGTTTGATACTGAAATTTCTAAAAAACTGCAGCTGTTACTCACAGATCACTAATCCATAGGATCGTTTTGATACCGGGATTACGATAGTAAAAACTGTTCGAGTTCGAAAGAAACTTCACAACACCATAATCCTCCCTCGACTGTCCAAAAAATGCAAAATAAACTCGTCAAATCTCATCCAAAAGAGCAACAAGACGCGTGAATGCGTGATGATGTTACCCATCGTGGCGCGCAGGATAATCCCAGACACGGATATCATCATGCGTTCCTCAGCACGATCGCGCCAGCTGGCGATGCACTCTCGTGCACGCATAAATATGCAATCGGGGGTTTTTTCCGTTTCGAACTCCGGTACATGCGCACCCCCACGTCGTCCGGAATGACATCGAAACCATCGTCGTTTTTTCTCTTACGTTCTTTTGCCTTCTTTCAAACTGTGTGTCAGTGGTGCTGGTGATGATGAAGGTGTTTTTTCTTCGCTTTTTCTTTTTAAATTAGCATCTAAATTGGCCTGCTGGTCTTTGGGCATTGTGGGATCTTCTCTCTTCGTTGCGATCCGGAGGATCTGAAGAAGCTAGCTCGGTTTAAAGGATCGAACAGCTGCTCCTGTTCGAAAGGCACGCGTGCGGCTTTACCTGCGCGTTAATGGCGAGGCAGTTCTGAATGGGCAAAGCAATGGTAGTGGGTCGTGGTTTGACCTTTCCGTTTCAGTTTATTTTCATGGAGTTTTTTGACATTTAATTTTTTAGCCCAATTTTGCTTTCTTTTTGACCATTTATTTTGTTTTATTCTTTAAGTGCAATACATTGAATTTAATTTTCAAAAGACTCACGCACACTTAAGTGCCGTTCGAAAGAGCCACGAGGAACAAAAACACTTGAACGTCGCACGTCGACTCTGCTGTATGTGAAATGTTTCAGCTCCAGCGCCGAAGAAATATTTCACAGGTGTACCGTTACCGGCAAAAGGGCGCCGTTTTCAAAAATGCCATCACAACCTCACCGTACCCCTTTCGGTTAAAGGGTACGTGCATAGGGTGTGCACCCTTTGCGTGCGCAATGCAGCGTCTTGATGGATGCAGTTTTCTCGGCCCGAGGGGTGGAGCCTAGAGATCTGAAAAACTGTGCAAGATCTTCACCCCTTGAACTCTTCTCCTTACGCACACTCAGCATTGCCCACATGCTTTGAAGCGATGAGAATTCCTCCAGGAAACCGGTCACCGAGAAGATTTTTATGCCATTGGTTGCAGCAGCAGAAAAAAACCACCGGATCGTAATGGCGAATGGTGTGCGCGACTGGAACTGGAAAGTTATTGGCATCGGAAAGAACTGAATATTTCAAAAACACCACAAGAAATAAGCGTATCGTTACTTCACACCTCGCCCGATCGTACGTAAGAACGGGTGCCACTGAGTGAGTGGGTGTTTTTAGACCTCCAAAATCGCGTGGGGGTTGCTTTTGGACATACGCAAAAGTGGTCCGCAGGTTCCACGTCAGCACGCGCGCCACCTCACCGTGCTGGTGTCAACAACGGTCCAACGCGACATCACTGATTGCTTTAGCGGCGTGGGAAGGAAGCGAATAATTTAACCGGTGTGGGGTTGCCAAGTGTCTCTCGGTTGTCACAATTGGATTGGTAGCAGGGCGCTAATGTGGTTTCAATTTGCGAGAGGTTGCTGGATACTGAGAGAGTTTAAGGTCAATGAGATTAGAGTAGGGCATCCTGGCACAAGTCGTATTTGTTGGAAATAACTTCGAGGAGTCAACAGAGCTATTTCGATAGTTATTTCTGTTCTGTCGCAATCTGTCCAACAAACGAAGCCGTGCTCAGTAAAACGTGTTTCTGCGTGGTTCACCAACGAAAACAGAACCATTATTTTGCAGCCCGAAGATAAATGGACACACGGCGCACGTACACGGGGCAGGTCCGGTAGAGCTCCGGTTTAACTATTTTGTTTTGGCTGCCGGTTAAAGGCGTTGTTTAAATAATTGTACCTCACCGCACCAGCGAAGGCTAGGCGCGCTCGCGTGGACTTTCTATTCTCGGGCGGGCAAAAATAGTGCACCGACGACGAGTTCCGAATTTCATCCAAACCACCAGAAGTGTGTTTTCGTTTCGTGCGTATTTCTTCGCTCGGTGAAACTATTCTTCATCCCATTTGGAACCTCAAACGTGGTAGAACGACGCGAGCACGTTCTTCAAACCGCACAAAAAGTGGCCGAATGAATGCGGTATGTTTTCCCAAGCACAGGGAGACAGCAAGTCACGTTTCCGTGTTTACTTAGCTGGACGACCCGGTTGAGGAGCTAATAAAAAGTATCCTACACAAAAACGCACCACCGCACTTGTGCCGCCTGCCTGCCCTTGTATAGAATACAAGGGAGCTCCAAAAATTGGATTGGAGAAACCGTGAAACAATAAAATCCTTTTACCAAAACCGGAGCCACGCCATCGATAACGGTTGCGGTTGGCTTATAAGGCGGAAAGAAGCGGGTCAGTAGCGAATTTCGAATCGTCACACCGAATCCTCACAACATACAAATTTCACAGCAAGGTTAAATACTTCCTGACGATTTTCTTTACCATTTTCTTGTCGCTGCTCCAAGGGCAGGAAGTTCCACAGCACGAACAGTGGTGGAGAATTTGATTACGTGCCTTGCAAACCCATTCCAACAAGGTGCTACTGCGACGTGCCCCGGAGAGACTGCGCCACCAGCAGCATAATCGTGTATGCGTAACACATATGAGGCTTTTTGCGATAGCAAAGAATCCCTAGGAAGCCACCCATCGTCAACGTAGAAGACCGTTAGGTACGTCGCATTGTTCCTTGCGCTCTTGGGCGAAAGTCGCACGTCAGAAATGACATCATCTTTGCCGCTGTCGTTTCCCGCGTGTCCATTTTCACGAGGATCCACGCGAGACGAATCGAGTGGGAAATTTGTCCGTAAAATTGGAACATAAATTTCATAAACGCCACCTTCCGGTACACCCTTGTTTCGGACATCGGCGCACACGCACAGCTGTAGCGGTGAAATTTTCTTCCGAAACGTGTGCGCCTGCCCCATGGTTAGAATTCTGAGCTCGATAAAACCGGAACCAGATTCACTTTCACCGAATGCGGCCGAGTCGGTGATAGGCAGGCATGAAAAATTTGCACCGGTCAGCTGATGGACGCAGGGCCACCGTCGAGCCAGGCCCTTTAAATTGGGCGTAAAATTTGTTCACGCCGAAAACGCATCTTTCTCCTTTTGCATTTTGGGTGCATCGGTCTTTAAACCCGCACAACAACACGCCGGCAGCTGGCTGGTTCGGGAGAAAGCTGAACGTACGCTCGTGTGTGCGAGTGAAATAATTACCACCGGCGAAGATGGATGGAGGTGGAAAAACTTTTCCTTCAAGGTTATTGCCGCACGCCCTCCGATGAGCAGTGAAACAATACCCAGAAAATCTTTTCTTCACGCACGGCCGGCTTGAGTGTGCGTGTCTTCGTGTACGCGCAACCGGGTGAGTTGTTTTTAATCTTATCTTCGGGTGAGCGAAGGTAGCGCAAAAAACTAGCCACGACCACGGCCGAGAGGTTGGTGTGTTTTTATCTACGTGCAGCTATCCCCCCAGGAGGAGAGTTGCATTGTACTTTTTGGTCTGTTTATGTACATGGTCGATTGCCTTTTTTTTTGCTTTTTTACTTTTTGCCCTATCAGGCCGGGCTCTTATCATACAGGTACACCCAATCGGGGTTGGGTGCAACCAACACACCACGAAAGCGACTCATTGTCCGTGTGGCTTTTGCGTAGCGTAAAATGCAGCACAAACCCTTCGGATTTATCATTTAACGTCGGGGCCTCTTCTTGACTTGAACTTATATGGTTGCCGTTTAATGGTTACTTACGCAAAATGAACCCATTACATCTAATGTAATCGGACATTGAAAACATGACAAAAAACAATGCTTCAAATAATTTTTTTATAAAATATTTTTCATTTTAATTCGAGCAGATTTTAAATCATATTCAAAATCGAAAAGAAGCCTCTCCACATCCACTTCTAAATAACACAAAAAAAACCGTTCCCATACGCTTGTGTTTCATTGCTAAATTCACTCTCACTCTTTCCGTCTCACCATCAACCCGACGACGTCCCAGCATTGCATCACACCCTTTATAATCCCGCCAACATCATAATCATCATTTCCTACCACCAGCAACCGAGTCTCACGCGGGGCGTTTCGACCGGATCCGAGGCCGACGTCGACGACGACGACGACGACACAACGACGAAACATGTGCATTCCATCTGCCAAACGGGTCGCAATTTACATACCCTTGCCGAAGCAGTCCCAGACGTTGAAACACTATGTCTCTTTCGTTTCGTTTTATGTTTTATTTTTTGCAAACTTCGGCTCGAATCTAATCACAACCAGACGCCCACCAAAAAAGGCATAACAGCCTTCTCTACAAATGGCAACAAAGTAATATCGGTCACTCACACACAACAATCAATGCGAGTGAAAAAAAACGAAAATGAAGTTTGCATGAAAGCACGAGTAGCAAAAAAGAGAATAAACTAAACACTAATACATTCGGTGATTAATATTCATTAAAAAGTGCCATTTACGATGACACCTCGGACATGGGACGGCTGCGTCATCATCATCATCATCATCACCATCGCCAGTGGATAAACTCATCAGAAGACACGTTTGTCCTTGAGAGACAGTTTGTGGAACCCGAAATGCAAATTGCCCCTATCGCTTCGTTCAGATAATCTTTTCCATTTCGCAAATCTGATATGGATAACACGCGTTGTAGGTTTAAAAAAACTTGGTTTAATTACCCGATTTTCGCTTCTCCCGTTCGACGATGACGGTTTTCGGACGCTTGATGCGCAACGAGCGGCGCCGGATCGAGCGCAGGAATGCTTCCGGCATGCGGCTGAACTTTGGCGTTTCCGGTGGAGCCTTCCGCTCGGGAAGGAAGAAATTTTTCACCGCAAGCATCGTCATGATGTACGTGTGTGTGTGTTTTTTTATTTGCCCTTTTTGTGTCACTTATGTGTCACTTATGTGTTAAATCTTATGTTTCGGTTTTTTGCTCTTGTTTATTTGTCGCACATGAACACTGCACTGCTAGCACTGCTGTGAGTTAACAATCTGCGGCGAGGGTTTGTAAGCGTGGAGAAATGAATAATTGGCGTATTTGAACACTCGGTTTTTTGGCTGTTTCACTAAGCACATACACGTCAGGTAGAGCGGGGCATAGGGTTGTTATTAACTAAGCTATTTTCTTTGGCTTCGATGTTAGCGATGGATGTTGGGTTGCTTCAACCTGCATCACTTTTTTATTTGGCAAACTTCAAACCCACTGGCGATCGAAACATCTCACGATTGTTGATGGGATGACCTTCAGCGAAACATCATACCGGCATCAGCACAATATGCATTCATCTTAGTTTCAAACACACGCGCAACTCGGTCTCGCAAAGGTACGGCGGTGAAGCCCACCACGTGGCTGATTAATGTCGACACTTACGGGGATAAATTTGGCACCGTGTCAACATCCTACACCACCACCCATCACCATCACTGCATCGCGATCGGATGGAAGACACTGTCACGTTTTTTTCGCGGATGCATCACCAACCGTTTCACACCTCGCAACACGAATGGCAGGAAAAATTCTTGCATGGGTTTTTTTGATAGTAGCCCACGTTCGTCATCGCCCTTTACCGAACACAGTGGAGCACATTTCGTTCACTTCAAAGTGTGTATGTCTTGCAAATTCCGAAAGTCGGCACTGAAAGCGATCGTAAACTGCTCAATTTCACCTCCAACTAGCAACTGAACACTTGCGCGGATAGTAAACACGGTGTGCTATGTGAGGTATGGTATTGACCGTGTCTGTGTGTCGAACTGTGCTCTTGTTCACAGTAGGTACATACGTACGTCCGTTCGCGACGAAGGTTACCGAGCAACTGGGTGAGGGGAGTTCCGCGCAACATAGAGAGCAAGCATAAAAGCATTGTTGAGTTGCTCCGAGTGTTATGCTCTCTCACAGGCACACAGTATCGTCAGTGTCAGACAACCTCTTCTCATGGCTAGAGCATTGGGAATACCAACCCAAGTATTTGTTTTTATATGATTGTAACAATCTTAATAGTTGTTATATTATAGTAATAAAAAACAGAAACAACGTAACAACGGAGCCATAAAGGTTATAGTTGTATCTAATATATCTAAACATTCAAACCTTAAAAAGTTCAAATATTTCCAATTCAAAAATTTCTTTATTCCAAATCGGATATGATATTTTTGCTACAAAGACATTTAAGTTTGAAAATAGGAATCATTTCCAAAAATCCTTTACTTTTTTCGGTAGCAATTATTTTACACATTTTTAACAACCCCTGCATTGTATCGCTCACTGAAATTAAATTTCTCTCTCTCTATTCTCTTAGTTGCTTTTCTCTCATGCCGCTCAGAAAATGAAGCGTTTCTGACATGCGATGTGAAGCGTTTCGATGCTCGCTAGCGCATAAATGTTTTGAGGGGAGGCAAGTGGGAGAGAACGGTCAATGTTCTATGCAGTTACATAGAAAAAAATGTATGCATTTAGCTTATAAATTCCATTCTGTGTTATAAGTAACTTAATGGAAATACTGAAAAGTTATAAAATTATCTTGAAAGATGCACAATATGCAGATATGAAAGTCACATTTTTGCTCTGAATTTTAAAATAAACATTCATCTTTAAAGCTAGACCTTTTCCGCACCAACAGAGTTTACGATATCTGCATGCGGCTAGACCTGCTCTTGAAATATTCGAAGCTTATCTATTTCACCGGCTGACCTTTCGGTACGGACCCATCCAACACACAAACTGATTCACGAACCGGTTTTACCAGCACACAACAACATAGGTGACCGTCTGCCAATGAAAATAACCGATACACTAAGCGCCACACCACCACACGCCACTGATCTCGTGCCGTTACATCCCAATAAAAAGAAACTTGAAATAAAATCTGGGAAAAAATGCATTACAATGAAACCGAACCGAGCCTCTTCGAGCGGCGAGCATAGTTCAATGTGCAAGGAGAAACCGAGGTATCGGAGTGTTACCACATTACCATATCTGGAAGCCCGATAGAGTCTGCGCCTACACGAGTAAAATACCTCCCCAAACCTGAACTGAAGCTAGAACCAAGTCCAGTCTTCCTTCTTTCCTCTCTCCCTGGGCAAGAGCCCATCTCAACCATGCTGCACGATCAGCAACTAGCAATCGTGCAGTCCGGAAAACAACATACAACCTCGTGCCCAGACAGTCAGGTCCTTGGCGAGCGGATCAGGCGTGGGCTGTCAGAAGAAGGTGGACATTGAGTGTTATCTTGGCGGTGGGTAGAAAATCTTCCCCGGAGCCTTCAGTTCGAGCTCCAAAGAAAGAGAAACAGAGATGAAACGAAACGAGCCCCATAAACAAAAATGGATGAAGTGTTATGCTTTAACCATTTAACCCCCACGCACACACAAACTGGTAATACTCGATAAAGTACACGCCGGAAAAGGGTTCTCATAACTTTTGTTTCGTTTAGTGCGGACTGCATAACCTGTGCGGTCCATTTGAAATATGTTTTTTTTTCTTCTTTGATTCGTGGTGAGATGTGATCGTGGATTATGGGGCGTGTGATGGGAATGAATTATAATACGGATGAAGCAGAATGAAAGCAGGAAGTGTGAATCATCTGAAGATATCGTTTAAGAATAGGGAAAGGTCATTTGTCAGTGATTTGCTTACATTCGGGAAAGTTTGGATGACATTTCTTACCGCCGGAGAAACATGAACCGGATGCCCTGAAAACCATTAGCTTTTAAACATACCTGAAACGATAAGAAGATAAAATGGAAATTAGTACCAAAATCAAAGATATAAAATAGCTCAAATAAAATAAATAAAACAGTACCGCCTCTTACAGTCTTATGAACCAGTCATGGTAAAGATGACTCCAAAAACCCAATTCACTTAATTACGCCTGTGAACGGCCCTATCAAATCCTCAACTTCAAGAATGACCCACATAAAAATAAAAATAATCTCCGTAACAAAAAGAAAGGGGTAAGCGATGAACAGTTTTTGTTGCGATTCACGGGGCGTTGTCTTATGATCGTCGCCGAGTATCCTGCGTCACTCTCTGTCATTCGACGTACCGAAGTGGTTAATCAAATTTAAATAATTACGAGATACACCCCGGGTCAGTTTTCGGACCTCGACTTTGCGCTGCTCTGTCACGGTTCCTTCTCGTGATCTTCCTCCTATATTTTCTTAGTAGCTTCCTCTCTTCGGTGGGATATTATGACGGCTAACACCCGTTACTATACCTGAACGATAAACTGAGCCGAAAAGAAAGCGCATCAGTTTTCTGCCACTCATTTCGTCACGCGGGATAATTAATCTCCCCTTGGCGATTCATAATTAATAGCTCCATTTTTGTTTTCGCGGCGCACTCCATCATTTTGCTCGTGCGGACAACAAATTTGCTACCGTTCCGAGGGGTGGGTGTGCATACATAAAATATAAAGTACCATAATCATGCGTACGATAGCGGGTCAATCGGCGAATATCTGAGGTGCAACAATTATGATGCTTCGCAACAAAATCATACCTTTGCCTGGCTGGGTTCAAAGCGATACATAACGTCGGTAACATTGTGACGTAAGCTCGCTATAAAAATCGGTACACGAAGATAAGAAGTCAGAAGGTAATAAATGTGTGGTGGAACAAGAGGAGGTGTAGCCGTAGCATAAAGATAGTGATGAACGCATCGTAACATCTCTGCAAACCGGGAGGCAAGAATTGAGTACGGTTGCAGTAAGGCGTTTTGGTTTAACAACGACCCGCAGCCCGTCGGAAGATCGGAAGAACGGTAATGGATCATTACACCACCTGAAAAACTTCAGAATTAGCTCAAGAGAAAGAAGTGCAACAACATTTCTTCCTACGTGCATTCCTAGTGCCACACCGGCGTAGGCGAGGAAATAAATCGGAAGCAACTCATCAGCATGTACACTGCCGATAAGGACGCGGGAGGACACGCGAAAGCGAGCGGGAGAAAAGCATGTTCGTACGTGCGTGTAATAAGCGAAGGCAACGTTAATGAGTCAGGTTCTGGCGGGTGGAAAAACTACGTAGCTCGTGTATGATGATCGGAACAAAAAAAACGCATCTTCAAGTGGAACGAACCATACATACTCAGACGAAAATTTATTATCTAGAACGATTCCGGGAGCGCAGCCTAACGAGCATGCTTGCTTGCTCGCCAAAACTAGACAGCACAAGAAAAGCGCACGATCCGAAGTGAACGATAATCTAGCTAGCTGTTGGGTTGCTTATGTCCCGGGTGGGTGCCGGGAAAAAGGGAAAAAACTACATCCCAGGATAAAACTACGATAAGACGAAGATAATTGCGTACTCGTCTCGCATCCTTCCGCAGTTTGCTTTTTTTCGGGGAGCAGAAAGTTTGGCCGAATATCGGTTCATGGGATAATAATGGTGAGTTTGTGGAAAACCGAGGCCAGCGTTAAGTGGCTCTCTCACAGGAGAAGCTTTATTATCTTCTTGCTCTTTCGTGGAAATCACTGAAGTTACAGGCTGGAATGGAGATGGGAAAACTTTGTTTCTTAATGTTGGTGGAGGAAAGTTGTAACGAAATCAATAGCTATTAATAAGGAAAGGGCAAAAGAACTGACGCAAGAATCACTATTTTTGCTAAGGAGCTAAAGAGAGTCGATGAAAGTTTAAAAAGAGTCTAATTGTTATACATACACTTGTTATTTTACTATAAGGTGGATAAACATTAACATGTATAAGATGATCGGTTTATTCAATGTTTATTTTGTTTTATAAAACATCAAACAGATCCAAAATTTAAAAGCAAGAATTAAACAATCCCTTACTGTGATTGTGCCAAGCAACGCATATTCTACTTTCCTCATTCCTTTCTGATTGATGGCAACATTTCCTCGACTCTAACCATGCCGAAAGAGTCAAGAATAAAATAAACCCACTTAATGTGCAACATCACATACATCATCTACCCAAGCCGAAGCGAAGTTACGTTCCGTGGAAAAAAACAAATCGACATCATTAGCCTGCTCACCAGACACGCACTCGCTTCGTCAATTGCTCGCAAATTTGGATGTCATGTTGGCACCGTTTCGTCACTGTCTCTCACTGTGTAGCTCATGCATGTACCACGACGATGCTCATTTCGTTTTCGTTCCCACCCTAAAACGCGGCGCCCTTCTCAAGGCAAGAAATGCAATGAGCATACACATGCAGAGATTCTTATCGCAGCGATCGAAAGGATTCGCCAATAATCGAAATCGATTAGTTCCAAATTGATGTACAAACAGTAATTTCAACCCTTTGCGTTCGGCACAGAGCAAAATTGCCAATCGAGAGGGAAAATAACATTTTAACCCGTTCCCGGGTCGGCTGATACACGCAAAGCTGGAGGGCAAAATCTTGGCGAATTTAAACGTAGCGACCGTTTTTTTGTGAACGATATGTTTCTGTTGCTATTTTCACTGTTTCACGACGTTGTTTCAAGGGTCGTTTGTGTTCAAACGAGCAACAGACCCATCACCATGTGACGGAAGAAACAACCGATCGATTGACCTAAATTCGGTTATAAAAGGGTTAGGATACTAATCGCAACGAGTTTTCGCGGGAAACGCTTACCGTTTCTTGTCGTACGGGGAGAGGTTTCAGTCAAGGGTTCGGTTTTATTTGCTTCCTTGTACGGTGTAAAAAATTAATTTCACGCAAATTTGCCATTTTTTTGCATTCCTTGGCACGGAGATACATTACGCGTCGGAAGACGTCCGCACGCAAGAGCATAACTTTCCACGGTTAGGAAGACGGCCTCACACCACCGTATCGGTACAGCCTCCTTCCACCGATAGGCATGAAATTTAATTGTAGTTTTGTTGACATTTATGTGAATTTATTTACTTTGCGCACGGAAAGCGCACCGAGAAGGTTATCATCGAACGTTAGCGAGAAGACTCGCTGCTCCCAAGTGGCAATGGTGACCTCTCGCCACTAAATATCGCACCAATATAACCTTCTTGCCGAAACACCGAAGTGGCCATAAAGTGTCAGCATCGATCGATTCCCGACCGGAACCGACAGGAGAATATGGTATCGTAAATTTTGGCACCTTCGACGGCACGAATGATGATGTTTTTTCGACGTTCTGCTAGCCTTTTGATGCGGCCGAAAGACGTCACGGTCAATAACGAGAAGCAGCAGCAGCAGCAGCAGCAGCAGCAGCAGCAGCAGCAGCACCAGAAGTGCTGTGAACAGGAACATTTATGATACCAAAGCGCCCAGAAATTCGCCACACACGAACGCCACCATCGATCGATTGCGTGTGATGGAATTCCCGGTACCGGGTCGTAAAAATTTGTGATTTATATAGCAACTTTTCCACGCAGTGGAAGATTCGCGCAGTAGCGCAGCCGAGACGTCGAATGGCATTCCAGTTATTGCATTCTTGTGAGACCACCTTTTCGTTCGGTTGGAAATGCTAGTTAGTACGTGTGTGTGTGTATGGCGGCTTGAAAGCTCATGAGAAATGTCGATAGTAATAGCAACCACGCGCCAGACAACGAGTTCTGGCTGCCCGCGTGACCCACTTACTGAATGGTAATTCCTTTGCACATCTCTGTACCACCTCCTGGAAGACAAATCCCGATGAGGACGGGATACACCGAGTGTAGCAGTCGTAATTCATAGCAAACCCCTCCGGCTGCAGAACACGAACGAGCGTCAGGAAATTGCCCATCAGGAATGCTTCACGCCCAAAGGGGTTACAGCCTTTTACGACCCAAACTTTGCCGATTGTCTGCGGAGAGCCTCAGTGCCGCAGTGAGATACATTCTAGCTGATTGCGAATGAGAATTTCTCTTCGGAATATGCAAAACGATAGTAATTGTCAATGCGAAATCGATCGGAAGGGTTTGCTATCGAAAACACGATCGTGATGGGTCGATCCAAGAGATTCCATCTGGCAACATCTTAATTGTAGGGGATGGAACTCCTTATGGCTTACGATAAATCTTCAGATGGATATGAAAGATTTGAATGTAAATGAAAAAGGATTGGCCATTCTGGTAAAGATTCTAGCAGCACAACTGGAGCTTGAGGTGACTTTAAACTAACCTACAAAATAAAATGACTTACAAGATACAATCGTTTTTTTTTTCACGAGGCAGATACTATCGTTCAAATTAACACGATTTTGTTGTTCGTTCGGAGGTCCTTTTATCGCAAAATCTAGATCTCACTGTAAAGTGTTTTCCTATGCATGACAAAAAGATGTAATTAAATCTATGTTCCAAAGAGTGCTCCCTTACCACCAAAGAAGACCCCAATGAAGAGAGCATCGCGGCTAGCAACATTGCACTAGATAACGAGTCGTGTTTCGGGGTGGGAGCAGGTGTTTTAACAAGAAATCTATGCACGTGCGTGCGTGCGTGCGTGCGTGCGTGCGTGCGTGCGTGTGCACCGAAGCCTAGTTTCGGAGCTGTTAGCTATGCACGCGACCGCGGCGTTGTGTCATCCATCGTCTGTCTTCGAGACCTGTTTCTTCGGCGACTGGAGTGCCATCCATATAATCAAGCCATCAACGGGGGAGTTGTTGCCGAGCCTTGGAACATGCATGCGGGAGGTCAAAATGGAACAAGTCTTCCGGGTACACGGGCAGCCACGGGGTCGAACTTTTGCTCCGATGTGGCTTATCTTGCGTTCGTTATCGCTGTGTACGATGCCGACTGCGACCCCATGCGTGCGTTTAAGAAATAGTTACGCGCCTTCCTTCACAGATTAATCATAAGCGGCCACAGACACAGCAGTGTCTTCCCTTCGCTGGTCGAGACATGCATCAAATACAGTTGGCGTGTTCGGTAGCATAATGCAGGGCTTGCAAAGCGGCGTCTTCACCGAACCAGGAAGCACCTATGGCGCCCCAAGCAAACAATCAACGTCGGGTAAAGCCGGTAGAGCTTCCTCCTGTCGTTTAAATATGAGTGGAACGTGTTTATTCGACGTGTTTCAGCAAACATTCCCAACTCCAAGCTTTCTACCAAAACTGAGTACCTCGCTACAAAAAATAAAAAAAAAAAAAACAAAATAAAAAACAGCGCGCAAAAAGCACAATTTTCTCTCACTGCAAGTCACGAATTCTTGAGCTACAGTGCCAAACATGCGAGCACACACACGTAGATAATGAATAGAAGCACGCGATTAAGCCGCTTCCAACGATGAGCCGGCTGATCGTGAGCAGTTGGGGAAGGTTTTGGGAACTTCATGGAAATTTCACGCTGGAGCATCATCATCGGCAAGTTAAGCGTGAAGAAAAAGCGGAAGCCGTATGCAGAATTCCATTGTGCGGGAAACTGTACCCCAGGCCAGAAAACAATAGCTCCGTAGATGCTGTCAGAGGGCAAAGCTAATCCATATAATATCCCCCCAAGATGGTGACGTGAAGGGGTTTGAGGTTAGCCGACCGCGTGAAAATTTACGATTCTGCGATAACCGTAACCGTGCCGAGAGGGTGGCTGGGCGAAGTCGGTGTTAAAAACTCTATTACGCGAGCATATATGAAAGTTCAAACGGCAACGGTGGATACGTGGGGTTAGGTGATATGATTAATGTATCTATTTTACTTCTAATCCAGGAAGCAGTTGGCGCTCCACAGAGCAAATGAGCTTGGGGGCAAATTGCGCGTTTGGTTTTGGTTGGACCGTTTAGGCATTGGAAGAGTAAACAAAGAGTTTGAAAAATTTATGGCGACTTAATGTTTTCAAACTGAGAGTTAAGTTGTGCGAATAAACTACAGCAAGCGCAGATTTTGCAGCGCGAAGGACGGTTGATACGAGCCAACATAGATTACATTTTTCCGTAAAAGAGAAGACCTAACTATACAAATATGACAGATGTACAATTACGATTACAATCATGTCCCCAATTACTGTATCGTGCGATCAATTTTAATGAGTTAGATATTGTTTTTTAAATATCTAGCTACCCATTTCCAATGAAACCAACCCCTTCTCTCGGTTTAAACTACTCCTTTTCCAGCACCGGTTTCCGGTAGGGAAGCGCTTCCAAAATGATCAGAATCGTAGTTCTGATCAGTTTACGTATCCAGCGATCACCATATAGTTCTCGCGTGACCATACTCAATCAAATTGGTATGCCACTGCGGCTGCGTCTTTTGTCATCAATAACGCGCCTGATGGATGGATCATTAATGTGTTATTCGTTACCCACCAAGCCGTAAAGCAAACACGTAACTACATACATACACGTGGTGAACTCTCCTTAAATGGGCAACGGAGCACAGTGCCAGGTGCTGGACACTGGACCACGTTGACCACACGCGGACGCATACGCGTCATAGTGCATTTTTCGCTCCTATGAAGCGTATCCCAATAAACTAATGAGCCCTTCGGGCGATATTATCCCGTCGTGTTTCCCCTTTCTCAACATACTCTACACGGACCGCACGCAAGCTAATACACAAACACACATGGCGAGCTAGCGAAACCCATCAGTAGCGTAACGGTTTTCTCGCGAATGAACGGACCTCCTGGTCCGGTGTGCTGGTGAAAGTGAAATGAAAATATTTGGACAATCAGTTTGACCGGGTCAGTCACACAGCGTTACCATACCGCCCGGGGCTTCGGGTGGGTCTGACTGACTGACTGACCAGCCCTCGATCATACACGAAAGCGAAAGGGATGCTTGAAAAGGATTCGATACTGGGCGAGAGATAATTGTTGCTCACCACAGGATATGGCCAAAATTGCCATATCACTGACGTGTGCCATGATGACATGATCGATCCGGTGGCGATATGCTGACGATAAGCGAAAGAGAGCAGAAGTTGGAGCGAAAATTATGCACACTCATTTCGCACCGTCGTTTCGTTTCTAACGGCTGGGTATGAAATATTCCAGAGAGAAACAAACATCATTCCGCACACGGAAGCCTCCTGGAGCCTCTCCAATATCTGCTGGTGCCTTTAGGTACAACCTAACCGCGGTCATAAATTTGTCACCCCGAAGGCAAATAAATTCGCAAATGACCTACATCACGCGCTAGAAATGCCGGTGGCAGAAAGGGAAGAATAGATCCGGGCCCTTTTATTGCCCTGTGGCTGCGCTTTGTTTGGGTGCATCGGAAATATTGGGAAACGATCAAAACAAACGTTGGAAAAACGGACATTTCGAAACCGGAAGATATAAATCAAGATTTACCGAATAAAAACTAGTTTTTTTCAGGTTAATTTCGGTCAGCGCGATATTTGCAGAATAAAACAGAACCTCTACGCGGGACTCCACACGGGAAGGGATTATAATTGGACGGTTCAGTTATGACCCAATCTGACCGCTTGCATCTGCACGAGGCGTTAAGGTATTATATGCAACCCAAAAGTTCTGGCTTCGGGGGTTTTCATCATTAAACCGCGTCGTGCATGCAATTATTTCGAGCGAAAAAAAAACACCTCCTTTCGTATCATGACCACAGGGTTTCCACATACACACAAAAAAAAAGAGAATAAAAACCGTAACCAAAACAGAATCAGCGTGATATTTTACGTGATCTCCAGTAGGACCAAAAACCAGGGGCCCGAAAATGTGACGTTGCGCCCGTGTCACCCAGCCGCACACGGACACACACCGCGGGTGGTGGACACGGCGGTTTTGGTACTGGCACCCGCATTTCCCATCCCACAGAGGGGGAGCCTTTGCGCCCGGGGTGCATCCGCATTATGATGATGGTGATGATGATACGGCTTTAATAAGCGCGAAAAGATTACGCCCATGAAGGAAGCATATTATTATTTATGCCGGGATGTAGAGTGAAGATTCGGTTGCAAGTTGCAGTTTGCAGGATAGTGATAGCGTTAGCTTGCAGCGGTGACTCTAATCCTTTCGCTCCACACAAAGATAGCCCCGCTGAGAGGTTCACCCTTTTCCGTTTCATCTACCCATCCACACCCTACCTGCGGACATACACACCTGGGGGAAAGTGCATATTAATTAATTTGATTTGCATCGGCAATAAACAGGACAGAGCGAAAAAAAACACGATGAAACAAAGTGAACGGGTTTGGGAATCTAAGCAGAGCATGGGATGAAAAACTAGCCCCTTTTTGTGATGCCCTAGAGAGCGCTTAGAATCTGCCGGTCGGTCGCGTGCACCGCGAGAATATTATCGCGATTTGCGATGGTCCGAACCGTTAAAGGATAACAAGAAGCCGCCGCGCTACCGACGACGGCGCGGTGAATCGAGTGTTTTTGTTATTCAACCATCTCTGTATGTTGCTTTCTTCGGCAGATCGGCGCCCTTTCCACAAACAAACATTGTGCCGCCGTTTTATGACCGTACGCGGTCGTCCTTTTCCTCGCCGGCCGACGGCCAAGTGGGCACGTGTCCTTTCTCTATTTGCACCATTCAAAGCGGACCGTTCTAATAATAATCATAACAATAATACACTATTCCGAGCGTGGAAATTGAAACGCACTCAAGCTGCTCCGGAGTGGTGGATTGTTTTAGTGAAGTGTCCTGAAATGCCGTCCGGGACGACGGAATGGGATACGGCATCTGCGTCGCACAGGTATCCGTGTGTGTGTGTGGCTCTTTGGTGGTGTAACGTTCGTTCAATGTTGGTAGAACGATAACGTGAAGAGTTACAGCATGGCCGCTGAACTTTTCCATTTCAAGCACTGTGGATGGCGCGGTGTGTATGCATATTACGGATATAAATAGGTCACGGTGGACTTCTTGGAGCGCTGGAGGAGCCCAGGTGTTTGGGTGTTATCTCGCCGGGAGGAAAGGCGAGAACTTCATTGAAGTACGATTTATGCAAATAGAGCAGCATGTGGTTTTTAGTAGCTTTTCCACTCCCCCAGATGTATTTGCTTTCTTCATGAAAGACGGTATACGATGACCATGGGAAAAGTTACCAAATAAATCTTTTTGTGAAGCACACCAACATCTTTTACAAAAAGATTATTAGATGAGTTTATTTATGTACATTTTAACGAGTATCTGATGGTAACACCTTGAGCTGTGTGCATACGGCAATTTGATCTTATTTTATGAATCATATAAAATAATTAAAATATAATGCATGATGTAATCAAAATATGTAACATAAAAATGACATTCGTAAGAACCAGTTAAAGCCAAAGGTACCATATTTCAACTAACTCGCGATTACCACGCTCATTACATGTTCCTAACGATCGAACAGTTAACCATTATCATTTGCAGAGAGATCATTTGGAAGCTTAAAGCGTCTCCAGAAAACATGCATTTGAAATTACACCATTACACGGCAAATCATGTCATTACACTGACTAGAATCCACTTATCAGGAGCACCGACCAGCGCGCAGTGTCGCGAAAGTGGGAACGCTTGTTTTCTGCCCATTAATTCCCCTACCGTGGACCATAAATTCTCGATAATATTTTTTCGTCCCCGTTTGGCCGTGTGGCATCGTTAAGATGCGGTACCGAAAAAAGAACACGATGATCATTTAGCACTTAGCGGCAGCACCAGCGCCATCATAATCGAGCATTAATTAAGCCGACTCAATGTTCACCCGCGTTAAACGCTGGAGTTGGGCTGGATGTGTCCTTGCGTGCGATGGAGAAAGATGAAGAAAGAGAGAGAGACAGTGTGTGTGTGTATGTGTGTGGGAAGGAAAAGCGACGAACCTGCCCCGCGTGCAGGTTGATGGCCGTAGGGCCTGTAACAAGAAGAAATTGAAAGTTGGACGCGAATGAGCTCGTTACGAGGACCAGCTGCCCGATAAGTATAGGGCGTGCTTCTTCCGCTCAAAAAAGGGCCACTTATTACGGACCCTCCTCTTGCCTCTTGCGCGAGGAACGGCGGCATCATTTTCGGCACCCATTGTCCGGACGAGTGACTTACGGAAGAAAGTGATAAAAGAGTGCACGAATGAAGTGGCGGTGGCTCGTGACATTTCCAACCGAACCACACGTACGAGACGTGTCCTTACGGAAAGCCACGTGGCCGACCCGGCCTGATCGTCTTCAAGTGCCAATATTGTTTCTGCTGACAGCTGGCTGGTTTTGGATTGGATATGTTTCGGTTATGATTGCTGCAGCCGCCCGCTGGCTACGGGCGAGCAAAAATATTACGCAATTTCTTGGGATAAAAAATCATCAAATCGCGTTTAACACGCCACGCCACACGTCACCATAACAAATGTCCGTTGATTTTTCGGTGTGCGTTTGTTGCCGCGGTGGTACCAAATTCGTGATGCATTTTTTTATTGCAGCCACACTTCCGTGCGTAAACCAACATCTGATCATTTATTATGATCGCTATAAACCATGAGTGAAAAGGTCGCTGGAGGCCGTTTCGTGATGGCTTTCATGAGTTCGCGTGCCATGTCGCGCGGCCGGTCGGTTGCCTAAAGCGAATAATTATTGGAAAATGTTTACGCTCATTATCGAGCGCGCGACGCGTGGAGTCAGAGGGATATACTGGGAAGGGCGAACGACAGTCATGACGTATCGATCCTTCATTAATCATAATATGATTTGCTTCCGAAGCTGCTATGCCGCGATTTTTCTGCTCTCCTGGTGCCACTTTTTCATTGGAAACCATCAAACCAAAACCATTATGGGCAACTCAACTGTACAGGAAATAGGACCGGCGTCATCAGGGTGGATAAATAAAAAATGATTGCAAAGATCGGTTGCGAAACTCAAATAAAAACCATTTATTGAATAATGATCCTGGTGGTGTTTAAAAAATGTACAGGAGCATTGGCATTGGCAGTATTTGGATGCCATGTTTTGCATCATTGAGGTTTAGTGTACAATTTAGAGGAGAAACGGTTTTAAAATGTATGACCCACAGGGAATGTTTTAGCCCTAGTGAAAACCATTCGGCAGCTTACCTAATAATCCATTAGCTTTTGCATCATAGGGGTAATAAAAGGACGAAAACGATGATGGGCGTTTCGATCTTAATCATGTGTAATTGTTGTGCAAGTGTAATTTAAAAACAGTTAAAATATATATTGAATATATATAGTACCGCCTGATCGGCCTTATGTAATAAACCATCCATGCAAAACCGATTCGGAATCAAATGCATCAGCACGTACCAAAGCAAAAAAATCGATCACAAAGAGATCACGTCTTTATTAACCGTTCTTTCAGCGGTAAATTAAGTGCCTGAGATTCATTCGCCCCAAAAGCCCTTTTTCCGTTACAAATAGCGTTCGTTTATGAACACCTTCGAGGAGGTCAGTGCAAAAAAAAAAACACCGTTTGGTAAAATTATCTCCCAAAACGTTCGGAACTAGAACGACGACGATTACGAGCTTTCTAACGAGAGCGAACGAGCGGACGAGAGTCACAGCATAACGCGCGCTACATATCTTAATTATTACATCTCCCACATCACCCGTGTCTGTCTGGGAGCACGCGCACGCGATCTGTACACACGATTTTATGGGAACAAAACCGGAAAAAACGGCACACGTAACAATAACGAACCCTACCGACAACGACGCGCAAACGTTTCAATCTGCTCGTAAAACCTAATTTAAAAATTATGGAAAACCGGGCTCCTCACTATCTCTGCCTTCATTCCCCTCTGGCTGGCCTAAATGTGTGGCGCTGGGCTGGCAATGGGGGTGTGAAAATAACAGAAACACCGAAACACGAGATTGTGGTGAGGCGATAGAGCGAAAGCACTAATAAAACGTAATAAAATGCCCGTCCTGGGCGAAAGTTCTGTGTGTTCTCGGACACATTAGTCACTCGTTTGGTGGAACCATTTCATGTCCTTTTTCTAACGTTCAAGGGTCAAACATGCATATTTACCCGTCCTGGAAAACAAATTGTGCACGTGTCCGAAAGTGCTTCAGATTTCCATCACTCATTTCGGAACGAGCGGACACACGCTAAAAGCTGCGCACGAGCACACATTTCAGCATATTATTGCGGAACATGTGGTTTGACGTGAAACAAAAAAAAAAAACACTTCAAAAATCCACAACAACTGCGAGGGTTGTCGGGAATCGAAAATACCAGCTGGATGGCTTTTTTACAGGTTTCAAATGCAAAACATGCACCACACATCCGCCCCATTCTGGGCTCGTGACTCATGCGTATGGGCAACGCGATAAGAAAAAAAAAACAGTATAAAACTCCAAACCAAAAATACTCCCAAACGCAAAACCTCAATTCGCAAATTCGTCCTCTTGATGGTCTAGTTAAAACGAGCGTGCGTTTGAAGTGCCTCTATAACGTACTCGTGGCTCGAGTGCGCGCGATTTGCCTTTTTGTTTTGTTCTGGTTTGAGTTTCGGCAAGGACGCATTTGCAAAAAAAATCAGCGCAATTGCCACGCAAACCACGGTTAACATAAAATGGTATGCAATTTGGCAGGTCCTTTGTCCGGAGCGTACTTCGCAGTTTTTCCTTCAATTTTTTTTGCATATCACCTCTCCCTTCGTGGTCGTTGATCCCATCGCATGATATGGGAACAATGATACAGAAAAACGCGTCCTACTAATCCTACTATACACCCTTGCGTCTGTCGACCTTTTTCATGTTTCTCGCATGGCTGCAAGTGAAGAGGATCAGGGATTGAGGGAGCAACGTAACAATTTACGTTGCACGTCAGTGATAACCCAGCGCGAGAATAGGAAAAAACAGGCAAAACAAAAAAAAAATCTTCCGGAGAAAGGACAACTTCAAACAGATCGATGTAGTTCGTTACAATTTCCACTGTTACTGTCATGACGAGGATTTTTTTTTCTATTTCCCGAAGCTAAAGTTATCCTTTTTCGGATGAGAGTTTCAAAACATCCGGAAGCGATCGAAACGGGAAGCTTCAGCCGTTTCATAACGTCCCACCATATCCTGCCAACGCCGCAAGCATAAAATAGTTTCATGATATCATTAGCGCTGACGCACACGGGAGCTATCATTTCGAGGATTCTAAGCGCGGACAACACAACACAAAAAAGTCGCCTCTTTCCGGTCAGTGCGCGCAATCAGATTATCGTGATCTACGTTCCCGTCGTGCGACGAGGGGAGGGACAAAAATGCATCGGCAAACATTGTAGTGTGTCACTGCACAGCAAGGGCAGGGCAGTCAGGATGACAAACGAAAAAATAAAAACGCCGCCCGTCAACGCATCTGACAGTTTGCGCATTGTGTGTCTGTTGCGTGTGCGCAGGAGGACTGAACGGGATGACAAGCAAAGTCCGACGTCCGAAAAAAAGGGGTTAAGTAGGAGCAGCAGCACCTAAACCGGATCATGGGGTAGCGCTCGAAAAGGATATCCTCGCGGGAGATGAGTGACAGGATACAAACTTTGAACGAAGGGTTCGGGGATATTATCGTCACCAAAAAACGATTGACCCGTCGATGCCACGCGATGCCAACAAATCACGAGACCTAAAACATGATAGCCACAAAAATCACGAAATCTCGATTCGACAACGGATAAGCCAGCAGCAAGCCACACTGGTGGCTTATCTGTCTAAAACAATCTTGAAACACGCATGTTTTCGGTTACAATCGTTCTATTTTACCAATATCGCGAAAGGATCTATGGCCCATTACCGAAATCAGAAGCCACCAAATTACGTCGACCACAATGTTGCAGCAAATCGACGCCAAACCGGATTCTGCTCCTGTGCATTTAATTTTCCTGTGTTTACTTTATTTCGTTCCGCGTTGCGCGGAAGTCTCCTAGCTTCGTGCGCAGCCGCGAAGGATTAGCGCGCAAACCGCTGCCACTGTGGCGGGTGCAACAAAAAAAAAACGGGTTGCCAATTTCGAGGTCGTAATTCGCACAACTAATGTCAACCCTTGTTGCGCCTGACGAGGGTGAATCGAGCGATCTATCCTGTTTTGTGCGATTCCGGGGCAGGTTTTCGTTTTATTCACTGTTGAGCGCGGTTTAGAGAGAAAGGAGTCAAGTATTTTTGCGGTGGTTTTTTGTTAATCGTATTTTAAACGGTTACAATACTCGCTTGATGGGTGGATAGGTTTGGAAAAGTGATGCGCGAATAAAATTCGTATACAAAATAAAACAAAAAATGTCGAAATTTATATGAAGCTTTGGAACTGGGAGGAACAAAACATAAAGTTCGGTATCAAAAAGGGTAAAATTTCATAAACAGACCGGCATCAGCCGTAAATCGCAGCACAAATTACACGCATCAACGCATGAGCGCGATCGCAATCCAGTGAAATTTTCGAAAACATCGATTTGCGGATTTGCTAACGTATTATTTGCACTCGATTTTCGCCCCTCGCTATTTGAAATCCCGCATTATTTTCTGTTTCGATGCCAGTATCAATAGAAAAAAAAAACCCGTCCCTCATCCGCTCGTACGCGAATAAACAACATTTCAGCTACAATTTAGCCTTAAAGCTGATTTCGCTTTTTAATTATTCTAATTATAAATTGCTACCGGTGCATGCCGGCATCGTTATCCTTTCCGACGGGCATTGCACGCACGGTGTGTGCCTTCTAGCAACGCTGCTTTTTACGAGGATTTACGATCAGGTTTTTTTTCGCTCGTTCGTATACAAAACGATTTGTTTATTCTTTCCTTCTTCCAGTGGTTCGGTTTATTTATTTATGAAAAGTTTTCAAGCCCGCGGTTCGATTGCACGCGAGTGAAGGCCCCGTGGTTCCGCCGCCGAGGTTTTATAATTTTTTAGCGGATTAGAGAAATTGTTCGGGCTTAGGAATTATGAGGCTAGCGCACGAGCGCGCACACCGTGAGCACGTGCGCAAAACCAGCCGTTCCTGTGAAGCGTGCGCACATGAGGGGAAAATACAATATTTAGATCGCAGTGCGTTTTAGCTGTCGTTGCTCCTGGCAACCGGAAACCTGGTGGCGTGCGCGCGCAGGACACTCTGTTGGGAGATTTCAATCGGCACCCGTAATCGGAGTATCGTGCAGTTCAACGACGAAACGCATTGCTAGTGATACTTGAACCGACCGATTCCATGTACCAAAGGACGAATGTAAAATTAGAGCCTTTCTTGTGCTCCTTCCATTTCTGGTGCAGAATCCTGTTCCTTGCGATGCGAGCGATTTCTGCTCGCGTTCTCAAATTTACGACCCCATTTGAAAGTAATCTTTAAATTATGATCGGTGCTAATCCAGAATTATGAGTTTTATGACACCGAGTGGACCAGAGCGCAGATGAGATTCGTGTGCTCGTGTCTAATGCCGGTGCTTATCGGGGCGCGTTTATCGATGTGGAGTTTCAATTGAATGTTGAAGGCTGCCGCTTTAGAGAGCCGGTGGTAAACATGGTATAAACGAGTAATGAGGTCATATTTTAAAGAAGGATTTTGCGCGACAAATTTATTGTACGTACATAAAATAAAATTTTATCGCTAACGGAAATTTCTATGAATATTTCAACACCAGCATGGGAATAATGTTTCTACTGTTTTGGGAGTTTGAAATGATGAAAGGTGATTCACTACTCCTTTATTCACTTCTTATTTGAATCTCGTAGACGATTAGTAACTCACTAAAAATGCGTTTAAAAAAACTGATTCATCACACTTACATGAGGATTTTCCTTTCACAACAAATCATTTTCATGCCGTAATTAAATAACACGTGCATATCTTCCCTATTCTCCCTCTGCCTTTTAGAACCATACATACGCTCAAAGGCAGGCGTTCTTGAACTTTCACCTACCCGAATAAGTTTCATAAGCTACAAATCGGACATTTGCACGAGACACTGTCTAGAACCATCTACTATCTCTCTCCACTCGCCACCGATCGAATGTATTGATTTCTTATTACATTATTCACTACAGCGACGGTGGCTACACCGGCGACGGCATCGTTCTCGTGAGGCTTCGGATTTGCGGGCTGAAAATGCCATTTGCTATTTTTAGGAACGCGCGACGAAACGGTAAAAGCTGCTGATGTAACCGTGCTTAAGGTTGATTTGAGTCATTTTGTTCGCAACGCTGATTTTCCTATCCGTTTCCGTTCGTTAAGCTTGCCATTACTTTTGATTGGTAGAAACATACACACATCCACGATCGACACTATCGCATGGCTTCCGAAAGATATTTGGAATACGGGTGGAATACCAGTGGTTTTGCGTTGCATTCGAGTGTACCTCGGGTCGTCTATTTTCGTTCGATGATGAGTCGTCTGATTTCGGTCGCATCCGGATTAAGGTTTGAGCTATGTATTTTTTTTCGTCACCGGCCACCGTGAGCTACTCACTGTGAAGTGTATCATTAGCATGCCTCCCCTAAACAGCGACAGTTAGATGGTTTGGTAAATAGATCCGGTTGCAATGTGCACTGTCACCATGGCAAAAATCTAAATCCGTTTTCGGTTTTTTTTTCTCCCCGCCAGTGGTGACAGTTCCGATCCATTATTCCCTCCACAGGACACTCATCGGATTGTGGGCCACAGTCCCTGTCCTAAACCTTAGAGGGCCCTTCTTCCTGCAAGCCCCTCGCTGTGTTTATTTAATGAAATTCATTTATTTGCATTATCGCTTAATAACGAGCGAAGGATTAGCGCGTGCAACCGGGCCTCGGTTCGAGCGTGCTATCGTGGCAGTCCTGATGAAAAAATCGACAGCCACGAGCACCTCAAGGGTGCAGCGACGTAATGCGCACGGTAAACGACACACGGAGCTCAAAGGGTCCAGTTAAAATAATAAACAAAGCAAAAAAAAAACGTAGAGTCCATACGATAACAATAATGAACACACCAAGCGCTTTCTTTGCGCGTGGAATAGCTTAAAATCTCGCTGCACGCTTAAGCAATCCGACCGAGTACCGTTAAATGCACAATCCAATCGGACGGTTGGTCAGTCCGGTACACTAGCCGCACACATGAGCAATCGGTCTCTAATCGCCGAAACAGATCCGGCGACGGCCGCGTGTCATACTGCTCTTCTGGCTTAGCTGGGACGCCATTTGGACGCCGAGTCCTCGGACGGTGGCCGTGGGCAATTTGGCGACAAATGCTTACGCCATAATCCGACCGGTTCGGTTCGATGCCGCTGTGACAAATATAAACAGGACCGGCGTGAGCACCCCGTGGATTTGATGCGACTTCACTGTTTGATTAGCTTAGCCCGTCGCGGTGACGATTGAGCTTGTGCCCGAATCGCCATCAGCGTAATGCTTGTTTATGATACGGAGCGATTAGTGAACCATTGTATTGTTTGAGACGGTTTTGGGATTGAGGAATGATTGGTGGATTTAGGTGATGAGGGCACATTTTTCTCTCGAAGTTTGAAGAGCGGAACTATGTGACTATTTTACGATTGATTTATTTAGTTTTAACTCAATTCGGGTCGGAATTTCTGAAATGTAATCAAAAATAGAAACGGTTTCTGTTCCGTTTTTTTTTTGTAAAATGTTCACCACGATGTAATTGTTTTCCTTGAACAATATAGAACCTCCCTCGACCACCTACAAGAGCCATAAATCGATAACCATAACGAATTAAATCAGAACGAAGGCGATACAACAAACGACTAACTCCCTTACTTCCGTTCCCGCGTGACGAAACCCAAACAGGATTACGTCATTTGTGTAGCACAAGCCTGGCACCATCTGCGCCACGGAATGATGACACACCGAAACAAAAGGCTGACGGAAGAAAATTACACTGCTAAATGAACTCATCAAAAGCCTGTCCTTGCGTTACGTCACGGTCCCGTGCGTATTCTTATCGCCACAAACACAACTCTGGAAAGAAGACAACAGGCTGGCTCTGGCAAGCAAACGGCACCAACGACTCGCCTACGTAATTAAGTTGCTTTTGGCAGAAGAAGAATGAATTGCAAGCTGCACCGGTGTTGCAAGTAGCCCGTGCATCATGTACATTCGACTGCCTTATTTGTATCAGCTATTGTGTTGCAGCAAGATCACGCGTACGAAGATTCGGGGCACGTGGCCTTACTGGAACAAGCGAACCGATGTCCATCGTAAATTTCAAACGCCTTCACAATTATCGTCCTTTTTGCCTCTTGCCAAAAGTATAACTTACCGGGAACGGAAAAGTGAAGAAAACCAATAGAAGAAAAAAAAACGCAAACACCATACAGAAGGTGGCTTGTTGTGGGCTTTAGCTCACTTCAGTGTGTATGCCATATAAGTGTGCCCGAGCCGCTACCACGGGACAAGATGGTAGCATATCTCGGCAAACATCAATCGTCATCTGCACGCGCGCGCACAGCGAGTGAAAAATGCAGCTTTCGCATGAAAGAAGACCGAGAGTACAGGCAAAAAAAAGTCGTCCATAAATAGAAACCGAAAACCCTTATCCTTTGCTCGCTTCTTTACCAGAGCCTGCTGTGGAAAGGCTCACGTGCCACATACACACTGCCTACAGGGATCAATGGCCTGGTCCTTTTCCTGACCTCCTTCATGCTCCTCGCCGTTTCTTCTCCCTGGATATTTTACCACCGGCGCGGAAGGTGCTTATGTTTTTCCGCTAATGCTTAAAGATGTTGTTGCTGTTTGTGCGACTCCCACCGGTAGTAGCGCTATCGTCTCCACGGCATCTTGTTTGCCAATGTCTTGTTTATGGGTTCTCGGGACCGGTCGGCAACAAAACGCATGTACTCGCCACCCCCTCCGAGAGCAGTGCCGAGACCAATTGAAAAGCCTTCCACTTTGTACGGGTGTCTGGCTTGTGCCCGTCCAGAGCTCCAGGATCGAATTGCAGCAAGGCGTCGTGAACGTTCTACACGGGCTGCAGGTATAATTTTTCATCATTATTTATTCATGCATCTCGGCGTTGGAGAAGGAAACTCTGTGTGTGTGCGTATGTGCCTAGGAAGCGCAAGAAAAATACCCTTTTATCCATTACGTTTTACTAGGGCGGAGAGCGAAGAAATAAGATTTAGTGGAGCTATGCTTGTGCTCGTTGGAGGCTCTTTACCGTTCACAATCGGTCATCTCCCCCGTAGATAGAGACCTTTTATTCCTCGCCCAATTACCCACGTGCCGACTACGACGAGACGCATGACAAGCAGAAAAATGCGTCACGGCAGTGCCGCTTCCTAAACAAATGGCTGGATGAACTGCGGCTGCCTGCAGGCAGAGTTGAGATTGCATAATTTATTTTTCAATAGAATTAACCGCACGGGTTCGATTTCGATATGATCCTATCTCAGTGGTGCGCATCAAGCCAAAAATAGGTCCTTTTCCAAGCGTTGTCATTGAATTCCAAGCAAGACATTGAATAGAAATAAAAAAATGGGAGTAAAATCCTACATTCATTTCAAATAATAAAATGAAATGATTTACACATTTTTATATCAAAGTCACCGCTCTTTAAAACCACACGTTGCCGATCACTGTTCGTTTTTGAAATCGACTAGACGGAAACCGTCTACCTCAAACGAATAAGCTGAATCATCGAAAGCTCCTTAGCAGAAGAATTGGCACTCGCTGGCGACAGTGCTCAGTGATATTGCGGTAATGTCACTCTTAATTCTTTCCATTTATCATCACCGATTTTTTTAAATATCCCTCGCCGTCTAGAAAGTGAGAAGAAGTAAACAAGTTACCTGTAGCGAAAGAAAAGCCAAACTACGCCCGACAACTTATCCCACCAAGGAGATTGAATTTATGCAATGCAGTTGCAAAAGAAATCGTGCTCCATCGCGCCGGGAATGCAACACGAATGTGACTGGCGTGAAAAATGGTTTCAATTCAATTTGAAGATGCTTTTTTCCAGAATTGACTGTCGCGTTCAGCTGCGTCTCGAGATGATTGTAGCTATGCATGACTTGGATGATTTTGTCAACCTGAAAGCAACACAAGAGAAATTGCTACGGATTGCAACGAGAATAACGATGTTAAGAACAGGGAAATCATCTTCAAGTGCGAACTCACTTTATTAATAAATAATAACATTCCCTGGCGAAGAATTCATGAGCAATACAAATATACGAAACATATTTTAAGAAGCATCTTTTTCCACCGGTAACAATTTGTTTTCCTTTCATTAGTATTCGCAGACCGTAAATCTTTACACCAAACATTTCAATATTATCTTTAACTCCACATTCCAACCCCTCTCTTTTCGACACCTGCGAAACGCTATCTAATCTAAAGACATCTTTTGCGACCGATTCGCACTGGCACGCTTGTTCCGGGCGTACCTAATCCGATCATGGATCATCCTTTTTCGAAAACAACCTGTACGTGTGTGTGGGAGTAATATTCAAAACCCATTCCTGGTAAGAAAAATCTACAGCTTAAGCCGAAAGCTTCAGGATTTGGCTTAATGAGATTCTTTTTAGAGAATCATACAGGTATGTGATATGGAGTGAGATGTATCCGAATAATGAACGGTTCCTTTTCACTCATTTGCCTAATCCTCACGTGTAAGATGTTTCGTTTTAGTTATGACAATATTTGTCGAAATTTTCTCCACTTCCACGATTCTTCTAATTTCTATGAGAATTTTGTAGGTATGACGTTCCGAAATGAAAATTTACTGTAGTAAAAAACTATGTGCAGCCATACGCGCCATCACACTTTCCAGTACGCCCTGTTTTCCATCAGTCACTCAGTGCAAAACCGTCGCTCGGATATCCAAAAATACTTACACCCGGACCGGCTTTGATTGAAAAATCATTCTGTAAAGGAATTTCATCCAATTAACCTAACACCTTCTCTTACCATCGCGATATTCCAGCCAGGCAAACGGAGGCGGGATACCGGTCAGTGCACCAACGACGGGTCCGATTATAAACGGTGTGTCTATATATAAACCCCGCTCTAGGGAATTTGTTATACCCGGTTGTTAACCGGTTGAAAATTCCTTCGTTTGGGGAAAATTTGCATCTGCCAGACGGAGAAAGGTGAAAGGCAGAGGAAGATGACTCGCTTGATCTTGATTTCCACTCGGGAACGGTGAACCAACTGGTAGACGGGTTTCCTCGCCGTCAGGCGAAGGAACCTTGACATGGTTTGGGAGCTGCTGAAACTAAACAGCAGTCAGGGATAGGATCAGCATCAGCACAGGGAGAAGCTATCGCTGGACAGTTGCCATGCTAATGAGGGTTTGATTTCTTGCTCTAGAATTACTCGCCAAATCGACCTGGATTATGCGATCTTTGTTGGCAGCGCGGTCTGTAAGCTTTGCAACCAAATTCACCGCCTCATTACCAATACATCTTTCAGCATGGGATCAAATATCGTTGGGTAACAATGTCGGGCACGCTACCCTAGTTCAGATGCAGGAACCATCATTTCTGTTCGGATTCGTGCTGCTTCACGGCACAATACAACCAACTTGACACGAAATTCCTGCCCAAAACAGAGCACACCACAAGCAGGCTAACCACAGGAGGTTCCTGTCTCGCTTTCTTTGCCGAAGGTGAATTATTATTTATCGGCTAATAAATTATAAACAAAACAATGAAAACTAGACCATTCTGTCCAGTGTGCGTGTACCTCGCCATGTAGGGGAATGACTATTCTGGTCTTGTAATTTTCGATTTGGAATTACGGTTTCAACAGCACCCGAGAATGTGTCTGAAATTTTCGAAATTTCGACCTAGTAAATAAATTACACACGGTCACCAACACAGGGGAACCGTAGCGCATTTCATTCTCCAGATGGTTTACGGATTTTTTACGGAATATCCGCAAATAGCTGGCACTAATTGGAGGGTTTGCAAAAACGGTAGAAAAACTGCCAAAACGTCTCATAAAATTGTATGACGTCTTGCTTGCTGGGGAGGGAAATTCGGTAATGCTGGTTAGCATTGTTTTTTATTCTTGTTTTAGTCCCGCACTCATTGTTTGGATGCTCAAAACAACTTGAAAGGATTCCTTCCCAAAAAAGGGAAAGAAAATCAAGGGCAGAAATAAAAACTCCTTAAGTATTACTATTATTTCGAATACAAAACCGAAAGCTAAAAAAACGAAAACACCCCAAAACGAGAAACAACACTGCCGAAACAATCGAAATAATGCAATTATTTACGCCGACATTTTCGCTCCTTTCCGCTCTAATTATATGCTATCGTGTACGGTGCAGACAACAAGCACGCGATGCAACAGCGCTTAAGATCCCTGTGCGTACAACGCCCTTGAGGGAGATGACAAAAGGTGGGACGGGCATTTGCAGACGACGATGGACTACGGAGCTGGGAATGAAACGATGCTCCCTCTCAACCTAAATTCAATCGAAGCGATCGAAACACACTACCCTCATCCATCCCGGTTGCGCTTGGCCAATTTACGATCTCCGTGTACGTGCCGTTGACAGACAGATCCTTACTTGCTGAAGGATCTACGCATGCTCCCCCCCCCTACTGGGTAAGACCGACGGCTCGGCGGCTCTCGACATAATGAAGAAAACCATAAATATTATTATAGGATTGGGTTTTGCTGCCTCGAGAACACGCGGAAGTCAGCGAATCGTAGCCGGACGAAAAACTCCCATAAGGTGCCGAACAATGAGTGGTACGCGATCATATAATTATGATTTGTGGCAGGAAAACTGGGAGTCACTTTGGAATGCGGTTGTTTCCATTTTCTGCAAGCTTAGATGCGCAATGTGGTTATTATTTATTGCGGTGAACCGGGCAGAACACAGGACGAACGTCTTAATTATCACAGCAGGATATTTTTTAAGCGTACAACGATAAGTTTCATTATTTCAGTCATCATAGATACATGGGTATTAACTAAATGGAGGAAATTTTACTGTGAAATGGTTTATTATTTAAATTACATTCTAATTTACACATTTCAGTACCAAGATTACAAAAGTGTACCAATGTTACTGAATATCTCATTTGGTAGAACACTTGTTTTTGTAACTACGATTCAAATAAATACTCAGAACTAAACTAACTTCAAACTTACGGGTATCTACCTGTTGGAAAGACCCTGTCAATCGTAAAAAGCGACAAGGATAAATCTTGCACATAAATTTGCGAAATAAACTCGATGCTCCTTTCTGACGTCCATCACGGTTTGGAGGTCAACCGAGTTCCTTCAACTTCCATTCGCAAACGTCCAGATAATCGCATACCTCTCCCAAACAAGATACATCCACCACCAGTCAGTAGTAGTCTGCAAAGCTTCACGTGCCAAAGAACCATTCCCAATGTTGCGAACGGAGAACGACCGAAGCAGAGTCATCGTTTGTGTGAGTGTATGTGGGCGTGCAACCTTTTACTCTTTTTGCTGGGAAGGTGGGGAAGCGATATCATTCGCCAACCGTTGGTACACACAGCATCAGGTTAATGGCACACGACAGACCCGGGGTGTGAATCAGCCTGTCTGGGTGCTCCATCGTTCCACCTACGTGCGGTTGTCGTTTCACGCGGCACTATTAGCTTCTTGTATCCAAAAATCATCCTCTGAGCGAATGATTCACGGAGTTAGCTGGGAATGGGTAATCTGAGACGAACTGACTGGGAGAGAGAGTTGTTGCCCGACTGGTAGCTTGTTAGTATCGGATACCGCGCGCTATTTCGCAATTGATGAACTTTTGCTGACACGTTCGTTATTTTGATAACCCTTTGGGCACAGTTTGCCTGTAAATCTTGAGGTAGCAGGCTGTTTCACAACTAGGTCAGAGTGCAAAGTTGAATGTATCTCTTGTTTCAATGTGCAGAATAAATTTGAATGATATAATTTGAATAGTTTTAACGTTTTCAAAAGATGCTCTATAACGTAGAAAAACACGTAAAACCACATGCATGTGTCATATCCGTCCATTAAGTAGGCTAAACGCATCATATGAGCATTTTCGGCCCAATCTTGCCAGGATCAAGGGCTCGTTAAAAAGCTTGAAGAATCCAATGCTACAAAGAAAAAGATTTGCCACAGCCTACGGAAAAAGAATCAATTTTACGAGCTCAGCTTTGTGATGAGCAAAAGCCTCGAATCTCTGCCTTTCATGTAGCGCCTACCATTCAAAAACTGCATGTGTAAGTGCATGTAGAACGACGTTTTATGCCCTCTACCTCTAGCCACAGTCGCCGCAAAGGATCACTCGGGTTTGTGTTTCGTGATTTGAAGAACGTTCCACAACTCGGAACGATCGTTGCGGTCCTCTCTGCCACGGTAAAGTGACATTTAAAAGTCGTAAAAAGAACTTCGTAATCGTAAATGGAAACTGCACTTCCCTCGGGAGTGTCGGAATATTTACAAAGCGTATTGTTTGTTTTGATGACCTTTTTTCTTGGGAGACTTCTTCTGGAAATCCACTCCAAACTTAAGTGCAGAAATTGATCGGACGCGTACGCAAGAAAGGCAAAGTCTTCCAGTACCGGAAGCTGCAAACCTTTGGAACATCCCAAAGCCGATCCTAATTTTACGATCCTTCACGCCAAGCAGGCCCTGGCAGCAATTGTAGCAACGACCCCCGACAAGCGACCATATTTTTGAGTCGTAAAAAAATTATCCTTTTGCCCGAGCGAACCCACTTTTTATTTCAAATTTTAATAGCTTCGTTTTTGGATACGCGCACGCCATAATTTACCCACTGTTACGATTGAACACTTATTGGAACGGCTCCGAGTGAACAGTTTCATACGGAGGAAGGGGAACATAAATGTCCGCTTGCATTTAAATTCAAGATGACACATTTTACGCGCGTAAGTGCAACCGTCGCTTTGGTGAGCCCATGTGTGTGTGTTGAAACTCGTGATGAGTCAGTCAGCTGAAGCGCACAAGCAGATCCGATTTACCGAGTGGGTGGTTTCTTCCGTGATGTCATTATTCAATTTGCAAATTAGCTGCATTACTGTTGTTTTTTTTTTATTTTTACACATTGAATCACCTGTCGGCTGAACCCGATGTGTTGTCCGTACTCGGCACACGGATTGGTGAAATTTGTGTCGACACGAAACCATTACCAAACATATAAAAATAGTTTTCAACGTCAATCATGCGTCTGCTTGAAATACGTGATTTTCCAAGAAATTATATCGTAAGCTGATCGAGCAGCAAACGCAAAAAGTAGTAAAGGTAGCTTATAAATACAACTTGCAACCTTCCGCAATGACTAATGCAAAACGCAATTTTGAAGAAGATCGCTGAAGCGAAAACGACAAACGAGATTTTCCCTAAGGTCGGGCAGCTTCTTGACCATTTTTTCTATTGTTTTCCGACTGTCAGTTGCAATCATCGGATATATTTATAAAGCAGATTTTGAAACATGATCCCAAGCACGCCCTGTGCTGCACCCATTCCAGAAAACGTGAGCAGCTTCTGCCGACTCATTCCTCTCGTCGTCCAATACTTGAGAGCCGCAGCACAACAATGCAACAAGAATGACATAAGCACGGCCTGCCTTTGCCGTAAAAGAGTTTTCAACTGCAGAGAACACACACACACCGTCACCACCGGCGTGACCCTGGTGGTGTGCGGTGGGACTCTACTGCAGAAGCTACAAGCTGTTGTTTGAACAATACCGCCGCCATCGTCTTGTTCTTTGCTCGGGCCCGTATTTTTGATTATTTATTTATTCTGCAACATAGTCGCATATGCAGCAGAAGGATCTCCAGGACATTCGGACGCTTTTCGTACATGTTGCACAACATAAACGATTCCGGAATTCAATTTCTACCCGTGTCGAAATCCCACCGGACTGTTTCGGCGTACGTGCCACCGTCGGAGTTGGCCATGGGGTTTTCTGTTGTAAAACTGTCGACAGTTGCGTTTTGGGACACGCTCTCGAAGAGCACTCGAAGGAGGTATCCTATTTGCAGCGATGAGATGACAATTTTATTTCAATCGCACAAGGATATTGACTTGGTTTTTGTGTGGTATGATAATGGAAAAGAAATATGTTGCAGCTTGAGTTTCTGGTACGTTTTTCTACTATTGCAATCGTGACTAATCCGTAATACAGCAGGAAATATATTAAAGTTTATGTAACCTTATAACAAAAATAAACATAAATTTTTTATGTATCCAACAAACCAACAACAACAATAAAAAACTCAAAAACATCTGACTCTGAAGCCAAACATTCAACGTTGGTTTAGTTCGCACTAACAATTCTTTTCAAAAACGAGTCATTGACCCCACGGGATCACCTCCCACCACGGATAAAATTCACCCCAGCTGACGAATCGATCAAACTGTCGGTCCCATAACCTCTCGAAACGGTAAGCGATGCCAATGAAAAAAAAAACTCTAATTCGAGGGTCCTAGTGCACGCACACAAGGTTTTCCAGGCTGAGAGAAGTCATTCTGGAAATTGGGTATAAAAATTTGCATAAAAAATCTGTCCTCCTAGTTATTATTAGTTGGCAGAATGACTTTCCACATGGGGTAGCGACGCAAAGCTGAACATGTAATTTTTTCGGCCCAATATTTCAGCTAACTAATGACGTTTCTGTTAGCCGTTTGTTTACCCTTAGCGTTGAGCGTTTTGCCCTGGCGGACAACAACAAAACCGTGAGCTTGTGTACACACATCGTCATCGCGAGGCGACCGGATCAATGCACACCTTATGATTACATCGTTGACGGATGTTGTAGCGCCCTAACAGCAGAAGTGCATTAACCTGGGTGCTGCTGGGTGACTCTGCAACAAGAACGGAACACCAAAAAAAAGCCCAGCTAATTAAAAGTCAAACAAGAACCGACAAACGGTCTTATCTTTGGGCGTGATGAGCTCGCCGAGAGAAGGAGGGTGAAGGCGTGCGTTTGATTGCAACGACTTACTTTCTCGCGGCTCGGGTGCTTTAAAATACACCGTGTTTACCGAAATTAAGACACTATCTTCACAAGCCACGTAAAATGAGGCCCAAATTTCTTAATTTTATCACCCACAAAGAAGGTGCTGCGCACGTGCAGTGGAAAACTTTCTCCCTGGTGAGACCCATTAACACTTAAAAGCGATGGAGGACAAAAAGCGTCTCTCTTTAGGCAAACTATTTTATTAGCTTCCGCTGCGCTGATAGTTCGACCAAGTGTGCCGAAGCAGAAATTATGTTCAATTGTTGATGATCGCAACCGGCTCGGCGTCATATGTTTTGGGTGAAGGATGGAAATTAAACTCTGGTAGTCGCTTTGGGCTCTGCTTCGGGAGCAAAATTGATAAGAAAGAAGGTGAGCCGAGCAATAAAGCAATTAAAAGCCCGTCAATGTGCGAGCCATTCTTTTGATGTTTTAATTGGTGCTTTCTCCAAACAAAAAACACGCAACCCGCACGCACAAACATTGGTAGGAGTTTTAATTTCGTTGGTTGCATAGGAGCGCGGGTGTAATTATGTGTTGTGGGTTTGCGATCACTGCAAGCTTACAATTAAACGGTTTTATAAAAGATCTCCCAGCTGACATTATGAAATGGTGATGGGGTTTTATGATTGAAAACTAGAAATAGTTTCCTCCACCTTGAGTTATATATCTTGTTTAAGACCTATTATAGCAGATTTTACTTTGTGTTAAGTTTTTTTTTTAAAATGCTTAGGAATTTTTCGATGAGATTCGTTTCTTTTGAAACCCAGAAGAGAGTTATTATTATTCAAATAAAGAATAACATGTTAAAATACTTGCATGATACTTGGACACCTGAGCACGGGATGGAAGGACACACATACAGCGAGCGTTGGGAGAAAAATTACCTGTAAAATAGAAACGAACAGAAAAACAAAACAGCAATTAGAATCGAAACCACTCACCCTACAGCAATCTACATCGAATCTCTTATCGCGATCTGTGGGTCCATAAAATTTTCAATCTTATTACACCAGATCGGTCACCCTGAGGGAAAACGAGTCCACGAACCCTCTCACTTTCGCTCGCTATCGCGGTCGCAGAGTATCCTTTACCGCTTCACCGGGATGCGCTAGGGTGAGTAACGAACGATCCTTATCGTGGCCGTGGTCGGTATGCCTACATCTTCCCTTGTAAACTATACGCAACAGCTACGTGTGCGGTTGTCGATCGCGATAAATATTTTCCCCCCGGTTAGGGATACTTTTTTCGGTTCCAAGTTGGACCAGAAATGTTTGAAGAACGCACAGCACCCGAAACGATTCCAACGAAGTTTGGAACGCGAAATCACATCAAAGGTAAATAAAATCGAAAAGTCTAATCCTCATCGAACTGTTTGCTGCGTTTCGTTACTTTCTTCACCATCGTTCGCAATTTTTCCCACATTCTATCCTCGTTATTTGGTCATTTATTTTCCATCCCTTTTTGTCTGAGCCCGGAAGCACAATTTCTTTGCCCGCTTTTCTCGTTGACCTAATCGGTCGGTCGGTCAGCTTATTCTTGGCGGTACGGATCAACGTTTGAAGAAGCTCGAAACGCACAAGGGAGACATTATTATTGTAGCCTAGTTCTTTTGGCGGATTAACCATTTCTTCGCCGAAACATCGCTACTGAGTTTCTTCTCACGGAATACATGCTCTTCTTCCGAAATCTTATTTCTTCCCACTGCGAGAAGGGCTGTCAATGTTCAATCATTCTAAAATAACAATATCGATTGCGCAGCTGCAACGATTGCCCATTCCTCTGTCGCTGCACCGTCGATCGCACACGGCCCAAGTCCCTTTTGGGGTGGTGTGGTAGTTTGAGATTATAGCTGTTCGGGTGCAACCTCAACAAATCCAATCCATCTCGGAGCAGTGAATCCGACAAAATCATGCCAACGAAGGAAGCGAAGTTTGTTGTTACACACCAAAAAGGATGTGGAATAAATTTTCTCGCACGAAAACATCAAAAGCAAAAAAAAAAAACATCAGTGAAGACGAATTGCACTCTAAAGAATTCACACCACATGATATGCTCGCGCGCATCTTCGGCAAGTCAGCTTTGAAAAGTTTTTTTTTTTTTAAGAGCTGTTTGCTTCACTTGTAAAAACATACGACTTACTAGTGTGTGAAAGAAAAAAACGCTTCCAAAAAGACTCAAACCCCCCGTGGCGCCAGACGAATCACACCAAAATATGCAAATGTTGTACATCATTATTGACGGATTATCGATGTGGAATGGGTTTTAAATTTCTTGCAAGCGAAGCAATTGTCTCCGCTATTTCCCCCTGGAGAGGTGTGTCATCGATCGGTTTCAAAGGTGCGCTGTGGCTTCGAAAAAGTATCAGATGCTTTTTTTCTTTTCTCTCGTCAATTGTATCCGGTTTTGATCCTTGTCTTGCGCGACTAGACAGACGGAATATTTGTCAATCGATTTTTTTCTTCTACTTCGTGTCTATCTTGGTTACGATGGTTAAGGACAGATGAAATAATGAGCTATCTTCTCATGCGTTTGAGGATGCGAAAAAGAAAGGTTTCAGTTACAGTTTATCCTGTACATTGTCATTTGAAATGCATGAAGTAAAGATACAGCATGCGAAAAAATTATTTTAAATGATTTTTCCTAAGAAAAGTACAGACTACATGAGTTTGAAACACAATTTGTTCAAGGAGATAATATTTGCTGCAAACATTTTTCCTAATATGATTTCGCAATTATTTTAAGTGCATTTCGTACCTTAAAGCTTCATACAAAATTCATCATTTAACCTGCTCTATTTTACGCTCATCCTCCTATAGGTTCTATTTTTACATTCCGCCAGCATACGGATCCGTTTGAACGCGAGCAGAATACTAAACTAGAAATGAAAAGTTAATACGGTTACGTGTGCGTTTATGGCGACGGTACTTGGTTGGATTTCAGTATTGGTCGGAACCAGCATCCGAATCAGGACACGGAAGCAAACCAGTGTGATCAGCGTAATTGGGAGCAAACTAAAAATTGGGGCAACGAACTCATGCTGGCGCTAGGCGGGTGTACCTTTATAACGTATTCATCAAACATTCGATCAATACTTTGTGCATGCATTAGTGACCCAATTTATCGTCGGTTGAACAAAAAATCATAGAGAAAGAATGTTCCTGCGAACGTTCAGTTCAATGATGTACAAAAAATCCTTAGACTTGCCGGGTAGTAGTTGAAACAACATGAAATGCAATTTCATTTCACACACTTAAAGAAAATAAATCGTTGCAATGAATGACAGCAGAACAAAAAAAACACAATGCTGAAGTATGTGCTTCATATTTCCCAAGATTGCAAATCACATCAAAAGGATCGTTGGGCGTTCACATATATTTATGGATCCTGAAGCGATGGTCTTTCTGCAAAAATTGAACTGTCATAATGAAAATTGTTGGACTTCAATTATCGAAAAAAGGTTATTGTTAGTACGAAAGATGAAAAAGTACTCTAAAAAAATCACACACTGAATCATAATGTTCTGATACCCATACCCTTCTCAATGGCTATTGTTTATCGCCGTTTTGGGAGTGGTCCGAATAACGACAGGAAATGGGGCGCATATAGGCCCCTTAGGCTCACAGAAGAGATCAATGAGAGTCAACCGGAAGAAAGCCAAAATTAACCTTAAGTAAGGGATAAAAAATATCATAAAAGCGAATGATACGAAAAAAAGATCGAAGCACCAGAAAAAAGACTAGGACGTAGAAAAAGATACTTTCTTCAGGAAGCAACCGATTTTATTTTCACTGCCAATCGAAGGAATCGATGCCTTAAAAATGTTGGAGAATTTTTTTAACAATTTTACCACCATAGGGCGTCTTTTGCCTGCTTTCTGATCCGATAGGATAAAATAAAATGGAACAGCCACCTTTTACGACTTTGACCAGCCATAATGCACTCTGGGAGAAATGTATCTAAACGCGGGCTAATCTAGGGCGCGCATCCCGAGGATACACGGGGCTGCTATTGTTCGAACAATTATTCGGCACAATACCCAAATCAAATAAAGCTGTCAATGCCGATGGGTGCGTGTGCTAGTTTTCGCTCTGGTTTGATCAGGAAAGGACACTTTTTTTTTCTTAAAACATGATTTTGACTCTTGAAAATGTTGACTGCGAATACTCTCGTTATGATGAAATTACGACTTTCAAATGTTTTTGGTACTTATTATCGTCCAATCGTTCTGGTACTTATTATCGTCCAAGCCAAAATTTACAACAAAACAACATCTTCTGCAAGGACAATCGTTTATTTTTGCGAGTGCATTCTTTTTTTAAATTACACTTTTTCCATTAGTCATGTTTGTGTGCTTCAACATACAAAAAATGTGTCCCAATAGGTGTTTTGCAACCCATTACGATTCCATTAACGCAAACGCCATCTCTAACCCTCGGAAAAATGCATTCATATCTCCCACAGGCTGGAAGCGAAACAGATTTCTCAACTGGGAAAAGACATTCCTAAAGAGGTACAAGGAGCGAAGAACAAAGCCGACAGCTTTGGTTAATGGTTTTTTGCGCTTCGGATGCAATTCATTTCTGGAAGTACAATTAATCTATGAGCGCATGTGCTCCAATACAACAGCAAGATTCTTTACCCACAAAAACAGGACACAGACGATACTTGGGTGCCTTGGAAACTAACCACAAACTCGGTACAACAACAACAATAGAGCAAGAAATGCTAAGTGTGAATTAATATCCCAAATTCCCTGGCGAGTGCAACAAAGCTAGACACGGAACACGGTAGAGCTAACTTCAGGCGGATATCAAGGTATAATTAAAAGACACTTAAAATTATTTATGATCATTCACGCTCGCTTGATCCTGCCGGGTTTTCCTCTTCTTTCGTGTGTAATGGGTTTTTTCCTGGTCGCATAATGGTTTCTTCCATAAAGATCTCACCTATTGGAAAGACATTCATCAAAAGTCGGGCAGGAAGAGCAAAAACCATAAAATTCCAATAACACTGATTTAAGAGCGTATGTAAACCGTCCTTAAAAACTAAAACAAGGACACCTTAATTGATTTTGTCAGCTTGCGATTCACGCTTTGGACTTCAATTTTTTTAAATATTCCCAGCAAAGTGTGAGCTTGAAAGGCAAAGGCAAAAAATCCTGTTTTAGACCTTTTAACGTTTGGTTCATGGCGAGCCTCGAGGAGATTCATTTAATTTCCAAAAATTCGGCGCACTCTTACTCTCTCACGATTTTACACTGATCTGACCCTGATTCTATCGTGGATGAATTTGACGGTACTAGGTAGAGGTCAGCTCACCTCATACACACACACACACGAATGCACATGTATTTATATTCCATCACTCCGAATTTGTTACAACTTGGTGGTGCTGGTGGCTGGTAATGGGAATTTAATTTTGGCAAGGATTTTCATTAATCCCTCTTCCCGTTCACCAAGGGCCACGACGTCGTGCTTAGGACCGGTTTTTGGCACCGATGGACACGACCGACACAACAATGGTCATATCAAAACGGACGACGACACACAACGGCTTTCGGAAGAATGAGGAAACTAATTGGATGCGGCTTGTTTTTCGTCAAATCCTATTTTGCCAAAAACTCGCATCAAAAGGAGGATAATAACACGGAAGTACGGGTACCCTGCAAAAATCACAAGAGAAAAGATTGGTGCAAATTTTTGGACGATTCTGACAGCGAGTCCCGAGAAGCCGGCGAGGTTTGGATGGTTGCACAAACTCAAACCGGAAATAAATATTTTGGTTGCTTTGGCAGAGTGCGCAGCATATGAGGATTTCTGTTCCAGTTCGAAATCAGTCATCAGTTTCGTCGTGCATCCATCACCTGGGGTTGTCACAATTGTGGTTTTTTGCTACAGTTTTTTTTCCTTTTGAAATTTGCAGAAAAAAACATGCTTGTTGCTTTTTGGTTTTAACCGTCTAGGAAGAGCACATCGCTCAGAAGGTTTCCGTGCTTGACTACACGGAAAAGAAAGGCCGCAAATCCGGTGCGGCTGTTGCGCCTGGCCCAGGAAATTTGTGGCTTTTGATGCCTCTATTTGAACAGATGTTTGCGGAGATGGGTTTTTTGGGGCGAGCAGCAGGCGAAAGCCACAAAAAAACGATACGAAAAGGATTCGATTTCGATTAGAAAACGCATCGAAAGTGAAACATTTCGAAGTAAGCGAACAAAAAGTGGCAACAACATCAAGTTTAACCAAGCAGAACGAGTTCGATGTTGCGCCAGATTGCAATCTGTTTGTTGGTGATTATCGGCCGCAAAGATCTTAACTTTTTTTTGTGACCATCAGAAATACATTTGCCAACCTCTTTCGGTGCGTATTTTTCCTCACGTTCCTAATATATTTTCTTATCTGCTTACGAGATTTGATGAGTTTTGGTTCTTCACGTTTCATCGATTCTTTTAAAAAGAGATTAAAATTGTTAAGATTGTGGATTCTATGTAGTTAGTTTTGGGTTCGATTTCAAGGTAGCTGGGTCCGGGAAAAATTACAATCCTTGCACTTAAAATCGCGAATCCAAAAAAAAAACTTGCTTATTTATTCCCACTAATGTTGTGAATTTGGCATAAACATCTACATCCTTCAACACGATTTACTTATGCAAAATAAACAACAATTCTGGAAACGTGATTGACTTAATCCTCAATCTTTCCAAAAACATTAGCAGCTTACATCCAAGCTGTACAACGTATAAACAAACCTCACAATTGGGTAGCCTACTTTTCTCAACCGGTTTCGATGGAAGCATACAATTCTCTGCCGTCAAAACATTACCCCTTAATGGGACACTTGAAATAATATTCGTGGACGTCACCAAAACGACCAGAGACCGGTGGAATTGGACACGGCATAAGCCGTTGTTTCCTCCGCGGGACGGTCCAGTCGTCATATAATCCTCGACCACAATATTCCGGTCACTCATGAATAACTTCATATCCCCGAGAACGCAACGTCGTCCGCTCTATTAGACGGACTTATGTACCAATCGTACCAGCGCATACAATCAATCAACTCACTACGATACACATGAGAGAGTGAGCGTCCCAAATGTATTTTCATCGTTGACCCTTTTTCGGAATGTGACCTGGACACTGGATATCTTGCTTATTCTCGGTTGTCTGACCAACTTGTTCGAGGAGCTCTTTGATTCAAGTATTCGTTTTATTTGGATCGTTCGAAACCCTTTCTCTGTTCGCAGGTAGTGACCTCGAGGCAGGATGGATCAAGGATCTTATCAGAGCAGGATTAAGGATTCACGTGAACTGACCGAAGTGGAAATCAAAGCTAAATCCACTCATGCAATACGCGGTGGTAACAGCGTAAACCCAACCCAACTCCTGAGGTACGTTCCCATCAACAAAAGCAGCACAAATGAAATCCAGTGTCAGTTTTGTTCCCATCACTCCGCCATTTCTCCCCATCAAATGACAGTGGGCCAGGTCAGTGTCCTTTGCAACAGTTCCAACGCTACAATCAATATTAGTTTTGCACTCATTCACCGGGGCAAATGATTGGCATTTTAGTCGTTCCATTCATTTCGCCAAAACCTAACCTAATTCCGCACATATTCCCCTGCCTAATGTTACCGCCGCAGAGACGCGCTAGAGATGCGCTAAGATTAATAACGATACAATTTATCAGGCTAACAGGCTGCACTCATAGCGGGCCTTGGTTTGATACTGCAGTTGAGTTGACCTAGCTTCCCATACACCAGAGCTCGTCGGCAACAAAAGCCCACAAAAAAACACATCCTTCGACCTCGTTCCAAAGGACATCCCTTTCGGAACGATCGTATGACAAATGTTTACCAATTTATCACCGATTCGATTGACCTGGTTTGTGTGCGTGCCGCCTATACCCGGTGAAACACCCGGGGATCTTTCGTCCACTGCCCGGCCTCGGTCCGGCCGATTTTGCCCAGAAATAATCTCGCTCCGTGTGATTGGTGCGTAAAATATGGGTTTGCAAATATTTGCACACTGCAAAGCACTGCAACAGTATTAACGCCCGGGGAAGATTAGATGGGCGTATATTGTTGTGCCTCATTACGCGACCGTTGTCGCTGCTGGCGAGCGAAATGTGTTGGAATTTTGCCGGACAGGACATTGAATAATTAGAGCGATTTGAGCATGGTGCGTTCGTTCGGGATGCTATGCGTGAGAATTATTTAGTGTGAAATTATGCAAACGAAAGAAAGAGAGAAAAACAAACACACAAACCGACGGCCCGCTCGGGGACTCCGGTTCCGTGGCGCATAAATCCCAATCCGGTTTGAGTTTGTCTTTGCCGTGCGCAGTTGCAAAACATGGCTATAAACCTATCAAAACCAACGGATTAGAAGGCATTAACCATTCATCGAGTTGTCATATTTAGTTTGAATTATGACCATTCGACCTCGCCCGATCGTAGTCGCCGTCTTCCCAGCGTGCAAAAGCGCGAATGAGGCGAAAGTGGCGCCTCTTAAGAAGATCCTGTCCGCTTCGAACCTGCCCGTACGACAAACTACCCCTTTTTCGGTGGAAAATTGTAGCCGCGGCGCTCATGCGTATCCTTCCACAGGGGGAAAAGGGTTCCCGTTCGGAACCTAATCGCACACACCGACCTCGGCGCTTTCTTGCACTCGACCTTAGGAGGTATACAATTGCGCACCACAACCCCCCATCGATTAGGGCTGCACGTTTGGAAGGATCTTCTAACTGCACGGCAAGGCACTTGGTAATTTATTGCACTTTAATGGTCGATTGCATGACGCCGGTTGCGAAAGGGTTACGCTGCGCGTCCCTTCCGAAGCTCACCGAGCTTGCCCACCACAGCGGCGGCTCTCAAATCTCGCGTGGTTTTCTAATCAGGATCAATCGGGTGTGTTTGGTGCTCAAAACCCCACGGAACCTTATTTGTGGCCTGCTGTCGGGGTTCGATTGATTTATTGTGGTTTGGTGCGAGATGACCCCGCGTTCGAATGGGATAGCATTCGAGTCTTTAAGTTTGTTTGTGCTTTGAAGGATTAAAAATACCCACGAGCTTGCGACGTAATCAGCTTTGTCAGGAACGGCTAAAACCATTCGATTGAATCCGAAGTCTCTATCGGAAATGTTGCACCAATTGCATCCATGTCCATATTATAAATTCATTAATTCACATTTCGGAGGATTAAAACGGAGTTTCTCTAGCTCTCCAATAAATCATGCTTATTCCGTGGACTAATCAAGTCAATATTTGATAATATAGGCTGCACGACAACTTTTCTGAAACTGTTGTGTGTCAAACAACATGGTAGAAAAAAAAAATGCGACCCAGAAAACCGTTAAATCGAGCCTTACACATCCACGAAGTGGCCCATTCTCCTCAAGGGACTAAAATTCGCGCCATAATACACGAACACAAAAAAATACCTCCTGCCACTCAACAACAACACCCCTTTTATGTACTAGTTTCATTCATATTCCGAACCACCAAAAAATCCATTTACGGCCGCACTTTGTTAGTGATAGTTTCGCTCTGTTTAAGTTCGCGATATTCTTTGCCGGGACGCGCACCGATACAGCTAATAATACCGAGCAGGAAACTACAGCACCTCATACAATTGTAGTGAGCGAAAATTGGATCATTTCTTTTGTGGTGCCAAGCGTATTTGCCCATTTTTTCTTCACACGCACTTTCCGTGAAGAAAATACAGCGTTTCCATTCCGTTGCCAAGCTCGGCGAAGTGCGTCCTAGAGCAAGCAACACATTCTTTTGCAGAAAATCCCCGAATGAAGTTCGGTTCTGGGAAGAACGGATCTCGCCGTCTTGTGTCCTTGTGCAGTTTCCTTACCTGCCGGGCTAGGCTAGCTGCCAACCACATCGAAGCAAACCCGGAAAGATGGCCCGTATCCGAACCGGGACGCACATTCTCAAGCTGTTGAACAACTTTTGTAAAATTCGTAACAACCCTCCGGAACAACCGCCACAAACGGCGGCGTTAGGGGCCCACAGAATCTTGTTGTCCAAAATAAGATCAGACACATAGTTGTACACCGGTCGGTTAAAAGTTGCAACGGCAACCACTGTGAAGCACCTTGTTTTGTTGTTGTTACGGTTATGGTTTAGCTTCCTCCCGGTGCAGTTTTACTTCAGCAGTAGGAATAGCTTCTATTCACGGGAAAATGTTGTAAACAAGCGAATCTGTAAGATAAAATTTTATTTCGAACAAAGCGAACTTATTTAATCAGCTTTCAAAACTTTACTCTACAATTTTCAATCGAATCAGGCACGAAAATCTCTGGAGAAACTATTTACAAACTCATCTGACTCCTGTTCCATCAGCAGCATAGAAAAATCCTCACTCCAAAACTCCTATTTCCGGCGCTCTATACAACTTCTTTTGCAATGATTTGAAAGTTTCCATTCTATTCCGGACCGCTTCTTCCCCGGAAAACATTCCAGGTCCTGTTTTCCCAGCTGACGCAAACCGCTAAAAACTGACAAAAACACAGCCGGAACGCGACCCACTTACGGGAAATCGCATTTCGCGAACGACTTTCTCGGTGAAGGAAATCGACGCCGGGCGTCACTTCCCCGTTTGGAATGAGGAAATCCGCCCGGACACGGACCACAAAAGTGGATGGTGGCCTTTATTTATATTTACGAGCTAACAATTAAGGCGGAGGCGGCTTTCCTTCGCGACGATCGAGAAGCGCGAAGAATTTAGAAATGGATTTGGCATTTGGCAAGTTGTGTACCGGCGCTAATGGCGCTCTCGTGTCATTACTAATAATGGGTTGCGTAGCACACGGCTAATGGGTTCGGATTATTTGGATCAGAGGTAAGTTTCAGCATTGGTGAAGATAAAAGTAGAAGATAAAAAAAACCCAAATGTTTGGAATGCTGCTATAAATAAAATGGGAAAATTATGATAATTGTGAACGTTGCAAAGAATGTTCCGATCAAAAGATACTCTACGAGTTTTACCAGCCAAAGGCTCAACGAATATAAATAAACACAAAAATGGTAGATAACTTCACTTTTGTGAGGTATATCATTGATTGTAAGTTTTTTAAACGAATACATAACTATTCCTTAGAGAATGATATTTGTAGACATAACCTAAAGGTACCAGAGATCGTTTCGAAGGACGAAATATTTATTGCAAACATGTACCTGAAACGATTACATCGTTACATAAAACTTTCAGAAATTAATTTTCCCGGAAATTCTTTTACGATTTCTTACAAGAAATGCGTACACCACCCAGATAGCCATCGAATCGCATCAGTCGCTCTTGCTCTAGTTGAATACATGCATAAAAAAAACTTAATTTCATTTTAATTGCGCACAATGCGCTTGTTTTGATTGTTATTTTAACAGGCATGAAATTACACGACGGCCTTTTTTCCCGTTTCACTTTCTCTTTCGTTCTTCTACATTAGCAGTAAGTGTTGTGTTTCCCGAGAAAATCAAGGGAAGAAAGAGAAAGCGTTTATAAAAGAAAGTCCTTGCTCGGTTCCTCAGCGGCAACGGAAGGAAAAAAAGTTACGACACTAGCTGTCCCGACGTGACAGGCGAAAAGCGGAATGTCAACTCTCCTACAGCACGAACTGCTGGAAAACGCAGCCCCGAAGACGAAGGATGACGTGTGTTCCTTCAGGTGATCGGACGTTGCAAATGCAGGGCAGTATCGAGTTTCCCTGCGCCACCGGAAGGGGTTGCAATGATTCGATTTTCGAAATAGACGAAAACAACGCCACATAGTTTCCGAAGCCCTTTTCCCTGCGAGTCGCAGGAAGAAAGCCACGGGAAAGGGTTACGACCCTTTTTCCACTGAACCGATCACGGCACAAACGTGTTACAGCACTTTCCCTCCGATTTCCCCCCGAGTGTGCGTCTTTTTGTTTTGGTTGTTTCTTGTGTGCATTTTTTTCCTCCTTACCCAAATCCACTCCTCTCGCGATGATGATGATGATGCACCGCCTAGCGGCCTAGGTGCAACGCGCGACGGGTGATCGAAATTCGAAAACGCGTCGCTGCATACGATTTGCGTAACAAATTTTCAATCATCATCACACGAAAAATGTCACCCAGCCGCAGTTCCCCATTAGCATAACACACGCATCACACACACCGAGTGTTATTGCATTTTAAGTAGCGCCTCTCGACGTTTGACTCCGAGAATTGTTTCTTGCCCCGGCAACCCGTGCGTTTCAGTCGATTTTGGAATATTAAGAAGAGCGTACAGAATGAAGCTGAATCGTTCCGAAAATAATAAAAAAAAAACGGGGCGTTCTGCTGTTGCGACGTAATTGCAGCAACATTGCTGCAACTTTCTCAGTAGGATGCCAAATTTATGGAAATGATGTTGTGCTTTCTTCCCCTGGCAAATGGCTCTGCTGCCATTGCTGCGTAAATCGCGTGATCTTAAGTGCCCGAAAAAAGTGAACTAATTGACGTCGCATTATGGCGAAACATTGCGCAAATGGGCTCCCGGGGAGGATGGCTGCATAAATTAAGTGTTATTTTATGCCGGTGCGTTGCGCGTGATTTATGGTGACCTAATTTGAAGGAAAAAGAGTTTGCTAGAGCGTGTGAGAAAGTTGTACGAAAAAGTAAGGAACTTATTTTCTTAACATCTGCAAAACTACCACATCAACTTATTCCTTGAAACAAGTCCCACCAATGACGATATATTTCAGAATCTATGAATCCATGGAAGCATTTCCTAGCATCGCTTCCGGGCATCGTTACCATCCCATGCCGGAATCTGCAACACTACCTCGCACTGGCCGTAAACACTTTCACTTTTTAAAAACAATATCCCCGGGGGACATCATAATGTGATAATTTGCTTACAGGAGGTCGTTTGGAGTGCAAGTTCCCATCGAAAAATACATCCGAAATTGCCATTCTTGCCCTCTTGTTAACCCTTTGTCACACTCTGGGAAGGTTTCTGAAGACAACAGAAGAGTTTTTTGTTTTCTATTCTCGTAAAAATGAGCAACGCCACACCATCGAAGAGCAATGCTGTTCTCTATATGTTTTAATAGAAACATCATCATCCCAAACCGTGGCCGGATCTCACGCTAGGATTAACATGTCCGGCCGATGCACAGCATCCGGCCTACTTGACCCCTTTCTGGCACCACCGCTTGACCGTTTGAACCCTCGGGGGATGACCCGAGCTGGACCGAGATCTTCCTCTGGTCGAAATGACCATCTTCTTCTTGGGAGGCAATTAACCTAAACCAGGATCTAATCTCAAACAGGACAGGTTTCGTAAATAAGAAAGAGAGAGAGTCAGTGAGAGGTTAGAAGATTAAGAAGAACAATCTTGTTGTTGTTTACCTCGCCACGGCACTTAACAAGGCAGGACATACGGAACCTTACAATTGATTACAGAGGCGATTACAAGCGGTTTTTCGTAGTGCGTAACCAAACATCGCGCCTTCTTCGACCCTGACGGGATAACCCCCCAGAGAAGAAGTTACCGTGAATATAAACCGGGGAACAACTTTTTTTTCTTCGAGATTTTTCTTCTGAACATTTTTCTTCAAATTTAATGCGATAACAAAAAGTAACCTTACTCCTCTGTGTTGATAGGTTACATATTTCTTGGATCTCCTACCTCATCAAAGAGTCCTATCATCCTACCAACTAAGAGACAAAAACTGCTCCTGTCATACTTCATCTCTCCGGCTAACGTTACCAGTAGCCGAAGACGCAACAATCCTCGTCAAAATTGGAATCCCTTCCACGACGGAAGGGGTTTCTCGCGGGATGATGTGACTCGCTCCAGATTTCGATCTTTATTATCCCCTCGACACTCGGTCGCCCTCCATTGGTCGCTTCATTATCTGGCTAATTATTCGTGACACGGCTGACTGACAGCCGTGAGCAGCGACGAAGGCGATCCGATTTTCGGGAACCACCCTTTCCCTTACGACGATCCCTTTGTTGATCCCGCTCTTCCAAGGAACCGAGCATCATCCGAAGAATGCTCGCTGCTAATGTGAGATAAACCGTGTCTCCCGGGGACGGTGTGTTCCTTGGCGGGAAATAAATGGTCCGCACCGGAGAAAGGATACACACAAACGGATTACGCGTCCTTTCACGGTGTGTTACGGCTACTGTTTATGATTTGTTTTTGCCAAACTAACCCAAAACAGTCATTTATGTACTTTTGAACCGAAAGTGCGATGCAAGCTGCCCCGAACGGGTCTTCTCTCTTAGGCGGGATGTTAATTTAATTCGTTTTAAATCTGGGCGGAACAAAGGTGATGGGTAAAACAAAACAACGATAAAAAATGCATCTTTAACCTGAAACAATATTTGTTTCCATTGCATGTATTGCCTTAAGACATTGAGAGATAAAAAATATGTTTTTCCTCAACCACACACCAAATCTCTTAAGCAAATTGATTAATGTAAATTAATTCGTTGCCGTGTTGGATACCGACCGCATCATTTAGTTGCGTAATAGATATGGGATTATTTTTCAAACGGAAAAAATCATTATAAACCACGGTTCATTAAAATATCTTTAGAAAGAATACCCTTGTAACTGTCGTGCGGTGAAATTGAGGGTTATGATAACATGTTTGTTTTCCTAGCTAAATCAGTCTGAAAACAGTTAAAAAACAACTGTGTGAATAATATTTTCCTTATACGTTTTTTTTTTAACTTTTTGAAAATCTTCTCGCCGCAACCGACCAAAGCATCTAAAAGCTCTTATCTAGTGTGATCCAATTATGCGTTATAATACCCATCTCTAGCCCATCTGAAACTGACGCGCCAATTATCTAAACTAGGACACTACGCAACTCCACCACATGGACAGACAATCAAAGCGCATCCGGCGAATGGAATGGGACCAGCGACTGCCAACTGATATACCCACAATTCAAATAAACGTGCATCCTCTTTCGACTAAAATACTGCAGCAAGCATCCGTTTGCTCGACGATTCAAAATGAGACTGCAGGGCGTTTTCGCAGTCGATGTTCTAGTTTCGTTTCGTTTCCATCAGGAAGTCATCTCACGCTTACGGCTTGCAAATTGATCGCGGTGTCAGATACAGACTGAGGCCCAGTTTGCTCCACCTAATGCGCTAGTTGCTCCCAGAAGATAGAATTTCTGGAGCAGAGAGATGACGATAACTGGCCGTAACGAATTTGTGCCAGTTTTAATTGCATTTAAAAATATAACAATATTGTTATACTTTACTTTCCGTAACTTACTATCAACTTTCCATGCACGAAAGCAATCCGTGCAGAAGGAAAAAGTCCAACAGTTGGATGAATTCCTAGTCTTCCACGCGCACCCTTGCGATGAACGTCCCGACCACGACCGAGAACAAAAAACACAGACCGGAGCATCGTGACGCTTCATTATGCAAACACAATAGGTTTCGGGCGTGATAATGCCCGTTCTTATTCGCTGCATCCGTTTGTTTAGCGTCACCTTGCCGGGAAGGATCACGCTCGCGCGCACCCCGTAGTAATCCGGACCGTTTTGCTTAAAGTTCTTTTTTTTTGTGCAACCCAGCTCCAGGAAAAGGAACACACGGAGCTGAGAATGAGTGCTGTTTGTTTTCTTTCGCTGCACCGTTGCATCCCGCATGGAGCGGTATGGAAATGAGGTTTTTTCCGAAGTTTTTCGCCTGTTTACTTACTACAGCCATTTTATGGAGATGTTTGTAGAAAAAAAAATGCACCAAACCTCTGCTTAGAGCCCTTTCCACGTTCAGGAAACTGGCAACCGGAACGCTTGCTCGTACAAACAATATCACAATGGTGTTTCGTCACCAGCGATAGACACACAGACGCACTGGGAGATGGTTGCTTCCTTCTTTGCCATTGGTTTGACTTCACGCCGTAGAGGCGTTCTTGCGTCCGGATGAATTAACTGTGACATACCTGCGGCAACAAACGAAACGGAGAGAGAGAGAGAAAAATGAAAACAAAGAAGAAAATTAAAAACTCATCATTAGAGAGGAACGTTCTGAGAGGAAGCGAAAAAAAAGACACACACAACCCTTTTCTTCAAGCGTACGAAACCGGCCAAAAGCGCCGTAGTTTAGAATGGAGAATTGCACAAATTGCGCCACACCGCAAGGACAGCATACGTACGAATGCGTGAAAATTGCACTGACAGGTAAAGAAACCCCCAACCCGTTCGCTTAAGGTCGGGTTGTCATCACATTTGACAAATTTGCACGATCGTCTCGTCTCGTCGGTAGCGCCGTCTGAAGGGCGTAACAAAACCGCAAGGAAACAATTTGCACTGACACCGACTGTGAGACGGAAGGTAAGCTTTCTGTGGTATTTTCGTCACCAGTAATTTGCGATGCAATTTGGTCGCATGATCATGGTTGGGATGATTGATTTAAAGATAGATAAATTGCAAAAGTTGCAAAGGTAATAGCATGCCAGTCAGTTATTAACACATGCTTTTCGTTAATTTGAACTAAATTACTTTAATCGAATCCCAAAAAACTAGCAGAAAAAAGCGATATACCTATTGATACTGGAAAACAGCTAAATAAAATTAACTAGATGCGTTTAGTGAATTTTTCTTTTCCTTTTTCATCTGGAAATTTTAACATTTAAAATGTCCTTCCTGTAATTCTTCCCTATTGTTATATTACTTCGTTATAATTGTATCAAAGTAAGCTGGTGTTAAGTTTGAAATGAACAAGTCATATCTTAATTGCTTATCAAAATACAAATTATTTATGTAAAAATATTAATCATGTACATTAAAAATGCTCCTCTTCATCAACTACAAAATAAAGTCATTCAGCAAGACTTCCCGCTGCGGCAGAAGCGCCTCATATCTGCAAACCGACGCTTTATTCTATCGAAAACGTTTGAAAACATACAACACCAATTGATGCATTTATGAATTTATGATCGTGGTACGCGCCGTTTCCAGGTGGCACGGTCCACGGTGAAAATTAATAGCGCACATGTCCCGGTGCCCGCGGGACACTTCTTTACCCTTAACGCTAATTAAACGGTCACCGCAACCGTCCACCTTGAGAAGTAGACGCATAGCACGCAGTATGAGCAATCGCGATCCATGTCTTCGCCTGCACGTTCCAGTCGAGGACGAACGGACGGCTCGTGTGCGTATGTGTGTCCATCTGACGGATAGATAGCGCGCTACCAGCCACATCGCTGCCGGCAGGATCTTTCACAGTGTGTAATTTATCTTTCACGCATCACGGACGAAAAGCGAAGAAACGCTTACGCTGTGCGATCATCGTCGCTCGCGCATGGTGTCCTGGAAATGTATTCCTTTCTTCCAGGTACGGTACACCAAAGCGAGTTCCCCCCCCCCCCCCCCCTTGTTACCCATTTTAACCGGTGCGATCGCTTATCGCTATGTCGCGTCGCGTGCGGAACATTACCCGAAGTTGTCGAAATTGTAAGCAATTTAAGGTATAATTTTATTCACTTTTTCTGACCGACTGACGATTGGAAGTTTTTATTGCTGCAGTGATGACGAGCTTTTTTTTCCTTTTCGTTGTTACACTCTCACCGGTTCTTGGGGCGATTCCGTACGGGAGGATTTCTCTTACAGCAAGAAATAAAAACCGCGACCTACGTTGATAGGCGGGTGGGTTAATTGTACGTAATTTGAGGTTACGTCAAGCAAATTTGTTTGACGAACCACAAAAAAGGCGAAGCGAACGAATAAACCCAGTAGCGCAGGATAATCGAACAACCCGGAAGCAATACACTGTCGGGGCACTATCCTGCCACACGGAAGGAACAATAAAATGAGCTTTCAAATCGACGATAAGACAATTATTGCTCCATTCGAGGAAGGAAGGAGACCGCAGTTTTTGTTCCTCCTGCAATGTTTCGCTGCTTCGAATGTAGCGTAATTTGACCAACCTTTGACCAGTCATTATGCACTTTTTGTGTTTGTTCTTTAGAGATGTTATAAAGGATAAAGAAAGCAAAAAACGCCACCACACTTGTGACGTGAAAAATGTGTGTTTACTTACGAGAACATATTGGACGGCTTGCGCGTTGAGCGAATGATTCTGAAGGCGTTCCCGGCGAGATTGCATCAGGAAAAATTGAAACTTAACCGACCGTGGTGTTACAACGCAAATGACGCCAAATAAACTACAGCTGGCATTAGTCAGTTGCGGACGCTTTTGGTGAATAAGATGCATGAACATGAAACCAAAATTTGTTTTTATTAAGATTTTAGTGAACACTCAAATTTACAACTTACTAGTTCCAATTGTATTCACTATATATTTTTTTAATACAACTCTTCGTCGGAAAACTTATTTGCATGCAAAAACATTGATTCGACAGACTTTGTAATTTACATATAAATAATTAAAATTTCACCTCTGTTGAAAATCGTTTTTAAAAACTCCTCTAATGATTCTAAACTGGATTCTATGATGGACCTCTAACGCAGCATCACAAATTCAATCATGACTGCAGCATAAAACCAACCCTCCAGCCAGGGGCCCCGGCCGATAGCATTTGCGGTGAAAGAAACCGGCCTGTCGAAAGGTGAAATGTGGTGTTTGTTTGCACGATTCAATTCGATCCACCGCACACGCAGATCTCGCCGTCCATCCTATCCCGTCGAGCGAGCGTCCGGAAACTGGGACCCCACCCGACAGGGCCGCGTATGCAACTGCACCGCACTGCACTTATTTACATATTTTATGGAACTTTATCAGCTGTCGACAATCACTAAACGGTTGGTGCGTTGTTGCGGTGCCGCAGCGGCTCAGTGGTGGTGTGGCTATCCCATGTTTGGGACACTTTTTTTCTCAATTCGGATGTGTTTAATTTCTCTAAACCCTCTCCCTGGTGTGTATCGGCGAGATGGAAAGTTATTGCTTTTTGGAGTTTGGCAGTTCATCGACTTTTTTTCTCGTCAACTGGAGAACGGACTGTTTGGGATGCGGATTTAAATAAAATATCATAAATACACACACGGCGGCCTCGCATGGAAGATCGGATCAAACGAGGGAAAAAGGATATCGCAGAACAACCGCAGTATAGGAATAGAAAAAAAAGATGACATTACGCTGTGTTTTATTGACACACCACCACCACCACCACCACCAGCACTTCTAAATCCTGTCAAGCGAAGAAATGAAAGGCACGAGACGATTGCATGTTTGTAGTTTTTGGTTGTTGTTTTTTGCTGCTCTCATTGCTTTCCCTTTCGGGTTTTCCGCATCAGCGATCGCGGAAGGACGACCACGCCGCAATCGAATGCGTGTCACTATGTAAAGCAGTTGGTGGAGTGTTTGTTCACATCGAGCGGATCGAGGAGACGTAACAAGCAAACAAAAAAGAACTAGAATTTCAGTAATAGGTGAGTTATTACTGTTGGAAAAAAGCGCTCTGGTTTTTTTTATGTTCTCTTCCGCTCGTGTGGCATGTGGAATATGGTGTTATTTATTACCTTTTGAGCATGAAATTTAACTTTTTCAAGCGTAAGTTAGTAACTCATTCATGCATAATAAAGCAGCAAATGTTGCTTATGCTTCAGATGATTTTCTGGCAGCAGTCGATCTGGAAACTTGTCACTTGCAGGATACATTAAAGCATCACAAACAATAGAATGAATTTTTAACGATTTTTGCTTCACCAAATTCGATTCCATTTGCGCTTCGCCGACCAGAAGCTCGCATCAATCACAGAGGAACCAATGTTGATTCGTTCAATATTTGATCGCCGGCGTTCGATGTAAGACGATACCATAAAAGCTGGCCGCCGCCGAAGCGGTCCATTAAAGAAAAGCAAAGCATGGGGCCGCATTTGCCGAACGAGGACAGGTTCCGAAACTGATGCGAACAAAGAAGATTGATTTTCGTCCTTCAGACAGACCACCGTGGAATCGAATCGCAACACGCGCACGCACGCAAAATAAAACTATTATCACACAAAACAAACAGCCTCATCGTAACGAGGGCGAAACCATCCCGTCGGGGAAATCGTCTTCAAACGTTTTCCCAACCGCGAGAAAGATGGTTGTAAAGTGCAGTTTATGATTGTAATTTATGTACCTTCCAGCTTCCGCTCCCTTCCGAGCGAGTGAGTGGTTTTCACAATTCGCCTGTAAATAGATCATAATAGTAAACATTTACGATCACTCCACCTTTTCCACCGCAAGGACGCTCGCTGCAAACGATGCGAAAACATGAAGATAATGGCTCACACTGTCTTCCCAGCCCATTCCGTTTCCTCATTTGACAGCCTCTTGTCCATCATGCCCGTGTGCCAAAAATCTTTCAGTCGATATTCGATGTTGATGCAATTTTTAGTGCAATTGTTCTTCCCCCCCTCCGGTTGGACACCTTTTTTCTTCCTTTCTTTTCTTTGGTTCTGCTTCAAGTACGTGTTGCCATTCAGCGTACAATTTATTGAAATGAGAACATTTCCGCTATGTGTGTTCCTCGTGACGATAATAAGGAGGCACAATGTGCACTATATTTCAAGGAAAGCGATCTGACCGGCGCTCCGACGCACAAAGGAGATCGATTTCTGCAGACCTCTTCTTGTGGACGTCACTCTTGGACAAAGCATCTCGCACATCAATATAAGGATGTAGCGTTTTTTTTTTTGCTCTAGCCTACAAGTCAACCATGTCCCTTTTTCTTTTGCCAAAAAGGACCAAAGTTCTTGCGCTCTGGCTGACCAGTTGGGCAATTATTTATGAACGCCATTCATTTGGTCCTCATTTTGCTTTTTGCATAACTTCTTCTCGAGGTACGAGCAGCCGTTCGGACGTACCTTTGCGCAGACAAATAGCACAATAGACAAATGGGAAGATGTTTTCTTCTTTTGGCAGTGAAGGATTCTTTCTACGAACGATTTTTTTTTACTAGAAAAGAAGATCTCTTAAGGATTTTCTTGTTCAGTTTACTTATCGCACATAAATTGCAATTACAGAGCTCATTACATCATCGGGTGTACAATCATGTTGTTTAACTTGGTGCAACGTGAGGGCTAAGAATTTTTCTTAACAAGCTCTCATTGTTGTGGTTATATGTGTGATAGATATTTAGCAAACATTTTATACTTTTCAAATTGATTCCAATGTCATGAATAAATTTCGAAAGAAACAATTCCAATATTAATAATAGAATCGTATTAATATCTTTAGCGGATTACGCAATTTAATTATTTTATACTTTTTATGTCCTCGCCATCGAATAGCTCTTTCATACAACACTCGTACATTTCAAAATATTTCCCTCGTTTCAAATTAACGGCATTCGTTCGCATAAACTACCCCACAACAGCAACAACACCCGCAGGGTCACATAAATTTCACCACATTGCACAAGCAAAATGCACGAATACGCATTTCAAAAACAAATTGCAATACTCTCCCCGTGCTGGTTTGCATTTTCTCCATTAAAGCAAACGATAAAAAGGCACATAACACATACAGTAGCGAAAACATCTATAAAAGGCGCATTAAAATTGAACCCACCCTCTCTCTCTCACTCTATTTCACTCTCACTCTTGCTCACCACCCCGTTTTCCTGTTGTCTGCCGGTGCAGCAGCGCAATTGCAATTGCAAACTGCGGTCAACGGGTGGTGCATCGTCCAAACCATCTGCCATCGGCTCGTGTTCTTGTGCGCTTCGCTTGTGCCTGACCTCTTTGCGAATGTGGATATAAATTTTGCATGCGGACGCGAACAATCGGTTTTATTGAACGATGGAAAATGGACGAGCAGGAGATGTCCTTCGCGGATGTCCTGCGCCCGTCCGAATGTCGCTCATCAGTCGACACGATGACAGGAAGGAGGAAACTGACGTTTTTTTTAAAGCTGAATGACCGTTGCACATAGAAATGCACACACAAAAAAAAAGGACATTATCTTCCCATGTACGGCATCATGCTTTTTCCGGCCACACGGGACGGTTCGTATGAATATGTTTAAGTTTCCCTCCCCGCACAGGACTCGTTTCTACCCCGTACTCACATTTGTCAATTAGGTCATCGATCGATTATCGGCCCGGACCCCATACAACAGCATGCAGCACACCACGAGCAGCTACTTTAATGTCCTTGTGTGTCCTACATAATAGTGTCTCCGCCTGTGCGGCAGCCAAAAACACAAATCCGCCACTTGAAAACGACCATTACGAGTCGAGAGCGCTCGGCGTCAACTGGACGGACGTCCTTCGGCCGGAGTATCATTAATCAAAATTCATCACCAAACCCACCGCCACTGCGACCCACCGTTCTTGATCGACAATTTGTTGGTGCAGTTTTGTTCTCCGATCCGGGATGGAGGACACACACTGACACGGACACAAAAGGAAACATCCCGCACCGGAGAAAGACAAATGTCAACGGGTGAGCAGCAAATAAGCTGCCCGGAAAAAAAAGGCTTCTTCCAGAACCGTACCAAAATCCTCGGCAAACACTCTCGCTTCTCCTATTCCAATTCTCCCTCCCCCATCGCGCGTGCAGATTTCGCGCCTAAAGTGTCATTAAAATTAATTGCATGGTGTGAAAAAAGTCATTTTGCATCATCCATCAAACGCACCCGACACCAACACCGGGTCCGGTGTGGACGGAGAAGATGGGATAATGTCCGCCGGACTCCGTCGTCGCCGTCTCCGTGTGCACGAAATGTGCCAAAATGTGGCACAAGTTTTGTTGTGGTCAGAGGATCATGGAAAGAAAAAAGAAGGATGCACTTTTCCGTGCAGGGATTAGAGTCCCGGAACAAAGCGAAAGCGATTAGTTCGTTTTAAATGTCACATTGCGATCGATGTCTGTCAGGGCTTTTCAATTAAACATCAAACCTTTCCAAAGCGGAACCACCGAACCGTCCTTTAATGTCCGGCGTTTTAATCAAACATTTTGCTCAACAGTGTACCATTTATGGTGAAAATTTTCTGATGAAACATTCAAAACAAACAACACGTTTTTTCATTTATTTGTACTTCAAAAAGGAACTTCTCTTCATGCTACCGTTCCCAACATGTATGTCCGAACATGATGGAACAGATGAGAGTAAAAAAAAACACTTTTTTCAGGTTGAAAATACAGTAGCCGCCCCAAGCTCGCTGTCAGTTCAAATGCATTGCGCCCTTATTGACAGCTCGAGCTGTGAGAGTTAGACATCCTGTTGGCGGCTCCTGTATGTCCTGCTGCCTCTTTGTTTTTTGCAGCTAACAAACACACATTTCAAAAGCAACCATCCCCTCTCGCCCACCCACCGGTCAATGAGCACCTCGGGCTCGGGGCGCTCGAAAACACGAAAAAGGGTATTGTTTTTGTGCATCAATTTCAACTTTTCATGAAAGAATAATAACACGCCGTGGTGGGGGAGGTTTGGTTTTAAATATTCCTGCCGCATTCGCACCGAGGACCACGTTGCTTATTATTTGTTCACCTTTTCACCGTGGCTGCTTTCTATCTCCGCTTTCCCTCGGTCGCATCCGTCGTGGGTCAACAGTATTTGGTGTAAGTATTTTCCAACAAAACGCGAACCCTCAATAGCCACTTATCAAAACTTCGTCATGCTTTTAGGTGCGCTGGGCCTGTTTTTTTTTTGGTTGTCCAATTTTGTAGAAAGATGACGTGCCGTGGTCAGATGTTTGCTCTGACTTTCGTTTAACGGACTTCTTCCATGGGTATCCTTATACCGGTTCGCAGCATCTCCCACGAACCCCGACGCGATTCGTTTCACACGAGTGAGCAGCTTTACGCAATAGGATTAAATAATTCGGATCAATCATCAGCACAAGCGCGCGCGACCGCGTTCGAATCGCTTTCGCACACGCATACACATTTCCCATACAGAGGATCAAAGAGCAGGGACGAAACGTCGATTACGTCCACTCCAGTACTTCCGATACGCACCGAAAAGCGGTCGAATATCCTACAATTTATGATCACCTCAGTACGCACGCCACCACCGCTGGTCCGTCAAGCGTAACTAATTCGTTTTCGATACGATCCTGCCGGGAGGAAAATCATAACCCCCACATTCTCTCCACCGAGCGGTCTGAATCGATCTGAGCGGACAAGAGAATACAATAAAGACGCATCCACGCACCGGGAGATAAGTGAAAGGTCCAGGATCGTAACTTATTTGACGGGTAAGAGAAAGCCGGTATTACATCTCAATCGTCATTTATGAAAGGCATCATTCAAACCTTCCACAAGAACGATGCATTTACGCATCAAAAAACCTCGAAAAGGTCAAACCGGTAGCGCGGTACAGTGGAGGATCGTAAAAGCTTTCAATATCTCCGGAAAGTGGACAAGTAGCCGAAATAGAATCCAAATAGAGTGTCACCATTTCTTACGCATTTTACGACCAGAAGGAAGAAGGACCGTTTGTGACACGATTAGAAAGAAAATTTCACAATCCTCCCGGAGAGTCCCTTTCTGATCGAAGTTTGCTATTAAAGAGTACATAAATTGTGCCACCAGGGCCGAAACTTTCTACAAATCTTTTCGACAATTTCTTCCAACGCGTTAACGTTTCTGCTGTGCTGCTTTTCCTTTGCTCGAGGCTTCCCCGGGATCCTGAGTTTACAGCCTCGTTCTTGGGTGTACATCAATGGTGTTTTGAATAATTGAAGCTTCCTGGATGAGGTTTGCTAACGTTCAGCCCATAAGATAACATTTATATTTAATTTACCTCCACAGCGACCGTTGAGAACGCTCATAAAACTGCACAAGTAACATCAAACGCACCGAAATACACCTTTCCGTTCACGGCAATAAACAAAGCTTTGCTCCAGAAATGGAGTTTTAGTGTGAGGTGGATCCATTGGAAGGAATAAACGGGCCCCAACGGTTGAGAGGACGAGAGGACGCGCAACAATGCCTGGCTCGGTAGGTAAGAATAAAACTCCCGGTTTTGGATCCCTTTTTGGGGGCGGGTGTACTTTGTGGCCATGCAAACAACATCTCCCCATGTCTGTCAACAGCCTAGAAATACTTCTGCTGCCCGTAAGTTTCCTTCATTCGGCCGTGTTTTTACTTTCGGAGAAACCTTCCGAAATGGTTTCCGTAAATCCATCCTAGCGAAATCCCTAACGCTTACCGCATGAACACGTCATATTTCCCCACAAGTCTAACGGGCAGCATTAAATGCGCTTTTGGATTTCGATTTCGCACATCAAACCCGAGACTGTCGGTGAAGGAAGCGTAGATAGGCTAGATTCGACCCACTTTCCACACGCTCCATGTTGGTTTATGGAATGGAAAATCTCGTTCGGGAGTTTCTTCGTACATCTTTTCAAGCATCCCGTCGTGTTTCATGACCAACTTTCTACCCTAACGAGTCCTTCCTCTCACCGACCGACAGGCACTTTGGAGCACGTGTTTTCGTATCCTGAAAAGTTCTTGCATCCAATTTCGTCCCGAAGCGCAATTTAAAGCACTGGGCCGGGCGAACATTGGCACAATTTCGGTGAAAAGCAGAGAAAGAGCATGTATCCAGGATAGAAAAAAAATGCACGAAAGGACTAGAAAATACTTCCCGTAAGTAAACAACCCATTATAAGTGTTCGGAGGCAGGAGAGACAACGAAAGACTTGGTAGCGAAGGGAACATGGATTTTCCTTTTGGTTGATTTGATCAACCCTCTAGCCCTCTAGCAACTGGGGGAGTATTTTCGGCATTCGGCTTGGAAACGATGACTCATCCGGTGGTGCCGGTTGCTTCGGTTCGCTTCATCTTCTGGTGCGTTTGTTGCCAGCCCACCTCTGGAGGGAAGATGACGCTGGCACCGTAATCAGCGACGCCCACCGTTTTCCACCCCACTAAAGGCTGTTAGGTGTCGGAAGAAAATCAGTTCGATCATGATGATGACCAACGGAGAGAGAGAGAGAGAGAGAGAGAGAGAGAGAGAGAGAGAGAGAGAGAAGTGCAATTATCGGCACCCTCCTACACAATATGATACACCGTCTGTGCAAATCCATTCATCCAGTTCAACGTGCACAGTTTGTCAAACGAACGTGATGTGTTGCAATTTAATTATAATCCGAAAAGAAATAAGCTTCTCTGTTTCGTTACAAACAAACGACCGACGGAAGGGTACGTTGATTGACAAATGGCAATTTATTTTTCATACGGATTCTATTATCGCTCGCTGGAGATGAGACAGGATTACTAAGTAATTCCTTGATTTAATTAAAACAGCCTTCACAATGAAAATTAGAATCGGTACAGGTCAAATCGAAAAATTTTCAACAGTGTAAAGCCAAAATAAAATCAATGAAAAAACGCTAATTCTAACGATGTATTTGAGATAGAAATAAAATATTTTCTACCTTCAATACTCTTTCCTTTTCGCTTACGAGCGAAAATACATCAGCGCCATCGTATCGTATCACGAAACTAATATTTCGCTACTCACCGCTGTGGCGCTAGTGTTTTCGCCCCTCACTATGCTTCACACAGCTTAGCGAAGAACAGCACCAACATATCGTTTCGCTGCACCAAGCTGAATAGCAAACGATTTCGCCTCAAACGATATTTCCTTCACGGCGAAATTTTACATACAAACAATGAATGAAATTCGAGCAGTTTGGAATGCGGATTGCATACATCTTTTCAGCTCGACTTTTCCAGTAGCACCAAAAATAATACTGCCCGACTTCATGAAAATGTTAATGAAAATCACGTGCAATTTTAATTGCTTTTAATGGTTCTAATAAAAAAAAATTAATTTTTTAAACAATACTTCTGATATAGAAATTTATCAGATCTTGCTTTCTCCGTAATGAATCACACGCGAAACCAATAGCCATAAACCTACACCATACCCGGTTACGTTCCTCCACACACTCGCTTTCTTTATCGATCGAACTTGGAAAAACCCCACAGTCAGCTGCTTCCTAGTGGTACACAACTCCTACGATGATTTTTCACTATCTTCATCCACGTAGTAAGTGTGTATGTGTGTGTCTATAGATCCATCACTGTGGCATCAGCGTGGCAAACGAAAACACGAGCAACCGCACCTCATCATCCTGGCGAGAAAACTTTAGACCATACTTTTAGAAAGAACACGGGACAGTGGCGGTGTGTTTCAACCACCATGAATGAGATCAAGGCGGAAGTGTTTCAACGTTCGATTCTTACTCTGCAACTCTGTGGTGGTGAGAGCGAGAGGGTTATGAAAGCGGAAGACTAATTTTCAAAAGCCCTCCCTTTTTCGATTCACGCCCTGCTTCCCGATTCCCTTTCATATCTCACCACAATTTTCCTCCCCACGAACCGACAATTAGATTGATGGAAAACATATTTTATTCGCTCCGATGGAAAAGCGGACTCGGTTCGGGTACGACGAGCAGACCAGAAGCCGACTCGCGGTTCGTTTGGAAAAGGATGGCAAAGGACACCACACCACGGAGAAGGAAGGTGGTGGAAGGTTTTTTGGAAAACTGATTCGTTCACAAAATACGCCTATCAGATTCGTGTGTTTGTGCTAGTGATTTTCCACCATCTCCACCCAGGGCATGCTCTGATAAATTTCCGCAAAAAGCAGGATAACCCAGGAAGGACGGGATGGAGAGCCGGGAAGGTACCGGCATACGCAAACGTTTGGTGAACGCAAGCAGTACATCAGTCGGAACCGAGCCGGAGATTCACATGCGCATCCGTGTAGTGCAGTGTGTTTGCAGGAGACTTTTTTTCTGCCTTTTCGTCTGGTAGCCAATTAAGCGAAGGGAAATTGTCTACGTAAGCGCATTGCGACCAAGGGTTCGCGTCCAGCGCAGTGATTTCTCTACTTGCACTCTACTCTGGATTTAGTGCACACCACACGGTGCAGTAATAAAAACTCGCAGCAGACGCAAAAGTTAAACGACTTCGCCAAATCCAATTAGTTTGTGATTTTAGAACCCAACCGGGACTCGCTCTTTTTTCCGGACGTCAAAACGACTCCAATCTCTTCTAACTATTTGCCAGCCAGAATATATTTTTTTCGTGCTTCTTCATTGCCGTCGCAAGACAAACTGTATGGTTGTACAGTGAATAATGCAAATCAGTGAGCATAAAACCAGAGAGCAAGCGACAAAGACTGGGTAATTATGAAGCCACTCTTTCGTTACAGACGGGACACATAGCCCTCCTGCCGCAGCACCAGTTTTCCTCATTTCGCATTTTACTTCGCACCATTTTTCCTCATTTTCACAGACACACCTTTTTAAATGTGGCGGCAGATAATCGTGGTCGTGTTTTTCATCAGCGCACAGGACGATTTTCCATGATAACACGCTGCAACAACCGCTTTTGTCGCAATCTCCACCGTACACTGAAGGTCGACCCACTCACACACAAACACACACGAAACGGTGAAATAACGCCACCCTTATGGAGACGGCTAAAACATCGCTGTCACAATTTCCGTACACGTGAAACACGACCGGTTTAGTTTTTTTGAGCTAACTGACGTAAGAGACAATTGTGCGGAAGTAAATTAAAATCTAATGGTATGCACATGAACTGCACGGAGGCAGACTCACGTGCAGATGGGGGAAAAACAATAGCGCACAGCACATTACCCACATGAGCCTCGCACAAACGTACGTAATGTCATCACGTAGATAAATGACACATTGTGTGCCGGGATGGCGCCCTTCGTGCGAGGTCATGCTAACCTTCAAGACTGTCTGTTTAAAATGGGAAGAATACAAACTCATCGCAGCATGCGTGGAAGAATTTGATTGACTAGCATTGCAAACTAGCATGGCATGCTGGGAAAATAGTGACAATGGAAAAACAACATGGAGGGGATTATTTCTTCCATAATTGGTTGCAACGCCACAATTTATTCATTTTCTTGCAAAATACGAAATGGGTTTGCGGTGTTGTCCATTCTTGCAATACATTTTAGTTCAAGAAAGCGGCAAAATGAGCGAGATAAGACATTCAACGCTGCTACCCTGATTGTGTCGTAGTGAAAAACTGAAAAAAATCAATCCATAAAGGTGCGAAATGAATTATGCAAAGGGCAACAACCGGTCTTTATTTGGTTCATGAATCAGTAATGAGCTTAATCTAAAATTAATTGTAATCATACCGGATTGTGCTCTTCGTTTTGGCTTTTGAAATGATAAGAAAAAAAACCCTGATTAATTCATTTTATGCCCCTGCATTATCAATGTTATGACATGTTCGACAGCTTTATTAAAGACTTTGGCATTTCTAATTTGTAGGATTCTATTGACAGTAGCTAAATTGTCTCTTGCATCCGTTTGTTTTACATGTTGATTTTCTAATTTATATTAGAAATTCTTAGAAAGCATTCATTTATCGCTATAATTTCTGCCACTTTTGGAACGACTCTAGAACAATCAACTAAAAGTGAAGCAAAAGTTGGAATTCTACAAGATTGCACTCAAAAATAAAATATGTTTCTATTTCGGAATTGAAACATTTTCCTCCGATACATTATTTATTTGAAGCCGAAAGCAATTAGTGTGAACAAAGCGCAAAAACGCAGCATGGAAAATCAAACGCGAGAGAATCAGTTCAATCAATTTCTGTTATTTTTTTTGCGGGGTATTGGTCAAAAGCCAATTAATCAACCTCTCGCTCAAAATAGAACAAACAAAACGCACTGCAACGTAGAGTCTACGTGTTAAAATGAAAAAACTCACCGTGACAATATCATTAATCGATTCTGCTAAAATATTGAAACCGTGAAACAACCGGAAAGGGAAACATCGCTCCAGCCCCACAATAAATACTGTGTCGCGAAAAAGCGCTACATTTAAGCTCCAAAATATCCAGATTATGCAAAACACATCCTCACAGCGCAGGAAATTGGAAATGCATCACCTCCGAAAGGCATTGCTCGCGTACGGTGGAAACGTATGCAAATAACGTTTAAAATAAAAGCAGGCAAAGCGAAAAATAAAAAACGAAACCAGAACTGTGGAACGCTGGAATGGGGAGGCTGTTTATTTGAGCGATAAAGTTCCACCACAAATTTTCAACCTCGTTGATTCACGGAAGTGGACTTTAGGTCAATTACGCACCTCTTCCCATTTATTTATTTAATGAAATTTCGATACCACAAATGGAAACAAGCTGAGGAACTGATTACTCGTGAAGATTTAATGGATGGTTTACTGATGTATGCATTACAGTGATAAGGAATCATTTGCGTTAAATGAAAAGCCCCTCACTGATTTTCATTCAATACTACAATTTTTTGCAATTAAGTAATCTCAAAGGTTGTAACTAACAGGTCATTCCTAAAAGTAATACAAAATATTTAAATAAAAAACACGTTTCGCCTACACCACTCATGAACAAAAAATATCAATCCTGAACTCCCGGGAAAAAGACCATCTAAAACACCCTGGTAATAAAAAAAAATGAGTAAGCAATATATGAAAAAAAACATAGACCGTCGCGACCCTAAAAGGTAAATATTTTACTTCCATTTCGCCGCTGATAGCCCCGGCTCAGCGAACGGAAATGGCCAGGATTATCCTTCACGCCAACAACCTTCGGTCGCGAGAAAATACAAAACCCTAATCGATGGAAGCGGAAAAAACCCCGAAACACTGATCCGGAAAATGAAGGAAAACCCCTCTCCGTAGGTTCATACAGGAAAAAAAAACGGGCCGAAGGAAGGGGACGAAAATCGATCGAAACCGCGAGAGATTGGAAAATGTCCACCGCAGAGATGTTTGCGCTTAACATACTGTCGCCGTCTGGTATTAGGCTCGGTTGTGCTCTCCCCAACCGCAGAAGGATGCGATGAATGTAATTCCAGCCGGCATTCCATCCCGAATACCCTTTCACATAGCACACGAGGAGGAGCGATGTTGCATAAGAACCGTTTGATGGTGGCGCAACAAATCGACAAAAATGCCACACAAATTCTATTGCACATCCTTTCGGCAACATCGGAGATCAACGAAAAGTTCAACAGGGAACCCGGTGGGAATAAAAATCCCACCAGTTTTCAATTGCCCTGGACTATCTCTATTCGTACTATGAATATAAATTCATATCACAGCAAAAAATCAAATAAAAACCCGTATAAAAAAAAACAAGGAGCAGAACAGAGAAAGGATGCTGATGACTGTTCGAGAATAAAAATGTCATTTTGCTGATATTCTTTATCGCTCCTTCACCAGCAGGAGGCTCACAAGGATTTCGAGCGATTTTATGAAGACATTTTTTCGGGCTTTCCTCTTCCCAGCGCCAGTGTGACGCAGGCGAGAACACTGGAAATCTATTTCCTTCGCGCCTGGAGGTACAACATCAAATCGAAGTTTTTGCACTAGATGGAGGATAAAAATAAATCGTCCCGGTGGGCAATTCGATGAATAAAAGAACCATTACACGGTCGCGGGCGTTATCGAGACGAACTGTCGTTAGGAAACTGTAAGTGGTATTTGATTACTCCACTCGTAGATAACTAAACCGATGAATAACAACTTCATTCGTTTTAATTCGAAACGGCGAATTAAATACAGTGTTCTAAAAACCCCCATCAAAATGTATATGGTTTTCCTTCGATACCGATATCACCCACTAATGATTGCTTACAGAAGTTTGGCTTGCATTTAGGGGAACGATTGGCAATTAAGAAAGACCGTAATCCTCATCAATCCTTGTCGAACCAAGGCTTGCAGGCTTGATTTAAGTCTTCTCCAGTATTCTCCACCGCAGACCATCAGGTGAGCCACGACACCCGTATGCAAACAGATTGCTTGAATAATCGGATCTTTAATTCCTTCCTACAACCGCCCAAAACACGTCCATGGTTCGATCGTTAACGTCAGTGTGCGTTGATAAGGGACGAGCCCTATAAAAGGTAGGTTTAGAACGGGCAGGGAGGAAGAACATCCAAACTCACACCAAACGGGTTTTCAATGGCATCCACAGACCATGCGGCACCATGCGAAACGCTCGGCGTACGTGTATCATTCTTTCATGCCTAACATTCCGACTTATAGCATCCATGTGGTTTCAATTTCTCGTACGTCGGCAGAATTCAACGCTCGAACCAGCCCCAGCCGAGACACAGAATGTACGATTTTTCCACAAACACACACGCAAAAGCTCTTCAGGCACGTTCGGACGCTCGAACGGCTTCCGGATGAGCCCGGAACGAAGATGGTATGTGAGCGATTAGAGCTGATTCCTGAGCTTGATGACGATTTAACCTGAGCGTTGCCGATACACTTCAGCATGCCCACACGACGTTTGACATTTTCAACCCACTCTCGGGTGTGCAAGCCTACTTGAAAGAGGAGCAGGAAAAACCTACCGAAGGGTCTCTTTTGCGTGCTGTGTTCGATGGAGCCCGGATCCGGCACAACAACGGGACACCGGAGATTAACGACTTTCAGACATCCGTAGCAAGATACCAGTGAAGGTGGATGCTGGTTTTTGGTTGATGCATACGAGTCTGGAGAGTGGGAAAAATTATTGAACGACTCAAAACTGGGCATGAAAAGTAGTAGAAACAGTCAAAACATGACAGGAACATCTTGAGTTATTAAGTTTTACAAAAAATGTGTAACTATTCCTTACCCTTGAAGTTAGAATTAAGAAAAATATGTTTTAAATAACAAGAACTCTCTAAAAATTACAATACCCCCAAACTGCTCAAAGTTTTAGCTTTTAGCTCATACCTTATTTTCAATTACCCATTTTTAACGCCCTTTTCAACTTCTGTCCTCACTTCTCTCGCTCTTTATTAGCCGAAAAACACCGTCTTCGACACGCAAATTATCATGCACTTAGAAACCAATCCATTTCGTTAATCATAGCTATTGGATCATTATTGTTGCAACATGCGTCTCCGCTTAAAACCACCTCATGAAGCGAAACCACAACACACACAAACTATAAATTTGCCCGCGCGTACCGCTCACAACATCCACTCCGCCAACACACACTTCTCGCATGCACAATGGCAATATGACGGCATGCCGTAGCCGAACGGCGCGACCTGACCAAATTGCAATTAAACAATTGAGGCCATAATAATCCCCCCTCGCAAGTGCACCAGCACCACCCGAACACCCGTATATGTAGCAGTGCGGTGAGAGAGACGAGAGCGAGCAGATAATTTCGCATGTCCGTAATGAATGATAATGAGCCGTCGTCGTCTCGCAAGCCGCAGCACGCGCAAAGCTCACGCGCCGCTTCGAGAGTTGATAATGTTGAAACATACATGCTCACCTTAAACACATCTGGTCCGAAGTGTATCACGCTGGGGTGCGTAAATCCATCGACACGCCCTCCCTTACCCTCGTTGGCTCAACGCGAAACAACATCCAAACAATATAAGGTTAAACAGACGCGAACGATTTCCACAATCGATGACGCTTAACATTGAAATTGTGAGGCAGGCAACCAGCAGCAGCTGATCGTCACGATCACGATCATTATCATCACACCATTTATCGGAGTAGAAACAAACAACAAAGAACGTAAGGCTTTACCATGCATTCAACACCTGTTTGAGAAATATTAAATCCACGTTGAACCAGAAGCAAAGACCAGAGTCAATACATTTAACAATTGATAGAACGATCTGCTTCCACCAAGGTCGTTAAAAAACTCCATGAGTTTATGCGCTATTTATCCTCTCCTCACCAAACATTATCCAAACCTTAACCAACATAGCCCTCGATGGATTAACGTCCAAGAGTTAGAGATGCTTTACAATTACCTGGAAGAAAAGAAAACAAATCGCATAATTAATGCTACGTCCAAAAAGGGGCGGCTAAACAAAAGCGAGAAGTAAAGCATTAACTCATCGGTACAAAGTTTCCGGTAAATCAAATTACATTGCTTTCTGAAGTGCTAAAGCTTCGCATTAAAACACCCCCACCGATTCCATCCTATTCCTCTCGCTGCTCTTTGAAGAATATAATTCGATTACTAAGTGACCCGAGTGCAACCGAAACGGTTGGAAATCGAGGAAAACCTACCGGAGAATAAGCTGCATGAGAAAAATACCCTCCGAGCACATTCCAAAGCACTCCCGGGAAGAAATAATAATATCCGGTAATGTTCCGACTCTCGTTTGGCTGCGCTTGAGTTTTCTTCCCTTTTTCCGGAGCGGGCAAATTAACCCGAGCCACCCACACTACTTTTGTTCGGAGAAAAATTGCACTCGTAATTCTATTTCGTTCGATGACCGAACCGGTCAAAGGTACGGATCATCCACGTCCTGCCATCTCACCTGGGATCGGAAATCCATGTTTCTTACACATTCGAATCACAAAAATTCTACTGGATTCCTTTCTCGAACGTTTGAATTGCACACCGGGGTAGGGCTTTGGTTTGATTCCGGTTTTTTGATGGAACAGCTCCATAAAACCCAGCGCGAAACAACACGATTTACAGTCTCGCCGTTAAATGAACGATTGCGATCCTTTATCCCGAACACGGTGTGTGGATTGAATTTCACACTTTATGTTCTCTTTTCTACGAATTCTGTTCGTTCGTTGGCGGTCGTGCAAAATTGGACTGGAGATTTCTTCATCCGTTGTTCAATATTTGAATTACGTGAGGTACCTGCCGTTTCATCGGAAGAGCAGCGAATTACAAACAACCGGCAAATCGGTCGTTTCTTTTACGCCGCCTGGTTAGAGGATCAAAAGCTTCCAAAATAAGATTGTAAGTTCGTTTTGCACAGCTTTCGCCGACATTCGTGTCTCGTATTGACCAGGAAAAAGAAAACAACGGGAAAAGACAGCTTTCCTCCACGGATACCAATTTTCCAACGGGGATCTTTCGCAGTAGCAAACCTTAAATAAGCTTCCACTGAAATAAGGAGAAGGACATTTTTTCCCACCTTCAACGAAAAGCCCAGTGTCGTATGACTCTCTGCTGCTACCGCTAACAACATAAGCGTCATGGTCCGTATCCCGGGCCGGTTTTCTTCTCCAATTGCAAAAGGTAGAATGAAAAAGCGGGCGGAAAAAACAGAAGGACACACCGAACGTACGCGGAAGGAAGGACTTTGTTTGGCGTATAATTTATTTAGCACAAATTGCTATCCATTCCACACCGGTGCAGAGCCGGTGGTGGCAGTGTCTGCAATTTCGTCTCGAGCTTCTTTTTTTTTTGTTCTCACTGCACCCGTCGGCAATAGACGACGCCGCCGCCGCCGCCGTCGACAACGCCACCTTCGCAAACCGGAAGCGGGAAAAGCACACAGTCTCATTCCGGCTGTAAAGTCCGGAAGCAGCTTGAAGGGATATGGAAAGGTGAATCGGAACGTAGTTGGGGCTAAAAGGCTTTTTACAATGATTACATTTTATATTCGTGGTCGACCGTATCAATCCCACTATTGAATGTTTACACTTGGGTATGCAGAATTCAGATCAATAATTATGATTAACGTTTATAATTTGATAATGTTGAATAACTTTTTGACAATAGTAATCATTAAAATTACTTTAAGTAGGTCATATTCGGAGATAAGAAAAAGATACGTTTTAGAAATCATTTACCCGCGAGCAAGTTGGAATAGTTTTCAAGCAAAAGCTCCACACGGCAACTAATACGCTTCTCGATTCACCTTCTCGATACGGCAACCGCCAGAGTTTGAAACCACACTAACGAAATAAAAGACCATTCGTGGGCGTAATCCTCCTTCCCATCTGACGGTTGCATCCGTATAGACCATCGTCGAGGAGTCGGTTCTGGTTTGTGGCGAATAAAAAAGCTCATCCTATTATACCCTGCCGGCTTTCCGAGTGGAAACGCTCTTCCATAAGGTTCATGTATAATTAAAATTATACCTTACTCAGGCTACCCGTTGTATACTGACACCCGGTGCAGTTTTCTAGTCGATTTCGAGAGTCTTGGAAGAGGAGGTCAATATAGTCTGCTACTTTCGGTTTTGGGTTGGGTTGAGGATTGTTTTTTTTTTTGCATCGCCAAACTTTGTATACTAAGCATAAACCCGCTCCATGTAGTAGCATTCGTAGAGGTAGGAAAACATTCCCCAAACTTCAAAGAAAACTTCCATCCCTTCCTTTAAAATTAATGGCTTTTTTACAACACGTCTACGGCCGGTGGTAAATTTCTATTTTATTGCCCCACACGTTTTTGCGGTGTCACACATTCGGATGTAAGTTGTGTAATGGAAATGTAGAGATGTTTCGTAGTTGAAAATTTTTGCAATAAACTAGGTAACACCGGTCGGGTCCGTAAAAAAAAGCAAATCGTAACGAAACGTTCCGCAGACTAGATTCAAATAAAAATTTTAACGATGCACCATTCGGACTACACTCCATTGGACTGGGCCAGACGAGTCGAAGCAGAAGTTCACCTTTCCTGATCTCCAACTCAGGCTCCATGTGAAACTCTGCTCACGTATACTCGCTTCCCCCCGCAAACGATTGCCAATTGACGTTACTTTGTTTGTGAAGAGTTGAAAGAGAGAGCGCGCAGCCGTCGTTAAGTTTAACCACAAACGCGACAATGCACTTCTTTCCTGCATCGGGCAAGTGCAACATCTTGCCATCCCCGCCCCATCACCAGACTAGCTACTCGTTTACACAGCTGCGGATTGGAGAAAAAAAAGCGACAACGAATGCTTTCGGGCTTGGATAGCATCGTAAATACAGCTATCTGCACCGCATCGGGATAAAACTGCACTACGACTGGAGTGGAAAACGGTGTAATAGGGTTTTTTGTTGCTGTAAGAGACTTGTTTCCGGAACTGCTTGAAAGATAGGGATCTTTTGTTGGACGAGATCATCAGGGCTAGTGCGCGAGGGACAAAACAAAATTCACTATTGGCTATAAAAATACACTCGGTGTACATTGTAGCGAAATGAAACTAATAAATTGACTAAGGCTTTGAAAGGCTCCATCCGAGCAAACGTTATATTTATTCTCAAAAAGTTAATTTTATTACTTTAAATGCAACGTCAGCCGTTAAACAATCTCCGTCGCAACTGCTTTTAAACTAATACCATCAATATTTAAAAGGTAAATCCATTAACGAAAAGACGACAACGACGAGCACGATGCGAAATTTTATCAGCCCACAGGGCACAAGATGGGTTTTTGAAAGCTATTTGCAAATTAGCTGCCAATCCTCAACAACGGCCAGGAGGGCCAGGGCCTCACTTCGCATATTTTAGAGCACACGGCGCCCCATGCCGGATGCCGCATCGAAAATTGGCTTCTTTCAATCGACAGCGATGGTGCTTCTGCTGTCATGTCTAGCTTCTGTCAAAAGACCCGGTAAACGGTTTTTGCCCCATCGCTTTTCGGGAAACTTTCGTGCACGTCATCCTAGTGTGGCTGTGGGAAAACTGTGTACTTTCTCCCGCCAAACTGAAGTAAGAACCTTACACCATGCGGATGGTCGAACGACTCACGAAAGCCATGGAAAAGAGGACAAAAAATGGCAATTATTATCCATCTGATCGCGCTACGCGCTGACTGCAGTGGGCTGGATTCGTGAATCTTGCGACACTAATGGATATGTCTCCGTAGTTTGTGGAGCCTCTACGGCACGTACTCCGTACACTCACTCGACAGAATTCTGATGCTTTCCAGCACGGTACCACAATATTCGCCACACCATCTATGTTTCAAAATTTTTCGCTTTTAGCAGTTCCCTTTGGAACGGACACGTCGCACAGTGGGAAAGAAACACTGATAGTAAATGATTTTATTTTTAAATGACTTAATTGACTTCAAATTTCATTCAAAAGCAATGGTAAGAACAAAACTTTTCGGAGATTAGCAGAGCAAGTAGCAGAGCTAAATCATTAAAATTAAAATTGAATATTGGTTTAAAAAAAAATTCTTTGGAATTAAATTCGTCTAATTATAAAATTATTTAAATCGAAATAAAACAATAAAAATTTGAATTTATATAGAAACTCCTTCAATTACATGTTAACCAAATCTCTCTTCAATTCTTCCACATAGTTCCGCTCATACAGTACAGCAACCACAACCTCACCGAAGGAAGAAACCGAACCGTTGAGGCCTAAAACTGAAGCTCACGATTCGACGATAAAAAACACACGAAGCACACGGAAGTAAAGTGACAGTTTGCTCGGAAGAGTCTTCCCAAGCCCATTATCTTCCCAACCGCGGCAGGAGTGTCCTTAAAAGCCTGTGTCTCTCCACAGCACAGAGACACAGAAAAACGTGACCAGCTCGGACCCATCTGTGTGGCTGCTTCTGCTGCTCCTATGTTTGCAATAACGCTTGCCCCCAAAAATAGTTACCGATCATAAACATTACGAAGCGTGCACACACATACACGTGACGAAAGTTGAATGGCAAACCGCACCGGACGAAAGTGAAAGTGCACAAACACGTCCAAAATGGATGCATTAAATGCGTTATATCAACCCGTCGCTTCCCCACCAGCCCACCGCAAAATATGACCCACATAATCGTGAGCCGCACACGTGAGATGGGCCCCCGAAGCGGAACACGCAAAAGCGCAAACAACCACCTCCCCGAACCGAGACTCGGGCTCTCGTCAAAAATAATTTATAACAGTACGTTGCGTGCATAAATTAAAACACAAACCGGTTAAGCGCCACCGGCGGCACCCGTCGTCGTTGATGATTCATGTTGGTTCGTTTTGTTTGTGAGGGGGTTATTTTTTATAATGGAAGCTGTTTTTCCAGATCGTAAAGGATCTATGTGTGTCTGCTGGTCTGTTGAGTTTTGTTGCCATAGTTGATCCAAAAAAGCTAAACTTTCGTTGTAATCCACACGGCTGGGGCCGGTCCCACCTTGTGTTCGCCTCGCCGAGGGTGCTTGAAACTTGACCTTGCCCCTTCAAAACTGGATACGCATGGACGTAGAAGACTTGAGGCGCCTTTTCTTTGCTGTCCGAAAGTTCCGAATCGATTCGAAGCAGCCACACGCGAACGCAACACTCTCGACAGCACTCTCTGTACCGTCCACCTTACCTTGTCCACATTCGCACTCACCCTCAGGTGTTAGAGGTTAATTTGTGTTTATGCTTGCGCACTTACTTTTTTGCCTTGCTTTATATGTAAACACACGGTCGCAGTCAGAGAGAGACACACACACATTGAAAAGCTGCTTACCGGTAGGAGGGAAACCGTCATTCTTCAGCGAGTTTCGCATTTCCAAATGTCCCCCGGAGGAGAGCTTCGCGTTCGCGCGAACTTCGCAAACCTCGTTTGGAACGTTTGATGTATGCAAAAAAAAACAACACAACACGTGCTACTGCAGCAAGCTCCAACTGGCTGGATTAAATAACAGCAGGTGGTTCACGCGAAGGACGGACGGTCGTCGTTAGAGAAAGTGCTCGCCGGGTTCGCCCTTGAACTACGAAAAACTAATTCCAGCAAATGTTTCGGGTAGCCCTGGCAGTCGCGAAAATGGAAAGGAGTAGGCCCGCAGGTTGTGTGCCACCAGTCTCTCTCTCTCTCTCCCTCACGCTAGCGCATGTTATGCTAATGAAGTCGCTTGACGTGGTCATTCGTCAGTCTGACTACAGCTACAGGGAGGGTTTCAGGTTTTGGTAGTGCTGCCACTGGAGTTCTGCACTGTGCCACGTGCACAGGAAAAACACGTTCCCCGTTTTTGTACATTTTGTTTTTGGAGAACCCAGCACAAAACGTCCTATAACGTACATTTATTTTTTCCAAAACAGAAAAGAAACGAACCAAAACAGCCACATGCTTCTATAGTCTTTTATATTCGCAAACGAGTGGGTTAGTTTGAAAGCTTTACAAAAAACATGAAGATTTACACGACTCGACAAAAAAAAAGCACCCTCTATGGGCTTTGAATGAAAGGATAAAACGATGCTAACAACTTCAAATGGGACGCGTGGTATAAAAAGAGCATCCGTAGCGGAAGCACCGTACGAGGGTAGGAATTTAGATTACTTTTTATAGCCGCCGGCGATGGTTTCGCTGGAACAATACATCCAGCTCCATCCAGCCCAACACTAGAGGACATTCTACTCTCTGTGATGATATAATGAACAGCATTTTCCCCTTTTGAAAAGGAAGCGTGTGCGAGTTGGAAAATATTGCGTAAAATGCCACAAAAATGAATAAAAACAAAAGCCTCTCCGGAAGTACCAACATGTGCTGGATTCCAAGCTTACAAAGAGAGTGTTAAAAACATTTAAAGTATAGCTAGCAGTTTCACGTAATAAGACCACGATTGCATTATCATTCCCAACCGAACCACTTGCTCGTCTCTCCATCATCCGCTCTAATCAAACGCATTACAAAACAAGCACATGTGCGGCCCACGTTTTCTAAGGCCATCTCTACGGTGGCGCCTTGTGTGGTTTCCTGGCCTGTATCATCAGCTCGCCATCGTCTGGGGCGTTGCATCACCCCCGTCACCACCCACTGCTCGCCTATCAAACAGGGCCAGTATATGATAGTTCGACAAACGCATTTCACAAGCTGCTAACCACACAATGTCGTTTGCATTGCACCCGTCACACATTCTGGCAAAGAATGTATGGAATCTCTCCGAGTAGGAGCGGCCCCGGGTACTTTCCTGACCGTCCGAACCGGTTGAAAAGGACTCGAACGCAGCAGGGTTCATTGCGAAATGGAAATTATCTCATCTAGTTGCTCTACACGATTGTACAATTGTTTTGATTGCACCCGAACGATCTCGCTAAGGTTCCAGTGCAAAATATTGCTCGCATTATTCAAGCCCTTCCACCCTCACACGGCAAAACGCCTCCCGCATGGCCCCACATGGGCGCCGAACGTACGGGGCTGTGCGCGTTTATTGATTGCATCGGGCTCTTATCTGGCTTCCCAGCACGTTAATGTCCTTCGATGTCCTTCCGTTTGGGCTGGTGTTCGTCGCTCACATGACCTTTCGGGGAAAAGGGCAAACAGTTTCCCCGATAGAACACAGAAACAAACGTTCTGGCCACGCGGGTGGCGTTGCAATAAATAGACCAATTATTTAGTCGGGAGCTTAGAAGAGAGCGTCGGAGAAAATGCTACCAATCCATTTTCATTCGATCGCGTGCGTGTGTGCGTCGTTCAATAGGAGTCGGTAATAGGAGTCGGTAATAGGAGTCTATAGGAGTTCTATAGGAGTCGGTAATGACGGTGACAATCATTCTATTTACCTCTCGTGCGTCCCATTGAGTTTGGGAGACTCCCAGTGTTCGTTTTTAAAAGGGACACCTACGTTGAACCTACCAAGTTCTATTCATTTCAACGCATATAAAACGTTGCTACACAAAATGAAACTTGTAGTGTATTTTATATGAAGCATTCACAATATTATTAACATTATATTTTGTTAGCAGCAAGCAACATTCATCTCTGCAGCAAGTTGCTTTATATGAATAGTAGAATTATTTCGATATTCCAACCCCATTAGGAATCGTTCAACGACATCGAGAGTGTCGCACTGCCCGAACCGGAATTGCAGATGAATATTTCATCAATTTCAATTACAACGCACTATTAGCAGTATGTAAATTACTGTTTATCGATATATGGCAAGCTTCCAAAAGCAGCACCAAAAGACACCATGTGACGCGAATTAAAAGCTCACCACGCTAGTGGACGATGTTGTCGTCTGTCTCTCGGCGTCTAACCATATTTTACGCACTACGCCTCTACTAACAGCTCGCCAGTCAGTGTACGTAGGTGCTGAGTAGGAATTAATGACGAGCATTATGTGCTGGAACGGCTTTTCTTTTGCTTCTTCTTTTCACTATTGCCACAATAATAATAAAAAATCATTAAAAGAGTGCAAACAACCGCAGCAGCAACACAAAACCCTTCAAGCCGACACTCGAACGGAGGAAGTGTTCGATCGACCATAAAAAGAAATTGTTAATAACGCTCTTCAATTTACTGCCGCGAGAAGAGTGCGTTTTTTCTTCTTTCTACCAACTTCGACGACTTCGATCGCATGCGTGTTTTTCTGTTGTTGTTTTTTCTGCTTCTGCACTCCAACCCTCTCCTCACCCTGTGTCTGCCTGTGCAGCTGCTTGTGGCAACACTAAACTGCTGCATACGGTATCCTATACTCTTCAAGCGGCTTCGAACAAACCCCTTCAGAACACTGCCCGGGAGCTGCTGTCTCTCTGGCCGATGAAGCTGTACAATTGTCTGGCAGGCTTTTCCATCGCGCGTGTTTTCTTAGCACAGCTGTTTGGCCGACGCGGAAAAAGTCTACCATCGCGAGTGGTTTTTGTGGTGTAAAATGTGAATCGCTCGACGAGAGTTGTTTACTTCAAACGGTGCTCAACACTCTCTAAAGGTGTTTCAACCTGCAACAACAGATGTATGCAAATTAAACCTCTTATCAGAACGCAAAGATTGTATTTTTGTTCCGGCTTCAATAAATAACTATCAATTCGCTTTATGTGGCGTTTTTCCTGATCCATCCGTCAAAGGAATTCTTGGTTCTATGTAACCGTCTGGATGAAGCAACCCAACGATAATGAGTTCAAATCCCGTCAATAAAGTTGTTTTCTTCATGCATGTTGCTACCGAAAATATTTCGCAAAAGAAAGAAAAACAGACGGAACAATTTAAACTCCTCTATGAATAATGCAAAAGATAGCCGCCGACGCATCGGTTCTCACAAACATTTCATTCTGACCAACTTCAATCATTAATTATATCCTGAACGATTTCATCGTTAACACATCATGATACACACACGTGCCAGCCACATTACCATCGTCAAATCCGCACCCTGACAAAGCGTGTGTGCTGCACAACTTTCCCTTCCACAGATCTACAAAATTGTTTTATGACTGCACACACCCTTTGCTACACGTGTCCAGCGCTTTATCTTCTCCGGGAGAGAGGAGCTTGAAAAATGTATGCTACCACGATCAAAAACAAAACGCGCCGCCGGCTTGGCCAACCCGCCCCGAAAAAGGTGCTAATTTCAGCTCATGAATAGCTTTATTGCTCCATTGTGTTAGGCCACCATCGCGCGATGGAAAGTCTCCGTCGACACGCTCGGTCTTGGAGCTGCTTCTTGAGAGCTTCACGAGTTTTACACCAAAAAAAAAAAATAACCCCATCCCCAAGGGTGGCGGCGGTTACATGCTGTTGCTCCATAAATCTTGAAACCACACCACCGCTCCGTGCCACCATTGCGCCTGGGAATTTCAACTCCAATCGGCTTCCCAGGGTAGCAGCTCGAGAACAATGGCACAGGTCGTATGCATATGTGAGACATGGGGCTTCTTCAACAATCAACGATCTTTCGACGCGGCATCAAGAAAAATCATGTCATGATCGTTCACTTAAAAGCTCATTTATTCAAACTGCTTCTTGTACACAGTTTTGCTCATCAATTTGTACTTGCGCATTTGAATATTTCTTCGCCTTACAACAGCGGGGCGGAACAGGTGGATGTAAACATCACAGGAACCGACCACAGGGGAAAACTGCAGAAGTTTACAAAAAACCTTTTTGATACATATTTAATCACGAAACCGTCATCGTACAAGACGGTACAACTCAAATGAAATTATCAAAATGGCGAAAGATTCCCACAGCGTTTCAGAAAGGCACAAGAAGCACTTCTCCCTGGGGATAAAAACATCTCCAGCTCAGAACTCACCGGGAAAAGTTTCTGCATACCTTCCCCGCAACCCGGTCGCGCTTCAACGGAAATGCTAATGAAGACACCACAGACATCGAATAAAATCACGAAAAGACACTCCCGCCCCTCGGAGAATGTGTATATCCCACCGGAGCTAACCGTATTCGCATGGCGCACGGTACCGATAAACTTGCCCTCGCAACTGCCCTCCCAATACGTCCACGCTCGTGTGGCTCGGAAGGCAAAAGAAAAAGTTATTCTAGAGTTTCGGCCCAATTGCCACTGAGCAGAACGGGCTTTTGTCTCGGGCGGTGCCCGATTAGCAGCTCCACACCAGCACAAGTGTTTTATCTTGTTTAGTGAAGCAACAAAATTAACGTTCAAATGCACCGTGCTAGTTCTCCGCGCAAATCAACTTCGGCAAATGGTGGCCGAGCACGGAAGAAGTGCTCGGCCGCAGAAGCCACACACACACACACACACACACACACACACGCACACACACACACACACACACACACACGCACACACGCACACACACACACACAAGTTATAACTACCTACAATTGAGCCAGTTTTAGCAAGCAAAAGTTTGCCTCCCGCGCACAAGTGCCACCGCATGGGCCAGAGCTAATAAAGTAGCGCGCGCAAAGTATTCCGGATGGAATTCAACCTCCGGAGGTTTCTGCTGGCAGATAGCCATTTTTCCTTTGCCCGTCAGCTAATTTTCCAGACCGAAGAAATGGATGTGCCTGGCGTGTGGGTTACTACGTTGGGCGAGAGTAGATTATTTCTTTGATATAGGTAAAACAATTCATACGAAAGGGTCTACAAACATTAGAGCATACCCTGAAAGACCATACTTGCTCCCATTATCTTGTCAAAGCTTCAAGTTACTTTATGAGCAGTGTTGATGTGCTTTAAACACATTTATTAGCCCTCACAAACCGTTCATAAATCACATGTTTTGTGGCATTTCGGTTCACTTCTTTGCCAGAAAAAAAAGAAAAAAACTTCTACCGCAAATCTGCGCCCTCCAGCTCTCGACCATCACGTAGCCGATCCGACTGAATGAACTCACGCGCTGGTCTCGCCCAACTGCCGACACACAACGGTCACTGCCCCGCCGCAAGCCGGTGTTTTGACCCACTTTTAATCCCTCCGAGACCTGCAAAACCGGCCATCCAGAAAGCAACGTCCTCTAGTGGCACCTTCCCCCCAGCAAGGCAAGGACATGTGGGGTGCCCCAAAAAAGGTAATCCAGTCCGTAGACCGGGTCGGCCGGTTGGGCCATTCACTGGAACTCTGGCGCGTTGCTCTGTGCGCGTGAGAAAACCCAACCGGCATACAGCACACCCACTCGCGTTGCAATTTCTCCGGCAAAAAATAACACTAACATACCAACAACACACCCGCGTAGGTCGTGGAGAAGTTCAGCATGACTTCAGTGTCTTTCCGGCGCGTCTATTTTGTGCGTGGTGCACGAAGCGTAACGAGGCGTATCTTTGATGTAAACACCTTATCCTACCGTGAACGACTGGGGATACTTCTCGCGCGCTCGAGGAGCATGGCAGCGTTGGAGCGTCGGGTTCGATTAGCTACGGTTCGGTGACCTCGCAACCCGCTTCTGGCCGGAAGCGGGTATTTTAAGATGCGTAATCATTAGCTACAAAATTGTCCCCGATTTTGGGAGCCAAATTTGGTCCGCCTCAACTAAACGGGGCCGTTTTTCGGCATCGTTTTGTCCGTCGAATTCCATGGCACAAATTAGAATTTAAATTTACAGCTATAGCTACATCGTTTTCGATGGGTTCCTACACTTCCCAAACAAACTTTTCAATACACTTTTTAGCTCGCTACAACATTCTTTGCACATCGTTTTGGTCCCTCGTGCCGGATGCGGACAAAAAAAGCGTGGTTGCAACACGGAGTCGCTAAAATAGAATACAACTTTCCTGTCTAGACATCGTTTGGAGAGAACGGCTCCATGTGTGAAAGGAAATTTAAAAGAGAAAGAAAACACTCCGCCATCATTCCCTAAAAATAGTTCCAGCACGTAATTACACACATAATTTGTCTCTCGCACACCCTTTTAAAAGGCCCTGTCACATACATTTCACTGCAGAGCGCCTGGAGGATAATTGGAGTTTCTATGGTAGGGTATGCTTGTTCTGCCCCAGCAAAACAGCACCGAAGGAGTTCGAAATGATTTTCTATTCATGTTTCAAACACTCCTGTAAACTAACGGAATGCATGAAACGTACTCTTGATATGTTATTAAATTTCTGGTTCATTTTGTCTAATACACACCAATACGGAAACATTCCACACCCTAATATGAGGAAAGCATAAATCAGCACATTAGCCAAGCATTTGCTGCATTTCGACGATTATGTTAATGACTTTCAATCGACTTTGATTGCACTTCACTTACTCCACGGGAACACAGACAGGCCGGACCTGATTATATCATTGCCCAGCGTCCAACATCAATTCATAATCGGATTACCGTCAATTGCCGTGTTTCCACTGTCGACCATTGACCACGGGGAGGATTTATCGATCAACGTTATGGAATTACAAATCACTGTAATGGTATGCTATCCGATCCCAACAAGCACATACGAATATTTCCTCGGTGGTTACAATTATTACCATACATTGACTACCGTGTATCATAATCCGAATAATATTTCTCGTACCTGAAATGAAAAAAGAAAAACAAAGATTCATTAATTATTAGGCTCACAGAGAAACGCAATTTTAAAACTATCGCAAAAAGGTCGCTCCAAAGAACAAACACAACCGTTCTCCCTTAATCAAACACTTCCCTTAACAAAACTCCGAACGAATTAACAACGCCCCAACAATCTCGCAAGGGAACACAAACACCACCGAGTGCGCTGTGGTAAAAAGCTTTTTAGCGGCCTGAGCTTCGACATGTATCGTTAGTTACACACCCCACCCGGCTCCCATCCACCTGATTGGAGCTAATTATCGTTCCCTTAGCTCATCGCCAACACACACACACACACCCAACCCACAGCTAACTTTTTGCTCCGGAATGATCCGTAAAACGTCCAAAAACGTGAAACCTGATTTCGGAACAATCTGCGCCGGAAGCGGGTGAGAGAGTGAGAAACGAGAAGGTGTAGCGCGTGTTGTGTTTTTCTTACCCTGCGAGATTTTTAACACAAAATAGAAGCAGCCAGGCCCAGACACTGCCTATTTTTCTTCCCATTTTCGCTCCTGCTGCTTCATTGGACTGCGCCGTCCAGTGGAAGCATGGAGGCGTTTTAGCAAGCGCAACTCGCCGTGCGATAATAATTCAGTAGCGAGCGAATGCAATTACGAAGCATGATTTTTCGATAACACTCTGCTGTGCGAGTTATGAGTGGCCCAGTGGTACAGCGCGGAATGCCTGAAGCAAAAGTGGTATGAAATATTGCTAAACAGCGTTAAGCTCATGGAATGAGCTGCTTCCCGGAGAGCAAAAACATAACCCGGCAATTACTGATCAATAAATGTCTCATGATTTTACTTTTATCTTTTCGCTCTCATCTGCTAAAGATAAATTTTGCGTTCAGCTAAGCAACACTACGGAATTATGCTTTGCTATATAATCATTTTTTCGTTTTTTTTTTTCTTAACAACCTTCCATCGACAAAACTCACTCTTGGCGTTTCTCAAACGTGATCCAATGTGCATACTAAAATGAAATAAGCATCTCCCAAATGATGATTCCAACCGAAAGCTTCGAACCATATCTAGGATCACAATCCTTTAAAATAATCCCAACAAAACCGAAGCACAACGTGAAGACAATCGTTAATAAATCATACCATAGTAAAAAAAAAACCTGGAACGTGGCACCCAAACCAGCCCCACAACGCACGGTAAAAGCTACCGAGCCAGAAATTATCGAACCGACGAAGGTTCATGTTGTTCCGCGTGCAAACGCTCTGTACAAAAAAAAACACACACACACTTATCAATTCTGCTCATATTTTTACGACCTATTGAAATTCCAACCCCCTCGACAGCGTCCATCAATGGGGGAGGTGAGGGGGGAGGGGTAGGACAACGGGATGGGTGACGAGAGACAGGGAACGGTTAAGTTCACACCGATCGACGGTGCAGCCATTGGGACGCCACGCCACCAGTCAGAAGATAGGTCAGAATCGTAAAACAACGGTTTCTTGATCCACGCTTTGTTTTGCATTTATCACGATCACAAGTCACACACACACACACACAATGGTGGCGAAAGAACTTTAATGAATAACGGTAAACCACCCAAGGAACTGTGAACTAGATTTTTGTTTTGTTTTTGGGAAGCTTTGAATGTTTCCAAACTCCCCAGAAGGTACTTTCTTTTTTTCACGTTCGGTGGTGACGATAAGAATGAACGAGAGGTTGTATGCTTTCTCTAATGTATTGCAGGGCCAGGGTTGAACAATCTACCGAGAGGGGGTGAGTTTTATATATAAAAAAAAGAGTACTAGTATAGATTTTCTTCAATAATGATTAAATGCAAATTAATCAAAAACATTTGGGGAAATTCGTCACATTGATATTTATTCGTATCGAAACCGTTTTCTCTTCCCTGACCAAACGGATGACTTTTGTGGGACTCGTTGGAGCAAGTGGTGACACGTTTGTATATAGAGGCATATATACTGTCCCCTTTTCTGCGCGCGCGCTTCACCGTTGTGATTTATGGATCACTCTTAGCGATGCATAAATCAACGATGGCAGCATCCCAAGGTGGGCCCGCCGGCTCCGGACATGGAGAAAACGTCGGTTCCGCTTAGGCAAACACGAAGATTATTAGATCGGACAAGAGATCGGGTCTTGGGCAATGGGACTAACTATGAACGAGCAACAACACGGCGATACGCGCTGTTCGCGAGTCACGAACCCCCACGAAACCCTGTGCTGGCCACCAGGTATTAAGCTGTGGTGCTCAGTTACGAACAGAACTGCCAACCTTCCCGCCGGGTGTTTACGCCGGGCGAGCAAGCGCCTGAAAACCCGCCGCTTATTAAGCGCACGAACTCAGAAATTGAAAACGAGCCCTTTTCTATTCCCTCTGACGGGGGTTCGCGTGTGTAGCTATGACTGCGCCCCGTGAGCATCATCCTCTCTTGCCCGCAACCAGATTGCTCATTTATACAGACATACACAGAATCACACAGCGAATGATCGGCCCGGGTCGATCATGGCACGTTGGGCGAGCTGTGCTCGTTAGAAATTGTTCTCCACCTGGATGCTGAAATCCGAGAGTCAATCGTGCATCTTTTGTGTTTCTGACCCAGCGCGAAAATCGCGAACATCGCGCGCACGACCGCACGGGAGAAGCGAAGGCCCGTAACGGAAACGTAACCGGGGCTATAAAGCCCAGATCATTCCCGTTCCCTCCACCGGAACAGAAGAACGCCTCGCGCTCATCGCAAGGATGGGATGGCTCCGAGATGTTAGTTGCCCCGCGGCGGCAGCAATTTCCTCGGGGCCGTTGAACCTTGAACTGGGCCTGAGACGGGGCTGTGTCTGATTGAGCAGCGATTTATGTGGCTAATGCACGAGGAGAGCGATCCACTCGCGCTCGCGGCCCGGGAATGGACGAATTTCTGACGCTTTCAGAACGAACTCAAAACTATTTCAAGCTCTGCTCGGGGTGATCCATTCGTCAGGGTTTCAATTGGATCGAAAAACCGACTACGTACGACGTCAACTGAACTATTCCGGGTGTAGTTATAGTTCGACCTACAACACCAGAACATGCGGGCATCATCACGAACAGCAGGACATGGGTTCGAGTAGCGCAATAATGATCGTGTAACTACATCGCGTCCGATAACGATCAACATCAGATTCCAAGAAATCCAAACGCCTCATTCCCGGATAAGATACTTCATTAATTTCTTGTGCATATTTAACTCCCCAACCACCCTGTGCCCACGATAAACCGCCTGTCAAGCTGATGAAAGAAACTGCGTGCTCATCCGTCAGCGAAATCGTGACACTGTGTAAGACTGAGGTCTCTTCCCCTCGACGCTGGTAGTACCAGCGCAGCGCAGTACTTGATGTCCCATTAAAATGATATTCTTGAATACTTTCCACACCATCATCGCACCGCCGACGTGCGAAGCAAAGGAAACGGCTCTGTCATCGATGCCCCAAGGGTCTCATCAACGCTGCTAGTTGTTCCAACGCTGAGCTACAAACGGTTATTACATCCTCTTCGTGAACGGCGGATGACATGTGGACATCTTCGGGAGATAGTGCCATGGTTACGAAAGGCTACATCGCCTGTGTGCATGCTGTGGGATGATCCAGACTAGCTGGCGGACGATATCCAGGGACGATATAATCATTTTAAAGACCCATGTTTCTCCACGTCCGTCCTAGCTTCAGAAATAGACATTAAATCTCATCAAACAAGCCAATACGGTATACCGTGTACTTTAGTGACGTAAGTTTACTTTTCGAATTCCAACATCACACCTCTTATCTGGGTAGCGATTTTAACACCGCAGTGCAAATAGAGCAAGCAAGGCAAGAAGCTCCCTATACGCATTCGCCGAGTCTTATTATCGCTCGTTTACAAAATGTAATGTGTTGTAGCCGTGTGGCATGGGAATCATAAAAATCTCATAGGCTGAATCATAAAGCGGCAGTTATTGTGATGTTTTCATAAAAACCAACATAAACAGACGGTTAGTTCACAGTTAGTTTGGACAGCTTTACGATCCGAGTATTTGAACCTATGATATTTTATGTTGTGATTTAAAACGCCTTGTCGGTAAATTAATCCAACCCGCCTTACCAGAGACATTGAGACAACCTCGAAGGGTACAAGGTCGTATGTGTGTGTGTGTGTATGTGTCGCATCATATCCCACCGTCAACCAATTCTGGCGTTGTATTACTCAACAACTTCACGTAACATTGCCACATTTGCGGTCGAAGATGTCACCCTGTCGGTGAAAGAAATCGATACTCGATTTAAAAATTCATTGCCAACAAACAACTGCACGAAGCCTTATGACAGGTGAATCGAAGCAATTGAACGAACCGTACGTACAGTGCTGTACATTATTAGCGTACGGTGGTGGGTGAGCTAAGGCAAGCGTGTTTGTCTATCCAGACACACAAACACAGACGTTATGGAAAAATCGCTCTTCCTGTGCTCGAACCATGAAACTATCAACCGGATATGCATGCGCACGATGTCTTAGCTACAACCAAGCAGCGAACGAGCAACACCCAAAGACCGTGGCTTCTATTTTTATGGCTTGCTTCTCTTCCTCGCAAGCGAACCCAAGATGGTGCACACATTATTATCAGCTGGTGTTGCCAGCCAGCGGGCGCAGAAAAAAAAAACACCCCAGCACGAAGAAGTGCACGATTTCGCTGCACCAACAGATAGACTGCATGGCATCGGTGGGGGTTTTTATACGAGCAGAAACATGGTCATTCCGTGTCAGCTCTTTGGCCCTGCTCGGGCTCGGTGCAGCCGTCAATTTCTTTGGCCTTCCTCTCACGTTCCGTTTCTCCATCACGTTTACAGGCATGTCTTCTTCCTGTATACCCATTCTCGTTGCCCTTTTAGTACATGACGGCACATGACGATTCATCACTCACTGGGGTCCGCCCCGCACCACGGTTTTCGATCCCGAGATGTTAAAAACCAAACGAACAGGGCGAGCACACATAATTCGTAATCGAGCATAAAACCGAGCTCGAAATAGGCGATATTTTCGTGTGGCCGTGGTGCTGTGTCTCTGGCACTGGTGCTAAGTGGCTACCATTGGGAGGTTACCACCCCCACCGCAAGCGTTGGCTGGTGCGCGACTCAGGTGTGTACGTGAGCGGAATGAGATGCAATTTTCATCAGTTGGAAAACGGTGACGCAAACGAAAACATTGCCACCATCTGACACTTTTTTTTTGTTCGTCATTCGGTCGGGAAAAGTTAACGCAATATTGAAACCATCGGGCAATTCGATTCGCAACCTTTATGTTGGTTTTGGCAAGATGTCAATCACACGATTGGCAAAGGAATATTGATGAGCAGAAAAATAGCGTAGTTTTATTACGCGATCAAACTTTTCAACTGTCCTATTTTTGGAAGAATAAATAAAACAACAAGAAACACGAACATAATATTGAGGGTTACATTAAGGCAAACCAAAACATAACAAAATTAATTTAAACAAATAATAACGAACCTTTCCAACAGGTTCGCAAGCAGACCTACAATAGATTAACCTTCGGCGAAAGTGAAAAAAATGGATTGTTTTGGAATCATAAAAACTCCTTAAGGCAGAAAACCACAACAAATATTTCACCGAAAAACGAAAAAGGATCTTTCCTCAAAAAAAGAAAAAAAATATCATTCAAATGGGGACATGTTCGAACGAAAAACAGATTGCGACCCGAAAGTTTTATTTCCTGCAACTTCATTGTCCGTCACGTCACACCGTTTTAGTGACACATCATCGAACCAGACACGGTGCTCCCTCTCTCTCTTTCTCTTTTTCCTTCTCTCGACATTTTACCACGAGGTAAGAGTCCTTTTGATACAACCCTTCGATCGAAAGGGCATAAGTGGTGTAGCTTCCAGCAGTAGCACCACATTTTGTACGCTTTCCACCAACACCATCAACGACATCACATGTACCATTCGTCAACCTTTCTCCGTGCCGGTTTTGTTTCCTTCCCTGTGCGACGAATTATGCTGCCAGGCGCTAGGTGATGCCCCATTCCCCGGCCAACCGTGTTCCGCACAGACCACACCATTGTGTCGCATCGCTTTGAATGATGGCACTCGATTATTCAGCGTGGTTTCGACCAACCAACCCGTCCGGGTAGCGTAAGCTTTTTGTGCAAACAAGTAAAGGCACCGGCACCAGCGCAAAAAGGATGGTTTCATATTGCAGCAGATCATCCGACAAGTGGCAAAAAAAAATCAACCACACACGGTTGGATATTTCGCTTCCGTGATGAGTGGCTGGATGCTGTTTGCGAAAGACAAGTGAGCTTCCGACAGCTGAAAAATGTCCGTAATTGTAGTGACAAATTTATTAACTCGGAGCGGAATTTGCATGCGGATAACAACGATTACCGGAATGGGAGGTAATTTAGAATTGTTTGTTATACAGAGATATAGAGATTTACAGAGAAATGATGGTTATATTCTGTTTTGAATACAACCCCATACCAAATATTTTATTTCGTAGTGTTTCATGGACATTTAAAGAAAAATATACTTAGCTTTTAAAATAGATGAATATTGGAAGAAGCAAAACTTATGGCCGCAAAAAAACCAACAATCTCCAAACATTCACCTCCATCGAGTCCAGCTTTGTTTGACATTTCAATGGCACAGAAAAAAAAAACAATCAAAATACATCTGCTAAAACACGGTGTAACAAATCTTGTGTCAAAAAATCACCAAACAAACTAGTGCCGAAACACGCCGACACCGAATCGAACTAAAAACAAACGATGCTCCCCCCGTCCCAGCCGACATCAGGAACTAACTCGTGTTTTGCTTTGACATTTCTGTGTGTTCCCAACCATTCCCTCCATCGGCAACCACATTGGTTACAAAACGACAAAACAAAAAAAGAATTTGACGCATTTCCCCGTTTCACCTTGCATGTTTTCCCTGCTTCGACACGATCGATCCGACGAAGAGTTCATTTCCGGACAGATATCCGACGCAGACCCCGAAAGGAACCGTAACACATCTGCGCCCTGTCAGACGATTGTCGCGGATGGTTAGTGCTAGCGAGCCGCCGCCAAGCGATTCGAACCGGTTTCTCGTGTCCAACTGTGTTCGTTCCAGCACAACTGACACGACAATCCACCGCCGATTTTGTGCGGGAAAAACCAGGGAAAACTCCTACCTGGCAGCTCGCAACAACTTACAACAGCGCCGCTGGTGACGGTGGAAAAGCGATTAAATTGGCGCACGAGAAATTGACACTTTCGAGGTACGATTTCACAACCTGGGCCTCGTGAGTCGTGGGGAACATGTCGAAGGGAGATGGGAAGGTAGTTTGGAGACCCAATGTTTACCTAGTGCGCTGCCTGTAACGAGTTCTAACACCACGACATGGCAGCTATTTTTGAAACTTCAAGAAACGATTCAAACAACTATCTAATTGAGTTTTAACACCCATGCTGGCCGATGAGTGAGATGAGAAACAACTTAAGGAACGTGTTTTCAACACCTCATTTTAGAGGGTATGATATTTATAACAAACCTCCCTAAATACACACCACGAAATAGAACCAGTCATTACTGTTCCAGCTGGTTAACAAACCATCTCCTCGTTTTTAGCACATTTTATTACCTCATCAAGTGCGTTATTACCCGAAACCTTTACAATGTGTACTAATCCCATACAGGCAAGTACACAAACCTGCCACGCGGTAAGTGGACTCAACCAATCATACTAAACACCTCCCTTTCGACGTAATCCGCCCTGCCATGATTGACATTTTCATTTGCATTTGCTGCTCCACGAACTTTCGGGGCTACCATCGCATGAATATTGATAAATGGATAGGATCATCAATGGACCGGGCGGAGGGTGGTTGCGGGAAATGAGAATTGGTTCTATAAATAAGCAACTCCGTATGTATGTTGCGCAAAAACCCGCCCCATTCAACTACCACTTTCGGCGTTTCACATCAAAACCGCCCACTCCATCAGCGGAGCGGAGGTTCCCGCCATCCTCCACCCAGTCACCCAGTGGACTTGCACGAGCCAAATGAATGGTTTTGACATTTTCCCCCTCCTTCCCCTCTCGCCATCCATCGGCACCTTCCGTGGTGGTGGTATTTAAGAGCACTATTGACAGGCTGCCACGTGGTTCGGGTCAACACTGGGTAACAATAATAACGAAACATAATGTAGCATACAGCCGCTAACGTGACACACGCTCGAACGTGAAAACCCGAACATGCTCGTGAGCAAGTGTTTACACAACCATTGATGGTTGCATCGCAGTACGGCGTCGCATTCACATGGAAGTGTGTGGTTATAAATAACCTCTCGATCTTTCGCCTCCGGTGGATCAGCTCGGAATATGATGGCTGGGAAAGTAGTGCTAGTGGTAGTAGCAGCTGTAGGTTAGTGCAATAAGCGCCCAGCAACCGTTTAAACACTGCCATCCGGTGATGCCACCGGCACACTTTACATCAAACGCAACGAGAGAACTACTCCAAAACGTTCCGAATGGCAATAGTGAACCGTCGCTGAGGCCGTAATTTCGCATTCCAGAAAAATATCTTCCTCCCGCGCGGGATATTTCCCATATCAGTAAACGTTTTACTCATGAAGCTTCCTACTTCTAGCAACTAGGCCAAGGATTCCTGCCTATGACGCACAACCCAAGGCATCTCGTTTTACAGTGAAGACACTTTTCAAATAGAAAATTTAAATGGAATTTTTAATCCTCCATACCTTAGGATCGTTCCCAACCAACTATTCCCGAAACAGTTACAACTAGGCTATGAATAGATTGTTTCAAAACGTTTACATAGTGTTCCTCCCAATTTGCGTTCTGACACGTATACCCCAGTGGTTTTTTGTTACTCTACAGCACACGAACATCAATCAAACACGTGTTTTTGTCGTTGTTGAATTCAGCGCAAATCAAAAAACTAAAGCAGGAACTGATACTCAAACACTAGATACTTTCAACCACTTCAACCGTTGATTAAATCAGAATACCCGCCGGAATACTGTCCCATTCTCTTGGCATAGCTTAAACGCACAAAAAACATGCTTTCGAAACAACATAACAAAAGTCACGTACGTCTTTTCCTTTTTGTTTTGTGTGTGCAATCGTTCATTAACTCGCACCCTTTTTCTGTGTTTGCGTAACATTCGATTCGGTTTATCTGCTTCGAGCAAGCCTCCAACGCCGTATCCTCATAAAACACCACCGGTCTAGGCGCCATGTAAACAACACCCTTTTCCTTCGAGCAGAGCATGGTTGACTAGGCATCGAAAAACAAAACCACACGAGACGAGTGATATAATTAAAACGCGGAACGTCGAATTCGGGAAACAAGGGAACGATGATCGCAGCAACGCAACCCGCCAGGCAGGCGTTGAATGCGACCCCGAAATGCGCAAACAGTCCGCAGCATTTCGGTCCGCATTCTTGGCTACATTTCTCGATGCTAGATACGGTAGATGTGCTATCCACCGGCTGAGCTAGAAGAACGGCTGTGAGTGGGAGGAGGATTGCAATTGTTTACAAACAATTATACGCTCGTGTTCGGCATCATCGCACACTTCTCGTCAATCGATCACGTTTCATCCGATGCGCACGCAACGGTCCGAGGAATAGCTAAGAGTGTTTCTTTCATTTCAAATGCATCAACGAGTTCGACGAGGTTAAAAAAAGCTCGATCTGCACATGATCAAAAATGCGATAAATCAACCTTCTCATTTATTTTTAGTTTCTATAAGCAGCTCTAATGCGGCTTGTTTTAAAAAATATTCATCTCGACCTTGATACCTCCCCGGGCACTTTCGCACACCACACTCCCAACTCCAGTTCCACAAAAACCATACTAAATCAATCCATCAACGTGAGCAACGTGAGTGATCGTCGTGCGTGCGTAGGCAAGCACACGCGACCGCACAGCCACTCGATGAGGTAATGTTTCTGCCGGTGACGTTAAGTGAAACATATCGCTCGCCCCGCGTGGGGAGGGCCAAAAGGCTAATATGGAAATAATCGCGCTAATCGTGTAGGCGTTAGCGTTTCTCAAGTGTGCTCACAGCGCTGTTTCTTCCCGAACACTTGACGCGATCTCGAGAACGAGGTGAAATAAGATCCGGTGAATATTGATACTTTGCAGCAATTGGATGACGTCTTTCCAGACATTCCAAGACCGCTTTTTCTCTAGTACCGAACATCAAACAAGGCATCTCTCCGGAAGCCATCTGGCAAAACACACACACGCATTCCAGCTGCCCCTGACCGGGATAAAAAACCACACAAACAAACGCAAATAGACGGAATAAAAAAGGAAACACACAAATCCTCCCGAACATTGCCTCCCCCAACAGTAGTTTTTTTTTCCTTTTACGAGAATAGTTTTCAGCTGCCGATGCTGGTTGAGCGGATGGATCTTTTATTATCCCTGGCGATCTCGTGAAAAGAAAGCGTAAACCCACACCACCATATGACGGTGGGTGAGGATTTGTTTACCGGAACCGTGGCCAAATAGAAGCGCGTCTGGCGCGGAGAAAACTTGGAAAACTTGGCCTTGAGTGTGATGATTTCTGTCTTCTCGGAGGCGACCCCGGGAGGAGCCGTCCCAAGTTGACGTAATTTCTTCGACGTTTCTTAAGTCCGGGCGGGTTTCGATCTAGCACAATCTGAACGAAACTTTGCGCTCCAAAGTCAAACAACCAGCTTCTCGGTCAGTTGATGTGGTGCGGTGAGAGCGGGAATGGTGAAAGCTAATGGCAACTTGGCGCTGCTAGGGTTAAATATTTACAATTAGAAATCAAATATTTACGCGAACATTCTTCGTGAACAGCAGCAACAACGAAATCAGATTTTTTTATAAAAATAAATTTGTTTGAAAAGCTATATCTGCTGGTTTGTCGCGTACTTTCCGCTCGGTATTCGGCAATACCTGCTCTAACTATCATCACTACCTCAACGAGAAGCTCTTCGGGTTACAGAAAACATGCGCTTCAATGCTAACATTCTTTACCCACTCATTGAAATTCAAACCGGAAAGAAGCCCGTCATGTCTTTCGGTTTTGGCTTCCTTCTCTTACCTTCGGCCACCGGAAACATGTGCGCCTTCTTGAGGATTTTATTACCGTACCCGTACTTCGTCTACCCAGGGAGCGAATGTACCTCCCGCCGTCCGTCTAGTTCATCTCATCCACGCTGAGAGGGTGAGAAAATTATCACGTCATAAAAACCCCGAGAACCAAAACTCGACGGATAGCTTCTAGAAGGCCGTCAGCAGCAGCAGCAGCACCGATAAGCGGACGGTTCTCTTTACGAACTTAGTATATTTGAGCAGCAGCACATTCGCTTTTCCACATTCGAATCCAGAATATTGAAGGCGCCCAATGCTCGCTCGTTCTTCCCTTACGGGATGTTTAAGTCAAGGCTCCTGTTGCTTCCTTTAGTCCACGAACGGCCCGAATATGAGAGTGGATCAGCCTTTATTGCACGCGGCAATCGGGCGGCTTACTGCGGGATAAGTCCTTGAGCAAGTATCGGGCATATGCTGAGTGTGTTTTGCCTCACATTTCCAAAGGCCACATGAAATCCGCCCCGCGTCATCGACAGGTACAAAGGAATATTACGCTAAAATGGTCCCTTTCGGAACTCGTAAAGGGAATATACAAGAGCACGACCGACATACAAATCGTTGGAGGAAGACATGCAAAAAAGAACACCTTTGAAGAGAAATCATTCAAGCGTCACACGAAAGGAAATATGACACCCCGGGGTAAGAAAAATGTGCATGACACATTTATGCGAACAACACGGCGTCCAACAAATCACCCAACAAGAATCCTTCGTTTTACCCGTCCTTCGGTGCTGTTCAAGGAGTTTTTGAGTCATTTCAATGTTGTGCCCTCATTTTTGCAGCATATGCAGTGCAAAAAAAAAAACAAATCCCCCGTAAATCGCCTCACATTGTTTCGTTCGCTTTCAATTAGCTTCAGTTCGCTCGCTCAGTTTCTGTTGGTGCAAACAAAAAATGGTGCCAATGGTGGTGTTTTCTATCGACAGGTCTTCGGATGGACGAGAAAGCTTCTCCACGTGCGCTGCAAAAATAGAACACTTTCGCCCAGTTTCCCTGCCGAAGAGAAGCCTTACGTGTAGGTGTTGCAAGTGGCAGTGGCGAAATTGCATCGCCCAACATTCTCGGGCCCATGGAGCGGACGGAGCGAACCGGCATTGAATGACATCCGAGGGCGGATCGATACACAGGGAAATTAGATCCCCCGGGCGAAGCAGCAGGGAAGGCGGAACACGGAGTAGAAGATAGTTTTCGCTCCGTACACTGGCAAGTTATTGACATCCCCATCTTATCCCAGTGGAGATACAAACACACAGCTGGGACACGTCTTTGCCGCTGCAAAACAAGCTCATAAAAGACAACTTTATCGTGCTGGGTACGACGTGAAACTTAAAAAGTATAACAAGCTTGACCTAAATATTGATCCAATGTATAACCGGAGGGATGTCAAGTGAAAGGTTGATGTATTCCCCGAAACTTATTAAGTGTTGAGAAATTTACTTCACATTTTCTGTTCTTCATACTAACTTTTCTTACTTGCATAAAGAAAAGCATCACTTGAACAAAGAAGTTCTCTCCTTTAAGCTTCTTAAACAGATGAGAGCGGAAAAAATCGATTTCCAGCAAGAGCCTCGATAGAAGACGCTCCCACTACATTGGCATGTGACGTAATCTGATTACCATCTACATACAATTTATTAGTGAGCTACATGAGCCCCATTTTCTTCGTAAAGCGAAACGCCAATTCTGCTCCAGTAGCATCGCGGCGGCGTCGCGTCCTGCAAACTGCTCGGAGCATAAACTAGAGCACACCGGCTTCGCTTCGCCGGTCCGCCGGGGCTTCTATAAGACGAGATGATAAAAAGCATCGCATCGGAAAGCGAACATAATGCGATCGCTCTGATGCGATTGCCGGTGAAATAAGCCCGGCGTTAGGACGTTAAGTCGTTACAGACGGTACGGTTCTAGCAGGCCGCTCGTAACGGAGTGCTACATCATAACCGCGAGCTCGATTGGATCCGTTCGTTGGTTTCAACAGGCGTACGAAATTTGCTCAATTTATGCGTCGCAGCAAGGTGCTCTTATTCGCTAGTTTCGTGTACTTAACCGAGTGGTACGATAGTCACATGCGGAAACAGAAAGTACAGCAACATGGAGGTTAGCAACTCGAATCTAGATACGATCGGAAAGAAGGAGAATTTTCTAAGAAAATGATACAACTTTCAGAACAATCATTGGGTGAAAAAATACTAAAACCGTCCGTGCGAGAGAACACAAAATTAGGTCATAGTTAATGATTTTAAATCGCCCGATCGTCGCACAACTTTCCTGACCAGTTCTGGACGGGTAGCGCTCATCTTAACATACAGTTTTCACTGAGAAGTGAGAACCGCTAAACCGCATCGGGCGGGCCCCGGGTAGAGGAGTCTAATTTTAGCTAACCGTAAGCCGTAACACCATTAGCATAACCATAAACCGCTCATGATGGACCCAGGAACCGGTTGAAGCGGGCAGAGAAGCTTGTCGAACGGGAAGAAATCGCCCAAAAGAAGAACAGTAAACAAAACGCTTTGCGAATTTTCCTCTCCAGCTGCGTTCATCAACAGAGTGTCATCCATTCTGCTGCTGTTCGTTATTAAATTGAATCCTTCCTCAGCCGTGTGTATTTTTGTTGTCTTATTCCTTCGTACATCCCTCTCCCGCACTAATCAGCTTATCAGCACAAATTAAGGTGCCCATTTCGTGTCAGCAGTTCGTGCTGTTTGTGATTTTATTTTGGATTTTGGAACCGAGTCGAGCGTCTCCCCACGTCACGGGGTTTGCCATGTGCGTGTGGTTGTGCCGGGTTTGGTGTGTCAGCAGCATGGGAAGTAGAGGAGGTAGGACAGAAAAAAAACAAACGTTCAATTTCGTACAGCTGTTCTGCATACGTTACGTTCCTCCCCATTCAGCGCCGCTACCGAGGCAGAGGGCAACAAACTTTGCACGCTACACAATTCTGCAAAACATAAGGAAATTGTGCGTGCTGTTTTCCTTTGATTTGACTGGTTTGAAACTGAATTAAGTTTGGGATTTTTTTTCCTCCCTTTACTTGTCGCTTACTTACTGCCAGGAACTTTGACTCGACCCAACGTCCCAGGCTGCTTTAATTGACACCGGGAGTACATTCCATCTAAGGTCTTCTTCTCTACAACGAACGCTTGCTGAATCGCATAGCAAAAAAAAGAGAAGCCACATGCTGACAGACACAATATCAGCTCGGGGTGTGACGCCGACTGGTGGTGATTTACTTTTTATGGTCCGCGATTTATTTCCATTCCATTCGCCCGTTCGTGTGCCTCGGCTCGGGTTCGTTCCATCGTAAATCATAATTAAATCCCAAATTAATAGAGCACACTCAGCAGGAAGAGGTCACACGAATTTGTCAGTATTTCTTGGGGCATTCCGTACGGTGAACTTTGAATTGTTGGGCACGTAAAAATTGCGATAGAGAGATCGTACTTCGGGGTCTTCTAGAAACTTAAATTCAGAGTGCTAGCCTTGCAAATCTTCCCAAAATAGTAACGATAAATGTATGAATCACCGCACCTTCTATGCAGACGACGTGATCCCGGATTTGCTGCGCGACCTGCACGTCCGGAATGAGATCGATCAGGTGGTAGATGGCGTAGATTGAAGGATGGACGCTCTCGAACCGCTGGATCTCCTGCCGGATGGCCAGCGAGTTGTTGAACATCCAGGGCAGATGCGTTCGCGAGCTGTTGTTATTCATTTTTCACCAACGCCGCGCGCTTGATTTTCCCTTACATAAACAAACACACAGAAGCGATAAAAACTTGCACGGGTTGCTTCCGAAATTCACTGAAATTCACACATAAATGCACAAATATACACACACACACACACACACACACACAGGGACGCTGTCGTTCCGATTTTATCACACCGCGGGAAACGGTGGTCGCATTAGGCAAAAGCACCGCCTACTACGCGCTGATGATGAAGATGAAAATGAAATTTACCGAAAATTTTCCAAACACACTTTTTTTCTGTTGATGTTATATTTCGCTCTATCAGCACACAATCGCACAGCACCGGGAGGGCACCAAAAATTGAACTACCAACACACCATACGCATACACACGGGTGATATTTTCCTTTCTTCCGGTGAAATTATGATGGTGATTTTTTTTTTTCTTTTCTTCACTTGCCCTCTTAATATTTTCACTTTCCTTTCACTGTTTAATTTATTTGGTTCACTTCGGACGGCACGGAACGTGCCGGAGCGGGTTATCTTCTTCTCTAACCCGATGGCGGTTGGACCCCGGCAGCACAAATTTTAATTCATTATCATCGAGGTCACGACGACGCGCGCGGCTCACCCGATCGTGTGTTTTTTTTTTTCGTTCACTTTCTCCTCTTTTTTTCTTCCGCTGCCTCGGATGCACCAGTACTGTGTGATTAAGGGAGCATCGCTTGCTGAGAAATCAAACACGAGATGCGGGTTAAAAATTGCTTTCGATTAAATGAAATAATAACACTATCCGTCAGGTCAGGCGTACGCTGAAGGAGTTTCGTATTATTTTTAGCACCAGTTTTTTTTATATAATTTCTGGATGGTAAACCGCAAACAATTTGAATGTTTGGGTATTGCTTCAAGATCAATCGGTGTCATAAACTTCCAATTTTGCCATGAATTATTACAAATCGAGTAAAAACACACACCAAAATTGTGTCTACAAATCCGAAAAAAAATCAAGCTACTCAAGAGAAGAACATACAAGAACTTCTGGTATTCGAACACCGGTTTAAAAAATCGTTTCGCCAACAAACTTTTCAAAGCCTTCTCGGTTCAAATTTCGTTACCGAAAAAGCGACACTGCCGCAGAGGACGCCGAGAAAAAAAGCGCCCTCCGCAGCGTCTTCCCAATTTTTTCCTCATTTTTCCTCGCCGTTTAATCCACCCATAAAAGGCGGCCGCCGGACGAACCGGACACAATCTCCGTGTTTTTCTTTTCGGTTTTCACCTTTCCGTTTACTCACTGCAAGCGTTGGCCGGCCGACGACCACGACAACGCGGGACGGAGATTTCTTGCGATCTCCCTTTTTCTTGCACCCTTTTTTCCACCTTACTTCGCTTGCTTAGGTTTGCTTTACTTCACCTTCTCCTCTTCAGGGCGCTCGCTACACACACACACAATCACACACACAGCTTCCTCTTGCACGTCTTTTGGGAAGAGACTTTCGTTCGTTTCGGACTCGCACGCACAGCGGTTTAAAGGTGGTCAAGACGGTGAAGAAGCACAAGAAGCTGGTTGCTTCTTTCTTTCTCTCCCACATTCGTTTTCTTTGGGCCGCGCTATGATGGGCCGCCACCAGCCCCGATGAGGGGGAAAGCTTCTACTCTGGTGATGGATGCTGAGGCTGGAGCTTTTCGTCGTGGCCACCCTTTCGTTGGGGCAGTTCTGCTTGATTTTGCTCGGGTAAACAGCAACCGAAACACTTCAAAGTGCCAATTACGTGAACTAGGACGGGGTAGATGAAGGCACCGCACACACCATGAAACACCAAACAACGCACTCCCCCGCCGCGCACATACAATCTACCACCCACACAGCCACACGCACTACACTCGCGCACACACATACGCAGCGGATTTGAAGGCTACGCGAACGAAGCGCACGGTGGTGGTGCAAGCAAACAGGCAAGCAACAGCAACAAAAAAGCCACACACGGATGCACTTCCCTGCCGAGGGCTATGCAACCCGAGTGCCAAGAAATACGAACGCGAACGGAAAGAGCACGAGAAAACCTGTCGTGACAGGCTGAAGGAGCGAATTCAATCGAATTTTTCCATTAATCAAATATATGTTGGAACACGTTTCGATACAACAGGACACACCATTTCCATCATGTGCATTATTTTCTTTAGGTTTCACCGCGGGAAAAGCTGTTTTACAGCACAAACACGATCAGCGCCGGACCAGCGGAGTGTTTATGAATACTTTCGTGTTTTATCAAAGCACGATCTCATGCTTTAATTTCTAATTACACTTTTACACTACTTTACAGGAGCTTTATACATCCATTTTTAGTAAATTCCGGTGCAGAAATGCCCTTACACTCAGCACACAAACACTTGCACAATTCGTGCTTTTTACAACGGTCAGTATCGGTTAAATTGATCACAAATTGATAAAACAAGGTTTTATTTCTTCTTTTTACTGTTTTCTTCCCCAAAAACGCACGAAACGTGCAGCCCGTCTCGCTGTTACAAGAAAAAACGTAAACAAACTAATCTACGAAAACATACACAAACGCGTGTCAAAATTTACTACATTTCCTAACAGACTGCCTAGCTTCCACAGTAGCGGAGAGATGGGCTACCGCGTGCGACCAAATTGAGCAAGGTTTCGCGAAGGAATGAGATGCAAGAAAATCAAATTTCCAACAGACGATCGCAGGAATCGCTGGGCGGCTGATTGTGCAAAAGAGATGCAAAAAGAGAGAAATCGACGCAATCGGAGAGACATTCGACAACGCACTATGGGCTAGCCGATTGATTAAATAAAATCAAGTAAAAATCATCGCATAGAAATCAGTTTTGTATATCTTCTATTTTCATCGATTATGCAAGATTCCCGTTCGGTCAAACGAAACCACTTATTATAACTTGTTTTCTCTAACTATATTTATATGAGCTATTTTTATTACAGTTCCATCGCCCATAGTGGCACGAAGATCGCCGAACTTATTCGAAAACACGAAGCCATGCAGAATGTGTTTTCTATGTATCTTGGTAAACGCTAAGCGTTTTTCGACCTCGGCTGGTTAGCAAAACTTCAATCTCGAAACGCTTTCATTTAGCAAAACATCAAATTCGAAACGCTTTACAACGTAAACATTCCGTCGGGGAGAATTCCGATTTCTTTGTTTTGTGTTAAGTTTTATCAATTTTATTCAAGAAAAGGTAAGAAATTGTATGAAAATTTCCTCCAGTTTCGTTACAGAAATCGTTCCCTCTTACTCTTACTTTTTGCAGTGCAATTGAATTTGTATTTTCTCGACCTATCCTCCAATTCCGATTCATTGTCATATCATACCGGCTATTGCAATTTATAACAAAATGAAGGCAAATATTGAGATTCCCTTCGGTAAGATCAGCAAAGTAGAATCAGCATCACTTCTTCGTCGGCTAATAAAAGATTTCTCCTCCGTTTACCATGCTTTCAGACGCGAAACATCTCGCCAACGTGCGCGTAAATCTTTCCTGCGTGGTCAACTCGGTTGACCTGTTGACCTCGGCTCTTATCAAACGCGTAAGTGAGAAGGAATTTTTGGAGTACACGCTGCAGGCACTCCAGCTAACCGATCTGACAACGCTCGCCGGTGACGACACGGATTCTAATGTCGCACGGTTGTGTTTCCGGGCAGCGTATCCGTTCGCGGACCCGTTGGTTCACGCTCGACTGCGTGGAAAAGTGCACACGGCTGCTGTTTGCGTGTACCCGACCCGTGTACCCGACGCATACCGTGCGCTAAAGGCACTGGGGATGGTGGGTCGCATTCAGATCGCATCCGTTGCAACCGGATTCCCTTCAGGATCGTACCCACTGGAGACGAGGCTACAGGAGATCCGATACGCTGTGGAGCAGGGTGCGACGGAGATTGATATCGTGATCGATCGGAGTCTCGTGCTGACCGGAAGATGGGTGGAGCTGTACGATGAGATAGTGGCGATGCGCAAGGCGTGTGGAGAGAAGGTACACTTGAAGGCGATCCTCGGTATTGGAGAGTGCGGCACGATGGTGAACGTGAGTCTCAAATGGTTATGATTGTGTTTTGCGATGAATTCTAATGTAAAGAGTCTTCTTTCTTTCAGGTATACAAAGCCTCCATGGTAGCCATGATGGCCGGATCCGACTTCATTAAGACTTCTACCGGCAAGGAGGCGGTCAATGCAACTCTTCCCGTTGGGCTGGTCATGATTCGTGCCATACAGAAGTTTTATCGGTTGACGGGAAAGAAGATTGGTCTGAAACCGGCCGGTGGCGTCCGAACGGTTCGCGATGCCATTGCCTGGATGATTATGATCCGTGAAACGCTCGGTGAAGAGTGGCTGAAGCCGGAACTGTTCCGTTTCGGTGCGTCCGGACTGCTGGACGATATCGAAAAGCAGTACTACGCTGTATCAAAGCGATTGGGTGTTTGAAGGGTTTGAAATTGTTACAAAATGAGCGGGGCAAAAGCTAAACATTCCTCCGCACCTGTTCTACCTCTTAAGCCCAGAGCTCCAACTCATAACTGGGATGAAATATAAATTGTTTTCTTTTTTCTATTTCTACCGTTTCGGTGTGCGCAATCGAAAGAACCCACGAATGTTAGGTATTTTAACTAATTTTATTTGGCTTTCTGCTTATCATTTTGTTGTGATCGAGTGGCCATGAACGAGAAACGAACGGGATGGCGATGAGTAGAAGAAACAAAAGGTACAGTACACTTGTAAACGTAAAGTAATAAATAAAAATAAACAGGTAACTAATGTTGATTTGTTTTTGCAGATCGGCGCACCGACCCTCTACGGCTCTATCCTGAAGCCCGTCTCCGGTGAGGAGCTGTAGTTGACGATTCGGAACTTGCCGGATCGCATGTAGTAGCCGTAGCGGCCCCGCACGTTGCCCTTATTGTCGCGCTCCTCTACGTGGAACTGACGATTCTTCCTGTTGTGGGAGCGGAGAAAGCAGAAGGTTAGTAAACGCGATGTATTCGATCGTATGAAAACACATAAAGAACACAACAACGGGGGTGCAAATCCACACAAAGTGCTAGTCAGCCGTTAACCCGCTTTCAGGCTGGTAATTAGATATCTTGCACTACCCGAAAGCTGATTAAAAGCCAACAAGCTTCCATTAGCTTTATCAACCGGAAACCAAGCAAACACACACATACACACATGCGCATCACACACAAACGTGCAAGTTAGTCACAAAGGATCACCACAATTACCCTTCACCCGTGTCATAGCCAAACTTGTAGCTGTTCGGGCCGTGGTGGCCATGCATTTGAAAATCGATTCGAGCACCTTCATCCTCCCCGGCGACTGGGCGCGTGTACTGATCCACCCGACGGTTCCGGCTCGGTACAAATTCGCCCCGGTTCAGCTCGTCCAGCCGCAGCGGCAACAGCGATCGTGCCACGGATGTCGCTTCCGCCCGGGCATCGTGCTCGCCGAGCAACGCACTCGCCAGCAGCTTATCGAGATCGATCGCGTCGAGGAAGAACGTGTCCTCATCGGAGGCGGCCTCGACGCGGGCCTTACCGTTGCGCGACTTTTCGCTCGCACCCTTCTCGTCCGCGGTATCGTCCCCGCTGGCTCCGTTCTTCAGGTTGATGAGCTTCTGCGACGGGATGTACTTTTTGCCCTTGGTTTTCTTCGGCTTGGCGGCGTAGTAGTTCGGTTCGTTCTGCTCGATCGGGGGTGGCAGCAGCGGTTCGGTTAGGTCGTCCCGCGACGGACTATAGGATCCGTAGGAAGTCGTGAGGGGAGAGCCGGTTGATGCGCTGGGCGAGCCGGTCTCCCCAATCGCGAAAAAATCTACCAGCTTCGATAGTTCCTCCAGCTCCTCGTCCTTCGGCATGACGCGGATCATGTAGTGCGGTTTGTCCTTGTGCGGTTCGTCGGCGGCAGTCGCCTCTACTTTGTCCTCCCGGCTAGTGACGAGCGCACGCGGGGTATTTTGTTTGAGTGGTGATGCCTGGAGCAAAGTCGCTCCAAGGAGGCAGCATGTTGCGATCTAAAAACAAAAGTAGGCGTTGGGACAAAAATAACGAACTTTAGTTGCGGATTCAAAGAAATAAGATAAATTAAAGTTTTATATAAATTTTGAAAAAATGAGCAATTGACTTTCATATTTCTCTCAGTATATTCGTAAAAAAACCTTCCAAAAACTTCACCCACGTAAACGTCCACCAGCTTTCTGGCGATCGTTAATGCGCGTAAATTTTCAACCTATCATCAACTCCCTGCGAGACGCTGCAAAGTGCTGCAATCTTTCTTACCACCTTGTCTCGCATAACGCATCTCGCATCAACATTACCAAACTCCGTTGATGGTCAAATTAATACACCCCGAGCGAGTTCGGTGTGGTTCGTTCGACACCAGCCGCCACCGCCTTCTTGGACGTGATGCAACAAACGGTTGCGACGCACCTTTCGTGATGCGTTTGCTTTCTTCTTCTTTCGCCAGGTTCGCGATTGCAACCGAGCGGACAAGCATCCCCGCGTTTGTTATCAAACTCCGGAGATGGTATCTTCCGGAGGGTTGGACGGAATCGTTTCCTTGTACAACGATTGTGATGATTGCGTGCGGAACAGGTGTAAACAAGGGTAGGATCAACACGCATTTGCGCACAGCAGCACGCAAGTTTAAAGATGAGCATTAAGAGAAACAATGTGCGTGGAAATGCGTAACTCTTCAAGATGAAACGATCATTGTCTTTTAAACTCTATAGGCCTAAGTTAAATCATTAGCACTTCACTTCAATACAACATCTGCATGCCGTTTGCTAAGAAACGATGACTTTCTTCTTTTAGACCAGAGTCTCAGAAAATTGGAATCAGGAATCAAATTTCTCCAAAAACACCTCTTTCCTATTGGGATATTAGAAATTTGACACTAAGACGCCCATTTCAACTTGGAACCCAATGACTTTAAGCTACTGGATGTTCATTTATAAAATTTTTATTGAATAAGTTGAACTTAATAACAAAAAGTAAATTAGTATGGAAATCATTACCACTATAAGCAACTTCATGTTGATAATTCTTCCGTTCACCACAGAGAAATACACCTTTCACGTTGATCAAAATCAAGTCACACACGATCACTGACGAATAACTTCCCCCGATCAAATTCACAATTCACTTCCAACTATCGATTCGAATATTGTTTCCACTTGCACTTTCTTCTCTTTGTAGTACGCGATCCGACCTTGCAAGCTGATGCCCGGGGAATCACCCTCCAAACCGGCGGGCAGACCGTACTTATAGAACGGCTCACTTTCCCCCTACCGCAAAACAGGCCGCGAAGGAGAGGGAAAGAGAGAGCGGGAGAGATAAAGTAAAAACTCGACTTTTCAACCTGCGCCCGAGCGCGCGCGCGTGCAAACTTTTCCTCTCCCACTGCTTATTTTCCGCGGGGTAAAGCGCGTGCTTTTCTCGCCGCAACTTGACGTGACGTTGACGTCCCGGGCTTCGGGACGCTGTGATCTGTCCGAGAGGTGTCACCGGATTACGTGCCACTGGAGCAAAATGGAACACATTTATATCGTAAAATCGCCCGGGCCGGCCCTTGATCGGATGCCAATGCCCTTTTCGTTCGTTTCCTTCCCGAAGTGGCACGGCTTCCAACTCCGACGTCCGATCGATGCCCCTGAGTGGCATGAGGAAATTGGAAGCTTGCGCTGGATCAGAAAACCTGAAACCGGGACCGGTGTGGTCCGGATCGATGACATAATGTTCCTTTTTTCCGAATGGTGCGGAAAGTGGACCAAACGCGTGACAAGCGACGGTTAACCCTTCCGGGAGGGATTTTGAGACACAAAGTTTCTTGGAAACTGCGTGAGACGAGATTTAGGTACAATTTTTTTTTATATATTGGGACATTGGGACATTGGGAGTTATTACGGGTAAATACTACTCAATAATGTGTTTCGAAGGGGTCATTTTTAAGGAATCATTTATCAGAATCTTTAGAAGTCTTTTTTTTTGCCTAGTTACAGTCCTATTCTTTCTAAAAAAGATCTTTAAGGGGTCAAAATGAATTGCAATGAATAAATATGTAATAACTAACACAATCATCGCCTAAAAGCTCCTTCCCTGCATGTTCTACATGTTGGTTCTACAATTCCCAAAACTATATCGTACGTTTTTAAATTAAGCTCGACTTTAGAAGCTAAAGATAAGCTCCAGCGATTAGTTAGTTGTAAGTTGCTCTTTCATTTAAAACCATTCAAGGGTTGCAACGATGCAACGATAAAACAGCATCCAACTGAGAGTGATATGGTGCATCACCCCTTCACCGGGTCACATTTCTCACACGGTCCGATCCATCCCCATCCGGTCGCTGGGCGTAAGGGCGGATGTGGGGCAAGCGTGTGTACCGAGCACCCTACACGATACCAACTCCACCGTACATGGATATGTAGTTCAATCTTTGCCGGTTCACAAGCCCAACCACCCGCCGCCTGCAAACCAGTGAGCCTGCGTTGTTAAATAATTTAACTTCCGCGAGACATAATTGTCATTATTCTGCGTTACGTCTACGTCTGCGCTAGCCGTAGCAGCTGTACCATCAAGCCCTTAACTGGATGGGACGTGAACGACAGACCGGCTGTCCAGAAACGCGGTGGCGGGATTACTTCCTGCTAATTATGTGACAAAATTCGCACATTTATGGGAGCATGACACTCTAAATTGGGTTAACAGAGAGCTTGATGGCTTGCAAATAATTATCAAAGTTAATGCAAAATAAGTGCGTTATTACACCCTTCACATCATTATGGAGCAGATCGAGTAAGAAGCACTTCTTCGATGATTAAGATGAAAGTAATTTAACTGCCAACACCTCGACTGCCGCTTGATGGGAACTGGGTAGCTCGGTGAGAGTCCAATCCCTTCCGGAAACTGTGAGCGGGTGGTCTATTACGTTCACCTTCTTGCAGCGTGTTTTCCCAACAGATATGCTGCTGAACATTGATATAATTTCGTTCCTCAACGTCGCCTCCTCGAGTCCTATTGTGCGTTCGAACAACCAATCATTAAATCCCTGTTTTCCTTCCCAACACCTTCCCGGCTCGAACGATCGCCGCCTACATTGCGGCTTGTTAAATCGATTGCACGAGCCGGGAGAGGAAATTAACGTCCTATCGTTGAATGTTCGTGCTTTACAATGCGATGGTACGGTGCAAGTTCACCGCCCGAAGGCTTTTGCATCATAATCGATTAAAATGTGCAGCTCTCCACCGGACGAGGGCCGTGGTCGGTAAAGAGCGGGAAGCCGGCGAGATGCGAGTCGCAAGAAAAACACACCCGTGAGGAAAAACTGGCAGCTGTGAAAGCGGCAGGAAAAGTGCTTCCTATCTTGGGGCACGGTCGAGCGCAACGACACACGCTTATGATAAGTGTGTGCGCGAAAGTGAGTGGAGTAAGAAAAAAAATGTTAACCAAGTATCTTTCGCAGCATCAGGTCTGGGGTACGCGCGAACGAAATGGAAAACTATGGTGATGCGTATGAAATGTTGAATCGGAACACCTCCCACCCAGCGGACGCGAGACCGTTGCATAACCGGGCGCGATCGGAAGCGTGTAAACTGGCGGTGGTCCGGTGGTCCACATTATCTCGGTTAATGGCGTTGTGCGGTGGTTCCAGTTCCTGATGGGGAGTTTGCTCACCTACCACCTGCAATGGTTGTCGAGGCAGGTGATGTGGTGCAGGTTGTTAAAGGTTTCTGCCGAGCTAAAGCTTCGTCTGATGTAGAGCTACAAACGTGTTTAGCAAGTACAAGGACATCTCATAAGACTTCTATCCTCTCATAAGAGTCTCATAAGACTTCTATCCTCAAAAATACTAAAATGCTGACCTATGTCACCATGAGAACATCCAGTAACAATTCGGAGATACATTTTGTTTTCTCTAAATTACGGCCTCCAAAATCTCCCCAATGCTCACTACATCTTTCCAGCACTAAATCGAAACAAAACGCTGCAAATGACTCATGCAAATAGCGGATCTAAACGCACGCTTAAACGTTAGATCGTGCCGCGATAAGAAACTACAAAGTGGTGTGTTATTACACCGTGTCTTTGACGGAGCTACTCTCCGGCACAATCCACTCCGGCCGTAATCGGTGTGCAGAATCTCTAGCCAAAACGCATTTGTTACGCTTTCAAGCGCTAACGAAGACGTACTAAGCAGAATGCGCCGACACCTGTGTACCGGTACGTTCTTCAAGCTCAATTAAACATTATTAACCCCGCGGTGTGACATAACATGCGCAGTTCGAAAACCAATGCCCACACCACGTGCCACTGTCGTCGAGTACACGATCTAATCGCTGCAGGTTAGCTACATTACAACGACGAGTGCAGCGTTGTTGGGTTTTTGTTTATGTCTCATTTCTTTCCAGTCTGGCAGAGTAAAAGCTCTACCCATCAATATCATAATTAACAAACGCGGAGCGTGGATTCGCTCAAGTCGCACACCGTAAACGAGGAAAGTCGTAACAGAAGGCTGGTCACGCGTCGCTTCACCGGCTGCGCGAGGGTAAGCGGAGTAAGCGCAACTCCACCGTGCAACAATGCGAACAGTAATTCAATTATGACCTATTTTCCGATTTTCCTTCTAATGTTGAGTTGAGCTTAGATTGAAACAAACGACACCGATCATTCATACATCGTTATGTATGAAAGCAAAAGTAATCTCGGTTCGTTCTGCTTCGAAAAGCAGTAGTAGCCAAATATGCATTCAAACATTTTTGGAAGTTCGCCACGTTTGTGGTTTGCGTGAACACCACTGCAGCCGGACCCAATCCCGATTTTTATGTTAGTTTGCCTAAACGATGCAAACAACTTGAAGTTCAACCATGTAACCAGTCCGATTGTGACGCGAATGATACAACAAAAAGTGACCGCATTTTAGCACATAAACACACATTTTCACGTAACCGGCAGCCCGTATGATCTAACGTAGATCAGGTGCACCGGGCACGGTTGCGCTTGATTGGAGACATATTATGGCATTATTAGCTTAAGTTTGTCGATCGAACGACTGTGACTAATTGAGCCGAATCGTTGTCGCCTACTTAAATCGTAGTTTCATCGTTGTTCGGTGGTTACAACCGCAAATTCGATACGATTATACTTTTATATTGATATTTATTTTCAAAAAAATATTATACGGCACAGCACGTAATCTGATAATTCTCTGCAAGCATTGTAAAACCACACGCCCTAATGTACGTAAAAAAGCGAACTCCTCCTCCGCCACGAGGTATTGAGTGTAATGTAGCTCTTTCCGGTTAACTTTCTATTGTAATTCCATTGTTCCACGCTGCATGTATCCACTCCACCAATGGAAAAGGTGCTTTAAAAGCATTCGACATTGTTTTTTATATCGTCGAATATTTTCTTCTCGATCGACGGCCGCACGATCCGATCATTCGGGACGGATGTGGCAAGGCTTAGGTACACCTGTTTCTTCAGCTTCTTGGCAAGCCGTTGAGCCAACTCCTGAGCTCCACTGCCATCGGGCGGACCGATAATGGTTGTACCGAGCGCATCAGACGCATTGCTGGCGTCCGGCATAGCTACCGCCAGCTCGTCGAACGATTCCGCCTTATCCTGGCCGATGTATATAAAGACGGAATCCTTCATCTTGAGCACTCGGATGTTGTATTGCGTCTCGCACACTTCCACCTGTGCGAAATGCGAGTGAAAGTTTTGGGTTGTCATCTGAAACGAGCATACTTGTTAGTTAGTTAGTTTAATTTTATTTTATTTTTAAAGTACAGCTTACCTTAAAAAAACAAAGTCAGAGAGAATGTTTGGCAGTGGATGGTTAGAGAATGCCGGTGCTTCTCGTTTTCCAAGAATTCAGGTGCAAGTATCAATCTCTTCAACGAAAGTTCTACTCCAAAAGTTGTTTGATACCGTATTCCTTTTATTTAAGATGATTTTAGAACCATTTGAAATTATTTAAATACAAAATCCTCGCAGAACTTTATTCCGTTTCGATGCGGCTCTACTTTATTTTACTCGAGGCAAAACTGCAACCGGAATTTGATTTTCTGTTTCTAAGAACGACACACACTAATCCGAGACCGACAAAAATATTATTCAGATTCCATGATGTAATTTACGAACGTTTTTCAACCATTTCTAAAACAATTCGTCGCAATCCATCTCCTTTTACAATTATTTGTTTTGTTGTTGTTTTTATCCGATGACGGTAAACAAAAATAACGACAGCGTCTGTCAAAACTGTCATTTAAGTTCGACCATATCGCTCAGCCTCCACAGTTGTGGCGAGGTACCGATACAGATGCCGATATGATCAATTAATGTTTTGATTAAATATGATTAAAAAATTTTTTCTGAAGATAATTTTGGCTTACGAAACTCGGATACATGTTCAAAAGTGACTTTCATTTTCGAAGCGGGCAGCTTGTATGCGAGAAAGAGATGGGAAATGTGCTTACAAAAGTAGATTCGTTATAGGCATAGATGGCGTTGTATACAGCGAAGAGAAACAGGGAAAATTTTTTGAATACACGGTTAAATTGAAATAAAAACCCCTTCCAATAAGTTTTTGAGTTTGAAATATTAAACTATGTGTACATGATATGTATGACATAAGCTTAAACTTATTATAGTGATGAGTTGTTTAAAACCACATATTTTGAGTTGTGTATGAAAAAGTCATCGATGAAATTACGATATCTTTGTTTATAAAAACTTAGATGAAGTATACAACAATTTGACACAACAAAATCTACTCGTTTATTAAATTTTGCTTCCTACAGAATTTATGAACTCATTTCCTTATCGTTCTCTTCACCAAACCCAAGCTCAATTGACACACTTCCCGGACTCCTTCAAACACAAAACCCCTTCCGAAACTCCTCGATTACCGCACATAATGCGAGCGTTTGTTTCGCGGGGGAAGAAAATTTAAACCAACAATTTTCCACCATTTCTTCCCTTAAAGGTCGACGGCGAAAACCGGGCAGAAAATTTCCAAGATAAAGGATGTTCCTTAGTGCGTCTTTCGACATTTCAGCTCGGCCCACCATTTTCACCCTCGACGCCATTTGCCAGCAGCCCGGAACGGTCGGGCCAACATTCCGCAAACTCCACCAGATGGGCGCGCGGGGAGAATGGGAAAATGGGAACGATACAGCTGGCCGGAATCGGAATGGTGCGGACAAAAGGACGATTGTCGAACCGACGATGGGGACGGTGGTAGCTTTTCACATCCCTTTCCACCGTTCCCGGAACTGTCGGATAAAGATGAAGACGATGATGATGCGTTGAGGCCGCAGGGAAAGGGATTCTTCATTTCACTTCCACGTCCCCTTCCTCACCACATTGAGTGACTCTAGTTTGAATCACGGTGGAAAACGGTGGCTTCCATCAGCGAAAGGAAGAAAGGGGACGGAAAAGCCTCCAAGATGGCAATGAGCAGAAAGGATTCCGCATCGGTTTGGAGAACAATGGCAGAGTTTACTTGCGCTTATTGAAGGCACACAAAAACGCCCTGCTGGCGGCGGCACCGTAGAGGATGAGCGAAAAGCGTGCAAAAAAATTTTACATCAAAAGCGACTCTCGTTCTCGTCCGCATCGTCGTCAGCGTCGTCGAATCGAAGCATCGCCTGCGGGGATAATGGAGTTTCGCTTCTCCATTTTCTTTCCCTTCGACACGGGAATAAAGATGGAGAAATTGAGCGCAAGCAAGGTAAGTTTTCCACCATCATCACCACCACCACCACCACCACCAACATCACAAGAAACAAACGGCGGAAGCGACACGCACACGCTTTTTTTCCGGTGGGCGAACGACAAAAGTTCGTTCGTTTTACCAAACCCTCCCCGCGCCCACATGTTTCCCCCTGCTTCCCGGCACGCTCGACATTCCGATGGAAATGCGTTTTATTAACCATCAATTGCGTGGATCAATTGAAGCGCGGAAAAGCGAGTCCCGGGAGGCGGAAGTCGGTGGCCGCTTGGGAGCGAAAATGACGTTAATGAAAACGATACAGGCTGTTTCGCGTTAAAGTGCGATGGTGGTTTGAGGAGGACCCTCGGTGGAAGGATGCGATAGCTGATACTGGCAAAATTTGCGATAGGAAATTAAGTTATACGATTGCTTCGGTTTAAGTAGAGCTGCAGGCGAATACATCTTTCAATTTTGGCAGCTGTCAAATGTACTATGATTTCTGGATTAATTATTGAATCTGCTTTTTGGCAAGCTTATGGCATTAATAAAATGTACTAGAAAATGTTATGTCATCTTTATCCTAAACGTTTATAGTGCATCCTTATTGCAAAAATCAAACAGTATAGTTTTACAGAATAGTGATCAAGAGTAATATCTGATATGAAACTAAGGACATTTGCAAAAGGAAAAGAGTTATTAATCACGTAGCAGAAGGAAATGAATTTAATTCCTTAGAACCACTATCGCTTCAGACTTCCATGACCTTTTATTGATAGAAACATTTTTCAGGGTCAGAAATGTTCACGTACAAACTACGCCTATGATAACGAAGAATGAAAAGGAATTGAATTTTAAACGAATAGGGATCGAATCGATGACTAGCTTCAAACTTTTTTACCATTTGCGGAACGAAAATGTAGTTTCAATATTGTTTAAAATAATATTGTCGAGTAGCTTACTTTTAAATTACATTGTCTTTATGCATTTAATCTTCGGTTGCTCTCTCGTTATTAACAGCATGAGTAAAACTTCTTAAAGGGCTATCCGCTTCGAAATAAACCCAGCATTCTTTAGCTAAACTTGGGTCAGTGAACAAATATATAAAAAAAAACCAAACCAGAACGTGTAATGAAAACATTAAAACACAGTAATTTGTCCATCTTGCAGGCATCGCTGGGCAAACTAATTGCAAAACCATATGCAAATACTCTCACCGTTGGTCCACCCCGTCCATCCATCCCGCCAACCACGGCGAAAGCATCTGTCGGTGTCGAGTGTGTCGGGTGGCAAATATTAAACACATCCCTCTGAAGGCACCCACCGCGTAACTAATCTGAATTTTATTAAAAAAGTAAATAAGCAAACAGCGAGGGGCTGCAGGTTGCTGCATGGTTGCCGATGGGTTTGGCCAGCTCCCTTCGGCACACAGCATCACAGCGTGATAATTGTTGTGTAAAGCGAGCACGAACACTGGAAAAACGGGTACGGAAGAGCAAGTGTCAGCCCTTCCTCTAGCCCTTCGAGCGGGAACAACCGGAACCGAAGTCATGTTTATCGGTTTGCTCAATTGAATCCCTGGCTGTGTTTGGCTTTGCAAACCTCCCCTGTATCGTTTACAAGGACATCCTCATTGATCCTTTCGCACCGTCGTGCGTGAAACGGATAGGGGCGAATTAACTTTTATTTAATAACCTCCGGATTTTCTTCCCTCACCGCGCGGCGTTGGGCTTTTTTGTTTATCCCAAAGGGGCAAAGGGGAAAAGGGACGGCCGGCCGAGGGCAGCCCGAACATGGTACTTTCGTTCCGTGCACGTGCACTTGTTCCATACCCGACGGATCATGAGAGGGATGATGATGATGATGATGCTTTCCTACATCTAGCTCACCGACGACACTGTGACCCTCTTACACCCGGCAACGGAGCTGGCCATTTATCTTTGTATTAATTTTATGAGCTATTAGACGTCTAGCATGAGGTTATGAAAATTTTTATTAGCTGCTCCTGCCTCCCTCCCTTGCCTGTTCCCTGGGCTCGCCCATCGTCTCGGGGAGATAATAATTTCCTTCCAGCCGGTTATTATGACCGTTTTGCAAATTTATTGCCTCGCCTTTGAATGACGAACGTCGCATTCAACGTGCGATGACGGATGGATTCAGGAACGCGGGAATGGGTGACGATGTTTTTTTTGTGACAAAGTTTGGCCCCAAAATAGACACATTTTAGTTACTAAGCACTAGAAACGTCTAGTGGGAATAAAAATGTCACTTTTTATTTATATCTTGGTCACATAGATAAGAGATTCTAAAACTAGAAACGGGCTTGAACTTCTTTCTGGAAATAAAACACAATTTTCCTCATTAGTTCTTGGAACAGACAATGTGACGATTTTCGCGTATCCTGATGGGGCAAAACTGCTGAACCCTTTTCCTTGTTTCCCGAGCGACACCACGTTCAGTTCTTTTTCCTCCCATCCTCACTGTTACCCTGTGTCCTATACCCTTCGAAACCCCTAAGCCATTGTTATGCCAGAATTTTATTAAAAACATATGAATAGCGATCGTTTTCAAAATTACTAAAAACCCACCCACTCGCAGTCGCAGGGTGCGAGTACGAGTACGACTCCTTCCGTGACCACTCGTTGCAGCTGAACTGAAGGAGAGAGAGCAAAAAAAGAACCATTCGTTACACTTGTCCGTGTCCAGGGGAGGGAAGATTTTTACCCTGCGTGTGTGCTTTTATTAGATTTTATTGGAAAACGTTAACCTCTCAATGTGGCAACGAACCGGAACCGGGTGGCGGGCGAAAGGGGAGAGGGGACGAATCATTCCGAGCACGAAATCGTACCGCCTTTCGACTTGCTCGCAAAAGGGTCAGTTCCGTGCGGGAAGAAAGGATTCGCCCGAGACAATGGACGTGGTTCAGTGCGAAGGAAACACACACACACACTCAAGTGATAGTGCGGATATTGGTGCCTAGGGGACATACGGGGACAGACAGACAGGACCCGCACATGCACAGAACCCGTCGAAGGGACATGTTTTCGGTCACCGAATGGACCGCTCCGTTCAAGGAGGCGCACCGAAAGCGGAGGATTTACAGGGTGTCGATTTCAATAAATTTTGCCGCTCGAACAGACGGAGACTGTCATCGTCACTCCAGTCCGATTTCCCCTATACGAGGACCGGTATAGGTTACTGAAGAAAAACTAATAACAAAAAAAACCCCGCTCTCAGCAAAGCGATTTGTACGACTGATTATCCTTCTCACTTCACGCGTCTCGCTTTGTCGGGGGTCGGGGGGAGAGGGTGCAAAATCAAATAAAGCGTCCCTCTGCGTTGCGTTCGCCGCACGCAATAATCTTGTGACGCGCGTGAAGAGGATTCACGTGTTGCTAGGGATGGAGTAGTAAGAACCTCAGCCCTGCGCCCAGTCGAATGTGTTCTTCAAGTGTGTTCATACCGGGAGCCACCTTCGTCGAACGGTTTCCGTTCCAGGGCGATGGATTTCGATTCGCCCGGTGCCATTTGTCATCGGAAGTTATTATTAAAATGAAGAGTGATTAATGTTTGGGCCTCCAAGCAGGTCGAGCGTTGCGAAGTGTGGTGGTGGAGGAATCAAATTTATGGGCAGAAGCGGTCGTTTTGCGATTAGTTTCATAAGCAGATGAAAATGGTACAGGTGGGAAGAGCTAGTGGAGAAAAGGGAAGCAGGGGTGAAATGTCTTTGTCGTGAAGTGAATGAAGACAGTTGGGGATAAGTTTTACTCTACTAAATGTATGTGGTCAATTTTCGTGCTTGGAACAAGTAATTTTAATAGAATGCTCCCTGAGTTTTTCCAAGGCTAACTTGGATTGGTACATAATATGTTATAGACAACTAGATATTTTTATGAAGGTAGTTTAATAGTACTGTAGGAGTTGTTGGAGACTCTTTCTTGACCACTTAACTTTCTTCAAAATTCTTGTAGGTCGGTTGAATTATGTTGGTAAATGTCACCTTGTCACCGACTTGAAGAGCATTTCCAAAATCTATGTTTGTTTAACAATCTGAAAATGTTCTACAGAAAATGGGAAGGCTATGTTACAAAAAAACCAGCTTCTCTTTTAAATTATTAAATCATATATTTGAATCTGAGTTCCCATGTCTCAAAACTCGTCTGTATTTCAACAATCTGATTGATTACACACCATTTAATCTCAACGCCTTAAAATCGAACTTCTCCCAAATTCCTTCCCCATTCCCACACCAGCTAAAGAAGACGTTCGGCTCTCCATCATCGATTTAATTGCTCGACTAAAATCACCCGTCGACTCTGTCAAAAAATCATTTATCCTTAATTCCAACACCTCTTCCAAGACTTCTCGAGCAATAAAAAAAACCCCCCGAAACTGACACTTTACGCGCGCGAACCATACGATAATCGTCAACGTATTTGCCTTTCCGCGACACGACATTCCTGTCCCCGAAATGAAATTGCGAACAAATTGAATTCACCCATGAGTAGCGGTAGGTAAATACGGCTGCAAATTAACGTAAAAAATATACATACCAAGCGCAGATCGACGGTCCAACGGCTGGCGGATCGCCATCGATGAGGGTAAATCGGCTTGGGGCAGCAATCCATTTCGGTACGACGTGAGCCTTCACGGCATTGAGGTCATTTAAAATTCAAATCAGTTCAGCCCGAATTTGCGACGCCTTTTGGTGGGAACGAACGCGGGAAGGTGTATGGAAAGGCGCATTTATAAAACATCTCCAGCCTCCAGCCCGCCCTTATCCTCGTGTGCGATTGGCTCCTCGGGGAATGGGAACGATTAAACAGCAGCCTCTGTGGCGAACCTGCATCACCTCAAGGCGCTATAAATAAAGCAATAAAGTAAGGATTTGTTGGCCGGACCTGTGGGTGCTGAGCTGAGGCCCACACAAGTGCTGAGGATGGATGGAAAATCTTGTTAGCACGAAAGCTTCCGCGTTTACACGCGTAGCCCTCCGTTCGCGGAGGGCAACCGCGTAAGAAGATTCCGCACCGGTGCTAATAAATATTTGCTCTTATCGGTGAACCTTTCAGCAGTACCAGCGAACAGCACCCGAGCCAACAGAAGCCAATAAGTGGATAAGGAGGCTTCGATGTTAGGGGCATTTGCTTTCCGTGCAAACACACGGGGAAGTTGGTCCGGGCACACTAACGCAACCGGAGGAGACTCGCTGACTCCAGCGGAGGGTTTGGGTCACTCCCGAAACCAGTCGCTCGTTATCATAATTGAGTTGATAACAATTTTATTCGAATTCATTTCCCACCGCGCTTCGCGGTCCGAAAGAATGGGTTCGAATTTATTGATCCTACGGATGCTACGGACGTTTCTACGTGGCGGTAGTGGCTTAGATATTCTTTCGGACGTTTTGTTTTTGGTCCCGTTCCGATCGATTCGGAGCCGCTCAGCTAGCCGCAAATTGCCACCCAAGTAGTGAGACCGGCTCCGAATGCTTCAGTGTTGCTTACGAAGCTCGATATCACTTCCCTATCGTGTTATGTTTTGTGCGTTTGACTGAATTTTTCGGAGTTTTCCAATCAAGCTGGGGTAGATAGCGCGTCTTTTTGGTGTGTGCCGCCGATGGCATGGGGATCTTAGATTTAGAATAGCATTCATTAGGAGTAAAAAAAGTTTTACCAGAAACTAACCGGCACAAAAGATTCTTTAATATCAGACTGATGTCTGGCGTATCGACTAATACCTTTAATCCTCTTTGTACTAAGATTATTCTTTGATTATTTGTACTAAGAACGACTTGTTTGATTCGTATTGTTTGTTTTCATTTGAACTGTCAAACTTCAAGAGTACTTCTTCGTACTTTACTCTCCAAAGTTTTCTTCCTCGACAATTGTGGGTCATAAATTGAATCCAATCTCTATCGGCTATCGATTTGAGAAACGACATGGACAAGACTACCATGGACAACAACAAACCCTCACAATCCGTAGACCACCCCAGAACGGGAGGTGGCAGTTCTGGGTGATCGCGACTGTCAACCAAAGGCACCGACACGGCGAACGGTTCTACGAAGAAGGCACACAAACAAACCCAAAATCTATCCAAACGAACATCAGGCACCGAAGTCGGTAGCTAGTTTAGCCGACCCAGGAACGAAAGGCTCTACCTAGTCATTAAGATAACACCACCGGAAAGGTACGTTCGGGTTCACGCGCGCACCGCCTGAAGAAGATCAGTGAATAAAACGGTTTTACAACGTTTCGGTTGTCATCGTGAATTAAGATACTGCCACCGGAGTCCAATGCCCTGGGAGCGCAGGTATAAAATCTCCCGCTCATCACAGTGTCCTGCCGAACTTGCAAGAGACGCACGTAGACAGATTCCGATAATTAAATTAAAAAGCTCTAAAATGGTCGCTGGAAGTAAAACCGTGCCTCTCCCGGGAGCATCTTACGATGGTGATCCTGGCGGTCGAAAACGGTGTGGCTTCGGTAACGCAGGCACGACGGAACGTCCCTAGAAAAAGGGGTTTTTATTTATTTGCTGCCTGTCCGCGCCCGCACCCGAACCTCAACATCGGTGGCGGCGGGATTTTATGATATGTTTTGGAAAATTTTTACTACATTCCAGTTTAATTTTAATGAGAAGCTCTTCTCCTTCACGCTGCTCGTGTGTGTATTTGTGTCAGTATGCAACTGGCAGGCGGGTCTTAGCGTCATGTTAATTGAGTAGTTGAGACATTCCAGAACCCCGGAACCACCCAAGGCATACCGACGCTGTTCGGTCGGTTGGAATCGGAATTTGAAGCAGTCCATTTTTGATAATTTTCTGTCACAAATGTACAACGGACACGTTCTGGATGTGGTTGCTGCGCGGCGGTATGTATCGAATCTAGCGCTTGCGGACATTCTTGGGCGTAGTGGTTTTCCTCGGACTCTACCAAGCTGAGAAGAAGGTAGAGGAAGAGAGAAAGAAAGAGAGAGAGACAGAGAGAGAGACAGAGAGAGAGAGAGCGAGCAAGAAAAAAAAACAAGTAAATGGATAAAATTGATATGTGTTTCATACGGAATCTCTTTTCAATCGATTGCAGTACAGAGTAAATAATATTTTATCTCTAGGTAGATTCCAAAGCTCAGAAATATCTGAAAGTTAAAAATATGAGTTGACGGAGGCAAAAATCTGTAGCAAAAGTCCAGAACCATAAACTAAAATGTTCCTCGTACTACTTTAGACAACTACGACATTTCCTGTCAGTCATTTCCATCTAAGCAAACCATGAAAACCACAACTACGTACCTCGCTACATTGGTTTATCATTTTTTAACACATATAAAGTAAATTTTATTGTGTCTCTTAGTATTGCTATCATAATTAATTCTCATTTTAATTAAGCTATTAATATTAGCTATTAGGATAAGATATCCTGCAAACCTTGTGTTAATAGGTAATAATACATATTTTAATTCATTACTTATCAGCAGCTCACTGTTTATGATTCATTCGACGCACCTTTCGTTATCACTAATTGTATGCTGCTCAACAATACAGTCTTATCAGCCCTGCGAGCCTTCCGGGGCTACTCCGGAATAAAGTAAAAACAAGGGAAAAATGATAAATAGCTCTATTAAACCGATTTTCTAATGGCAGAAAGCGGTGATCGTTACGTTTGGTTGGTGGTTTTCGTTACCACCGGTGAAACTGTCGGTGGAAGCAACACACACACCAGCATTAAGGGTGCATCGTGCGTTTAATTTCGTGGAACCGATAGAAACGCACATTACAAAAAAAAATGAAAAAGGGTACTTTTAATCGAACAAATAAACGCAACGGCTCCATTCCCGGATTGGTCGGTTTCGACAGCAAATGAGCAAAAGGAGGCGAACACGACCACTGCCCGCGATGGGGAGTGGGGCGGAAAAGGGCTACCGCGTTGCAGCCATGCATGACGCGCTCTGCTGCACCACTTCGCCATCGCCATTCGGTTGGTGGTAATTAAAAGAAATAATGATAGAAAAAGGGCACGGAAAACAGAAGGTTTTCTTACACCCTGCTCGGGCCCAGCTCACGCACTAATTAGAGCGGTTTGCTGGCCGTTGACGGGTCGTAATGGCGCTGTTTGCGATCCGTGCGCTTCTCACCCAGCCCCGGGGTGAGCGAGCACCGCAAAGAGACGCAGAGATTTTCGCACGGCCATTACGGCCGCACACCGCGGGGAGCGGATTTCAGTTCGTGTAGAAAAACGCAGTTCCTGTAGCTATTTATTGACGGTTTATTAAATTTTCCACCGCCGTGGAGTGGCGGTCCGGGGTGGACCACTTTTTCCCAGCGGCACTAGCGATTAGCATTTTTGCAGCGAAAGAAACATCCCTTTTCCTGTCGCGTGAGGTTGAACGAGTTAATGAAATTTTCTTACCGCTGCCGCCATCTCGCGAGGGTTGAAGAAACAGTCCATCAATCATAGGATGGAGGGCGGAGAGTGGTGTGGGCCCGACTGCTAGCTCCTTAAGAGTGAACCTCCTCACGAGTGGCCACCATTAGCATAAAACCCCTTTCGCTTCGTAGCCGTATCTTCGTGAGCGCGCTCCTTAAATTAGAATATAATTAAAAGTCACTCACATAAAGCTTGGTTGGGGGCACGACCCACCCCACCACGGCCAGTGGAAGGACATCCGCACGATTGACATCCTTCGGTGGACGATGAAGTCGAGCTCTGGGAACGGGGACTGGGGACGTCTCGTTTATGAGCGAAGTACGAGAATGGTCGGTTTTTATAGCGCCGGTGTGCTTGGGCTATGTTTATTATTATCCTTTCCCTCGTAGCAGCTCCTTGCCCGGTTCTCGGGATCACGACGACGCTGACAGGGCCCGAATGGCTCGGTGGAAAATTTATTAAAACGACCAACAAAACCCACTTCCAACCCGGCACCCGGCCACCGGAGAGCGATCGCCCAGCAAAGGGTTGGCGCTGTTTAATTATCTAGTTCTACCGCGCAAGTTATGAGTGTCGAGTGGCTCTTTTTTATTTCATTCGGTCGTTTAACTTTTTTTTCTTCTTCATTTTCTTTGTCTTTCATAGCTTGCCGGCGTTGCTTGCCACTACTTATATTACACCCGCCCGACCCTCCGGTCTTTTGTTCCAGTACTTCTCGGTGTTTTCAGTCTTTAAGATTCCTTATCACTACCGACCGGCTGGGGTGAGGTTCGCTCGATTTAATTATTCGGTACGCTGGTGCAAAGCTTGACGACATCGACGGTTGGTGGTTGTATCCTTTTTTAATTTCCACACACAAAAAGAACGAAGGATACAGTAAAAGAATGGCCCATTTGTTGTAACCAGCAGCACGCGCTAATGAATTGTTTGTAAAGTCGGAAGTTTATTAAACCGAAACCTGCGCTTTCTCGTAGCGACAGCGACGCACTTGAGCGTACGATCATAAAGTCTTACAAGGACCGGCACGTGGAAAGGGTTGTAAAGTTTTACGATCCTACAATGTAACGTGACCTCCCCCGCAGGAGCGTTGCAGATGATTACACAAGTTACAAGGCATTATTACAGGCTGTTGTGTTGGCTTTATAATGTTGTACGTCATTTACGCGAGCTCGTAGGCATCCAATTTGCATTCAGGTATTTCGATTGAATTCTAATAGTTCCAAACGCCGGACAATTAGCCGGTCGTGTCAGGAGATGTGCTTTACCGTGTATCCTAGAGTTTCCGAGATTGAGCTTCCGGGTGCGGATTTGACAGCATTATCGAGCGCACTAGAATGTTTCCGCCATTAGTAGCTCCACCGTAGTGCATCTGGTAGCAGCAACGGCAGCCTCAGCAACCAAACGATCGATTTCTCATTCCGTTTGCGTATGGAATTCGGTTCGATTTCGCAAATACCCCGATGCAACTGATGCTGGCTGCATCGGATAGCTTAGCCCCGTTTTTGCGTCGGCGTTTAGACGGAAACGGCATTCCGCGTTCAGCTGGGCGTGCGGACATATTTTGAAGTCTTCGCACACGATTTCCATCGCAAGCGAAAGCCTGTTTGCGCCTGTTGGTTTAAGACTGTGTGCGGTGGAAATGTTGTTTTAATTAAAATTTCACCACCCCAATAAGGAACCACACGCATACGCACACACACATACACAGTTGACACAAGCACCCACAGCCATTTGATCGATCAATTAGGAATATGAGGAATTTGTCTTGTTTTGGTGAGCGACAGCCGCCCGCAGAGCTTTACGAATTGCTTCCACGCATGGGTGACGCCTACTGGGATCTAGCCACAGTACGGCGGGTAATTTGTCCCGAAGCTGTATGCGTGAAATTCTACTCCTAAATAAGGATGCAGGAAGAGCTGGAATGATCCTCTATCTGTTTCTTCAGAATGAGGAACGCGAGATGAGATGCTGCTCAGGAATATTTAGAAATTATGGCTAAAGAGCTGAACCAGGTACAAACGAATAGTTTTAAATTGTTCTGATGGCGTTTGAAAAAATTGCCACATTGTTGTTTACAAATAACCAACTGTCAGTTTGGATCAGCTGTCACACTAGTTAGTAGTGGAATAGTATTATCAATCTGTTCGTGTCCGAATGCTTCGGGAAAAATGTATAGAAATTTGTTATTATAATTCCCATAGCAAACAAGCACTTTTTGATGTAATAAAAGAACTTTTAATTTACTGCAGCTTACTACTAAAAATGTCCATATCATTACACACGAAAATTACTCCTCCAAAAAACGCGTGTACCTACACGAAGAATTAAAATACTTGCGTTTTTGCTTTAATATATTCATTTCGCCACCTTTCGCCACTGTTATTGTACGTGAATTTATGAATTGTACCTGACGGCCAGGAGGCAGAGGCCCTTCTGCTCGGCAGCGTGAGTGCGCACACACACACTCCCGCATGTGGAGGAGAGAGGGAAACCAAGATATGATAAAGATGCATAAGAATATGCGCACACTTTGGCACGCAGCATTGGCGCCATCTCGTTTCCCCCGACACTGGATTACCTCCCGGCAGTGCCAGCGTCGTTTGCTGCCGAGCTGGGGTGAATGTTTTCATCTCATTTCACCGCCATTTGCGGCGATTATCCTTGTTTTGCGGGATAGGTGTGCCGTATATAAACATGTATTTACCGACGGGCGCGATACACGGCCACGGTGCGCGGGGAAAGCGAGCAACAGGGTGCGGAAAATATTACTAACTCTCGAATATTTGATAAGTTTCATTAAAAATACCAACCAAACATACCAGCGTCAGTATTTTTTGGTCGTTGCGTATCCATTCGTTGTGTGTCGTTTCGTCGTCGCCATCGTCGTCATAGTCATCATCGTCGACGTTGTTCTGTGATTGAGTGTAGCGCGTTTGTTACGGCGAGAAGGGCAGCCCATCCTCTGACTCCCCGGTGTGCCGTGGATGCTTCATGGAAAAATTGTTTTACGTTACATATTTGTGTCATATTTTCTGTGTCGTGCGGATTGGTTTGGTTTGGCTCCCAGTGCGACAGTTTCCGACGCACAATTGTGCATTTTTGGGAGAAACGGAAAAGTTATCCCGATGTGGTAAATCCCGGCATCGGATAATTCGGGATGAAGCAGGAGCGTTGTTTCGGAACATCATAAATTAATTATGGACATATTTCACTACCACTCTGTATGCATTTCCATTCGTAAAAAGACAGAAAGTAAATGATAGCTCCAGCTTTTGAAGACATATTACACGTGTCATCATTACCAGCGACGCGAGATGAGCTCTCCATGCGTCGATTTATTTTATTTTAAAGAAAATCTGCTCCTACATCGTGCATGGAACATCTCTTGAGAGCGAACCTTGATTGTGTTGTTAAAAAAACTCACACGATTCATGGAAATGAACTATTAGATATAAGCAAGTTATTAACTCCAACTATGTAAACGTAAAAAATGGCACACAAAAGATAACGACTTTCTCTACTGATGCAGTAGAACTCCAGCTTAGAAAACGCTTCTCGCTCGATGCAGACCGGTACAGCGGTTGAGGAATGTATTTACATTTTTATTTGCACCGAGTGAGCATTTCACATTTGCACGCTGCTCATAAATAATTGATCGCGTTTCTATGAATATGATGACACAGTTATTTATGCACATACACACGATATGATCATGTTGCCGGTGTCATCATCATGCGGCAAACACGGCGGAACGAATGAAACGTTCGCAGGAAACAGGAAAAGAAAAAACCGTCCATAAGGGTTCCCTCCGTTGCCTTCTGCGATAGGTGCCCGGTCGGTTCAATTGTTGTGACATTCACATTCACGATGACACTCTTTCAAACCGCTGGAGACGTGTCGCAGCGCGTGGCCTGCTTTGCAATTCAGTAGCTTTGGCGTATTATATATTTTTTTTGCTCTCCTACCCACTCGAACGGTTGCAGCACGAAATGATCCAGATCAGCGATGCATCCTGCAACTGCAACGGTGCTCTGAACCACATTTGGTGGATCCTTCGGTACGATCGACAGTGGCGAAAAAAAAGAGATCACCACCAACAGGTGGCAACCAGCAGACTCTCCAGTCGAAATGATGTTCAACGTTTTTTGTTGCGGTCAAATCGGCCGATCGGATCGACTTCATTGTTTTCGACCAGGGCTCAACCAGCACGGCCTTGTCGCGCGGCTTGTTTTATAAACATCTGTGTTTCAACGCACAATTTGCTGTCAAAACGATAAATATGCAATTGATGGAGTGCAGTTTTAAACGGTGTATAATTGGAGCGTTTTTTTTTATTGCTCTCCGCCCGTAAGGTCAAGATGGTATTGCTCACATCCGGATAGGTCAGATGCGCTTTGGGATCGATGTGTGCTACAGTAGCATTCAGCAAAAATCGAAAAAAAGCAGCCCTTATCGAGACATCTTTTGTCTAACTTTTAGTTCTTATGACGCATGATATTTACCGTCAGCACCCGCTGCTTTAGACCCTTCATCTATCGAACTGCCTCTGTTAGATAAACCACGTGGTATACAATTTCCTCCCAACACTAATCACAGTGCTAAAAGCCAAAATATAAATATTTCCAATCCCTTATTTACGACGGTATTGTTAGTGATCGATTCCTCGAAACCGGAGATCAACCAAACCGCCATAAACTAGACCAATTATCACGTAGGAAGAAACCGGGACCCCAAACCACTCCGGGGACCCGGCGTACAACCCGGTGGCCTCTGTCAGACGCGTTCTCCCACCAACGTAGTAGAGGTCCCGCGGGATCGAAAGATTATCGGAGCACGGGGTCGTAAACTACCGTCTGCGGTGGAGACCCGGGCAACTGTTTGTGGCCGTAAATTTGATGTTCATTTGCATTGGGTGGTGGTGGTTTTTTTTTCTCTCTCCCTCTCCGCTTTCGTTCGTCTGTATCATAATAATTTCCATCTCCTTGATTTATGAGCGCATCGAGACGCCGGTTTTCCGTGTGCCGATTGTTTTTCCTCTGCCGGATGACAAAATAACGTTTTTAGTAGTTTGTTGATATGGGCGCGTGTTGTGTGTACACAGTCGGTTTGTTTTTCCTTTCACCAAGAAGTGACTCCCCGTTGTGCCCTGCCCACCCCATCCCACCCGATGGTTCTATTTGTGGTGTGTATCGCACCGGAATTCCTCCCAGTGTGCCAGTAAGACGCACGCGAGGTAATTGTCACGTCTGCTTAAAAATAGCGAAACCCCGTGTGAGGGGCGATGGTGAGGCGGGTACTGTACGCGTCGCCGCATCAGAACATAAAACTACCCCAAAACCGCGTCACCGCGCTCGAAACCGACGTCTGGCCCCTGTGAAACGTTAGAAAAACAATGCACCGTTCGATGGTCGGCCGACCCAAACCGTGCCGACGCTGCATCCGACGCCATGCGGCTGCAATTTATGCCACGGTGAAAGTCAGCTGACGCTGCCGTGCGGGGAAACTCGCTTCCGATCGAGCTCAAACACGGGGCGAATTGATTGTTGGATAATTTTCCATCGCTTTCGCTGGGACGGGGGCCAGGCTCGGGCCCGATTACCAGCTATTTGTAGCCGAACCTTCCGGACCGGGACGATAGTAGAAGGAAATCTCGTTTATACCGATGCTTGAATGAATGGTTTTGCGGGCACGTGAGGCTAGCAGAAGTGGCTTACGTGTTCATCTGTCTCCACGCCGCCGATGGTGATGAAGATGAACGGCCCGCTTAACACTGAATTATGTTGACAGCACGTGGCGAGCGGCCCCGAAAACTGAACCAACAGCGCTCCTGGCCTCCCTCGGGAGGGTGACGAAATTAAAACACAATTAAAACATGACTGCAACCGATGCTATTAGCGTAATGCATGTGGGAAAACGAACAAATACAGTTGGAAGGGCTGATTGGACATTTTTGAACCGAAATATGGCATCAAAGTAGGCTGCTTAAAGTCCAATGGAAAAGAGCTTATTCTAGCAAACAGTTGGGCTGTTTATAAGGACACGTTTATTTCTTGTTATCGTTATTACTAACAGGTCTGATAGCACGAACATTTAACTATATCAAGCAATTATTTATGTAAAGAAAAAAGAATCCTTCTTCACTCACCTCGCCTCCATTAGCTCTCATTAAGTCCGGAACTGCATTAAAAGATATCCTCTGTCCGATGAGAATGTTGCCCAGAATCACTTGGTGGGAATTATTCACTGTTGCTTCAACTTTCGCCCGACGATCAATCCGCGCCAGACCACCGGCGGTGGGGTGAGGAGGGGGAGGGGGACCCCAGAGGCAAGCAATGTCGAACGGAATTCCTCGCATCCTTCCCCTCGGCGTGCCGGACGATCCGCGCGGTTATCCGTAGCGTCGGACGGCAGCACGGTCCGTCAGACGAAAAACGCGATCGATGCATTTTCTAATTTTACTATCATCGTAGCCCCGCCGTAGCCCTACGGATCGAATCCGGCGTTCGCGCTCAAACTACCACCAGAGCAGCTCAATGTTGTTGCCTCCAATCTATGCACCGCACACCATCAACACCCGGCACCCGGCTCGAAGGAGGTCAGAACGTGCTGGCAGAAAGTCCAACACTAAATATAGCGGAACGCGGGACGGACAAATCACATCACACGCCACGAGCAGGGCGTCTATCAATTCGGACGTGCGTCACTTTCTGCGGCCGGAAAGTGGTGAAAGTGAGCAGAAAAGTGCATTGTACGACGCTATTGTGTCGCGGGAAAGGCACATGAGCATTTCCCCCTTCCCCAACCCTTCTTCCCCCCCGGATCGGTATGCTGGGAAAAAGGGATTTTCCCGAGGTGGGCTCGTTTGTTTGGAAAGAGTGCAAGAATGCTCAGCTGATGTTGGTTTCTTGAGTTTTTTTTTTACTTTCATCGCATTAAATCTGGAAGCTACACGCACTCGCCTGTCCCGAAATAGGATTCTAGTGTAATCTAGTGTTGAGAAATGAAGCGTAATCAATTTATCAAACAAAATGAAAGATTGTTTGATGATACAAGTTGAGAAAAAAAAACTATGAGCTCATTATTTTAACACGATGAAATGTTTCTAATTACCATCACCAAATGGGGAGGGAAAATATCCTTAACCTCAACACAATCTCGAACCCACAGGGTAAGATCGCAGGAAGCAATCTAAGCAACCGAACGTAATTAATCAAATTAAATAATATGACAGAAACGTATGCGCTTTGGAGCAAAAAAGAGAGACGTGAAACGCCGGGAAAATAGTTAAAGGAAGCAGCAAAACTACACACAAAAAAAACGTGTCGGCAATAGATGAATCAAATACATAGTTGAGCATAGTGAGACAGATGTTCTAGAAGTTGTGGACATTTTTTTTACAATTCCAGCCGTTTTCGTTTTTCAATTTGGTTTTATACTTAAGACCTTTAGAATCTTTGTCCAAAAAATTCCAAAAAACTTTTCAAAAATACATTTCAAATAACCCACCCTGTATGTTGTTTGTAAGTGCTTCTTCAAAATAGTTTTATTCCATCTCTAATGCCCATCCTGACCATAGTTCAACGCCAGCTTTCTCGAGTCAGCTCGGCAGCGGAACGGAACCAGATGTGACATTCCTGCCCCGGGAACAAACCGAGCGTACTGTGCAGTGTCCCAGGCTGGCATATTTTTCATAACAACCCCAACGTCCAGAAATGACGAAAAAAGTAAACCTCTTCTTGGCGGCACGCATGGCGGAACGGCGTGACACAAAAAAACACACACGCTCCTCCCGATCAATCGATCCTTCGGTGCGTCGGTCCTGCGAACCGACCGGAATAGGAAAATCAGTACTCCTCTTCCTGCCTGCCTGGCTCTCGCTGATTGATGGTTGCCGCGCAGGCCCAACGGGCACGTCACAAACGCCGCGAATGCGCGAATCATTTCATTTGACATCGATTCCTAGAATGATTTTCCCGACTCGGCGGTAGCGGGCGGCATTCCCGACCGGTCGATTATCTTTCCACTCTCCGTCGCTCTCGTCTCGAGCTACGTCACGAATGCGTATCGGCATTCGCCGGGGATCAATAAAGTAATTACGGACCAGCACGCCGTAGCTTACGGCGCACCATCGGTGTATCGATAGTACCGATGCACCGGGAAAGTGACCGTACGTTAGGAGACGATGGGACAGACAAAGTTGCCGGTTGCCGGGTAGCGGATGGAAAAAGCTTATCCGCGGAAGCTTGCCTCCGATTATCTTCAATTAATCGTCGCTTAATGACTCATCCATCAGAACGTGTTTTTATGCTCCCTAACCACATCCCGATCGGCTATCCGTCCCGTTCCCATGGCAACCGGGTAGCTTGTGGTGTCCATTTGTTGTGTTGAGCCATTTAGAACAATGGTTTTTGCACATAATTTACCGATTCGATCGCGCTCCAACTGTTAGGGAACCGTTCTTCCCGAACCGATGGGAACGGGATTAACCCGGTTCTTCCCGGACGCAAAGCAATACCCGAGGAATGCTCACAACGGCGAGGGAAGTGAATGGATCTTTGCTAAAAATCAATGATTCTTCACTGCCAGAAAGGACTAAAACGAAACCCGTACAAAAAAAAAGCACATAACGCGCAGTCGATCAGGGTCGTTTCGGAAAGGATTTTCGACGTGTTTTTGTTTTATTTCAAGTTGTTTCTTTTCGGGTGGACTTCCCCGCCTCCTAGCCCGCCACGGTAGCGAGAGCGTGGGAAAGTGTTTGGGAAATTGCCGGCATTCTTGGTGAGCTTGTTTGAATTTTATTGCTACCCAATGGCGGGCGGCGTATCCGCAGTGTGTGACACGAGAACGAGCGATGTGGGGAATCCTTTTCGCGAATTAGTGAGAGTTTGTGAATTTGTGATTCAATTTGATAATCGTCCTCCTTCCGTGTAGTATCATGTCAAAGGGAAGAGATATATTAGTTCTCTCCGCTGCAGTCTAGGTGTAAGAAGAGGAAGGATTTATAAGTCACATCATCTTATTAGTTTTGTTTTCGATTAGCGAATGGTTTTCAATCTGATAATAGTTTTCCTGGACATAGATCTCTCCCAAAAAGATGTGGAAAGGTGCGCGATTACCAGTAACCTTACGAAGCTGACCGTATTTGGAAATGCTATAACTCGACCTGCTTATGCCTCTAGCACGCTTCTTTTTAGTGCCGATAATGTTCCTACTCGTTAGCGATTTTCTTATCGCAGATGGCTCCGTGTTAAGGACCAGGCAGACAAAAAACCCTCCCCTGTAACACACGACCTACACTCGACACACTATGGACAATTATTAATCCAGATGTTAGCCATCGATTCGGTGGAATTTAATGGCGTGAAACATCTTAATTGATGACCCACTGGAGCCGAAACTCACGACCTCGGAGGAAGCGCTCTGAGGTCTTACCGATTAGCCTTTTTGCTCCATCCTATTCTCTGGATTGCGATTCGATGCGATGCTCCTTCTTTCCTTCCTTTGAAGATTACCCCATGATCACTCAGACACGCACATGCCCTGAACAAATTCCCCGAAAGAAAGAATACGCCGCCTGGACAATACACCTATAACCACTGCACGTCTGATCATCGCTAAAAGGCACATCAGAAACGCATATCGGAGCGAAAAAGAGTCATCTGGCAGTGCCTCCGCAGCTTCCACAATGTCAACCCGAGAACAATTGAATCAGATAAGAGATGATCGTGTTAGATCTGAAGTATTACTACACACCTACAGCTGCTCCTCCCGCACCGGTGCGATGCAAGCAAGCATGAGCATGCGACGAGCTCCACCAGGTTTCGTACAGCAACCCAACCTGGGTGTAGAAAAAGCCACAAAGCCACGAAACCTCAGCTTTGCGAATCGTTATAAAACTGGTTTCGCTCCTACGTCCGGGCTTCTACCGAGTTCCCTTGCATCGAGCGGCACTTCCTTCCCATATTCAGTGCATTAATGGTATTCTTCTGGGGGTAGTGTTCCGAGAACAAAACCGACCGTGCAAGCAAGGGTAAATATTTTAATAAGACAAACCCCACCAAAGGTGGGTCCAAACTCCGCACATTCGCTCGCTCTCGCTCTTGCTCTCCCTCCGGATCGGTCTGGAGCAAGCTACTCGGGTCTTCTTGGCGGCTTTTGGCTAGTATTTTGTAATTATCTTCAACTATTTCTTCCCCCTCGCTCGTAGCTCGCAAACCAGAAAGCCTACCGGTGTGAAATCTTCGGCAAGATTCACCAGGACGACTGCGACTAAGATTATCATGTTGCTACTATCGCACCCAGGCTGCGGAGTACTGCCCGGAGTGGCCTGCTCTCCTTTTGCCCATACTGGTCCAGCAATCCTTTTGTACCTTTACCGACCGGGCTGGCTGCCAATCCGCTGCATCCGGATCGTGTGGTCGATAAGACGCCCGCTCGCACTGTTCTGCTCCTCCCTCCCCCCGGACGCCGAGGGGTTTTCTTTCCCGGGATTCCCGGGAAAAGTGGATTCCCTTTCTACTATCTCTTTGAACACACCGAGAATCTGCTGGGCCGGCGGAACCCGGCGGCAGCAGCAGCCAGCAGGCGAAGAAATCTTTATTGAAATTGTGTGTAAATTATTTGCCCCATCCTTTTGCGGGCCAGCAAATCCTGCCACCGGTGGGCACTAAAAACGGTAAATGCTAAAGATTTCTCAGATCCCTACGCTCTCTGGTCCCGGCCTCGTCTTCGCATTCATCAAAGCCACACCAGCGTGGGTATGGTGGCACCGGTGGCGAATGCAAAAGCGTACAAACGTAGTCAATGTTTTAATTTATAGACTCCGGCCTGTCTGCACCCACAGCGCGCCAAACCACATCGAATGCGGCAGCTGCATTCGATGCCCATTCGGGAGCCTAACGGGGAGGGGGGCCTGCCTATCCGATAGGCCAATGGTGAATTGCTGATGCAGTTCCGGATGCAGTTGTTGTCGCTGCCGTGCCGTGCGCCGTGCCTCAGTACATCAACATCAAACGCGTGCCTCAGGTGGATGCAGATATGGGTAGGTTTTAATTGAAAATCGAGCGCCCCGTGCCCGTTTGAAGCTGCTGCAGTAGAATTGGAATAGGAATTTCGGCGAGTTTTGTGTGTGTGTGTGTCGGGGTTTGTTTTTTTTTTTGTTATTTTCGTTCACCGCTTCGTTCGCGCGTTCGGTTCCATCGGGGAGTGTTGCAGTGCGCCTTCATTAACGGGCGGTGGTTTTGTGTAATTTCATTAGCTTCGTGCAGTGTTGCAGCAAATGGGGATAAATTAAATGCGGAAAGTCGCTTTTATGAGCCGTTCAGGCACAAATATCGAGATGGCTGTGAATATTCGGAAACGTACATATAAGTTAGGTTAACATTTTTTTGCGGTTCCCATTAAATTTGACAGCCTACTTCATGGCTGTCTATGTTAGATGCAAAAAATAAGTATAGAAACTCTTGCTCTTTCGACCATCTAGGTCTTCCTTTCTATTGGTCCAAAAAACTCCTCAAATCTCTGACAACTTCTCAATGATTGCTCGACATGCTCATAGATCTCAGCTAGAAAGCGCGAGTCCGATGGGAAATCGGTGCAAAAGCCTTCCCCATTTCAACAGGCAACGGAACGATTCCATCTCTCCACGCGGTCGTCTCGCGTTCAAGCCGCGATCCAACAGCTCGAGTTGATTGTCGGCATGATTCGGTCGGCGCTGAATTAACCTTTTCCCGCTGCCCCGCCGTTCCCGGCGGGAGATCAACGAGGTTCGGCTTTCGGCTTCGGACGGACCGGTATTCGCCTGCAATCAATTAATGTATCAATCAAAATGTAATAACACAAATTTATTGAATGCTTCGATACCGTCCGCGGAACGATGCCGGTGCGAACCAGAACGCACCGACGTTTCTAGCCCTCACGAGCGTTCGTTCGTTCCCCCGTCCGCGCACCACGCTGTTCAAGAGCTGCAATCAAATAAATTGATTATCGTTCAGCCCGTGTCCGGGGCTCAATCGGATCGTTTTGAAATAGCTGAAATATTAGCGCACGAGTGCGCTTTGTCACGGCGACACCTTAACGCCGGGGTCCTCGCGCCGGAAGCGCTGTCAGTTTCGAAATCGGCCGGCACGAAAGGCGCTCCGGTGTGAAGTGTAATTACGGCTCAGGTGACGGTATTTATGCTCCCCGAAGGCTGAAGTTTCCGATCCTGTCACTTTTTAATCCTTTGTAATCTCGTTCGTTGGATTTAATGTGTTTTTTTTTTGTTGTTGTTGCTGTAGCTACCAACGAGTAACGATTATCTTGGGAGATAATGGGCAGCTCGAAACTGCGAAAAATGATAGCAAGGTGTTTTTGTTGTGGACTTCTCAGGTGGTTCGAAGAAGTGTTTGAAGGAGATTGGAGATCGCAAAAAGTTAATATCAAATGAGTCGGAAAATAAACATTCCCTCATTGATGGATGGGACAAAATATATTCACAAAGATGATAGTTTTAGTTCAACAAACAAACAAAATAGAGATGAAAATAATTAAAAGGATTACATCATGTTTTAACTATAATTTACAATGACTCTGTGATTAAAGGGCATTTCCAAAAAAAAACTAAAAAAATTCTATCGAACAGTATCTGAGATCTCATAAACTCACTGTGTGTTTTCTTATGAACAACAATTAAAAAGACTCTTCAAAATTACCTCATAAAAACATATGAAACACATGAAAACAAATGAGACTCCATTTTGAACCATCCGGAAAGATGATTGAACAGTCGACAAATTGAAAAAGCGGCAAGCAAGCGGCTCAACGAGGCTCACCACTTTCTCAGGGTCCGTGTGCCGTGCGACCACAAACATTCCGCGCCAAAAATTCTGACCACGGTTTCGCGCTGCAAACCAGCAGGGCGACCAGCGGCAAGAACAAGCAGCAGGGCAGCATTACATCTAATGCCCAGCTCTCGCCCGGATTCATGGCGGCCGAACTTCAAACGGCCACAGGCGGCACAAAAGCCAAAAGCCGGACCTCACGGGGGCAAAGCGGTTCGTGACGCTACCTTTCCGTTCCGCCTTGCTCCTTGCTCACCTTGCTCGACTTGCACGATCGAATAGCGATCGCTTCAAAATCGCGCCCCAACCAATGGTGGATGGCTTCGAATCGTGCCGAAGAAACGACGACGGTAGGATGAGAGAGAAAGAAAACAAGGGAGAGAAGCATAACAACACTGTTTACACAGCCTTGCCCCAACTGGACCCCAAACCCCCGTTTAATGAGTTTCGCAGCCTCCGCCGCCGCTAGCATGCCCAACCGTTGAGATCTCCCCGCAAGTACTTCGGAATCATCGCTCCATGCCGAACTCGTCCTGCCCATTTAACGGTCCTGCTAAATTTGGTCGGCCATTTTTCCGTCCTTCCGACGATGGACCTTTCCGACGGACCAACCGATGGCCGAAGACGGCACCACAGGCGGAAGACGAACGACGACGACGACGGCGACGAAGAAGTGACGAAAAAGCGGCACAAATGAACCAACGATGCTACCTTCTCCAGTCGGTGTGCTTTCTTCCTTCGTGTGGGCCTTCCTCTTGCGGCGAACCGACCCATCGCTTATCATTAACATCTTCAATACCTCGATTCAATAAAGCACTCGGAAGGTATTTTGTAGCGGAAAATGGGGGGCCCCTTCTGGGCCGCAGAGGACGCGAACGAACCACTTCAAAAGGAATCCGTTTTCGCGAAAACCGCGAGATGCGGTACGATTTTTAATTTCACCCTTTTGCATCCCGGTTCGGGTCGTTGGGTTTCGATCGATTTAGTTGTTTTGCATTGTTGCAGGGGTACTCGTTTTTTTTTTTTCGAAGACAGCCCAATGAAGATACAAGATGCGGCACATACCCGCTTAAAATACTCCGCTACCAAGAGGGTTCCAAGAGGGCTCCAAGAGGGTTCCAAGAGCGTTTCGAGAAGGGCGACAAATGCGCTGCGCTAGTAGTTGATCGTTTTGTCCCATCGATTTGTTGATAGGTTGCCGTGTTCGACAATCAATTAGGGGTATGATGAAAAGATAAGTCACACCGACAGCTTGACCGAAAACAACAACCGCTCAAGAACCCATTACTCTCTACTCGGTGCGCTTCTCACACGGCGTCGAATCATTAATCCGGCCCGGCTTAAGCTGCCGTCAAGCCGGCTCACCCGACCGTGGGGATGATCGCGTGCTGCTTCAAAACAACAAATGAGCCTCATTTGCCATTCGCCGCCCCCTGTTTCGTTCGTTCGAGAAAGAGAGCGAGAGCGTGTTTATCTTGTTAATTCTAATCGAAACGGATGTACATCACTTACTCAGACACCTCCGGTGAAAGCGGCCTCCAAAACCGTGGCCTTCTTCGATCATATCGCCACCGTAAAATCTTTGACACCTCGTTGTCCCATCGTTCGCACGACACAGATGTTGCATGACGAGAAGCACGCGATCGTGCTTGGTGTGTCCAACGAACGAGGTCCCCAGCACAGCACCAGATCCTCACGCTGTGTGCGTCGGCATCATTATTTAATAGTCACACACGACGCAACACTTAATCTCGCCAGTCAACGCTTCGTGTCATGTTGGTTTATTTTTGTCAACTAACAGACCCTCACCGCCACCAATGTCGGGCTGTGTAATTGATCTGTGACGTGACGTTTCCCCATGTCTCACGTGTTCACACGCGCCATCTCTGGACTCTGGCGAACCTCAGTACTCGTAGTCGAAGTGACAAATTTACAAAACCATCGTACATGCGTGCATCCAGTAACGCGGAACACGTAAAACACGAGCTCGGTGTAAGTGATTTTAAGAGCGAAACCTCAAACGACTACCGTAAATTTGTCGGTCAAATATGATGGGAAATGGGAGCGCACATAATGATTATTTCCGATTTTATGTCACACGTGGTCCGCCATGCGTGCAGCGAAACAATAATGCAGACGGTTTAATTAGGTGCGTAGCGATCATTTCTGTGTGCTTTATGCCATGGGTCATCACAACAGGCAGGCCACCGCAGAAGAGTCCTGTATGATTCTCCAGAGAGATATGGCGCTATTAAAAAGAGCCGCAAGTATTAAATTACCGGTAAATATTTATCTCACTGACGCTTCTTTATTTGCATGGCTGTCACAACCAGCGCGTTAATATCATGTTGCAAAAAGTAGCATTCAAAACTTTAGGAGATCTTTATTTAAGCTCGCTGGACCGCGCTTGGATCTGGACCTGTTTCGACAACTCGTGCACTACCGTACTAAAGTCTTTCACCAAGTTCTTCAGCCAACACTTCTGCACACCATCTCGCGAAACTATGCTGTTCTCCGCCGCCAAACCCGCTCAAACTTATCAGACCGAACCGCCCCGGCATCGGTCCGGCCCCGGAGGCGGAAGTAATTGCCGTAATTAATTGTATTTTGATTAATTAACGATTAAAGTCAAATGCACTTTGTTCGGTCGGCTGGACTTTTGATGGAACTGGAACACGACGTCGGCACTCGCTGCAATGCAATCGATTTAATTACGCAATCACTACGGGCCGGCAAAAGCGCGGCTACGCCGATAACGCGTCCGATCGTGTCCACCTCAAACACCGGGGTGGGGTAACAAATCCCCTTTGATTTCTACCGACCACCCATCATGGGCTGTCGAATGTCTTGAGGAAACAATCAAAGCGTTTGCGCGCCCCGGGCCTGGATGGGAAAGTCTCCGGCACGGGTGGACACGGTCCAGAGAAGGCCCACGGGGTGCACAAACTTAACGAACGAACACACTTAACGCCGTAGCAATTAGTTCAAGCTCATTCCACCAGCCATCGTTACGCAGTGTTATAACTCGAGATGTGAAAGACTCCGCTCCCGGGAGTGGTCCAGCACTTGAATGAGGTGATTTATTCGCGCGTAAAACATTCGCACACTGGCTGGCCTAATTACTGTTATATCTGCATCTTCAAAGAGCCCACGGAAATGCCTTCGGTGAATCTGCACAAAAAAAAAATAATACACACTTTATCGCCATCTAAAGCCTCGCTCGAATCCAAAGATCCCACTGGAGCTATCCTTGCCAGTGTGGGAAATGGGGGGAATTGATAGGTGATTTATGCCCGGTACCAAATTTCTCCCACCCAATACGATGGTTCCGGAGAATATCCTCGGTCAGCTACTTGATACCGAGTCGCATAAATATCAATTAATAACCGATCGATCGCTCCGTGTGCATCGCTTTGTCTGTTGGTTTGTTTCGAGGTTCCACCCAGCGTTCCGCCCAACACTGTAAGGCTGGAAGGGAGTGGAAACCGGTGGAAGCTTTAAATTTATGACCCATTTGGAGTCGATTCATGTCCTCATTTAGTCACACGGTCGAGCCAAACGTAGCTACCACACGGGTGCGATGTCTTTTTTCGTGAATTTCTGTTCCCTTTTCGCGCGGGCTTCGTGGCTTGATGCGTTGAGGTTTAGGCTTATAAGGCCCGTGTGAAGAAGGGTGTATGTTTTATACCGAGTGGCTTAGAACAGCATCAACATTGCTGCCTTTGGTTTCGGTTGCGCCTGTCTACGTTCACCGTCCCCGGGGTCGACGCATCCTTACCATGGGTGGATGATTTATTAGAACACAACGAGGCACGGTGCCTAGATGCCGACCGAACGCATCGGTTCAAAGCCTCCGAAGGTATGGTTTGTTTGTTTTAGGCCTTCCGCGGTTTCTCGGACCTGGGCCCGTCTGCAGGAAGCCACGAAGGAGCAGGTTTCCGTGGAATAACCATAGACCAACGTTTATGATAATGACAAAACGAAACTTATTAGAAACACATGTCTCTAAATTAGACACGATCGACACGATCGATTCGATCACGGATGGTGCTTTGGAGAGGATATGGTATTGAAATCTGATGAATATTTTGATGATACAAAATAATATAAAAATGCTGTAATAATTGAACTAATTCAGTTATATTTTTTAACTATTCTAAGTTAGCTGTTGCTGGAAAATTTGTATTATCTGTCCAACTCATTACTTAATCTCAGTGCTCGTAAGAAAAATAAAGGGTTCTCGACGCTCTAACCTATGGCACAGCATGCCGATGGATTTTTCCTGGTAAATAGAAGTGGCGACATCATTTATCTTAACCCACCTCGTTCATCTTCGATGCTTTGTTTCTTATTCCAGTCTTAGGTCCGGCACTATCCTCTATCCCCGCCGCGTCCAATCGGTTTACTTCGATCGGTTCATTGATCTACAGATTCCAGATCGGACGCCGACGGTGATCTATTTCGGCGATAACACCGTGGTCAACGGAACTGACCGGGTTTGATCGGGACAGCGGCGCATTCGATTTCTTCGAAATCCGCTAGAAATGTTGCGCCCGATTCTAGGACTGTGCTCGCGAGTCACGGTGGACACGAAAGAAATATTTAAATTATGTAATTAATGATGTTTATGAATTTATTGACAATTCTCCTGGAATTTATTGATCGACTGCGGGTGGAGCACGAGAACTCTCGGCTAAGAGCTATAGAAGAGCGGATAGGACAGGTTTTGTGCTTGTAAGATACATAGTAATCGTTCACTTTCCTTTTTGGAGCTCCCCACGAAGGGACGATCCCAGCACGTGATTTATTTGGCGCTCCGACTGACACTGAGACCCGGTGCTGGCAACCGAGAGCTTCCCACCGTGCTGGTTGGCTTGATTGTTGTGAAATATTGCGCCGATAATTAAACAGCATAAACAGAGCACGAATGCAGATGGTACCGGCAAGGGCATCTCGTGCAACATATGTGACGATATTTATCTTTCCCGACGGTAGAGCTGTACTCAGGCGGGCAACCAAGTGTCCCTGTACCATCCTGCTGCTGGCGCCCGGAAACAAAGAAGAACGGCCTATTACAAGCACATCTTAGGCGGCCGACAAACGACAGAATTGATATCCAACTTGCTGCGCTGGTGATGCCTTCGTTTACGAAACCAACAGCTAAAAATAATCTAAGCGCTGTGGAAGCGATGCGAGAGCAATTCGTCATTGCCCCGAGTTGCTTCCCAAATTTGTGATTTATTTCCTCGAGACATGCTTTTGTCACTGATGCTGGTACCGACTACCGAAAAGTTATAGCATAGTTTTTAATTAGAGCCAAATGTGAATGAATATTAACGGTGCACCTTTTGAAGTTGTTTGCCGCAGCAGTGTGCTCTAAATTACTTCGAAACACGATCCACCTCTGTAGCCTAAAATCTTCCCAGGAACCTGTCCAGCTCTCTCAGTAAAAACAAACAAAAAACCTTGCTAGTTTCACGTTGTTGGAGCACAATCGATGAAATCAATAAGTCACCGAATCTTTCAACCGATCTTTCGTGTTTTCTGTCTCCTAAAGTAAAGTTAAAGCTTGTCGAACGGGCTTCGATTTACGGGGGAGCGCATTTTAAATCTGTGCCACAGATAAAAACGCTACCCTCATCATGGGTCTTGTGCGCTTTGTGTGGATCCGTTCGGTGCAACAAAGATAAGGCAGAGCGCAGTCCCAGTTCCTTCCGATTAGCGTGCCTGATGTGAGCCACAGCATATCGCGCATAGTCTAATGAGGTAGCACCAGACAATCGGGGCCTTTTCGCTCGTCTGTTCGCAGTGGAATCGTTCCTAAGCGAAGGAGGTAGTAAGCCACAGCGCAGAAAAGGTTGTGTTGTTGTTTATGAGCGGCCTGATGTTTCCATGGAAAAGCGTAGCGCTAATAAATCGTTCGAAAACGAGAATAGATAACCAATTGTCGGGAGGCATAAGACAGGCACATTAATTTAAATCAGTTGCGCCTGTCAGCTGGACAATGTCAACGGTAGCCAAATGTCATCCTGCTGTCAAACCGAAGTTTGTTTGTTTACATACGCAACAATTGCATCACCGCCGTTTGAATTCAGTTATAAGTTTTAGCTAATTAAAAAAAATTATTCATAAGTGCTTTAGATCTAGAATGAATCATAACCAAGCGGTGGTGTCACATATTCGTGAGCATACGTTCTTGCAGCAAGTCGTGCAAACAATAGATGTCTAGCCGTATTATGTAGCAGTCCGGCGCATTAGAAAACCAACATGCTACCTCAACAACCAATCGTAGTAGCCAATTGAAACGATAGACAAAAAAAAACAGAAACAACACTCGATAAAAAAACCGTTCGAATCGATACTTATCGTCGTCACGTTGTTATTTATTGCAAATCGACGGACGGGAATTATATTTTCGGCATTTTTCGTAGTAATTTTTCTCGTTTTCGCACGGTCAATTAAACGGGGCACAACAGCAACACAACCATTTGCCGAACATCAGACCCCGAGAAACGTCTGCGAACAGGAAGGGTAAAGAGTCGCCTGCTCGTGATACCGAGCGAGGAAAACAGATGAAAGGTAAGGAGCGACTAAACCATCCACGAAAAAAACCTTCTCTTGAAGAAGTCCTTCCTTCATTTGTATCTTTGTAGGTTTCAACTTCTCCCGGTTCCGGATGATGGAGGTGGAGCGGAAAGCAACGACGTTGTTCGAAGCGGTCTCTAAAAAGGCTGCGACTTTTCCCACACTCTTACCTCGCCAGAGCGTACGCCGTGGATGGACATGGTTTTTGGATGGAGAGCGTAAAAAGGCAGGCAAAAAAGATCGAACGCGATCCCGTGCGAAGGTGTCCCGCATTTGGGACACTTTGAGCAAACGCCGTTCGCGAAAAAAGAAAAACACACACACGCACAGCTCCACCGATAAATAGATAGTGAGAAAGATTGTGCCCGCGCGAACACGATGGAAACGAAGCGTCCCGGAGCGACGATACATCGGAGTCCCATTGTGTCACCGGGAGTTGCCCTTACGTCTTGTTGACCTTGTCGTGGCTAGTTCGCATCGAGCGCGATCGCTATTTAACGCGTTCGATGGAGGAAAGCGTGCAAGTTGAAAGAGTTTTGCCGCGCTGCATAACGAAACGAGAGTCATTTTACACTGTGAAGTTGCACTTGGAGGAAGAAGGAAGACTGTTCCGAAGGAAGAAGGATCGCGGACGCATTAATTAAAATATGTAAAATTTTAATTGCTACAAACGGTTGAGGTGTGTGCCACAGGTAGGTGTGAAGTGTCGTTAATGTTGTTGTGTGTATAAGGTGTTATCCTGATGAGGTATATATGGGTCTTTTATTAAATGTATGATTTTGAGTCTTTAAACATTAACATAGTGCTCATAAATGCTCACTTACCTGCCGATTGAATTCTCCTACTTCATAAATATCTCTAAAACATGAAGCTAAAACCGACGATCCAAGCACTTACAAATACCCAACGCAGAAGATTGCTCGAAGCTGCCTCCTCCGCGTCCAAAAACCTCACAGGCCAACGTGCAGGAGCGCGCGCACGCTCACGATGGGGAAGGTATTCGAAAAATGTTATCCTGCTGCGTTTTTTCCACTCATCGTGCGCGTCACGATTATTGATATTTACAAGCGCCTTGTCGCGCGCTCTTAAAAACGCTGCCCTAAGAACTTGAACGCTGCGAAAGATCCGGCGGTGGCTAACAGACGTTGTACCTCGGCCAGTTAAAAAACCAACCGCCAATGCGTAGGCCACAATCAATCAATATCATCTTCCGACGCCGTCGCTGGTCAGGTCCGCGGCCCACGATGATTAATCTAATGTTGTCTCACGGAGACAGCGCCCGCTTAGAAGATCCAACAGCAACCAGCATACCACGACGCGCACGCAGGATTGTTTCAGCGCTTGACTGCTCTTGAAATTCTACCGAAAAAAAATTGAGATCTTACGCCCGTTCGTGGTGACTTCGTCAACTTCTCCCGGACGCTATGTGGTCGGTATCTGGTTCGGAAAGGCGTTCCGCACATACCAGAACATTCATTCGTTTCTAGCAGCAGCTTCAAACGTTCTAGCTGGACACCGTCTGGGTTTCGTTTTTAATCGTCTTCGATTAATAACCATAATCGATAATTGGTTCGAACTTCCTCCATAAAACTAATGGTCGACGATTAGCGCACCGTTTTGTTTGTAGTGCTGGTTCTCTCGCGAAAACCTGTCTACCGTATCCACGACCTCCGTTGACCAGCCAAGCAACACACATTCCATAATCCATCCCGACCCCAAAACGCCACAGCCCACAGCTGGCAACGTATGTCACGTCCTCCGTGCCGGGGCGAAGGATTGATATTTGGCAAGATAATTCAAAGATTCGGCGGCATCTCTTAATCTCGCACTGCGCCAACATGATAAATATGAGTGGAAAGCGCGCACGCAGGAACGTGCGAAGGCGCTCGGCATATCGCGGGCTTCACCGTTGCTGGCGGCTTGTGGAATGGCTTCGGAAACATTCTACACATCCCGTCTGTTCCGCTTTTCGGGCGGCTTACTTAATGATGTCAATTAATGGGTGAAATATTGAAGTGATTTTAAAAACCCGTGTCATGCGGATTGTGTTAGCAACGATGCGGGAGACAGCGAGGATCTTCCAGAACTCGGGAATGTGTTTCCCACGATATGATGATGGTGTACGAGGGCTGTCCAGGTTTTATCCACGCGTGTTTAGTACGGAGTCGAAATCTTTGATTGTATCAAAGTGAATCGAGTGATGTGTTATGTAATGTGTTGGATTCGATGTGGGCTATTAGCTGCGTACTGTATAAATGACGCAGCCAGATTGATGTTTGTTACCATGGTAACCATCTAGCAGACATGGTCACAGCAATATTCACTGGCGTTCAGTTTCACTCCGGCCATTTCTAACCAGACGGTCAGGTGCTTCAGTTCTACTTACGTAAGAAACGAGTGGCGAAATTGGTGCAAGAAACACATTCATATAATAATCATCCAAAATGATTGGAATCAAGGCTCGTAAACCTCTTGGTGGTAAGTAATTCGTATTTCTACGATTCTCCCGGAAAATTGAATGTTATCTTGTCGTAATACTTTTTTGCAGATATCGACGTAAATCAAAGTCGCGCAAATGTGATTGCGTCAAAAAAGAACGCAAATGTTTCCTTGGCGTTTAAGGTGTTTGCGGATGGTGAGACAATAGTCCAGAAGAAGAACTCTTCCAAAGATTCTCAACCGTCGGCAGTGGACAAAACCCACCAGAAATGTCGCAACAGCAACGTACTTGATGATGTTAAAGATGATTGTAAATCATTCAGCATTGGTAAGCGAGATCCCGTTTCGGTTGCTGACGTAACAACAAGCAAGCAAGCGTCTGACGAAGAGCGTATTACGCAACAGCTTGCTATGATGCTTTTCGAAACGTTGGAGAAAAAACCACAAGCGGAAGTTAATTCGCCTAAGTTAATTGTATGCGACGAAAAGCCTGTCGTTAAATCAAAACTAAATGTAGAGGCGAAAGAATGGTACTCTACGTCCGGTGTAGCTACAAACAAAATAGCGGATGAAATCATTTCATCCAACCAACGTTTCAAAACGGTGTTCCCAAACGCAAAGGAATATCCACTGTTTGGCGAATTACAAGCGACCGCCACCCATTCGAATGGGTTATTTTCTACTCCTACGCATGGTCGAAAAATCACTGGACGCCCCGTTACACCAACCCTTCGTACTTCACCGCTGCGACCCTCAACACCTGCTACCATTTTAAGCGAGTTGGATGATCGTTCCGCCGAAATTCAACGCTTCCTAAGATACAAGGAAGCACGCCGTCAGAAAGCGATTGAAGCGATGCGCGTCGAGCAAGAAAGACAGACGCGCCGGGTGGAAATGCTGAGCAAAGCTGAAAATGCAACGGGTGTTCGTTCCAGCAGCGTGAAGGAATCATCGCTACCAGGTGATATATATGCCGCTCGAACCCAGTATGGCAACAGGAAGTATCAACGCAAACCTATCGTCGTCCGTGATCCATCGACGAGTGTGACGGAGATAGTACGTTCCCAGAGTGGATGTACTAATTTGTATCCAACCGAACCGTTCCTCCCGATACGTTATCAACCGGAAGATATTTTGAATCTTAACTATTTAAAAAAGGATACCAAACCAAAGGCAGAGTATGTCGCAGAAGAGGATGATATATTTAGCAACTTAGGATACTTCATGTGTGAATAATGCGTTTTTTTTTTCATTCATAGTGTTAAGAAAATTCAAGAAAAGCCGAAGAAGCGATTCTGAATGCCGAGCATGAGTAGGGAATGAACGCAATGGTTTGGAGCAATGACCCTTACAGGAAATTCGTGCGAAAGAATGCGAAACCACCATATTTGGGGTTCGTTTGTTTGTTAATTGAGATTACACACATATTAGCGTATCTAATTATTATTGAAAAATACATTACTTTAATGTTTTAATCCATAGCGTTCGGTTTATGAAGTCCGTATGTTGTGTTTGCTTCGTCACAATATGACAACAAAAAATTTCTATACCTACGCTGGAGTCATCATGTCTATCGTCGTGATACCGTGGGAAGATACCATTCGCAGAAGACGTCTTGCTGTCTGGGTGTGTAGGATTTTTGTTCACTCTATATCATTCATGTGTCTCTTTCTAACGCACTATAGATTTCGCCTAATGGCATACTAATCCGATCACAATCCGCAAGCGCCTATAAGTTTACATGAGAATGCGCAGGGCACAACATACATCATCCAGCGGCGCACTCCATTAGCAGCAAGCGTGCAAATAAAACGGCGAGTGGAATTTGGTTCTAAGGAATGCATCAGCAAGCAACTTGCTCTGTTGGATAAATTTGCAAAAAAAAGGTTACAAATAAATAGTTTAACCGAGGAGACATGCTCATTTTCACCCAGTCAGAATCGGGTTGGGTGTCATCCGCGAGCATTAGAAGCATATCGGCTATGATAAATGGGCATCACGGGCCAACGAATGCACACATGTGGTGGACATCCAACCCGAATCCGTCCGATGCATGCGAAGGAAATCCCCTGGGGGTCTTGTAAAGCCTTCCAGAGATCTTGACGTACTAGCGCTAATTGTCAAACAGTGAATTATCTCATACAGACAGGAATGCACAAGCTCATGTTCAGTTGACGTGTGATGTGATAATTTTTGCACACATTATCACCCTTTTATTACGGTATGTAGCAATGATTCCCAAAAATGCACCACATTAAAATCCATCAGCTAATCCCGGTTTCTTCTCAGATTGTGCGGCTGCAGTAGCGCATTCAGCGTTCATATGGCAGACAACGTCCCGGAAGCTCGTTGTCTTGGTGAACTACTACAACTCGAAGGGACTCTTTATGCATAATGCGACCAATTTTTTCTCCGATTTTCGTTTTCTATCGGACTACTGTGCTGCTTCCTGCTTCCTGTGACGAATACCACCACCGTAACGACGCAACTCCCAACAGGATGGGACGATTTGGGTCGTTCGCAAGCACGCATGCATGCATCGACGACACGACGCGACCATAATTAACATGTTTTGGGCAATAAATCAGTTTTTCTGACATCTGACAACGCATTACACTTTATCAATTAAACGAGTATTAATTTATATGGGAATGTGGTTTTCAGGGATGCTGCTGCTACCGCTGCATCCTGTGAGTTTGTTTTTTTTTGGTTTCATACGAGGCCCATTTATTTTTTTTTTTTTTCATGCTCGAGTGCGCTTTTCGGGATCGATTTTCGACCCGGCGCTGGGAACGATGGGATGAGATAGAGGAACACAACAAACCAACCTGCCAGCATAGGTCCACAGGTCCAGTGGCAGCAGTGGATGATTAATGGGCGGATGAAAGGTCGGTCCTGGTCCTTTTCGAAGGCTGTTCCGTTTAATTGGAACTAGGCTAGGCTGTGAGATTGAGATGCGGTGCAGAAGTGGCGCTTGAGTGTCGTGACAGAAACACTGTGTTTGTCTTGTGTACCACATGCGGAAGAGATGTTCCAACGCGTTTATACAATTTGAAATATTATGTCAGCATAGCTTCGGAACGATCGACCTGGTAATATCAGCAGAACGATGCCGGACAGTCAGGGCAGTGTTCGGATAATTCAATTGAGAGCACGCAACTGCATGAAATTGTCAATTTCCAAATGTCTTTTTCATTTATTTCTCGTTCTCATATACTTGCACATTTTGGGATGAGAGTGATAATTGTGTTTATGTGTTTTTTTTGTATATTTATATATAGTTTGTGTTGCGTGAAGGTTTAAGTTCGAGTGTGTGCTGTACGCCGATATCGTCATTGTTTGCCTAGATCCGCTTCTCCCGTAGTCATTGGATTCAGATGAAGTCCAACAATACTAGCTTACCTCTCATCTCAACTTATCAGAGACCGCGAGGGAGAAGGATCTGCTAGTGTGTTTTTTTATCATTTACAATTAAAATAACTAAACACCGCCTAGGTCTATCTTACCTTCTTCCCTAACAACGGTATCTAAGGGTGTATTTGTGCGTTTTGTGAGAGAGTGTGTGTGTGTGTGCGTGAGAGACAGTTTTTTAAACATACACCATTCGCACTAGCGTCGTTCGCATGATCGCCTTGATTATTTCAATTCAATTTGCAAATGAATTGGTTCGTACAACTATTCACAGGTAATATATGCACTCTTTGTATGTACGGTCACGTTTCCGTTCAGTATTTTTATCTCATGTTTATCCCTCTCCCTCTTTTCCGCTCTCTTACAGTTTTTACAAGTGTAATGCAAGGTTAAGCCATTTTAGGAGGTGCAAAAAAGTACGATTTAGTCAAGTTTCATCTACCGATGTAAAAAAAAGGTTTTTAAAAACATTAATAAACTTCCTGTCAGCTGTTTAACTCAACACATCTGTTCGAAGGGCAACAGGTAAAGTAACACAAGCGCACACACACACACACACATACACTCACACCTTCGTGAAAAACACGTGCCCATTTTTACGCACATTTTGGTTTTGTTTGCTTTTTGCGTGGTGTGGTTTTTCCCTTTCCCAACCACTACACGCTTTTCGCACTACTGTCTTTTCAACTTATTTTCATGATCGAGCTCGGTTCGGTTTTGATTATACATTTCGGTTCGGCTTTCGCCACTATGTACTCACTATTAGCGCATGATCCTTGCCGAGAAGAGTTCGGTTCCCGGTCGGAGCCGACTTTTGTTTAACTTTTTTTTTCTCCCGCCAGGCGTTTTGCGTGCACGAAACGAGCCGCGCTGCTCGCATTAGCTTAATGTTTTTTTTTTCTCGCGATTCTATCATTTTATACTCTACTACTGTACAAAAAAAGGAAGGAGCGGCTCCCCAAATCCCCGTGACGCTGGAAATATAAAACTAGCACAAGTGACCGTGGCTTGGCTGTTCTTCAGTTCTGGTCTGGTCCAAAAAGTACTGTTTTGCATTTTTCTTCACGTCCATGCCCGCCTGCTTTGTTTGATGCGAGCTGTTCTGTCAAACCACTGCTTTGTGCGGTTTTCTTCGTTCGCTTGTACCAGAAACCGGCGATTTTTGCTTCTTACAGAGTATAACGTACGTCTTTGTATAATTTGCCTGTGTTGTAGGTGTGGGTATGCCAAAAGCTTACTGCGGGCTTCGTAGGTTGATGCAACCATTGCACTTTGACTATCTAGAACCAGTACAGATCCTTAGACGATTCCTGTACTTGTGCTTCTAATCCTGAAACGAAAGTAAATTGAAAGACCAAAATGATTAATTGGTGAAAATAGAAGTTCAAAAGAGAAAGGAAATTTTGTTCACGTAGCTACTACGAAATTTAGTAAACCCTCTCAAAGAGTGTAGCTTTTTATGGAAATTTGTGGAAACTTCCCATCCACATCTTTGAATTTGCTTACATAATTATAACAACGTATTCAAATATGCCCATCTTGAAATTTAACAAAAAAGTTTCATAAAACTCCCCATACCTGGCAGTAATGAATATTTTTACCATCATCCTGGGCAAAAACGGAGACCGAAATGTTGCCACAACCAACAATCTTCATTTCCAGCGCACGCAAAATTTCCAAATGAAATCTCATTTATCACGGCCACAAAAAGGCGTTGAATTTATGCAAACCGAGCGCGTTTTGTTTGAAATATACCGCCGGCGCGTGCATTTCGGTTCGACTCGGTCATTTCCGTGGTCCATCAAAATAATTTTTCCATCAAACGAAAAACGGAAAAGAAAATCTCATTTCGGCGCCCCCACCAGCAGTACGCAACCGCGTGGGAGGCGAAAGAAAAATTGAGAAAAATTCCTCATTCTCCAAGTAGTTTAATTTGATGTGCGCGTCCATTTCCCCATGCGTTGCTGTCAGTTTCTTGAGCGCTCCCTCCCGAAAACGAGGCCATTCATGCGCCCGAAATTCGTTCCCTTATTATTTGGTTCTAAATTGCAGCAATTATTCATTTTGAATATAGAACGCCGGCGCAACACGGTTTGATATCAAAGGTTCCACTGTTCGAGGCGCACGCGAGCACAAAGAGGGTAATGAATTTAGTAAATGGAATATTTGCCGCTAGGCGGCTGCCTGGCACCCCTCTTGGTGCAGTGCGAAAAAAGCGAAACAGTACCCCAGCCTAATCCTAACCTAAGGCTTTGATGCTTTCTTCAAGCGGCAAAAGTGTACCTCTCGAAGACATGGTGACATTCTAGGGCTACAGTGCTCACCGGGAAAGTATCGGATAGTTCTGTGCAAAGATTTATCGGCACCAGAAGTCACAATTTACAGTGTAGGAACCTCTGCACTTCTGCTTTTTTTGTATTTGTTGTTTTCTTTGTTTTTGGTTGGTGCCTTTTGCCCTTTTGCTGCGGTCAGCCGGAGCGCAAACAACAACGCCACAACAACCAGAAGCATGGGTAAAGCGCAGCGGGCGCGTAAATGGGAAGAAATAAATAATTTCCGTCCGCTTGGTCGACCAATTGCGGACGGCGTCTCGTCTCGGTGGTGTTTGCCGAAGACACGCCCCACGAAGGCCACCGGAGGAGGGATAGGATATATGTACACGTTTTTGGCGCATAAATATATGCGGTCCGGGGTGCAGCCAGCATAAACGGAAGGGTCGACCGCGTGAGCCGCATACGGGGAGCCGCAATTTGGTGCTTAAGTGTAAAGGAGTGTAAAGCTTCACAGTAGGAGAACCCCACAGTGGTAATAAAAAACATTTTATCTAGTAAAAACATATAGGTTTACGAAAAAGCAAATCAAACTCAACTATAGCTTTGTCCACCAAATTGATAAAAGAAATACGTTCTAAGAAGCGCCATCTGTTGGAAAAACATCCTAAGTAGCTTGACATCCTCAGTAGCAGAAACAAACCATCGGATATAAATCAAACCACTGCACTGCGAACTCTTCGCCAAAAAGTGTAAGCACATGATACAACTTCTTTAATTAGAACAATTTATGGCTATTCAATTGTTGCTAAGGCTCTTGTTTTGAAAGCACAAAGTAGCAAAATATTTCTTCTTCGCCTTGGGAGCCACAAAATGTACGTAATTTATGGACGTCCTTCGAGGGCAATCGATGCGGTGTCGCAAAAGAGCAGCATAGTTGTGAGACGTGACCATATCGTCACCGTACGGTGGGTTTTCATTACTTTTCCAGCCAAGTGCTACGCGTGTGCCCCACCGACCACACATGTTAACCGGGAATGCTTATCCGACGATGTGTGTGAATAGCTTACAAATCATCCCACACACAGCAGCTGTTCCGACGCATGGAAACGATAATATCATACGCATATAAAGCACATCCTTGCCAGCGAAGGATGTGGACCGTTTTCCCGATACACAAAGCACATTGTCCTTTTTCGCAAACGGCAACAGGACGGTGGAGTTAGCAGGAAGCAACTCCAAAACCGGGCATCACCAGGGACAGTTTTACTCTTCACCACTCGAAAAGGACGACCGCTTTGCGCTTGCTTCTCGACACAACACACGATACTGGTCAAAGAACTTGCCTGAGCTTGATACAGCGGGGAGAAGGGGCGGGAAGTTTTCTTTCATGTGTCACATAAATTTTCCTTCCTCCCTTTACGCACACACACACACACACACACATGACAACAACAACATGGGCAAACTACCCGTCCGTCTGAGTCATGTGCCGCATTGCGTTCGTTTTACATGCAGAAAACTTTCCTCAACGGAACCGTTCCCGCTCTTGACTTGTCTCGTTGGCAGCAACGCGTTTGGGTGGAGGATGTGGAAGGATATATGAGTTTCCCGGATAATCCCTTTTTCACGTACACCAAGAAGGACCCCCCCATTCCCTTCCCTTCCCTCGCTATATGTCCTTTTACTTTGCATCCGGGTCAAAGTTTATACATGACGGACGCGCAAAAGGAAAATGCAATTATTTATGTCGCCCTCCGCGTGCCCCGTGTCCCAACGACGTCCCCCCAAAAAGGACCATCACGACCGTGGCCGGGTCGGTTCTCAAAGGACAAACTTTAGATCAAACGAGACACACACACGGTGCGCTTGCTCGTTGGTAATAGCCTAGTACTGCGCTAGATACGACGGTCGGGAGAATTCATGCATATGTGTTCCGGAGTCCGGCGTGTATCGTTACCGGTGCGGGCTACCGGTTGACATGGGGACAAAAACTTTGGCACCTGTCCCCGCTGTCAACAGTGTAGTGCAGACTTTAACACGAAGATGTCCATCGACTGACGGGAAACAATATTTTAAATGCATTGTGTGCAACCTTTAACGAACCTTTCATTAGCCTTTTCTTGATAAAGCATCATAACTTAATAAGCATTTTGTTCTCCCTTTTTCTTCCTCTCTTTCTTGCTTTTCTCTTCTCTTGCAGAAGCCGCTTCACCCGTCAAACTGATAAGTAGGCGCTGATTTTTTTTCAGCTTCTTTTCTCATCTACTTTTCTGACTGTTTAGCAGTTTTATCGGCTGTCAACAGAAGATTACCTGTCACTTTATCTTTCCGCGGTGTGCGTGTGTGTGTCCGTCGAATGCGGGCATACAAGTTAACACTGGCCGCATGCCATCCATCATAATGACGGCCAATCATACATCCCGAATCCGACCGCCAGCCAGAATCGACAGGGCTCCACCAGAAAAATGAAACCCGAACGATCTCCTCAAAGCGAATGCCGCACCGACAAACGCCGAAAAAACGCGTCGGTAAATTCATGTCCTACGTCCGCGCGCGCCCTTCCCCTCTCGTTGGTGCTGTTCTAATCATGCCGATAAACCCATACGCCAGCCCGGGAACGGACGCAGCAGCAGCGCCAAAGCATTTATGATAATTTATGATGGAAAAAAGCGCTCGGATGTTATGTTTGATTTGATGATCCCGTCGTGTTGTGTTTTTGATACCGTGCGCGCAACGACATCTGACGGGTCCGGTTCGGAGATCCTCGGCGGCCCTCCTCCCATCCGCTATTATCGATTAGGTTCTAGCTGTTGCGGCCGCTCTCGCACTCTAATGTGCCCTCTCGGTGACGAAAACGGCAAAGCAAATGCATTCCAAAGCCCAATTTCGCTCGCCACATTTTCGGTTCGTTCGTGTGCGCTACAAGAACACACGGCGGCGGCGATGGGGGAGGGAACAAAACGGACAAAAAGAAAACACCAGTAGCGGCGTAGATGTCATCTGAAAATCTGTCGCGATCGACAACAAGCGAACGACAAAACGTCGACGATGACTCCCGGTGACATTCCTTCGATTCGGCTGCTGCTGCTACAGCGTGGACCATCACAGACCCCCTCCCTGATGAGGATATGTTCGTGTTCGCGCACTTTTCGGCGTAAGAGCGTTCGCGCGCGCGTTTCTTCGTAGCGAGAGTGTATCCAATACATACAAAAAAACACACACACACACACTGGCACCAACACATTTCGCTTCTTTTTCGGAGTGATAGCTACCGCCTCACCAGTGCCTCGGGAGCTGGGCGAGCTGCTTTTAGTTGCTGCTGCTTTTGTTAGCTCCCGTAGTCGCCCCCGGCCTGTTTCAAATCGCATTCCACGCATTCCACTGCCAGATTCGGCACTAAACGTGTATCGGAAGCTACTGGGCAAACGAGCGAAACGTGCGTGCGTGTGTGTTGGCGTGGATGTGGATCAAAAATAAGAAGCACCGCGCTGTGTTTGTACTCTCGGGAAAAAACGCGATAGCTAAATACAAGCCCGCATTCCCTTTGATCGCTGTACGCGCGAGCCGGGTTATGGTTGCGGAGTGCATTAGAATAAGAATTCGGATGGTTCAATTTAACAAATATCTGGATCCGAAGGGTAAACGTGCGAGTTGTTTAGAAAAATTGAGCGCTTGAAGATTGACAGTAGCCTAGCTAAGAGCTAACCATATCAAAGTTTAGTATACCGCACATAAGTAACTGCCAGGATTTATTCGAAAAAAAAAAACAATATAATCATCTTATGAAACTTCATACAGAAACCGATTAGAAGCAATAACGCAAGTACCGCCGGTTCTTTCTAACTTACTACTCCAACTCGATAAAAGATCTTATCGGCAACACGATGCTCCATGGTTTAAAAAATACACACATCTTCAGACAGAGTAACAATCTATCTCCATCTAAATCTCTATGATACTAGTCCCTTTACCGACGAAATCCGGAATAGAATCGGAATGCTCCACGGCTACGATGTGCCGACACAACCGACTAAAGAACAAAGCACAAATTGCCGTCGGAATGTCCGACGGCACACAGGGCAGCCCTAGCAGAGCGTTGTGTTAAAGGGCCACAGACGAAAAAAAAAAACACGATCGGAAGGAGCGGAAAATGGTACGGATGAAGTGACTCGATGGTGAGTTGGTAGATGGGTTTGGGAACTGCATCAAAATGGAAGATTCCAGCGGGATGGTTGTTAGAAATTAACCGACTAAACGCTTCGCTCGTGACTGCAGCCGGTTGTTTGAAACAGACCGATGCATCGTAGTACGCTATGGAGCGATGAGGAGTTTTCGTTTTTTCGTTTTGGAAGAAACGTCACACTGAACACGCTTGGTACTAGATTATAGCTTTGTATAGTAGCGCGATGCGTCATACTAACCTGCCATCGTTGGATAGCTCGTGTAGGCGGCCGCACTCTCTAACGCGTGTGCCGTCTGTTGGTCGTGGTGTAACCTGCAAATGAAAATACATTACGTGTTATTAATGACTGCAACTCTTCCGAAGCGCTGGTAACACTCGTTCGAGCTCTCCATGGCAACGCCGCGTAGCAACCGATGCGCTCCGGAAAGAAAACTGCTGCATTTCAGTGCAATTGCTCACCTGGACGTGTGTCCGTACTGCTGGGGTAACCTCAGTAAGCTGCCATATTGGGCCATGTTGTGATGGTACGCGTGGGCGTGTGCGGCATGCGCATGGGCAGCGTGTGCGTACGAGCCGTAGTGTGCCGCATGCCACGGATCCGTCGAATAGCCACCGTCGGTGGAGTAGAGGTCGGAAACCTGGCGAGAAGCAAACATACCATCATCAGTTTCCCGTCGGAGGAAGCGACACTGACGGTCTAATGTAGCCAGAAACGCAGAAACTTACCTGATGATGCGTTGGGGCAGGTGTGGGTGGAACGTAGTTGCTGTTCCAGAACGAGGGAGGGAAGTTTCTACTGGACATCGAACTATATCCTGCTGAAACGAAACGGCCACGCGCGTGAGCAAGAAGCGGCATTAGTTGATTGAAACGTTTTTAAGCAGACGCACACATTCTAGATGACGGCGGCCATCGAGAGAGTTTTGAAATTCCTAATCCACCCGGGGGCGTAGGCTAGGAGAATGTAACAAATGGAAGAATGTAACCTCAAAAACTGTAATGGACTTGAATCTCCGCAACCTGATCAACCCAAACGTTTTATTTTATTTTGCGAACACTAGCCAAACCGCTGCACTATGTTGCACTTTGTATGCAGCTCGGAATATAAACATAATTACAAACGAGCTTCCCCGCCTTGGCGAGAACAGTTGATCCTGCGTCTGTAACCTGTTCAACAACTTCACATCCGGACCGAATCATCGACCATTCCCTTTCGCGGTCATCCTTACTCGGCTTCTTCCTTTGACCTTTCTTCCCTATCCTCCTTCCGTGTGCGTCCCCAAAGGCGCGGTTTCAGCCGAAAATTGTTGGAAAAATCTAATTAAACAAGCATCGACATTCCAGCTTTCGATAATTTCCCTCCTGATTTCCGCCAACCTGGGCTGGGTCGGTGCGGTGTGGCGGCATTCTTCGCAGGTGGAAGACGGCATCACAAAACGGTCCGGTGGCAAGAAAGCCACGGGGAACGGAGCAAACGCAACAAAAACAAACTCCGCGGGAGGAGGAAAAAAAATATCACGCGAAAATTCCCAACCTTTTGCGCTTTCCGCTTTTCGCCCTCCACGCGCCAGAAGAATCCCCTCCCGAGAGCGTCTTCTCGGCTAAAGAGGTTTCGAAGGTTTCACCGCTTTTACAGCGGACCCGGAGAGGCCGCACATACCGATGGCTGGGCTGATGGCTGAAGGGCTCTGAGAAAGGCGTCTTTTATCCCTTCCGGCAAAGATCCGAACCCGCCGTTTCTCGCCATTGGCCGCCGGGCGCAACCTTTGCCAAAGCGTGAATCTCGCATGAACGATCTCTCGGAACCGAAACGAGCAAGCGAAACAAGATGAGATGAACGTAGCAAAAAAAACATAACGACTGTCGGCACGGAGCGGCAATTGAGTTTTTATTTTACCAGCACCAGTGGAGTCATCGAAGTCGACCGAAGGAATTTCAACTGGAAACCCCTTTCGTCAAGGATGGAGGATCGGTAGCGAGCGGAGTCGGCGGTGGAACACACTAGTTGTTGGCGGTAGAGATCGTGTTGATCAGCAGATCGAATCGAGAGTACGAACATATCGAAATGGTTTGCAAAATGGCAACCGTCAACGCAATTCTAAAGGCAGCCAGTGTGAATGTGTGTCCGGGGATATTAGTGGTAACAGAGTGAGATCGATCGACCGATCGGTTGCCATTTTGCCACTACCTTATATTTCATAAAAGTATCCAACAAAAAAGGTTGTTGTCTATGATAAAATCAGTGGAAAAGGTTACTCACAACGTTTCCCACTAGAGGGACACTTTTGACATCTGTCAAAGAAAGTAGAAAATCGAAAAACGGAGGTGCTTGTTTATTTCCCATTCTCGCTAAAGCAGAAGAACTAATATACCCATCACATATTGTGCGTTGCGTCCGGCCCGGAATGTAGTACGCCATCAAACTGATGAGCCGTAAATTAATTTACGTACATTCATGTGAGTACGTTAGTGCATAGCGAACAACACCATCCAACTGTGCTCATTGGCGTACGCGCACGCACTGGCCTCCGACGAAATTCTGACAATAATTGAAATTTCAACAAACGAAAATCCTCTCGAATTGGCCTACCCATTGGGGATGGTTTGTGAAATTTTTACACGCTGCTTCTCAAATATCTTTCCGGCTGGTGTGTGAGTGTTGGTGGGGTTTTTTTTCAACTCTTACCCCACCCGCTCGAAGGATACACAGGAATGCGTGTGGATGAACCAACCGACACACAATTTCATTTTTTATCGTGATTTTGCGCTCGTGAAGAATCCACTTCACGACAAATTTATCTACTAGAAGACAGCAAAACACGCCGCCAATGTCGGTGAGAACGGAACGCGCGTGCTCTATACATTCCCCGGGGGTGCTCTAAAATAAAATAAATAAATTAACACACATTTCAAGCGCGTTCGATCAAAGTTCAAGCTAGATGCGTTCTTAATTTTGTATTTTTTTTTTCGCTCTGTGTGGATTTTTCTGCTTTCCATCGAGACAACAATGATTGTCGTCTCAGCAGAGCTCAGCTGGTCCCGGTTTTCGTTCCCCAGTTCGAAAGCAAATTAGTATCAACCACAAAATAGAGACATTTAGCAAACTTGCCCACCGCCCATACCCAACAACCGACCCCGCTCGGTATCACACACACATTTTTCGAATAGTTTACATGCATAATTTAGCCCAAATTGTCTAGTGCTTCTTCTAGTGCGCACTACCGAAAAACTCGACGGCCAAACGAACGCAAAAAAAAAGAAATCCAACACCTCGGCCGAGCAGGTGCCGCCATCTGTCGGCAAGTCATTCGTGCGCATGTGATGAAGTGCGTTTCCGAGCGTCCAAGGGTCGGGGTCGGTGAGATGACTAGAAGGAGAAACATGGCGGCATCTCATGTCTAACGCCATGCTTCCTCCTCCGCATCCCTGCCAAATCCCCAGCCACTGCGATGGGGATGGTTAACAGTAGACAGATATTTCGACTATTTCATGCATTCGAACGGTGCAAATATTTTGAATAGCATTATCAAATAGGGCACGGTTCTGCTACACCCTGGGAGCGCGAGTGAGATCGGCCGTCCGAGTGTTTATTCGGCCGTCGGTTTCACTCGCAAGCCAGTTAGGGTGTCGTGATTCCCGTGCGTGATTGTATTCGACGATGCGATCGATGACGAGCTAGCGTGGCAGCTGGCAAAAAAGGAAAATGATAGCATAACACCGAACAACCATTTTCGCCACAACCATACGCCTAATTAGTAAACTTGTCGACACCGGTATGAAATTTGTGTCTACTCTGTACGCACAATCTGCAAATGCTGAACATTCATGTTCGTTACAGTGCGGATGTATAAAAATAATAAATTAAATTAAAATAAATACTAGCTCCTACCTTATTTAACAAAGCTTTGTAGCTTTAAGATTAGTTACTTTATATTACATGTGGATCTGAATATAAAATTTCCACCTCCATCGAAACGTTTGAAAGTCTACAGGTCAAGAAAAAAAACTTAATTGCACATCAAAACAAAAGTTACACTTCAATCAGTTATTCATCCTGTTTTCGTAAACTTCATCAATTAATTACCAATAAAGAATTATTAAAGTAAGTTAATTTTTGTATACCAAGATGGAAGACAAATTACAATTCCGCTCGCATTCAGCTCGAAACGAAAAATTGAATTTACTCCCCAACAGAACATTTTAAAGCAGTAGGCACCGAGCGTCGTTATTAGAATTTCGCTACGCAAAATGTTGTCGCCCCGCCTTTGTCCTTCGGCTAAACTGTTGTAGAGCTTTGCTCGGTTCGCTGCTAGCGTGGCATTTTTCGCCTGCACGCCAAAATTCATTTCATCGTTTTTACTCGCCTCACTTATCCTTGCTACAAGTATGACGAATACGGGCCCGTTTGGTGTGAGTTGTTTGGACTATTTTTTGCTTCCTTTTTTTTTTTGGTGATTTGCTACGCGTTTCTGTTGACATTGGGCAAACTCGCTCCATTTGATCCTGCTGCGTGTGCATATGTTAATGTTGACAGCGTCCCAAACGTGCCCATCGCCTCGGATGCGACGGGCAAAAGATGAAACAAACATACTATCCGAACGACAAAAACACCACACACGCACGCATCTTCTCCCGCTAGTAGTTAGCATGCCTGACGTTCACGGATATCAGTAAAGCATGTCCTCAAACATTTTTCCACCGAATTGGTGACATTCTTGCCGTGTGCGGAAATTATTTTCGGGTTACAGCAACAACGCGCACGCCCTGCCTCGGTGCCGGTCCTCGGTGGATTCAACCCCGCAGACTCCAAGAAGTGCTCTCATTTGAGGCGTATCTGTAAAACACAACCCAATTGATGCGACCTACAACAACCGAGCGTAGATAATTTATCTGTTCGGGATCGACGATCGCGGAACGGGGCCACGGAACAAACGAAACGGCCAAACTCAACAGGCGCAGCGCAGCTATTTGTTGTTGTTTTGCATACTTACCCCGCACGGAGCGACGGAAGCGAAGTAATGCCGCGCGCCGAGAACATTGCTCGCATATCTCGCATGGCTCGCATGAATTTTGGGCGAATTTCAACCCAACCCGACGGCGGCGTTGGGAGTAGGAGTAGAGCGGGATTTGAAATTTATATTTTCACCGATTTTCACCGGATCCGCGCCTTCGCTAATTGATATCTTCCAATTCCAAGGCGCATCTTTTCACCCACCACAACTGTCATAATGCTGTCGGTTTGTTGTTTTCTTGTCTTTTTTTTTTTACTTCGTTCTCAGTGAGATGCGCATCTCCCCCGCTGGTGGGTAAAACGGGTTAATTTGTTCCCCCTGACAGGGCGACAAAATGTCAGATGACAGACACGGTTGACGACTTCTTTCGGGCTTGTCGCCGGCAAGACGACATAGGTGGCATCGATCCGCTCAAGGGCTCAAGAGCCAGTGTCTAATGTCACTCAAACGCTGCGACACCTCCAGCCCGTCAGGTGTTGCGCTTATTATGTTAATTAATATTTTAATTACCACAATTTGACACTCCACTCCCAGAGCGGATCGCAATTGGAGTCGCCGGTCTAAACGGCGTGCTAAATGCAGCGCTACCTTAATTAAACCCGCTTATGATGACATTTATGAGTGATGGTGTGCATGTAAAGGGAACGCAAATTCGTGGTCGCTTCATTGGATCATCTTCTCTTATGATGGGAGGAGAGAGTCTTGTTTCAAGTATAATGTACTGCGATTCGGGGTTTGCTATAAATAGTTTCGCTAATTTCAAACCGTATTTATGCGGCGTCATTCGGTGAATTCTTGAGAACACTAACTACTAAACCCCTATTCACGGTTTCACAATGTTTTATTGAATACCAAATGTTCAAAAAAATGATTCTGTAAAGGTAAACCGAAGATCGTTTTTAGTAGCATTAATTACACTTCTCACAATACTTTGGTTTTCCTCTTTTTTCCTTCCGTACAGCGTCAAATGATGAATCTTACCTATGGCTCCGTATAAATCATCTCTACCATCCGACAGCGTGCAGCGTACGACGACGCTTCCGAACTCAAAATCTATGCCCACCGAAGCCGCAATACCGCAAGTTGCAACTCCTTCGAGGTTCGGAACTCCGTCGGCATTTGAAGCTTCACGGCACCACGCTCGGCGCAAGTACGTTCGCCATGTGGGTAGCCCCTATAAATTGTCTGCTTACACCGCAGCCGTACGTCTTACGAGCGAACGAAACGTCTTGGGTGTTTTGGTACCGCACTAACCAACCGACCGAGCGCACTGATGAAGCATGATTTTAATAGTCCTCCACAATCATCGCGGGGTTACGCTTCTCAACGCAACGCCCGAAAGGGTGTGTTGGGTTAAGGAAGACGGTTAAACCTGCCAAAAAACCCCCCGCGCTCACATGAGCCGGAGACGGAGCTAAACGAGTTAATGAAAATGCGTACAGTAATCATAAATTATCGCACGTTTGATGGCAGCGAGGCGCGGTCCTCGCGGCAACCAACCAAAACCGGCGAACAAATCCTTCGCCTCAAAACGGAACAAAACCGGGGTAGCTGCGCCGGTGCGGACTCTCGGTGTAAAACATGCGTTAAATATCCGTAGAAATTAATTTGATACCCCGCGCGAGATCGCTGTGCCTTTGGCTGGGCCAAGTGGAAAACGGTAAGAACCAAACGGGGTAGAAGGCAAAGATAAATGATGCCGGAACAAAATGAGCCCGAACGGTCGCGCAGAGAGCCTCCAACATGATACGGTCGGGGGGAAAAGATGGATGATGGAGATATACATCGGTTATGTTTGTTTGTGTTGAAAGGGTTCACCATTAGCGCGGCGCGGGTACAGTATAATTGAAATAACAACGAAAAATGCAGCTGATGGAAATGAAAGGTTGCCTCCCCGTGCAAGGTTCGATAACGCATAGCACGCATTAGAAGGATTGTAATTCGAACACAAAAAAACTACTGTCGAAAATAGATACGCTCGCTGCAGGATGTGTAATGTGGACAAAAAAGGATTCCCATTCCCGTTTGTTTCTACCACATGTGTAGAGGATAGGAATGTCATTAGGGTTTGTGTTACCCGAAGACGACGAGACACGTGTATCATTTTTATTCAGTTTTTTTGTTTTTCAAAAATTGATCCTGATGAATTACAAAAAAAAATAACACACCCCTTTGGATAATGTCATCATAATTTATATTTTCCTAAGAAAAAATAGCCCACATATGATCAGGGATATTCGATGAAAAATCCAAATCCTGTCAAGAATTGAACCCATGCCTTATAACCCTACGAAACAGTGACTCCATACGTCCATCGCTTAGAGACGACAGCTAACTACATATAAAAGCCTCCTATGACTAATACTGCTTTGCTTTTGCACATCCTCTCATCAAACCCGTGAACCGTTCGATGATCATTGCTTCCCACAGCTCACACTGTGTGAACCAATTTCTTTCGAATAAAACTTACATTCCTGTCCGCTGACCACGTCGAGCACATTTCGCAACCGGCTACGGGCTAAACAACCCTACTGTGTTTTGCAAAAAAAAACAGGACAAACACCAAACAATACCCGCGCGCCATGATAACGACCTTCAGAAGCTATAAACGAATTTGCTTTGTTTTCGGGCGTACATTTTTTTGTCGCTTTAAGCTCCCGGGCAGAAGTTGGAGAAAAAAAACGTGAGCTCGCGTTCGCGTCGAACCGAGGCCGACGAAATGGAAACAAATTATTTCACAACATTTGTTTCCGTACCCCTTCTGGCCGATCGGGCTCGTCCTGGTGTGGGAGGGAGGGGTTTAAAGCGATACGAAACGCAGCTCGCTGCGATGATCGCGATCGCGCAAACGGTTGGTGGACGTGTTGCAGCTTAATCGAACGCAGCCATGTTCAATGGTTCAATCGCGTTGTTCCTCGCTCCAAATAATCACTGATCGCGGTGATTTACTTAATACTTCTGTCCAGTTGTCCAGGCCCTTCTTTTGTGTGCCTTATCCCCCCCCCCCCCCCCACGGTTTTGTGCGTACATTCTCCCGTTTTGTCGTAAAGGTTAGACGCCCCTCAGTCTTCGGGGCGTTAGGGCCGTAAAAATAAATCACAGAACGCGCCGCGCCATAAAAGCCGAGACACCTCCGCGTGCGTTCACGCCTCGGGCACATGACAATCGGGTTTGGAAAAGTCGATTACCGGAACTGTTGTCGCAACTGTTGGGCGGGTTGACACGGGGGAAAACACACACGATACGGTTCCGTGTGTTCCGCGGATTCAGTTGGCGGGAAAATGTCACAGCCTCTGACGGTCGTGACGCCTTTTACAGCCCGCTTTTTCGGTGACATTCTCAGAATCAATCACTTATAAAGACGGTGTTGGGTGGGAAGCTACAAACAATCGATGGGAAGAATTTGATCCACGAACCGAGACGGTTATTACCGTTGAGGTTTTACTTTATTTGACATCTTTATCGTTTGGTGGTGGGTTTTATGACGGTTGACGTTGATTGGAAACATGTTAACGGAAACATAACGAGAGTTAAAAAGATGTTTGTGTTCGAAAAGGATTAAGCGGGAATGTTTAAATGATTCGCGTGCATCTGTTGTGATTGGGGTTATCTAATATAATTAAATTGTTTACTTCAGATACTTTAGTACCGCACGATCGGGGTTTTTTGTAAACGATAAATCTGAAAATGAAAGCCACTGTCACTGTCGTTGGCATTTGTTAAGTGATTCATGGTTTGTAAAATCCCAATGCCCTTGCGGTTGACGTCCTGATGCCTCCAGCGATCGAAGAACGCTGGCTGACTAATCGATAAAACGGCCTTTCCCTGGAGCGAGCCGTGTATTGTCTTCGTTGTGCCGAAGAATGGGAACGAATCGATGGATAAGTTATTGTTTCTCCGAGGGTCAAAGGTGGCGAACATGTAGATCAAACCCAATACAAGACTATAAATGACGTTCTTGGAAAGCAGCACGCGAGAAACAGCCACCAAAACAGAACGACCTAAGGGCGTAAGGGCGTTCTTCTTGCCCAGCGGGGCTTCCTTCCCGCTGCTATAAAAACGGGTTTATTTGTGTTATTATTTACGACGTCTCTTCAGGGTTCGTTTATGGAGCCATAATAGCTTCACTTTTTTACTACAGGTAGCCCGACACGCCAGGGTCAAAGATTTATTAACCTACAAATGGGATAGAGATGGATGTACGGGGTTTAGCATACGGCGATGTTTGTAATGAGAAGCAAAAGTGTTTTCGTTGCGTGTTTTGAAAACCCGTATTAAAGTGCGTTTCGAAAAGTTCAAACACACGGTTTGACAGCTTCATGACATCCTGAGATGCGAATACTGAAACCCATGACAGATAATATACGTGTGTTTGTTATTATGCCCCATTCCTGATGAAAGTAAAAGTACGATCATCAAAAAGATATTAATGGCAAAACGTTAGCTAGTAAAATCAACACCTTACAATTTTACTTAATGAAGTCGTCATTAGTAAAGGGTGTTAATAAATTTTGGATCGTAAAAAAGTTACATGCACTTTAACGATCACTTTCTACGCTAGAAAGACGGGAAAAGCGTTTTCCATACCTCATCCATCTCGTAAGTGAAACGATTGCCAGAAACGGAACCGACAAAGCGGTGCACCCTCAAACTCACCACTTTGACGGCCACTTCGCTCGAAAACAGGTGTGCAATGATGGTGGGGTTTTTTTCAAGTGCAAGTCGTAAAACTTTAACACTACCCTCCCAAACACATTGCAAGCACGCCGCTCGGGTTGAAACAATAAAAATGTAACAATTTTTATAGCCAACTTACCCGCGGTTCCCCATTGTTTTAGCACCCCCCCCCCCCGCCCTCCCCTCTCCCATCGTGGAACTGCAACTGCAAATGTGAAATGCATCCGCCTGTGTAGGTTTGCGATGTGGTAGGTGCAGAAAAAGAAGATGAATTGGAAGAGGAGAGTTTATATTTTATCGGCGGCGACGAAAGTGCCACTCTTCCACTTTTCCACGGCTAATTTCCTTCGAAAGGGGGGGGGGGGGGGGGGCTCACTGGGGCGCGTAGGAAATATTTTAATGGTTGTTTGAGCACATGCAAAAGGTGATGGATAGGAGTAATAAAAATTAAAATTCTCCACCCAAGCTCGGTGGCGGAGGCCGGGCGTGAAGGTGTGCGGGTTTTGTAGTGTATGTTTGATTGTGTAACTATTTTAATTTCACCGCGTTGAAATATATTGTACCTATTCGAATTCGTGTTTTCCTATGACTCTGTGTCTCGATGTGTCCACTTTCCGTGCTCTAGCTTTAGTGTGGATAGGAGCAAAACAATGTGTTCATTTAGAAAAAAAAAATATTTACACTCTCTCCTCTAGTGGATGGTGGAAAAATCAGAGAAAATCTGTCTCAAAACATGAAGATTAGCAGAGCGCACCGTAAGGGGGGCGCTGGTGCCTGCCGCCCAGACAGTGAGGGAGATTAAATGGCGTCATTTAAATTTAAATTAAGATGATTAATGCCTCGTTTGTGGAGCCGTGCCGAAGGCGATGTGTCGCGACGCATGTGAGACCGGCTTACGACGGCGGTTTCACGCGTTCGTTACACGGTCCCGGTGGAGTGTTGGTGTGCGAGATGATTTAAATGGTTGCATGATGAATGGCGGCAGCCAGTGAGCATCAAAGCATCAAAACATGTGTCCAACACGGCCTCGAAAGGCGGGCGGGTTTGGCGTTTGGCGACGAAGGTTTACGAAGGTGGTTTGGTGGCTATTATTTCACATTCTTTTGTGACTTCCCGAGACTCCACGATGCAGGATGCACCGAAACGGCAACAGCGGCTGCACCATCAACTTCATCTTCGCCACGGATGAGGAAGCGAAATAAAATGCGTGAGTTATTGCACGCTGCGCACTCGCAACCCGACCGTAAATTATCTCTAATGATGCAAATTAAGCTGATGATAATTATTTGTATTTGTCGCGTTAGCTTAGCGAGCGCTCGGTTTGGAGGTTTTTTTTCGGTTTGGCGAGTATTTTCGGAGTTGAAGCAACGAAACTTCCAAGACAGGACAATACTCGAGTGTTTTTTGCCTGTTCCGGATCGCATCCATTGTAGGAGGTGTTCCATTTACAAGCACTGGAAGCTGCATGTGCCAGCAAAATCTCATGTTTTTGGTGTAAAAATCACCATGAGTCAGCTTAATTTTTTCGATCCACGATGCTGCTCATCCAACTCCCTCGCCCCCAAGTACTAAAACGTTCCCACTGTTACGTTGCCCCAACCCGGGAGCACACCCGAGCGGAATAAGAATTGTTTCGTTTGCCCGAACGAACTCGTTATGAGATAATTAATTCATTGCGTTCGGTTTCTTCCGATTGTGCGCCACCTCTTGGTCCCAGGGCCCCAAGACATCACCACCGGACGTCTAATATGCGTTGGAATGTCGTCCTGCAGGAGCCAACCAGGCCGGCGTGAATCGTGATTCGTCAAAAAATACGCGCGCGCTAAAACTGAGCGCTCTGCCTCTGCTGATGTTTCTGCTCGCGGGATGAGCGGGTTAGGTTTACTAGTAC
>KI915043.1:9286940-9470259 GCA_000473445.2 Anopheles farauti | reverse complement strand
CGCGTTCTGTGATTTATTTTTACGGCCCTAACGCCCCGAAGACTGAGGGGCGTCTAACCTTTACGACAAAACGGGAGAATGTACGCACAAAACCGGGGGGGGGGGGGGGAGGGAGCGGGAGTCATGCTCATAAAAACTCATAAACAGCTAATTAAGGTCTACCACTCCCGCCAAGGGTTAAGATTGCGTCGTTAGTTTAATGGGCGCTTGTTTCGCGGCCGAACTTCTTCACCAATGGCGCCCCATTTCTTCCCGAACGCGAATGGATCATTTCCCCGGAAGAGGGCTTTTCAAATTTTTATTCACAAAACGAGCTTCAAGAGGGTGCTCGCGCTACTTACCTTTATTGTTCTTATCGCTAAAATTTAACGCCCTAGAAAAGTGTTCGTCCACGACGCTGGCCGCATCGCCTGAGTAGTGCGTGAACACGACGCACGTTGCCGACACGTACTGCGCCCGTCCACTACCACTTCCGCCGGCCATCAGACCACCACCACCGGACGATTCACCACTACCACCACCCCCGGCCACTGCAGCCGCAGCAGCTGCCGCCGCTGCCAGGCCGCTTGCATCCGCCTGCTGTTGCTGCTGCTGCTGTTGCTGCTGTTGCTGCTGTTGTTGCTGTTGCTGCTGCTGGTGCTGCTGGTTGAGATTGTGCGGTGAGTCAGGCCCGGAAGAGCAGGAGCTATCGTTGTGCGCACCGGAAATGGTTCCTGCGTGATAGAGAGGCGAGGCGAGACAGAGCGAGAGGCAATTAAATATCGATTAATTAACCGCACGTGGGCGATTCGCCCAAGCCCATGATTTTGCATGGCAAATTTAAAGGCGCGAGCGATAGCTAGGCATTAATTCCGTTCGAATCAGTTCGATTAATTTGGCCACCGGCGCGGGGTGGTTTAATTAAATATGTGCTCTTCAACCGTTCAACCGTTGCTTGGCTTGCCGGGATGCGGCATTTTATCTCGCTCGAGAGCAATGATCACTGCTTGATGGATTGAGCCGTAGAAATAAATCAGCCATTGGAAGCGATATTCACCACGGAAACATTTGCCACACATCAAAAGCCCGTGGGAGAGGGTAATTCCCTCTTGTAACGAGCGTTTAAAGCTGGTGAAGCGTAAAATTGATCAGTAGAATATGAGGGAGCCAATTAGTGTTGTTACAATATCGTCTTTAATGGGCCGATATTCCAATTTAATCGATATACCATCGGGACAATTTAAACGTATCTTTTCTTGATGTGGACTGTAAATCTGATTCTTATGAATATTTTTTCACTATCACTTTAATTGAAGACATTTGCACTAAGAAAATATACACTAAAAACCAACTGGTAAGACACAAAACCTTACGTTTACTTTTCCAATTCTAGCTAAACCAGACGCTCTTATCATCACTTCATCACCTGCTAAACAACGCCTGCGAACGACACGCATCAATTTCTTTGCCACATAACAAAAAACAGTTTAAAACGGAGCAGAACGCTGATGACAACCAGCTTTACGTGTGGCTCAGACCCTTCGTATGAAGCATGATCGCACTGTTTATCATGTTACTGCTTGCCATATGATGGCGTACGTGCTCGCAGGAACGGAAGCTCGCTAGGTGGCAACCGTCGGAAAACGGCAACGAACACGGGGCTTATTGTTTGCTTCGGTTCATAATTTATCTTTCATCCTACCACACCGCGAACGCTCGCGAACATCAGGCGAGATCTCCGCGCGGATCATAACAATTCATTTTGGCGCAAGCAAACAAAAACCAGCGTACGAGGAGCATGCGTGTCGTCGTCACCTGCCCGTGTGCGATTGCGATCCAAATGGAATGACGAAAACACACACACACACACACACAAAAACCATGGCGAGCATGCGCACTGTGACGACAATTCCTCCCCAGGGGGAGGGTTGGGGCTGGGAGAATTGTCGAAGGGCCCCCAATAAATAAATTGTCCTTCGACCGTTATCAATCATCGAATCATAAATAATAAATGATGCACCCGTGTTCGTTCCTTTCCCTTCCCCTCCCCCCCCCCCCTCGCCCAGTGGTTTTTAAGGGCCTTTTTTGGAAATGCGATTTCGCGATTTCCTCCCTCCACTCACCTTCCGTGTCACTTCGGGCCGTGCTGATGTCTTCCTCTTTGGTAATGTGCCTCTGGAGCGCACCTAGCGGGATGGTCGGTATGGCGGTCTGGTTGACGGACGTGACCGTCGCCGAGGAGGTGAGTGCCGAGCTGGACTGGGCGGCGGCTGCCGCGGCCGCCACGTTCGAGGGCAGCGACGGTGGCAGCAGCGGACTGCACGGTGAATGGGACCCGGCCGAGGTGCTGGACGAGGCGGCCAGCGGCACACCGGACGATGAGTAGAGATCTTGATTGAACTGCAAGGGGGGGGGGGAAGAAAAGAGCGAGAGAGAAGAAGTCCAATTATTAGAAAATCCTATTCCAAGCTCCCCCACCGGTTGCACCGGTTTGTCCGAAGTAATTTTATCGTTCACCGGATAATCCGTGACAATTGTAAAGGAGCCGAAAACCGATTCCCTCGCCACGCGCAATGACAGCATAATGGGATGAGCGGAAGTTTCAGACGCGGCAAAAACCCGTCGACACGAGGCGGCATTCGCCACCCGTATCGGAACATATATTGGCACCTTTACCGCATTCCAGTAACTGGAAACGTGTGCACACGCACACACACACACACACACACTGGCATGAAAGTGCGAGACTTTGAAGACACTCGGACGGATGAGGCGAAGACGGTTTGATACACTTTTTTTTGCCTTGCTCCCGGTCACGGTGCAGCTTCTTATGAATTGCATTCCAGCGCGCATACCGATATGCACCCGCCATCGCCGATAAGGTTCACCCCGGGAGGTGCTGCGACATTCAGCTCACTTTTGGTGAGTAATGGTGAGAGGCGCCTCGTTGCGTGAAAAACTGAAGCGTTTCACAGTGAATCATTTCTTTCACGTCGGACTGTCGGAAGAAAAAGAGAGAGACTAAACGAGAGTCTCTCTCCCTCAGCAGGTGACCGTTTCAAATCAGCACGAGCCCCAACTTCGGTCTCAATCGATCGAGCGATCACGGGAAAGCCACGGGAAAGCCAAACACCAGCACCCAAAATGAGGGTTATGATTAATTATACATTAGAAAACGAGCTGATCGACCCATTGCAAGAACGCGATCGTCATAGCCACAAAGATACACCTGGAAAGCTAACGAGGTCAGCTGAGGAAAGTAGCAGTCCATGCAGTCGGCCAGAACGATGCGCTAACTTTTGTATGACTTTCACGTTCGACGGTGGAAACCCGCTGGAAGGCAAAAAGCAAACAATGCAGTCAGTACCGATGGCTCCATTGGGAGGCCAGTCTTGCAGTCTCGCGTTACAGTCCTCCCGGGAGACGTTAGCTGATAGACTAATCGATGCAATTAATTCGATACGCATAAAGCCACCCGCGGGAGATGTGGATGGTTAATTTAGTGAGGCTCCCCGGGAACAACCCGGGACACACACGGTCAAAACACTGCCACCGCGGTTCCCTTTCACCGGTCTAGCCATAGTCGGAGTCGGCTCAAACCCGCGTGTCTAGTTTTTTTTTTTCGTTTTTTTTGCTTCCTCCCTGCACCCATCGATGCACCCATTAATTTTTCTCTTGACACTGGTGGTGGCTGCACCTGGGGAAGCCAGCTCTCGGGTAGGCGGCCGCGGTGGATCCGCGTTGTGTTGTGTCGCGTTCTTCAATTAGATTCGCCTCCTGCGATAACCCAGTCAATTAGTCAATTATCTTGATTAAACGATGACAATCGCTTCAAGCTGGACACAAGCTAGCCGCCACCGGAAAGGAGGGCAGAGAAGGGTGCCGGGCGGGTTTGCGAAAACCGTCACAGTGAAAAACTGGTCATCCCACTGCGCTGCGAGGCTGCTGAATTGATTATTGCCTTCGAACGCGGTCACCATCACCACCACCGGAGAGTGACGATCGGGCAGCACACAGACAAACGTGTCCACAAAAACGTCTCCCGGTTTGAACCCTTCGATCGCGACCGATAGCAGAATTTGATCGATTGATTGAGGTTTCGTGTAAAGTTTCCGGGATGATACTAACTCCCGGCGCGTTAGAAACGACGGCCCGAGGTGGCGCCTTCGACGACCATGCATTTTATTTTGTATATTTTGTTTGAAAATCATTTTCTAACTCCCCGCTCCACCAGCGTATCTTATTACAAACACTTTGTCCAGCGCGGTTTGATTGACTGATCAGGCATGGGGTAACGATCGTGGCGAGTGAAATGCAATCCACCGCGTTTGCCATCGCTTTGGCGCAAAAAGAAGAGCGACCTCCACGCTCGCTCCCTTGGGACTGGTTTTCCAACCATCGGCGGGCTTTTGCCACGCCACGACAGGTTCTGTCCCCAACCGGGAAACGGGAAGTGTACCAGTGGCACATCGCAACCGTATTTTGTTGATGGTTTTCATTCACGATGCTGCACAAGGGCACGGTTCGCGGAATCGACTTACGACGGACGGTACGGCAAGTAAAGTTTCATCCAAGTGTAGAAATCCAACCGAACGTTGGCAACTATGGCAAACGGGTTGTGGCTCTCGAACCATTTCGTTTCCATCTGCTTCACCGTTTAATTGAAGGTCAGTTTTGCGTCCTTCGCGTAGGGTTTCCAAGGGGAACAAATTATTGATATCTTATTACATTAATATCTTTCACACCATGCCATGGTGTGGCGAAGAGAAACCCGAAGCGACCAAGCTGGGTGAGGGAAGGTATCAATCAAGTTCACATAAACCATCACCAGCCAAGCTTCTGGGAGCATCCATGGCAGATCTTTTCCCAACATCCAATCGGATTCAGGAGCATAAGATAAGTATTTAATGACGTTTTGCGTACTCCTAGCCTATACCTATACCGGATCTCCTCGGAAACTCCTCGCAACTGACGATCACTTGTCACTTGGGAAGCGAATGGTTTGACGCGAAACTGTCACTCACCGTCAACCGTCCCCACCACATGGCGAGACATGGCAAACGCCTTACGCGGTCGCCCACCTGGTGGACGCGAAAACGCGTCAACGGATCTGCAATTCATATAAGGAGCTGGGTGCGTACGGAACGATCGTTCTCTTGTGCGATCGTACCCGGTCCCCCGACCCGGCACCATAATAATAAAACCCAGGTGCCAATCCTTGAATTGATGAAACGATCAAACACTCCCTGCCTGTCCCCGGACCGTTTGCCGGACGGTGTCACCTAGTGGTCCGTACTTGTTCTGCACTTCACCACCGTCGTCGCCTTTGCTCGACAGCAAAGACGCCCCGAGAGCGTGGCTTTGAAACCGTCAACGCAACGATGGTTTTCCACGCGCGAGAGGACTTGCTTGAGCGCGCTAGCGTGAATCGCTTACACGGTCGGTGGAATTCTAAGCCTGACCGGTAGGTGATATGCTGGCACTCTCCCAGACATAAACACAGCAACAAACGTACTCACACACACGGCTACGAACGCACAACGCGCCGTTCATCTCAATAGCGTGTACGTAAATGGAGATCGCCGCCGTGCACGACACCTCTGCACGAGCAATAAAAAAGTATATAAATTTCACAGTCCACACTCGCGGAACGTCGCACGAGATGGGGAACTCTTCAAACCCATCCTTAGCCGGTTGCAAGAATTTTGATTAATTAATTAAGCTCCACCAACCAAAAGCGGTCAACTCGCTGCAACTCGTGTGTCTGTGAGTTTGAAATGAGATGTCTACAAATATGCGCACCATGCGTTGGCTAACGCGTTGTTTTGTTTTTTGTTTTTTTTTCCAGCCCCTCATGTTTACTACTACTTTTTGCATAAATTCTGCACTATTTTGTTCTGCACCCCGCAGGCAGTTAATTTTACCGGATGCGGATGCGTGCATTCTTTACAGTGGCTGGCCCAAAATGGCCAAAACGGGCGCGCCGTTGAGATGAAGTTAAAATACTCAGCAACCCGTAACTACAATCGCTTGCGCTTTAAAACCCAACAGGCGATGTAGTCGAATTCCGCTACCTTGGTGTGCAACAAAGTAAGAAACGTTTAAATTAAAAGCAGTTCTGAGCGCTCCGTTTTTGTTTCTCCGACTTCAATGTCCCGAAACAGTGGTAATTTATTTTTTTTACTCTATCCACAGCTTGATGTGATTTTTACCGCGTCATGTAAGCGACCCAGGCGACCCAGGCGTTTTGTTGAAATATTTTCCAGAAAAGTCCCATGTGCATGATCGTTTCAGTAAATGTAGTAATCAGCACCCGCCACAAATAGGACATTGTCCTGTCATGTTTCGCTGCGGCGTTTCTACGATAGAAACTAACTAGATGCGAATCGAAGCAATCCAGTCTCATTCCTAGCAGCTAGTAGCGAATACTTTGGAGATCGAAGTTAGCCGTGCTGCTAAAGTCGCGACGGCAGAGTCGCGACTTTTCGAAAACTTCCACCAGCAGAATGTCTTCCTTCGAAGGTTCCGAAATATCCGTCCCATCTACGGTGCCTTCTCCGGTCGATTCCATCCAACTGCGGGTGGAGCATTTGCGAACGAAATATCAAGACATTCTGCAGGAAGCATTCTTTCAACGGTTGCAACACGATTGGCTGCAACAGAAAGCTGCCGAACCAAACGTTCCCAAGGCACCGTCGGAGGAATCGACGTTCGAATGGTTGAGTGACGATAGTGGAAGTTTTATCGTACTAAACGGTCGCAAGTTTCCGCTGGAGTTTTTCCGCGATGGCTCCCCACAGCACGCGACTATCCAGTCCGTGGCATCCATCGAACGGAAAAGTCCCAAAAAGGCTGTCCAGCTGGAGCAGAACGATTACCACCATCCCTACGCCGTTCCGACACCGGACCAAATTGCGCAACGACTCGCACGAAGAAGCCGTTTCCACACGGCACGATCGCGCGCTCGCCAGGACGGACGGAAGCGTTTGCAAGTGGACGAGGTCCGCTTTGGTGAGGAAAAGCTTGGACCGAGCGAGCCCGAAAAGTATCACTCCCAGTTGGCCACCCAATTCGATGCGCACTATCGCAATGAGATCACGTACCTGCCGAGAATACGGAACTTTGTGCGCATCGATGCCGTGCGGAAGCTGCGGGAATCGGTACGCCGTCAGTTCGAGACGTACTATCGCCGGGAATACATCTTCGAGCAGACGCGAAAGCAAGCGATCGAAGATGGGTGCTACGAGGAGTTAGCAGAACGCTGCCGGGAGCTGCGGGAAGCCGTGCGTACGATTCGACAGGAGCGCTTCAGTGCGACGATGCGAGTGCTGGACACGGTAAAGCCATACTTCGAAACCTCCGCCCAAATGGAGGCTCGGCTGAAGCAGCTACAAACCCGCATGGTAAGCCACTGGAACCGGGTGGTCCGGCTCGAGAGTCTCTGGGTGCAAAGAACGAAGATACAGAACTTCTTCTACCTCATTATGCCCAAGGAGTGGCGCGAACGCAACGATTGGATGCATCAGGACGGCAAGGGGCAGCTCGAAAGCTACCCCGTGTCCATAAGCCGGCGCGATGTGGTCAACATAAGAGAGATTGACGAAGGAAATGACATCTGGGCGGTGAAAAGATTCTACGAGGAGCACTACCTAGCGAAAAATCACCCCGTCCACGAGGCTTTTGCCAACTCAGCGGACCTGCTGCATGGTCTCGCTGAGCTAAACACCAACTCCCTGACGCTACTTTCGCGGCTTGATCTTATGAACTGGGTAAAATCGAACGCGGAAACGGAATCGGAGAGGGTTCAGCAGAACTTTGCCGACCGAATCCAAGCGATTCGTAGCTACATCCGCGTCATGGATGAACGGCGCCGGTTTTACGAGCGGCGTACGGTTGAGCTGAAGCAAACGTTTGATGAGTTAGCTCAAGGATCGCTCAAAATGGCCATCCAAAACGAACGCAACCGCACGGTGGAGAGTTTGGTGGCGGTCGTTTATGGCAAACTTCTTCCGCCCGGCCAACGCGACGAACGTGCCTCGATACGGCTGTCCGGTGGCACGTGCTTTGCGTTCATCTTCGAGATGGTTTTGCAGCTGTTGGCCGATTTCGATCAGCTGCCCGCGGCGACGGTACACTCGGTGGAGCATACCGTACGCGCCCGCAGACGAAGACGCATGATCCAGGCGGTACGGGCCGCGGAAGAGGAGCAACGCATCGCACAGCTAGCGATCCATCTACGCCGCGGGTTGGCACCAGCGTACCAAAAACCGGATCACAAAATCAAACCCGCACGGTCGCGACTCCGGCGGAAGGAGGTACCGATCGTGCCGGAGAAGCGACGCGTGTCGAGGCTGGAGGCGATCTTCCGCGTGGCGTTTGGAGAAGGCGCGACTATGACGGCCGAAGAGCGAGAACACTTCGCGATCAGCATGAGGCACAGCTCGGTTCGGTTCGGACATTTCTTCTTAGCGAGTGAGCGGCTTGCTGGAGCCGGTGGAGAAAGAACTGATCCGGTGTGATCTGATCCGGAGCATGTCTCCGAGCTGATCGCTATATATTTGGCAGAGACCCGAACCATTTATGGAAAAATTTGGGTTGAAAATCGTTCGAACTTGGTGCAAATAAAAACATTTTTTCTACACGTATTTTAGAGTATTTAAAGAAATTTCCTATCATCTTGATCCGCAGCTAGTCCCCGGCGGGAACGATTGAAACAGAGAACCTACTTTGCGTAGTGCAATGATGAGGTAAGTACTGTAAGTTTCCCATTCCCAGAAAAGAAAAACAACCACTACGATCTACTTTAGATGCAAACCCGTCCCGATACGCAGACATAGTAGGGAACGCCCTTGCGACTCGCCATCAGCACCGTGTTTAGGTTGATGGTAATTATTTCCTCCCGTTTCAACGTGTAAGCGCCCCCATATCTGTCGGCGTATTGCCTGCCTTTCTCACCCAACCTTCCTGTCGATGAATGAATAATGCGATCGTGTTTTAATGCATTCGTTTTTGTGTTGTGTTGTTTTTTTTCCCTGCCTCCCCCTAACCACCCCACCGCTATTTCCTGTCCATTTTTTTAGCTACGCGCGCGTGTGTGTAGGTAAAGCGAAACGCACACACGGTGTCGATAGTTCATCAAAATTCCGCAGGTAGGGGAAAGAGCGTTATCAGCGGACGCTGCTGGTATGTGGACGCTGGGAGTTGGTGAATCTTTCGCCTCCTGCCTCGCGATTAGGACGAGAGCGCGCGTTCGTATGTTAATCGCATTCTACCCTACCGGGTGGGTGGGTGTATGGGTTCTAGGACAAATTAGCAAACAATGGCCCGAGCACGGCTCAAGCAGTCAGGTGCGGCCGTCATGTGCCGCTTCGCAAAGACTGTCTCTATTCACGCGGCAAGAAGATGGCTTGCCGGTGGGCTGGAATCGTACCGCAGCGAGCACGGCCCGTTTCGTGGAAATTACAGGGGTCCGTAATTAGAGCATAATTAATTCCCTTCCCTTCCCTTCCCTTCGCCCGGTGCGGCCCGGCCCCACGGCAGGCTACCGGTGCAATTATATTCCCCAACAAGGGCAGCGATCACGACCACGACCACGACCACGACCAAGACGACGACGACGGCGATGACGAGTGTGTGCGCTTACATCAAAATGGCCGTTTTCCTCCGCAGGTTCTGGGTGAAATTAATAATTAATTTTCTCATTAAATATTAATACCTCCTCCCCCGGTGGGAGGGAGGGGGGGGTGAGCATCGCCCAGAAGGGGATGTTTCCTAAGGATAGCCAAGATAGTGGCAGCAAACCGGACCGCGTACTGCGTTGCTTTCTTCGCCCGTTTGCTCGCACGCTCGAGGCGAAGGCGTGTGTGAGAAGCTTCGCAACAGCTTTCGGTACAAGCCGTTTCGTGTTAGAAAACAGTTGCCCAAGCCATCAATCAAAGGCGACGACGACTTACCCTGGCGTGATGACTAGCTAGCTAGAATTACGCTCGCCGGCGGTCTTTCATTAACGGTTGGCCATTAGGAGGTAGATTTATTTAATCAATTCCACGTTTATATGAAGCTACTGCGCGGGCAGGGCTACTGCTTTGCTAGTCGGCGAGTCGTGATGTACTCACTGCACAATTAACCGTAACCAATTTTCCCAATTTATTAAGCGAGCTCAATTGTTTGAAAAATAAATTCAACCCAAGCTTTTGCTCTCGCTTGCTGGTTGCCAAGGGAACCGCCGTCAAATGGGGCAGTTGATTTGATCAATTAAAAGCATAATTGCCGGTAAAAATAATTTGCTCTCCCTCGGTCAAGCTCATTACTGGCCAGCGCACAGCAACAAATAGAGGGAACTTGGGAAGGGATTTCATAAATCTCAGCTGCGCTGGCTGTGGTGTGTATAAAAATTAATTTAAATTAAAATTCAATCAATGCAACTCACACCACACCCGGGACGCTGTTATGGAGACGCCCAATCATTCATTAGCGAAATGCGCCGCCGAGTCCGAACATTCCGAAGCTGGCCTCCCGAAACCGATCCACGACACGGGTGGCGCATGACGATGCACCATGCGTGCAGCTCTAGTGGGGGAAAAGAAGAAAAAACAATCCCTGCCCAGCCCGTAGGTGAAAAACACGGACAACATTTGTGGAATTGTTGAAGGCTCTTTTGATAAATAACCAACCTTGCGTGCGTGCATGAGTGTCCGCGAGCCAGCGTGTTTGGTTTTTGCAGAAAAAAAACATACTTTATCCCCTCCCCTCCTCTCCCGATACCGACAGCCTCCGGCACGAGAGCTTTAGTGGAGAGTGGTGTTTGCAACTCGGTGCATGGGCAGCCTCTCGGGTGCGTAACGAATGCAGGGGTTTGTTATTATACGCATCATGTGAAGAAACAAAAAAAAAACAAGCAATAACTGCACCTGCACTCGGAGGAATTGTGCACTGCTTGGGTGGGAATGAAGGTTTTACTTTTTTTTTCTCTCTCTTTCTCTTTATCTTTCCCTCTCTGCCAGTGCGCCGTGCTCAAGTTAGTTTAGACACCATAGGTTAGTAATCGGTTTCCTCAAGGTCTCTTGTGTGGCGAGCGTGCGTTAGAGTCGAAGAGTTTGATTAGTTATTTACCCTCCTAAAAACTCTATAAATCTTTAACCGATTTCATTTCCCATTTTAGTGTTATCTTTTTTTATTACCATATGTAATAGAATTCCCTGCTACTGGACTCTCATTTGTCTTAGTTTGGAGCACTTTAAGCACACAACTCTACGAAGAGCTCTCACCTCACTTAGGCCAAACAAAAGGCTATTCATTTTTATGCCACCATCTGTCACGCGCCGTGTGTGGCGTGGTTTGCCTCTGTCACCAGGCAGTGGATCAAGTTAAGTTTGAACATAAATTTCTAGCACTACCCAGCGGAAGCCCTAGCAGAACGATATGAGGGAGTGAGAATGTATGCGCGAACGCTTTGACAGATTTGTGTGTCAAAAGCTAGTGCCATTTTTATATTTCTATCTTGTGACTGAAACCCGGTTAAAAGATATAACCTTGCCTAGTGATTTATGATAAGAAAGAGTACTTATGAATGCCTTGCACCTTCGCGCCCTTTGTTCAATGAGACAACACGTTGGAAACGTTAGGTTTTCCAGCATTTCCAGCTGCCACAAGTCGCGGTCGAAGTTGCAGACAGTTAGAAACTGGTTCGCAACATTGTCTTGACTAATCGCTCCGGGAGCATCTTTCGCAAACATCTCCATATCGCTACCGGTACCGCGAACCGATTGCTCGCCTGCCTAGCCAGAACAGGTTCACTAGCGACTAGCGCGAGAGGATAATAAAACCTGCTTTACTGCACGCTCGGAACTGGTGGTAGGGAAAAACAACTACAACCTACAGTGCATCGAACGGAGCGGCCCGCGTAAGAGTACAAGGAAGTTTGGAGGAACAGACAAACACACGAGATGAAATTAGTGCTACCTTTAAATGGTTCCAGTGATTAATTAGTTTCTAATCTGTGCTACCAACGGCCGACGGTGCCGGCACCGTCTGGCGGTACATTAACAATAAATCATTATTGATAGTACTATTGCTTTATCGGGAAGCTTCAACTCGGTAGCGTTGCGCGCGGTTTTATCGCTTCATTATTTACGGTACGAAGGATGCCGTTTGCCGTAGAGAGTTGTTTGGTAAACACACGCCTGCTTGACTTATGTCGACATAGTCGACATTCGACGATTTAGGCCCGTCCGTCTGTGCGATGTTTTCACGCGTTAAATGAAAATAAAGCTTTGCGTGTTTAGACATATTTGGTTGCTTTCATTTACTCCAGAAGTTTTCACAGATGGCATCGCCCTTCCCATAAGAAATATGCTAAAACTTACCCTTTCATATTGATAAAATGGTCGACTCGGTCCGGCACGGCCGTACAAATAAGGATAGTATGCACCGTACATAACTTCCGGGCAGGATACTGCCATTGCGCTCGAACCGGCCAACCGCACCGAACACCACCCGCTTCCTACCAAAGGACGGGAGCAAGCACAACGAGCAAACGCACAAATGGAACACGAACTGCCGCACACTCACAGGGACGCACTCCCACTCACACCAGCGCCGGATGGTGGAGCGACTAAAAGTACACTGAAGGCATACAATACACACCGACCGAGAAACCGATCCTCTATGCTTGCTTGCTCGCTAGCACCGACGGTTGGCTCCCTTCGATTGCATCATTCTATTCCAATTTACCGAACACACAGCACAGACGCATACATTGCACACAACACCGACAGCACCAACACACGATTGCACAATTGCGCACCACTAATTAGCTCCGTTGTCAACTGGTGTCAACGTGCAGACGCACGGTTTGCCACTGTCCACGCGTTTTTTTTTTTTCTATCTCCCTCAAACTCGACCACTGATCGAACTTTTGCGCCCTTCACCTGGGCCTGTTCACGAGGCAACTTTTGGGGGTGATTTACTTGACCCGCTCTTACACTGCTCACTGAGCTGTCACTGTTGCTTTTAGTAGTTTAGTATCACTTTTCACCAGTAGTAGTACACCAATACTTTTCCACCCAAAACGATGTTTTGAACACTTTTCCCTATTTTTTGCCACTCTTCATATGTTTTTATATCTAACCCTTATTTGATATTCATTGCACTCGCAGTTCAGCTCACTCGGCGTGTTTCGTTACCGGCTGTTTCGATTTCAGTTCCGTTGTCAGTTGTCCACGCACGAAAAGAAACGCGCTGCAAGCAAAACGGAGGGAAGATAAAAAGGGAAACGTCAAAAAACGCGTACTGCATTGATTAGAAAGGTAGCAAGACTTTGTTTTGCCTTCTTTTTTTTTACACCCCTACTCAATCGTTCCGATTCACCTGATCCGATCGATCGATCGATTGATTAGAGAGCGAGAGAGAGAGAGAGAGAGAGAGAGAGAGAGAGAGAAAGAAAGAGCGAAAGGGGAGAGAAATAAAAACGATTATCTACTGTTTGTCCCCGGCATCGTCTATTGCACTGCTGCACACGGCCAGATTTCATTAGTGAGAAAGGCAACAACAACAACAACAACAACAACAGCAACAGCAAAAAAGCGTGCTATCGTAAAGCATCTGTCAGTCCCATCAGCGTCCGTAGAGAGCGTCCGTACGACGTGGTGACAAAATGGTTGCAAATTTATGCAGCAAAACACCGGAGGCTGTGACAGCGGCACGGTCTCCAACGTCTACTTTGTTCGCCGTTGAGGCATAGAGCACAATTGTTGGTGTTTTTCTTTCGCTTTTCTTAGTTTACCGCCGGGATTCAGTGTGCGTCAAGTGGAAGTGCAATATTTTATACGGCGATCGAACATCCTATCTTTATTTATTGCCTGCCTGCTCGCAAAATCCGTCTTGAGCACGAGCGAACGGTTCGCGAGAAAATGTGAGCGCAGTAAAAAAAAAAATATTTCAGCATAAAATATGCTACCGGCGGTTTTGTGGTGCGGTGTCATACTTTTGTTGCTTACATTCTCAAGCTTCTGTTAGGATTGTTGGATAGTAGAGGTTTGTAGTAGGCCTAAGAATAGCATTTTAATACACCTTTATTATCCTATTTCCATGTTTGTTGTATCACTGTTCGAACTATGAAAGCTAAATTTTCTATCATCTAAATGCCATTTTTTATAATTTTTTACGAAATATATAAATGCCACTTCAACCCCTAATTGTACACTTACACAGATATTCCTCTCTACATTAACCACGACAAATCTTGCAAATACTCGTTGGCGGTTTTAAGTCTGTTCAATCTTACCAAAGCACAATAATTACTTTACCCCGGTTTTTAGCGTTCCTGCTGTGAAAAAGGAAAGGTTTCACTAGCTCCTTTGATTGCTCTTTACTGCTCGAGCTACCCCGCCATGAAATCCCTTAGCAACGGTAGAGAAGAGACAAAACACTCGAAGCATGTAATTAGTATGCAACGCACAATAGGACATTCCTAGCGCGAGGGCAAAAAAAACTGTGGTAAAATAACATTTCCTTCTTTTTGAAAGATTTTTTCTGTGCCCTGCACACTGAAGCAAGTGCGGAATTAAGTTAGCAGCCGCACGACCATGTACTGTGATCGATGGAAAAGCTTTCCCCGGCAAAGCAGATGGCTCATTAACATGTACTCATTATACGGAAGGATGGAGGCTTGGAATTGCCAGATAATCTATAGGCCTTATCCGCTTCCAAAGCGTACGCTCAGTAGAGCGAAGGAGAATCGTGGGGAGACTTTTCATAAACGAATTTGTTTACGGTTCGTGCACTACCACTTTCCACTACCAGCTCGGAGTATGGAAAAACATGACAGAAAGCGCTGTTTTGCAAACCCTGGTCGATTGATAGCTATGGCAGTGTGCGCGCATATGCTTGCATCAGGAAGCCTCGTTCGCCCTCGTTCGCCTTACGTCACGACAAGTGGCTGGCGTTGCAAACGCGTCCCATCCTTTAGCGCGTGTGTTTTCGTGTTTGAAAAATAGATAAACCCTTCGCTGCCCTTGCTGCAGCGTTGGTAAAACGCAATAGCTCATTCATCATGCACTTTGGGGCAAAGGCATGCGAGGCGAGTAGTTTGCGTAGTAGGTTGCAGGCGCACTTTTAAAAGCACCCGTGCCGTTTATCCTTGAAGAACGGCAGCGATATCGGCATAACGGTGACGGTCCACTGAACGCGTTATATTTCGCACGTTATCATACCACACACTGCGCCCGGAGCTGTAATGGATACTTGTTGGCCGAGCTGAAGAGGAACGCAAGCACGCAACAAACGAGCCATTTTGGAATTCTCGCACTATCGCGGGCAAATGGGCGCCTGCGGCAAGCAGAAGAAGTATTTAGTTGTTGTCAAAACCAGGCAGGCGGGGTTTCTGTAGCGTGTCGATCAACGCACTTGTAGTTTTGCTAGCGTTTAGCAGTTAAGAGTACTCAAAGTTGAAATGTTATTAATGTACCTTCTACTTTAACGTTACATCCGAAGTCGTTTCTTCCGTGTTATTGACCTAGTAGACTATTTTATTTGCTGCGAGAAGAAGCTCCAGATGGGTTTTGGTGCCGGTCCTGACCAATAATGCATCTAAGAATCAAATTTAACATTATGTCGACATAAGTCGACATCCAAGAAGTTTTATCAAGTACTACTTTGATTTGATTCATTCGTTCAAATGTGGCTTCACTTCAATGTTTGTGTTTTCCAACAAACAATTAGACAAAAAACACCTGATAAACCGCACCGATCAAACAAAGTTCATCGTAATCATCTCAAACTGCGGCTGTGAATGACCAAAATAATCTGCCACATTTTTTCGGCCGCGCATCAAATAGCCGCGTTTGAAATAACTTTCCTCTTCCCTCTACTATCTCCTGCTCTCTAGGCAGCATGATTTTGCCGCGGTTTTAAATTTGACCGTACAACACGAGACACGCACACTACCCGCTCGCTACACACTAGCGGAAAGCTGAAAGGTCATTGCGGTGCTCGACACCGAAGAATCTAGACAATGCGCGCGGCTAAAGAATGTCCTGCGGGGGAAGTCGGAACAGCGGCTGGTGGGTTTGGGTGTTGAGGCGGTCTGCTCCTCGTTCCCATCCGCCCAAAAGTCAAAGGGCGAGATAAGTTGAACCTGCAAGCTCGATCGATTTCGGTCGTTCTAACATGCCGCTTAAACACACATCCCTGTTAGTAGTTTGTTTTGAAAATGTCAAACCACGCACGGAATGAAAATGTCAAATTTCACTTACTTATCAGTAGCGGCGGCGGCGTGTGTTTACTTGTTGTTGGTAGAGGCGTAACGGGAGAGGAATGGTGCTCAGCTAGCTGACATGTGCGAAGGAGAGGGCGGGCGGGATCGAATTGAGCCGAAAATTCTTTCAGTCACGAGAGATCAGAACGGCAGCTGATAATCCTTTTTCACACCTAACCGTAGCATCCGTCAAAAATGCACCCTCTTTATGTGTTAGATTAGCACCCGCAACACTTCCAAACCCGACATATCATGATTTGAGCTTCATCGCTACGTCACTCATGTTTGGGTAATTCTTATGAACGATAGTACACATTCATTTTTTCCGCATCCAAATACACTCACTTTTTGAAACAGGAGCACAACACGTTAAACGTCAAAAAAACATACACTTCATTCAATGCACACGCTTACTACGCTCGCACACGATTGATCCTATCGCCCGCTAATGAATTTGTACGGCCTGTGCCTTTTCGTTGTGTACTGCGCTAACGAAACACGTTGGAAGGAGCGCACGGTCTCCGCTGGTCTGCATCGCACGTTGTTCAAATCGAAACAACCGAGATGAAATGCTGTGCCGCGGCTACGGAACGCGCTGCATCGTTCCCCCGCGCGTTACGATCGTTCGTATTGGTTCCTCTCGCGTACGTGCGGCTGTATGTGTGTGCGTGCGGTGTGTATGCGTACGAACCGGTTTTACCCTATTGTACCCGCTCCTCCATTTTGAAGGACGTTGCTGCCAACAACAAAAGCCAACCAATCACGCACTCCGAATAGTCCTCCAAGGGGCGGTTCATTGTTGGTTTGATCGTTTGTGACTACGCCCACTTTGCATTTTGCGTAGCACGCTCGGTGCTATCTCTTTCCCTCACGTATGCGGGGCGTCCAAAATCGGGCCGACCGCGCGTTTCTTTTCCTGCAAGCCGAATGCAATAAAGTGCAGCCAGCAATATTGTTTGTGCTTTGCAAACAATGCGCGCGCGCTTGTGCGTGTGTGGGTGCGCGCATGACCGGAAAGCGCCATTCAGCTCGAAACAAAACATCTTTTCTGCTGCTGTGTTGGTGTGTTTGTGCAAAATTTGTGGTGTGCGTGTGTACTTGTTTTTTTTTTCTCACACATTTTGCTTTATCACATTTCGCAAATCATGCGTAGCCGGAGGAGGTTGATTTTTTTATTAAGTTATGATACAGTCGAGTCCTACCAGAAATCAACAACCAACTCCGTACGGAACGAAAGGAATGGCACGATGCTGTTCCAGCGAAGGGGAAAACTTGCTAAAAATAGGTACACATCGTATGATCATCCAGAGACGGTTTGGACGGTTTACGGTGGTTCGTGTGGAGTGTACAACCACTACACTAAACGTCATTATTACCAAACAAGCTGATAACAATCGATGTAAAGCATAGATTCGCAAACCTAACCTACCTCCGTGGAATCGGTCAATCGTTTCGAGGAACTCATCGTGCGAACGTATGGAATGCTGACGGCATAGCTCTTCACTCGAGCGCAACGCAATGCTGCCCTCTAACACACCGAAACCGAATTGATACAGTTCACTGTGTTCGGAAGCTAGTTCCCGGTAGGCGCCGAATTAGTAGCGAATATTATCAAAATGAAGCGTGAATGGTTTTTGAGCATTCCTTGAAATTCGAGCAGAAAGCATTACGATTAGAAGAAGCAGTTTCCATTGTACAGTAGTAGTTTCCAACTTCTCAAATTCCATAATTTCTTCAATGGAAGTTTTAAAATATATTGAAAACAGTCAGCATTAATTTGATGATAAGTTATTATAGCGATGTGAAGTCGTAACAAAATAGAGATCCTTATTCATCATAAAATTGATTGTCGTACTGCCAATCAACCAACAGTGAATTCCTTCCCGAGCCAAATTATGAGTCGATCTGCTACCGGGTGGATGCAATTTATCATTACACACTTTGCTGACAGCTCCAGCGATGAACGATGGATTTAATGAAGTCACAGCTTTCAGTGCAATGTGCCTACTCGACCCCAATAAACTCCAATGTCTTCCTCCAGCCACCCACCCCGCACTGATGCGTTATTACTCTCATTTACATAAAACAATAAAGTGGCATTATAATGGCATATCCATGGTAAACGACGCTGGAGACACGCATTCGTCATCGCGCTAGGGTGGCTCCAACACTTCATCATAGGTATGTCATCATTTCGTCAATAGCGTTCATCCTCACGCCCATACCATTTTCCATTCAGTACTTCTCCTGCTGTTTGTCGTGATGTTCTGGTGTCGGAAATTATAATCCTACCGCGAGTACCACCAACACTCGTTGGAATGAAATTAAATGCAAATTAAGTGATTGCTTGAGCGGCGTCCGACTTTGCGGGAACGGCTTGTTCGTAGTCTTGATACGTGTCGCGCTTGTGAATCCACCCCAGTCATCCTCGATCCATTGAAAGGAAGCAAAGGTTAGACAACAAGACAAAGATAACTATCGATTTTTATGTTCACCTTTAAGGGTTCGCTTAGAAAAATGCGTTTCATCTACCATATTATACCATGTGGTGTGATTGGAATTGCAGTTTTAATTTAAAAATGAGAAGTGCACTCTAATGGCTGATTTTTTTTGAAGAAGTTTAAAATTTATTTTCTCTTGCATATAGTATTCAAAAGGTTTGAAAAGATTTCATAAGGAGTAAAGTGTTTAAAACATTGATCCGACTCTCAAAGCTTATTATTTCTTGATGTGAGAACTACCCCTTTAATTACGTAATAGTAGTGTTAATTAAATTAAGGCAGCTACAGTACAAAGCTACTTGTGATTTTAAAGTGTTATTAAAATATCCTGTTTCTGAAATTTAGTTTGTAAGAAAATATTGTTGCATCCTTCCGTACAAGAAAAGCTTTTCTTTTAAATACATATCGACATTGCAGTCAAATAAATTATGTTATATGACGTCCAACAAGAGCCATCGTGTAGTCGACATAACAAAAATGTCAAACCGAAGTCCGGCACATTTGGCTGTTTTGTTTACATCTTTATGTTTGTAGGTTTACGGTGCTAACGATTTGATAACAACCAAATAAGTAAAAAAATCCTCAAAAACTTTCCATTTCTTTTTGTTTAATACTGTTTTCACTCTAAATTTTAGAAATGGGACTACCCATGGAGCAGTCCAGTCGAATAGCCCCGTCGCTAGATGAGCTTACGGAAGAGCAACGAAAATTTCGCTATCGAGGTAACCATTGAAACAATAGTTCAAGGAATCCAGCTCACTCAAACTTCTTGTTTGCAACTTCTCTCAGCGGGTGCGTTTCTTGCAGCGGTCGGTGCAACGTCAGCTGTAGCGGGCTTCAGTAAGGCAATAATGTCGGCGAAAAAATCGGACCCAAAGTACTTTGATAAAGGGTTGCACGGTAGCATAGCGCTCCACGAGGCTGGAACGAGTTTGGCGCTGCGTGCACTCGGCTGGGGCACCTTGTACGCCATCCTCGGCACGGGCACGATCTGTTTCGGCATTTGGAAGCTAAGTGGTGCAAAAGACGTAAGTAATACAAGAAGTGGTGATCGAATCACTAGAATGTTCCATTTGTGTTTGTTGTACTGCCCTCAGATGAAAGAGTTCCGTGAAGCGGTCGGCAAAGTGCTGCCCCGTGTTCCCCGTAACGATCCACCGACGAGCAGGACGGAATTCGAAGGATTAACCGACCTCATGCAGTACCTTTCGACCTGGGGCAAAGATGAGAAAACGGCCGCTGGTCCCGTCGTAGCAACCACCAGCAAACCTAGTCAGTAGCGAAATATGGATTAAAAGGGGGTCGGAACTGTAAATATAAAAACCACTAGGCGCTTAGTAGACAAATCCTAATCGTTTTATTTGTGCAACTTTTGGATTTCAAATATCGTTTAATATTACTAACAACCGGCATAGAATATTTCAATCGTTTGAAAACAAAAACATGGCCACTCATAGCACCTATCCGTTTTGGGGATATTTTCAGGCACGACATCTCCCGGGGAGCCAGGCATACAGAATTCACTTCAATTTGGTTTTCGATTACTTCAGCATCGTAATGCTATTGCACAGCAGATCGTTTGTTCTGGGAAAGATAGAGAAGCATAAATCATCTGTACGCACCGTCGATGGGATTACTATCCACGCGATACTTACGTCGAAATCAACGTTTCGTTCGCGGCGATCAGTTCGCCAACATCGTTCGGACCTTCCGCGGCCCGCACGAGATTCTCATCGATACTGCCGTTCGCGATGAGCGACTGAAACGGTGCGACCGGTCCACCGACCAGAAACTTGGGTGCACCTCGTTCCTGCCGCCGTCTGCTCTCCGGCACCGCAAACACCGGTGCCATATCGTCAAAATCGGGAAAGAGGGCACCCTGATCCGTACCATTAGCCAGCGATCCGTTCGGGGTGGGAGTGTGCGAACGGGTGTTGGTGCCGCTGCTGCTTCCGCTTTCTAGCAGCTTCCAAATCTCATCCTGTTGTTCGAGCGTTAGGCGGGCCAGTTCGCGCTTGTACTTCTCCGTCAGCTCCACCACCTTTTCCAGCACCTTCTCAATCTCCTGCATTTCGTGGCGAATGTCAAGCAGTTGTCTGGGGGGGGGACAGAAAAACAAACAAATGAAGTTCAAATGGCTTCACAGTGAAAAGTGAGAAACAATCGTACTGTTGCAACTCCTGGAAAGCCGGATCGCGTAGCAGCACATCGCGTCGCTTGAGACACTCGTACACCGCCTGCGACATATCCATGTGAGATTTTTCGTTGGTAATGCGTTCCAGTATTCGGGCCCGTGTCTGTTCGTACCGGCCTTCGACGTTTTTGAGGCCGAAATAATCCTGCTGCTCATAGCCGTGAAGCAGCGTGTGCCGCAGGGCGTCACGACTCCTTTTCAGCACCGATTCGTAGCGTTTGCTGATTTTGTCCGCCATTTCCGCTAGCTTGCGCACGTTCGCCTCGATGCGCTCACACTTTTCCTCCCACTGCTGACAGGTGGGCTCGAATGTGGTGGAAGGAATTCGCTGTTAGGATAAAGGTAAGATTTTTTTTATTTAAGAGTCCGTTTGTAGTTGGATACTGTTGAATCTTGTACCGTCACCTACCTTTCTAGCACCGAGCGAACCTCGGGCGTGCGACACGGTTAGCTTATGGTACTCAACCCCACCCAGTATACCATAAACGACTTTATTCATTCGCCCGATCTCGTCCTTTCGCCTCGCGATGCCATCGTTCAACGTTAGGCCGTAGTTACGCACACCATCCAGCAGCTGCACGTACAGCCGCTGCTCGTTTGCAATGAAATAGTAGGCGTTGGCGATGAATTGACGCAGCATGTGCGGTTTCAGCTTGATTTTGATGTTCTGAAACACGTCCGTAATACTTTTCGGTATGCGCGGTTTCAAGTCCCGCTGGACGATGGCCGCTCGGCTGCCCCGGTGAACGACGAATAGCATCGGTCGGTTGATGAGCTCCGGCAGGTACAGATCGTACGGTCGCGTGGTCGCTTCGATGCGAGATTGCTTTTGTTCGAGCGGGAGTATGAAATCGATTTCGTCGACCGGAATGCCCGTCTGCTGGGAGATGTGTGCACGTAACGCTACCATCGTTGTGTCCGGCGTTACCTCGAGATCGATATGGCGGCAGTCGTACAGACTGAACGCAACCAAAATGCGCTTTTCCAGTATTTGATCCAGTAAGGAGAATATTTTCAGCACCGTCGAGCTGGTGGCCGGTTTATCTTCGGCAAATTTCACACTCTTCGGTGTCTGCTCTCCCGTGTTGGCGGGACCCGTATAGGGAACGTAGCCACGCTGCTTCGGGTTCCATTCGAGCGCCAGCATTAGCCACCGCTCGAGCTGCTTGCGCAAACAGTCGGAGATGTAATTTTCCGGAAAGATTTCCGTATGGTACGTGTAGTTTTCCCGGTTGTCCTCCGTGATGGCGATATCGGCCGGTTTCTTCTGCTGCACGTGCATCATCCAGCGGGTGATGGGAGCGTGTGGAATGAAGGGCCGCACGCCGGTAACTATCTCGAACCCAATCACCCCCATCGACCAATAATCCACCGAGCAGTTGTACCGATCGCAGTAAATTAGGTCCGGCGCAATGTACTCCACCGTACCGACCAGGCTCGCATTCAGGCTCTGCTTGTCGAGTGCTTTTGCGTACCCGAGATCCGTCAGCTGTTGTGAAAGAGATCGCATTAAAATCGTACCACGAACCGAAACACATCCTCAACGCACCTTATACACGAAACGATCGCCCTGCTGCTTCAGCACCAAATTTTCCGGCTTAATATCCCGGTGCGTTATTTTTAGACTGTGCAGATACGCGATCGCGTTACGCAGCGAACGCAACACATCCCGCACATCCTGTTCGCGTAGCCCGGAGCAATTTTCCACCCGATTCAGCATCCGCCGTAGATCGCCTCCCTCACAGTACTCCATACACAGCACCGGAAGTCCATTAGCGGAGCTGCGCAGCAGTTCCTGGATGAACGAAGCCGGCTGCACATCGACGGTGCGTACGATGTTCTCGTTCTGAACCGTTTCAGTCATCAGCTTCACCTCGTTGCGCCATCGTTCGCAGTGTTTGTCGGTAATTTCACTTCGATCCTGCAAGATGTGGAACTTTTTGATCGCTGAAAACGGCACGGAATGGTGGAATGGTTAAGCTTTATCTTAACTACGACAATCTGAGCGCACGCTTTGCACACTTACCCACAGTTTGCTGTGTTTGACGATTTCTCCAGAGCGTTACCACACCGAAACCCCCGTTGCCGAGCCGCTTCTCGCGGCACCACTCGCCAATGAGCGGAGGATCTTCGAACGGTTTTATCATATTTGCGGTTTAACTCGTTCGTGTGTAGAAAAGTCCAGGAAGTGTAGCAACAATCACTCTCGTGCTATGCTACTTTACCGGAGGAATATGCAGCCGGTTGTGCTATATTTAACCTATGCGCCACACATGCCCGCGTAACTAGTTTTGTTCTCATTCACGGGGTAAAACAGCAACGTCTAGGAAGCTTTATTGCGTTCTATAAATAACAGAGATTTTTCTTACGAATGAGCGGATGTCAACAAAGGACCGATTGCTTTGTTGACAGTTGCAGTTATTCCCAAGCAATTTCGTCCGTCCTTGTTACAACTTGTCAAAATTTAAATTTTATATTGTTTCCTGTACTTTTCAATACATAGTTTTTTTTCCTATACTTTTATACGTTTTGAAGCAAAATAAAGAAATCCAAACAATTTTTCAGTATTTCGTAACCACGCCAAATCAATAGGTCAATTTATTTCGCAGTCGTACACTATTTGACAGTTAAATTTTAACTTGCCAGTTAACACTCCAATTTGCTCGATGGGTATTAGGTTTAATTTGCTGCCAAACCCACCTAGAGTTTTAAACTTATTATGTTTAATAATTTATAATAATATGTGCTCATAATATAATATTTGAGTGATTAGAATTAATTGAAAAATATTTTATATTACTTTTATATACCTTCGATTTCCACTACAAGGTTATTTAACGTGAAACGATATGTTATTGCAGTACTTTTCTTCTCCTGTTAGCATAGTACAATTTCCTACCCTTGTTGTGGATGATGGCATTCGCACATAACGAAGAAGAAGCGCAAGCCAGCACCAGGGAACAACACAACACAGAAAGGAATCCCGTGTACATCTCCCGAAAAAAGCTGGCCACCTTTCGGGCGGAAAATTGTATCCGTATCCGTGTCCTGTGTACAACGACGCGCGTGTGTATTACGTGAAGATTCCGCCAGATAGCAACCCTGCTACAAAAGTTCCGTGTATCGTTGCGTTGTGAAGCGAATAGAGCATTCCAGGTCTGCTAGTGAGGGCAACAAGAAAACCAAGCACATAAGAAGCAAAACGGGCTCTCAGAATGTAAGAAATTCGTGACGCTTGGCCCCGAAATCGGTTCCCTGCGACGTGAATTCTGGTTTAACGCAAAGTGGAAGCGGCGGAGTAGCCCCGCCAATAGTGAGTTTATGCTTAATTTATGTACCACCACCGGTGGTTGAGGGAGTGATTGCCAGCGGGGTGAGATTGTTGTTCGGTGGAAGTGGAAGCTGCGTACGCGTTCTAGATTGGTGTCTCTCCCAGCGCTGGAACCTGGGTGCTGGGGAGAAGGGTGCTTGATGACTAATGAAATGACCAATCTGTAGAACGACTGTGGCCACATCGCAATATCTCGAGCTCTGGTGTTTGTGTTGTTGTGTACGACTCTGTGTTGTGTAGTTCCTCTCCCGGTGGAGCAGATTAGATTTCATACCCAATACCTTACCCGTATAGTACTGTCGGACGCATCTTCTGCAATCATTCCGCACGCGAAACACGATGGCTTACATAAACGTTGCCGAATGGAACACCGACATGGTCACGGACTGGCTGAAAGGTAAGATTAGCTTGCAGGAGCAAGCATTATCGCGCAAAGTGCGCTTGAGGTGACTGACACAGTGCCGATCCCTTTGCGTTCCCTTTGCGTTCGGTTGCAATCGAACCGCGAAGCATTTTAGCACACGGAGGCACATTCCTTCACAAGCGCCTCGCGCTTGTATCATCAATTTCCGTCCGCTCGGCGCTCGTTCCGTTGCTCCTTCCTGGCACCCCCGAAAGTAATAAGGCCAGCTGTTGTGGTCAAACCCCAGCCTGCCTTGTTGTTAATATGTGCAGTATGAAATGCTTTTGTGGCTCCATCGCGTGAATCAGCGAAGGTTTGGCACAGCATGCTACGGGGAATTGGATGGTTTTTGTTGTAACGTTGTCGATGTCTCTCTGTGTGACCTTGCCGAGCTCCCTTAGCGATGTCCTGCAAGGGCGTGTTCTCTCTTGAGTGGCTCTTTTAGCAAAAAAAAAAAAAAAACAAAACAGCAAACGGATGCGCGGAGGCAGTTCCTTAATTAGTACTAAAATGGATTTCAATTTCCTTCGTTCTATTTCGCCAGGCTTGGACAACTCGATGTATCACTATGTGCAGTCGTTCACCAACAATGGGGTCGGTGGCAAGCAGCTGCTCAATATACGACCGTACGAGCTGGAACAGCTTGGCATGCACATTATCGGGCACCAGGAGATCGTGCTGGAGGCTGTGGAGAATCTGAAGAATTTTGTAAGTTGGCATGATGGCATCTAGTTCAAACAACGTTCCGTTTATGCGTCTATAACAATTTATAAGAGGGATTACCTTGAAGAGAAAACCACGAAATATCTACATAAATTTATCTGCCATACTCATATTGCTTAAAATAGTTTTTATAATTATCAATTTAACTACGGCTTGTTTAAGACAATTAACAATAATGCGAAAAAATATTTTGACAAACATGCAACGCCTGCTTTAAGTTAGATTGTCTTTAAATATTAATTAGCTTCACCTTCTCTTAGCTAGCAATTTATTCAATTAAAAACAGTTATCCTTCGTAGAATTTAAATAATTTCAGTGAACTTTCACTGCAATAAACGTAACAAAAGTGGTTATGGTGCTAAAAGCATTTCGTCCAACGATTTGTAAAAAAAAAGCCGCGATTTGCTTTTACGGCACACACTGTCCCTCAATTAGCACTCATTTAAGCGGTTCTCCTAAACCCCCATAATACGATGAACCAACTAATAATCGTTTCATTAAAATACTGTGCAAACCACCGCTTCCACCGGAGTGCAAACACAAATACAAGCAGCATCGGGTTTTGGCGCTGGTGCTGGGAACCATTTCTTCTTCTGTGCTTTTTTTTGTTCTTCGCACCGTCTCCTTTGGGAGGGACCACTTGCGGGACCAGCTGCATGTGCACCCTCGACTTGGTGCCTGCATCTAAACATGTTGCATCATGTTTTATCTGGTGCGTTCTCGTGCGCACATCGTTTGTTTTCGCATCATCGTCGCTCGTCGCGTTTGCCAGTTAGTCAGTTTTGCCACTCAACGTGCCCACTTTGTCCGGGGACCTGGCACATGTGCGCTTGGGTACGACCACACACGGTGGCTTTCGTTAGCGCGGTGTTTGATTGTTTTTTTCTCTCTCTCTCTTTCCACCCAAGCCCGTCGCTTTCATTGCGCAACGAATGTTGAAGAGATAAAAAGGAGAACATTCTTATGCATACATACTTTATGCCCGCTCCCTGCCCGGCCCCGATATGTAAACACGAATTCGGGCCTGAGCTAGCCCTGCGTGTGATTGCTTATCGTCGTTGCCTCCGGAAGTGGGGCAACACTGGTCCGTTCTTGCCCACCGCAGGGCAAACAGCAAATTGCTTTCCGATCGGGCAGGCGGAGGGGGGCCCCCTTCAGAGCCGGGTAGATCGCGCTCAGTGTAAACAAACTGACCCGTGCGGTTGGCGGAGTTTGTGCGGTGGTTTTGTGTGCTTTCGCTTACCAATCAAACTCACTGGCCTGCTCTTCTCTCACGCAGCACTACAACCTCGACAGGGAGAACCTACAGTTCCTGGCGCTGCATGTGGCAACGGCGGCCCACTCGCTGGAGAAGCAGTTGGAATTCTCCGACCAGGAGAAGCTGGAGACGGCGGTACTGAAGGATATTACGCGCACGATCACGCACCTGAAGGCGCTCATCGAATGGCTCGATCGGGCACCATTCCGTGGTAAGTTGGAAGTGTTTGTTGTTTACTAGCCACGACCCGGGCTAACACTGGCCGAGAGAGGAGGGAGAATTAATCGCTCTTTTTTGCTTGCTTTTTCCCGCGTGATTCATCATCAGGTCAAAAGAAATTCGACGAACTGCGGAAGCAGTGCATGCGTTTCGGGCTGGAGGTGGCCACCGTTGCTATGCGCGATCGATTCTCGCTCATGCCCGTGCAAGCGGTAAGCAATATCGGATGATATCATCCCCGCTTCCAGCGAAGAATGATCATTTTTATCATATGATTTTTTTCTACTACTCATAGATTCGTCAAAATGCGAAAAAGCTAGCGAAAATCGGGGAATACATCATTAAGGACATCATGGATCCGATCATCCTACAGCCGGCCTCGCTGGTTCTCGTAACACTCAAGAAGCGCGAATCGGATCTCGGGTTCTTGATCATGCAGAGCTTCCACGGTGTACACCGGTAAGTTGTGGTTTGAAAATTAGTTTCTCATTATTTTGTATAAGAGGCTGAATATATGACTAAAGTCTAAGAAATGAAATGAAGAATATTACAAATTTCATGAACAAAAAAATTGTAGAACTGGCTTAAACAGATTTTGACAATTATTCAAAATCCATCAAACAACAAATACCAAAAATTAACTACACGGCCTCCTTAGATGCTCGTAAACTGCTTCGGGTTGATGTCTTCTTGACCATTCTTTATCGTATACAAAGGATCTACGTCTTCGGGTGTCAGCTTCATTTCTCATGCTCACACTTAAGTGAACGAATCACAATCAATCGACGCACCGAAAGAAGCTACTTATCCCAAAAAAGAAAGCCGTAATGATGATGCCTTCTGCAATTTCCTCATAATAATGGCACGGAGTGCTAATACTCTCCAAACGGAAACTTTCCCCCCTGTAGCTGTAATTAGAAATGCATCGAACAATTAACTGACTCTCCGTCTTTCTCCCTCTGGTGTTCCTACCAACTGTCGGCTATTTTGACATCACTTCATACACAATACACACAGCAGCCAGCACAACAGTGCGCTTCATTTCACCGGTGATCCTTTTTCAATCGCCGCAACAACGAAAACAACGTAAAAAAATACCGAAAAAATATCATCCGTTGCTAATCTTTGCCTCGGCTTTTTTTCTCTCTCTCTCTCTCTCTCTCATTTCATTTTATCCATCCAACCGTTCAGTATTACCGAAATAAAGTTCAACTCGCCCGCCCACAACTCCGGCAAGGTCGAGGATGGCGATGAAATAGTGCAAATCAACTACCAGGCCGTCGTCGGTTGGGAGTACAAGAAGGTGCTGCTGGAGTTACAGGAATCTCCGCCAGGTAGGTCGCCCTGTGTTGTTGGTTTTCCCGGCTTCCCGCAGGGTGTTTGCGTTGTCCTTTTTCGGCTCGTCCTTCGGACCGTTCGTACTGATGTGTGTTATCCCGTCGCCATGCGTAACGCGCGGCCCTTACGATCGTAAATGAGCACGGCAGCCGAAAGGAAACGAACATCAGAAGGAATCTAGCCGGGTCGCAAACCTCACTCAGGGGATAATTATTGCACATTTACCATGTTTTACAAGCCTCTTCCACTGCGGGCTCTGGCTTTTTTGTTTTTATGTGTTTTTTTCATTTTGTTTTCCTCTTACTTTGTGGTTTCAATGTTTGAATCTTTTGGTATTTGCTTCTCCCTTTCCCCCTCTTCCAGACGTAATCCTGACGCTGAAAAAGCGACCGAAGCATATGAAAATCTACGGCCAAATCTACATGAAACCGTACCCCTTTCCGAGCAGGAGGTTCTTTCTTATGGGATGGAGTGAAAGTTTGCCGAGTCCGCGCGTCACCGATACGTTCGCGCTGCAGGACTTTTCGCTACCGCTCGAACGCGTCCCGGAGAAACAAGTCCCGTCCGACACGGAATCGGACGGCAGCGACATTCTCACGCCGACCGACGTAAAGGAAGTGGAAAAGGAGATCCGGCTGTATCTGCCGAAACCGAGGGCGGTGCTGCAGCGGCGCCACACGCTGTCCAACTTTAAGGATCTGGTCGGGTTGGCGTCATGGCATGAGCAGCGCAAAGGCAAACCGTTGCTGTCGAGCGATCTGCAAAGTTTGCGTGATAAATCGGTTTCGTTCGGGTTCGGGTTGGAGATGTCCCCGCGACCTACCACGACGTGCCTTGGTTTGGGAGGCGGAGGTACGGGCGGTGGTGGTGGTGGTGCTGGTGGTGGTGGTGGTGCTGTAACAGTCGTAGAATCCGGCACGGGTGCGGCGAAGTGTAGTAGCTTCGGGGGGCTGAAATGCTCGCTGCCCGATATTGTTCCACACGAAACGGACGCGTTTGTGGTGCCTCCAAACGATCGAGCGATCGTGGATGCAAAGCCACCGGGTGCTGCAAGAAGGGAGGAAGGTGAAAATGAGGCGTATAAGGCGGGCGTTTCGAAGATGGTCCGGTTTGAGTCGAGCTCGAAGGCGGACCAGTGTCATGTGGATACGAAGTATACGTGCAAGGTGGATAACACGGTGCTGGAAACGTTCGAACCGATACCGTACGTGGACGAGGATCTTCCGATGGCACCGTCTGTCGTTAGTCCACCTACTGTGACCGAGCGCGTGAAACGGTTCGAATCGTTTGCCAATCGCACGGCGGCGCTGACCAATGGCCAACATGGGGGAAGGTAAGCATCGACTGGTTTAAATATTATTTTCCATTTTTATTTAGTTGTTTGCGCCTGTTCGTTCCGATTGATCAAAAATTGATCGAAAAATAGTTAAGAAAGTTTGTTAAGTATTAATGTTATCTGTATGATTTTTTCGACAGTACTAGCAACACTTCGGCTACCGGAGGACACAATTCTTCCTCTGTTGGTACAGTAGCCAAACCAATACCAATGCAACGGCAACTCTCGAAGGATCCGGAGCTAGCGGAAGCCATCAACACCGTTGTAGTCAACCGGGAAATGGTGAAACGAGGCCGTTTGGACAAAAGCTACAGCACGCCCGCGTACGATGACGAACTGAGTGACGTTCCTCCTGCCATTGAACCCCGCAAAGAACATCTCCTGAAGGCACCACCCGTACCACCACCACGTCCAAAGCGAACTCTCGAACCGATGGGTAGCGTACCGTCGGAAAAAGCACCGACACTTGCACCACCTGCACCCGTTACGTCACTTTCCGAACCAAACGCATCAGCAGGCTTCGTGTCGTCGCTAAGCAACACACTAGACAGTCGAGAAGACAGTCCGAACAAATCGAAGCTAGCCAACGTCATCGATCTGAAGCAAAACCGTACCCAACCACCATTGCCTCCTTCGATTGCCACAACGCCAGCATCAATAACACCACCGAAGCCGGCTGAACGGACAACTTCAGCACCACCCATTCCAGCGTTGCGTCCAGCTGCCACAGTGCCACCGGCGAAACCTGTTCCATCCGGTGCAACCGAGTCACCTCTTCCCCCCTCTACGCCGACCGTTTCGAGTGCAGCGGCAGCGGCAGCATGCGTACCAAGCCTTCCAACCGCCGACGCCAGCTCCGAGCTGCTCACACCGAACAAGACGAAAAGTCTCACGTTGAAGAAGAAAAACTCGCTGATGTCGAAGCGGCGCAATGTTTCGCTGAAAACGCTCTGCGTCAGTGACATCCAGGGCCATCTCTACCGACGGACGAAGGATCGTAGCGGTATGTCGTACTGGGCAAAGTATTACTTCGTGCTGATCGAAACGACGCTGTACGGGTTCCGGAGCAAGGAGGCTCCGAAGGCGAACAGTATGATCTTTCTCACGGGCTTTACAATTACGCTCGCGAAGGAAGTCCATTCGCGTCCGCACGCCTTCAAGGTGTACCACCCGAACAAAACGTTCTACTTCGCGGCCGAAACGCAGGAGGCGCTTGTCCAGTGGATGGAGTACATCAAGCAGGCGACACTGAAGGGGGCAAGCGGGTTGTCGGGGGGTGCGACAGGCACCACCCCGAACGCTTCGGAGCAACACAACGTGCGCGAGCTGTTCTCCGAGACGGACAGCTCGGACGATGAGCTCGGGTTGATGGACAGCTCGATGAAGTTGAATCTTCTCTGCACACCTTCGCCCCAGATGCCGACGGGATCCGGAGCCGGCCCCCGGGACGGTATGGCCGCGGACGGTGCAACACCAACGTCATCGAAATCCGATCGCTATCATCTGAACTTTGGGTCGCTGAAAAAGTTCACCAAAATAGGCTCGGATGGTGGAAGTGGTGGAAATGGTGCGACTGGTTCCGGAAGCGCCGGACACACCGGCAACAGTAGCGGCGGTGGGACCTCGTCGAACAGTAACGGGGAGGGTAGTAAATTTTTCGGCTTCTTCTCCTCCCACCGGAGCGTGGAGAAAAGCAACTCGAGCGAGATGCCCGTACCCACGTCACAGTTCAAGAGCTACCGGAAGGTACCGGGTGCCGGTGGTGGACTCCAGATCGGGACGGCTGCCGTCTCAACGGAAGTGTTTCCGATGCTGAATGCACCGACCGACGGGGCAGCCGGAGCCGTGGGTGGTGGAAATTTGCGTGCCAGTAATCTTTCGCTCGCATCCGGCGCGGGTGAAAAACCGACTGCACCAGCAGTGGTTCCACAACCCCCACCGAGGGCCGTAACTCCACCGACCCCGCCGGTTATCATCCGTGAGCCACCGATGACGCCAACGATTAGCGAAGCGGCGGAGCTGCTGAATCGGGCGCGCAAAACGAAGCGTATCTCGCCGCACAACTACATTCACGCCTCGAACCCGAACCTGGTGGAGTTTGACTTCCAGACGTCGAAAGCGATGGACTTTTCCGTGCCAAAGATACACGCGGCCAACACGTGGGACACGAGCACCCACTCGCACAACAATCTGCAGTCGATGATCACGCTCAAGGATCTGATGCTGCAGAAGCAGGCGGAGGAAGCGCAGGATATGTACAATAAGCGGGTCTGCTTGGGCGTGGAGAAGCTGGACGATCGCAAAGCACGGTTGGCAGCGGGAGCCGCTGCAAGTACGGAGCAAGTGCAGCCACCACAGCAGACGAATGCCGCCCCGGCCATACCGGAGTCGGTGAACAAGATCCAGCGTCGGCAGCTTCCGATCACACCAGACTACGCGCAAAGCTTCAAATTGGACGATGAGGACATTCTGTACACGCGCAGCAAGGAAGGTCAGAAGCTGCGTGATTTTGGCTACGAAATGATCTCCGGCGATGATCCATTCGATCAGCGGAGCAACAAGCCGTCTGGTGCGAGTGGTAACGGTGGTGGTAACGCTAGTAACGCTAGTAACATTGGTACAGGAACAAACGGTGGAACGAATGGCATTAGCAGTGGCGGTGGTGGTTCCATTAAGAAGAAAACGTTCAACTGGATCAACCCGGACCGGAGGGGAGATTCTTCGGCTCACGACTCTTCTGCTGGCTCACTAGCGATCGGTTCCGCACCCAGTTCCTCTTCACTGTTTGCTGGTGGCGCTTCCGGTAGTTCCGGAACCGGTGGTGGTGGTGGCGGTGGCTTAGCGACTTCCCTCTCGCTCCGGGATAGCTTCAAGCGCACCAAAAACAAAGCCGTTATCGCTCGGCTGGACAACATCAAGGCAAGCAGCGAAAAACTGTTCCAGTTTAAGCAATCGAGCAGCTCGGCCGGTGGCTCGGGAGCGAACAGCAATAATGATAAGGAATCGCTCAAAACGAAGCAACTCGATAAAGTGGCTGCACCGGGGACGGCGATGAACGTGAATCTGAAGCATCAACCGTCACAGCAGCACCAGCACCAATCACAGCACCCGCTGACACCGTTTGCCAGCATCGTCGGTGGGTTGGGCGGTAAGAAGAATAATAATGAACTGCACGCCGTCCTGGAGCAGCATTCGGCTCTGCTGTTCGGTCATAGTGTTGCAGCGAGTGGCAGTGGAGTGACGCATGGTGGCCCATCGTCCACCTTTGTCAGTGGGATTAAGAAATCCAACACGTGCAATAGTTCGTCGGATTTTAAGGAAAATTCGAGCAAGCTGCAAAATATGAGGAAAAACTCCGCCCCCGAGCGAGGAGTTGGTGGCGGAGGCGGTGGTAGTGGGACTGGTGCAGGTGGTGGAACAGCTGGTACGTCGTACTTCACAAAGCTTAGTTTCGGTTCGACCAAGACGGCCAAGGAGAAGAAACTGCTCGGTTCGCCCGGATTGCATCGGGCGATCTTTGGCAAAAATCATCACTACAACCACGGCAACGACGGTCAACCGACCGTGATCGATCATGAAGTGTTTTCACCGATATCCTACACGAAGGTAAGCGAGAGGGGAATACTTAAAAACTTTTTTCCAATGCAAATACAGCTTAAAATTAAACCTGTCAACATATCCAAGACACAAACCCAATCAAAGCGTTACATGTGTTACTATGTACGTACATGACACGTTAATAATCATTTCCTTTCCGTCCCCCAGGCACCTGCAGCAGCACCTTCATCGGACAGTGCGTCATCCCCAATGGTGAGTGTGGCGATGACCACCGGCATGGTTCCGGTCGGGGTGTCAAACCCCTCCCAACCGATGGTGCCAGCGTCCAGCACCAGTTCCACCGTGCTGATGCCAAACTATGGCCCGAATCTGGCGGCAGTTTCGCGCAACTCTCCCGATTATCCGAACATGGAGTATCCGCCGGTGTTTGAACCGGAAACGTACTCGCTGAGCGATCCGAACGCGAGCCTAACGTTGTTGAAGCGTCGTCAGAACCATCACCATCATCCGCACCATCAGCATCAGAAATGACGACGCGGGAAACGGCTCGCGACAGTTCGTGAACACGAGACGGGCTAAACACGTCATCGTAGTCGAATGTTCTAAGCTCTGATAGTTTGGATTAGCTTTAGAATAGTATTATAGACGTCGCCATTCTCTGTTGGTTCGAAACCAAACCGCGCAGGAATGTAACGAAAGTTGTGGTGCAGGCCGATGGCAAAGGGTTATAGCCCATCTGCGCGCGTCTCGAAGGATTTCTCGTAGCCTAAACACAATACGGCAAGGCCATTATAAACAAACACAAATAATATTTAATCGAAACTGATATTGTACGATAAATGATAGAACTGACAGTCGAGAACTGATCGACGAGGGAAGCGAATGATGCAGAGGAGTGAATGGAATAGAGAAAAAAGAACTACTACAATACTGTTGAAATGTGATTTTAGCACCTATATAGGTATATTTTCGATGTTGATGTGTATTTTCTCCCGTTAATCCCGTAGCGCATTAGATAATCGCGTGAGCGTATGTGTTTATCGAACTTATTCGTAGGTGCGAATGAAATTGAAACGGACGGTGTCTCTAGTATATTTAGACAAAGTTAATGCACCAGCTGCCGACAGCAGTGCAGGTATCAGTAACTTATTAGCTCGTGCGTGTAATATAGTGTTTTGAGCAAGAAACCTTCAATAGCGTTGCTTGGTTGTGTGCACCAAACAGAAGACACCAATCTATTGAGGACGTTCGAATGCAATCAACCTTGCAACCCATCCACACGCTGTATCGATGTAGTCGAACATTCCTAATTGCTGCTGTGTTGATTTTTGGCTAGATGCATGAGTAGATGAATTTTCGCAGCACCAATACCACCAATACCACTAGTTCCTCCCACATAGGCCAATACAGAACGGTAGTAGCGAGAGTGATCGTTGAGTAGCAACGCCTCTGCGCATGTGTTTGTGTGTAGAGATTGCTACGATCTGTTTTTCTTTTTGCTGAAGTGAAATGATAAAATAAATAGTGCCTTAATGATTAAGCGAGTTTTGTAAGATATTTAGCTCATTTCAAGATATCACTTTATTATATTATTTAAGTTTTAACCATCGAATGGACTAGAATAATTATGTGACTAGAAAAGTCTGCGACACTGCCGTTTAACGGCTAACTTGGATGGTCAGTCCTAGCTATGGTTTCGAGAATAGTTAGTTTTTTTTCATGTGACGACAGTTTTCACACATCGGTCCGCACCGTTCGTCCCACCGTTTTGGGCATCCTCATATTGGTGGAATCCTCCAAGTCCTTCGGTTTGTAGTAATGCGGTGCCACCTCCAGCAGCCATTTACTTTCGATCGGGATAACGGCGCGCATGAATTCTTTTGTCGTAAACACCAGCTCATGATAAAGCAGCCATCGTGGCAGATCCTCGAACAGTGCCGAGTTCGGATGGATCGTGACGCTTTGATTGTGCTTCACCGTCCGGTAGTGACCGCTCTTTGACAGGCGCGCCACGTGATAGAAGTACCCGGATGTGATCGCTTTACGCATACCCACCGTATCCCCCGCCCCCGAAACCATCTCAATCTCGACGCGCTGCATCAGCGCCACCAACTGATCGCGCACGTCACGCGCCCGTCTCATCGACCGATACTGAATAAAGTTTTCGTAGCACCACTGCGTACTGTAATCCGCCTCGACCCACTGGTTGTACACCTGCAGCAGGCTCAGATGGTCGCCCTCCCGGTGGTCGAAGTTTTTCCGTGCCGTATCGGCGTGTATGATCTTATCCTTCGGGCGGTAAAAAATCGCCCCATTCACGGACAGCATGGCGGCGATGGTTACCGCCTCCTCCGAGCATCGATACTTCTCGCTGCCCAGCAGCATCTTCGCCATCATCGGATCAACCGGAAACTCTGCCATTCGACGGCCGAGTCGCGTCAGCTCACCGTGGTGGTTCAGCGCACCGAGCGCGTACAGCTGCTCCAGTGCCATTATGAGCATCTCCTGCGGTGGTGGGTCGAGAAAATCAAATTTCAAAAGATCGTTTATGCCGAGCGCTTTCAGCATCAGCACCGCGTTGCCCAGGTTGATGCGTTGAATCTCCGGTATGGTGTTGTCCTCCAGCTCATTCTCGTACGCCCAGGCCGTGTACAGGCGAAAGCATTTGCCAGGCGCAACGCGACCGGCACGGCCCGCTCGCTGGTTTGCTGAAGCTTTCGAGATCGGCACTACGAGGAGTGTTTCCATGCCGGTGCGAGAGTTGAAATTGTTCTGCTTGGCAAACCCCGGATCGATCACGTAGATGATGTTGTCGATTGTTAACGACGTTTCGGCAATGTTCGTCGCAAGGACCACCTTCCGGGCGTTTTGCGGAGTTGGTTCGAAAATTTTAGCCTGCATATCCGAGGGCAGATTGGCGTAGATGGGTAAAATGAGCAGTTCCCTCACCTTCGATCCGAGTCGTTTCATGCGCTCTTGTAACATTTCTTGGCATGTTTCGATCTCTTCCTGACCTACGGAAAGAAAAATGTCGAATGAGACTTCACCACATTTGTCATAACAATCATAGCAATCGTAGAATATTTGAATCGATGCTTTATACTTTTACCTACCAGTTAAAAATACCAATATATCTCCCAGTGGCTGTGTCGCGTGTATCTGGAGCACGGTAATAACGCACGCATCGATATAATCAGCCTCCGGTGCTTTAGTGTAAAATATATCAACCTGTACGCAAGAAATAAATGTTATGCAATAATCATTTTAATGTTTTCAATTTTCAAAGCGACAAGCCTGAATGTCCTGCTAACTTACCGAGTAACGCCGCCCTGGAATCCGGAACGTAGGTGCGTTGTCAAAAAATTGACTAAACTTTTCCACGTCCAGCGTCGCGCTCGAGATGAGCAGCTTCAAGTCCTTACGGAAACGGGCTACATCTTTCACCAACCCGAACAGTATATCCGTATGCAGCGTACGCTCGTGCGCCTCGTCGATTATCATCACACTGTACGATGCTAGGTCCGGTTCGGAAAGAAATTCCCGGTGAAGCGTACCATCGGTCATATACTTGATGACGGTTCGCTCTGAGGTGTTATCCTCAAACCGAATGCTGTATCCCACCTCGTTGCCCAGTTTCACGTTCATTTCATCGGCAACGCGTGCCGCAACCGACATGGCCGCCACACGGCGTGGTTGTGTGCAGCCTATTTTCTTGCCCTCGTTCGTGAATCCGGCTTCGTAGAGATACTGCGGTATTTGCGTCGTCTTACCCGAGCCCGTTTCTCCCTCGATTATGAGAATCTGGTGATCTTTGATGGCCTGAATCAGATCCTCCTTGTAGCTGTAAATGGGAAGCGATTTGCGCGTTTCCTCTATGGTTAGCTTTTTCTTCTCTCTCTCTGTGAGTTCCGGGTTGTGGTTCGGCTCCTTCGTACCGTCCATCTTTAAAACTTCCACGAAATTGATCTGCTCCTCGAGTACCAGATCGTACTCTTCCTGTTGCACTTTCTTCGCATCCTTCGCACCGAACTGGTACGTGGCCGAGGCCAGTCGTTCCGCTTCCCATTTCTTTTGCTCTGAGTGTGGCATCCGCTCTCGTTCGTCCACCTCCACGTACGCCTCTGTTTCACCCTTCTTGACATCCTTCGGCATATGGTAGCGCTGGACGCGCTCCAACTCGCGTGCTTTATCATGTTCTTGGGCGATTTTCAGCAATTGTTTTTTGTGCGCACGATCCTGCCGCTCGCGTTCAGTGATCTCCGCCTCGGGAAACAGATACTCGTCATCCCGGATGTCGGCCTCGAGTTCCACAACTTTGTCGTCCTTGCGTTTCTCGAGATATTTGCGACGGGAGTCAACGCGTAGCTTGGGAATCAATTTGTCTTTGTCTTCCAATTCGAGCTTTAGTCGTTTGGCGGCTTCCGCATAGGCTTGGCTAGAGGATGATGTTGCCACATTGCGCGTTCGAGCATCATCCCGCTGCTTGAGACGCTGAGCAAATTCGTCTCGGGCTTTGAGATCACGGCGCCGCGCATCTTCCTCACTGTCTGGGCTGCTTTCATCTGATGAAGGTGGAACAATTGCGCGTTTTGTAGAACGGTTACTCATATTTTATCTTCTTTGGCTTTCAGTATCGCGAAATGGGAATCGGTCTCCAAGGATTGTTACATACGGGGTCCGCTTGAACCGCACTCAGAGAATTAACCTTATTATTATTGAACGACTCACCTAGGAACAAATAGTCCCTGACCTACAAGAATCGCTTCCACTTTTCTACTTTCAGCACGGTACAACACGCTGGCACATTTAAACGATACGAAAATGATGTTCTATCCTACGCATTGGTGACCTAGCAAGGTATAACTAAGGATCTTCCGACAGGAGGTTTGTTAAATTTTCCGTGACTTTTGGCAGGGTGCGAAAAAGCTACAGTAAAAAGACGTTTCTCCAGAAACCGTCGGTTGACTAAAATGTAAACAAAAAAACAAAACAAACTAAAAAATGACAGCAGGGTATGGCAAAAACTATGTAACCCCGATGTTCCAAACAACTTTTCGAGATCGCTGAGTATATCAAAGGCGAAATAAGCAATTATTTATCGTTTAAAACACACACGGTTAGAGATATTTCGCATGATGTGCCAATCGTTCAAAAGGATGCGCTGCATTATTAATCGTTATTTTTAAAGCATCCGATTGCGATCTTGAAACTCCTCTGTAAACCGTCATTTGGTCATGTTCGCGGAAATTTCCCACTGTGCAACATTGCCAATTCTCTCGCTCTATTTCTGAGCTCACGGTGGAATCTCGCTCTCCACGACTGTAGCGGCTGGGTTGGGAGGCACAAATTGCGACAGTTTCATAGTTTTTTGACAGTTTTGACATCTAGTTTTCTTGTTGTTGTTGGACACCGTACGTCATCATCGATAGCAAATTTAATTCGCTGGAAAAAAACTTTTTCCTTCGTTCCGTCGCGGTGGGTGTCCTCCTGATTTTCACCGAAGTAGCTCTCCGCTCCGTCGTGCGTGAATATTCTGGTGTGTATTTGTGTGCCGTCCGCGTATCACGCAAAGCAGATCCCATAAAAGTGAAGCTCAATGTTCAAGCGGTCAGTGGTGTACATCGCGAAAGGGTGGAAAATTCGACACGACACACGCACCCGTGCCGATTCGGGTGAGAAGGTGTTCTCAAGTATCGCAACGGGGCTGGGTCGCGCTTGGATTTTCTGCTTCTGTGCGGAACAGCGTGTGTCGCACCTTTTTTAGGGGTCGGTTTCGTGCGTCGGGAGCAAGATTGGAAAGTGAAAGATGTGCTGCTTCCGTGTCGTCAGTCCGTCCTAATCTCCCCGCTCCGCTACGGAGTGAGCAAGTGTGATTGTGTGTGAAAATGGTAACAGTGTCCCACTCTGCTGCTGCTGCTCACTAAGGCCACACAGCGTTGACAAATGGGAAAATTGCAGTCCGACAACGAGTCGAAATCAACGCTTCCTCGATTTGCATTCCGTGCCTCCTGGTGTGGTAGGGCGACCACAACCACGGTGTTCCGTGTGATTCATTCCAAATTGTGCACGTCTCGGTGTTGTGTGTGTGTATGTGAGTGTGTGGTAGTGCGCGAGTGATTGTGGCTTCAAAAGCATAGGATGGAAGGCAACATCGAAACGGGGCCAACATAATTTGCAACCTGTGTGTTTCGATCGTGTCACAACACCTCTGGAACGTGACGGTGGCTTCTTTGGCTTCTTCTTGCGAGCGTCTGTTTGTCATTTCGTGCCATTTTGTATCACGAAAATCTGCACGGATAAACGCGATCTCTGCAGAATGGAATAAAAATACGGTCGTTTTTCGACAATGAAGGAAAAGTTAGGTGTGTCTCGTAAGTGTTGTCGTTGTGTGTGAGTACACACACACATACACGTACACACGTCTTTTGGCTTGTCGCCGTCATCCGTGTTTGATGTAACGACACGCGGTGTGGAGGAAAATATCGAGCGGAAAACTTATTGATTTCCCTTGCGTTTCATTCGCAAGACCGCAAAGGGGAAGGGGAAAGCGGGGCTGGTCACCCTTGCGGGTAGGGAGTGTACCATACCGCACCCCTCCCGCAACTAATTCGCATAAGAAAACCAATAAGGTACACAGTACGCTACTACCAGCACCACCGACGTAACAGACCGCTTCGGCTTTGGTTTGGTTTTCGCTTTTCCGGCTGGTGTCCGTGCGACGGATGGAAAGCGCTAGTGTGTACCGTCGCCGCGCCGCCACTGATAACCACCAACGTGCTAGGAACGAGGAAAAGCGATACCAGTGGAGCGTGTAAGAAAATCCTCCTGCAGTCGGTCCATGGCGAACAGCCAACAGCAACAGCAAACAGAAAGTTACATTTGCTTACGATAATTTACAGTGGGGGGTGCTTTGGGTGGAAAACCCTACACCCGCGAAAATCGCTATATGTTTGTGAGTTAGGAGAAACTAATTTATATTCCCTCACATGGTTTTGTTCTTTGACTGGCATGGAAAAATTGTGTTTTTACTTTCAATCGGTCAGCTGTCAACTGGATTTGGTAGTGACGTTTCTGCGGGCTGCCGGATGGGGAAAAATAATCGAAAATGTGCAACAAAGTTGGATAGCTTCCGTTGCCGGGAGCGACCGAGATATCCGATGAGCCTGGGAATTCACATCAGTTCCACTTTTTAGCATGCTATGAGTTTTATGTTTTTAGTTATTTTTTATGTAAAAACTAGTAAATGAAGGCTGATTTCTGATCATCCTTCTAATAAACTTGTTAAATTATGTTGGTTCTCTAACGAATATCCTTACTATTTTTCGTATTGCTTTGCAGAGTGTAACAATAGTAGCCTGCTGTGTAGATTTGTTATGTAAAAAGTAGGAAAAGGTAAAACCTCCACCACTCTATCAATCCTAGCATCCACGGAATTAGTTATTTCCGAACCGTGCATTCGTGAATTTAAGTGCTTCAAGTGTAAAAAGTGTAACGTGAAAGTGGCATCGAAATCACTTCGTTTTTTGAAAGTTATTCGATAGAGCTAATAACTAGCTGACGAATGTAAAACCAAAATCGAAAAGAATCAGGAATGTGATGCTGTACATCGATTGTGCAAACAAAACCGAAGTTTCCCGCATCGATTCATAGCTCGTGATTACGTGTGTTCGTGTAATCTGTGGGTGGATTCACCTCTCCCCACAAAGCTTGTCTTCCGACCACAACATCACCTTTACCACCGGCCTCCCCGGAGTGGGTTGCGGAAGCTGGGGCTTCCGCGGGGTAACGGGTGTCTAGCGAACGGCGCGGAGCACAGGTATCGGCTTTACGGAAGCAAAGGGAAGGGAACCGTATCGGCAGTAGCAACAAGATCCAGCGGCGATGGCTTCCGGAGACACGGCCGCCATCGATACGATCGACGTCGAGTCGGCCCTGTCGACGAAGAATTCCGAGTTCACCAGCAGCAGTAAGGACCAGCAGGGACAGGAACTGGACGAATATGGTGCGTATAGGAGAGGAACGGCTAGATGTAGTGCGTCTGTGGTTTATGCTTAAATTTGACTCTTTTTTTTTGCTTTGCTTTTTCAGGCAAATTCATCAAGGATACGCCGGGAAAGTTCATAATGGCAGACGGGGTATGTGCAAATTTTTAGGCTAGATATTGTAAAATAGCATAGCAGATGCTTGAGTCCAACGGCCTACGCCAATTTGCCTAGCGCGCTGATTGCTACCAAGGAAAGTGAAGGCTGCCGTGCGTTTTAGACCCAAGCGTTCCTGTAGACCCTGCGACCAGCGAGGTGTTACTGATTAAGTAGGCTGCTTCCCAAAAGGGATCACAATATCGATTGACCCATATTTCCGTGCGCCATCACTTTCGTTTTCTCGTGTTCGTGTGCTTCCGTCCGGCAACGGTGTTGCTATAAAATCTCTGGGTACAAGTTTTCGATTTCGTTCTACTCTGCACTGAGGCCACCCACTGCTTCACGGTGTAAGAACCAGAAGAACCACTCCCGGACGGACCACTCCACGGTATGGATACATAATTTAGTGCCACTAAATATTTGTGTACCGATTTGTTTCAACACGAGGTTGACCAGATTGTATATCCTGTCGCCTAAAGGTTAGGGATATTGCGGTGGATCAACGAACAAAGAATCAACATATAGCGCTCATTCTGCATTCAGCGTCCTTGCTCCTTGTATTCAAGATTGTTGCACGCGTTGAATACATTCATAGAATTGGAAACCAGCTCATCGATATGACGTCTTTATGTTGGGATTTGCAGAAATGTTGGGAATTTCACTACCAAAACCTGTTTCCAGCTCACCGTGTCTGCGGGTCGATCACTTTTGCTGGGAAAAGCAAAGAAGATATCGTATCTCCCGGTGTGACTGTTTTGCTTACATCATTACTATGACCAGCTCTTTAGCGCCATCCATGTCGGCTTTTATTTTGAATAGGTCGATAAAATATCCTTACAATATTGAATCGCTTTGACAACGTAACGACCTCGGGAGGCATACCTCCTGCGAAGGAAAGTTGTAGTGTGGTTTAATTTAGTAAGTATTGTGCTATAATTAAACCATACCACGATTTGTGATACTATTCCCAGGAGCAGCTTAAAGGTTATTGTCCTTTTGTTAGCTAATCTGCAACCAGGTCTTCTAAAAACACCTCCAGGAAGAATGGTTAGTTTGTAAATATTATTTGAACTATTTATAATGATGTTTTGGACTCGAGACAATCAGCTCTAGTGAGTCGCCGTGAAGAAGGTCGTTCGGAGGCGGTAAAAAAATGCATAAAACAGCGCGACGATCTTTTTTCACCGGAATCTCCACCACCGTGTGTGTGTATGTACTTTAAACAGCAAACAATGGCCCACCCGCTGGCCACATGGTTGGAGTTATTTGCTTCGTTGTCCGCGAACACACCACGGTGAAGGTAAGGTCTAGTCATGTGCTTGGTCCACCAACATGATGGGCCCTTTTTCTCACACGGCTTGTAGCGTAGCTTTCCTACTAGCGCGTTCCTATCAAGAGAGATCCGGCATTATATCCTCCAAACCCGCGGAACGCGTTTAAGTTCTCTTTGAACTCCGCGATTTGTGAGTGTGTATGTGTGTGTGTGTATGTGTGTGTGTGTGTGTGTGTGTGTGTGTGTGTGTGTGTGTGTGTGTGTGTGTGTGTGTGTGTGTGAGGGCGCTGTTTGTCTGCCAAGCGGTGGATTGCGTTTCGCGCTAGACCTATTTATGGAATGCTATGCGGCCAGTTAGTGCCCCAAACACAATACGAGCAAAAGGTAGTCAGGTCGACGCTACCAGTTGCTGTCGCTTTGGTTTAGTATCAGTTGGCACGATTCGTTTCTTGCAAAAGAACACAAAGTATTCCATTCGCTCCAACAGAATAAATGTGAGCAAGGTCATCGAAATAAAGCGTTTAATTATTTGTTTTCTAACCCGATTGATATGCGCGCTCGTAGGGTAGCGCGAGGACGTCTATTTCGTATCATAAACGAATGTTGTTTGTGAGCCGCGTGAAGTTTCCAAGAAGCCAATCCAAATACCAACAGGGGTCAATTAATCTGTTATCTAAACATGACACCGTTCCATCGGAAAACGCTTCTTTTCTAATAGGGGGCAATGAATTGCGTTGGCTGCCGTCGTGATGCTTTCGATGCATTCAACATGGGCCGATCTTTGATCCCGGTCGCGGTGGTTGTGTTGGTAGCTAGGTGGAGATTCGTTGTCTCGTAGAGAAAAATGACATGAAACGTGGACGTGGTTCCCATACCTATTCGCGCCCTTTTGTTCCGTCCAAATTCTTTAAAGAATGTTTTCGATGTGAGCAAGATTTCACACCACGGGGAGATTTTTAGACCATAATTCACAAGAGACATACCCCCGCTACCAAGACAAGACATTGATACTTGATCCCACAAACAATGTGCAATGCAGTGTAACTATTTCAATTATTACTATACCGGGTTGGGCACAATAGAGAGGCTTGCTTCAGCGTCGGTGGGAACCGATGCCGGTGGAAGTGTACTGGCGTCCGCGATGCGGAGATAAGCTGCACGGGAAAGCGGGTTTGAAGCTGATGAAATTATCATAATCGTGGCTAAGTGCTGCGAAAAACAAATCACTCTTGCCGTAACGCTTCCAAGGGCGAGGGGAACACTGTGCAATTGAAATCTTGAAATTTTAATTGCAGCACAGCGAACATTCACTGTCGGTCGTTTCAAACGTTCAGCGAACACTTAACCGTGTCAATTACAAGTTATTCGTTTGATAAACGTAATGCTCACGATCTCATCACCTTTAATTGGTCACGAATGGTAACGACTAGCATCGAAATGGTTGGCGACAAACTGAATTGAAGTTTCTGATGATTACATAAGCATCGTGTGGTGATTTTCAGTTGTTGCTTGTGTTACTATAGAAATAAAAGCTTAAAATGAAATTATATGTATGAGTATTTCTGCCACTACTGATGGGATTGTTATCCATCTTTGGTCGCGAATTGTACATTCATTTACAAAGAACAATTCGAGCAAGTTTTCTACGTACGAGCTACTTACCTTTCGAGACATTCCTTTTGTGCCATCTGATTTCTGTACCTCATTCTCGCGCCTTTACGCTCATGCTCGACCCTTTTAAGCTTTTTTGCACCCGCTCACCGGGTGGGTAGCAAACCCCCCATCGCCCAAGGGTCTTGACCGTTGCTGCTCCAGAGAAGTGTGCACTTTTGTGCTCATTAGTGCAAACAGTTTTCTGCGGTGCTTGAATGTGTGCCTGGCACAGATATGGAACGAAAAAATGAAGCTTGCTTGCCCACATGGTGGATTTACCGGTCGTGCATTCCACTGGTCGTAGCTTATTTCCCTCCGACCTCTAGGCTCATCAAGAGGGTCGGGTACCACTAATGAGCGTGTTGGTAGGTAGCGCGCGCGCGTTTTACTCTACGGGTCGTAAACCGCGGTGAGGAAGTTATTTTTACAAGCTCCCAGTATTTTATCGCACGCATTATTACCATTCAAAACACAATGCAAGTGCAACCGGGCGCGGGTGTGTAAAAAATCATAAAAAAACGACGATCGTGTATCCTTGTTTTATTAGCTGTGCCGTGCTCCGTTTCACCGGAACCCATCATCTAGGAGTGTCTTTCGCTCCCGAAAGTACCGCCGAAACCGAAAGGACCGAAGATTTAACGACGAGTGGCGCCTCGTAAAACGGCTAAATATTTGTCCCCTCTCCTCCGTGTTATGGTGTGTCCCTTTTTGAAGGGAAAATTTGGAATGCAAAAAAGTACTGACAGATAACCGCACACGATTTCATCGCTCGCCGGGTACGGGCAAAAGGAGTTGTGAATGATTTATTGGCAACCTTTTGCCGTCCTTTCATGTGGCAAAGGGCGGGCGCTTCGTTCAGTGCTGGAGGATTATGAAGTCTCCGATGTGAAGGTGACATTTGGAGTGTGCGGAAAGTAATTACATTATTCGGCAAAAAGGTGTGCGCTAGGGCTATTTTTAGCCGATGCGACCATACGTTTTTTTTTTTTTTTGGATGGGAAGGTATGGGATTTTGTCCACTTAAGTTTTTGTGCTCCTTGTTTGGTTTTATTGCGTACGATTTTATTTAGCATATTTTAAGTGATGCATTTTTTGTTTGTTTGTTAGGTTTCGCTTTAGATGACTTCTAATTATTCCATTACGAGCAGGCTTCGGTCAGCCTCCGGTGGGTGCCTCTCACTCTCTGCCACGAAACGAATCGCCCCCAGGCGGGGACATCCACACAAGATTGCGCGAGTGTACAAAAGCCTGTTTCCAACGCGTCATTGATGCCCTTGCCGTCTCGTTGGTTGGCGTGTGGATTACTGAAATTTCGGACAGTCAACAGCAAATTGTGGACACATAAAACTGCGCGCGATAAAAAGATAGCGCGGGTCGCACGACAACGATAATGGTGCTGCGTGCTTCACTCCGCCAAACGAAGCCAAATTGTCGCCAAAAAAAGTGGTCTTTTCGGGGGGTTTAAAAAAAAAGACCACAAACGGGGGAAGGTAAGTCGGCATCAATCTAAAGGCACGGAGTGGTGTGAGCGTGTGCGTGTGTTTTTAAAGGAAATAAACAAGGGAGCAGTATTGGGCCATAATCATTCTGCGCTGTTCGATGCTACGGCTGGCTGCGAGGGTAGTAAAAGATGGGCGAAGTAGTTGTATTCGCCACGAATGATAAGCAACAACTCTCGTATACACCCATCGTTTCCGTCACATGACATAATCGCACTTTTTTTTTTTGTTTATTTGTGCACAACACACCATTCCCCGCGGCTGAAGTTCTGGAAACGTATGGAACACTTCCTGCTGCAGTGCGCCGAAGAAACTTGGCCAATTCCTCGCTACTGTTCGCCATTCCTGGGAGACCCAATTCCAGTAAGAATTCCGCACACAGACAGTGGCCACCGTGCCAAGCGCATTGCAATCACGAACACTTTCTGCCATGCGGCGGTGATAAAGCCATGTCGTGCACATAGATTGCCTCCTAGCAGGCGTCGACATTCTTTCGTCCGATTGGCTACTAGCGTGTGAGTGCTTTGGGAATGGTCATTCTAGCGCACATGTATGAGTGCGTGTGGGAGCTTGTTTTTACGAATCGTAACGCGCGCGCGGTTTTTTATCTAAACCGAAGCCTCCAAGGCGAGGGACACACATTCGTGCACTTGTCCGGTGTGTTTGGTAAATGAGTCGTTGTACGCCCACGATTTTGAGCAGCTGTAGCGAGATAGCTACTGGGGAGGCAGAGGGGGAGAAGCCGCGATTACTCGCTGCTCTGGAATGTTTCAGTGATACGTGCAATAAGGTCAGGAATTAACAGTTTCGATCCAAGATCTAAAGCACTTTACGTTATGATTGGTTTGCTAATCTCCGTTGAAATTTTTATTCGATTCAAGGGCGAGTATACATTAGATATATCTATTATAATCGGTAACACGGTGATTTGGTGACAAGTTTGACCTGCTATTTTGCGACAATTTTGGGGAAAATCTATGAAAAAGGCTGTGTTAGGAGGAATCCAAATGCTAGGAGGAATTTTTGTCCCAATTTGGGCAATCCATAGAACCAATGAGTGTCTACAACTGACATAGTTTTTTTTTCCAAATGTTGTAAGTATTTTGGCAACATTGGCATCTTAAGTAGCACAGAATGAATAACTCGAATTTTCTTGTACAGTCTTCCTAAGTGGGTCACTGGGTTATCGCAGCACGGGAGCTAAGTGGTGCGGACTTACATAAGAAATGGATCATCTGAGCTTTGGCTTGAGATTGAACGACTCAAGTTCGGTTCGCGACCCGTACGTACGTGTTTTTGTTTCGTACACTCGTGGCACGTTCTATCAACGACAACACCACTGGAACCGGCCTGTGCACACGCTTGTCCTACCGATACGAAAAAGGGCTCATTACGTCGTCGGCAACAAACCGGACCAAACTTATCATCACACGACACTTGGCCTCCCCACCGGGTATCAACCGTCCCGTTCCCTTTCGTCGCAGCTTACTCCGTTCCATCTGTTCCCAGTACCTTGATTGAATAACGACGGGCAACCGGAGGGGGATGTTCGAGAACTTAGTGCGCGCGTGGTAGGATTGTTTCTGCTTGAAAGATCTGATATGGTAATGATATTCGTAATCGTGTCATGCATCATTCGGTTTGCGCTGGTTATAGCTCTACCACAGCACAGCACACGACACTCCAAAAGACGACGGTGGCTGGCCTGCTGGACATTTGATTTTGATCCGGCAAAAGACGCCACAATGCCCATTTTCAATTAGCTAAAACTGCGGAGCTTGCGCCCCAAAGTGAAGCGATGAAATCATCGCCGCTCTTGGCTTTGCTTTATTACGATTTTAAATGTGCGGCTTTAGGGAATGGTTTCATAGATAACCATCGCCGGTGGCAGTAAATGGCGGGCAGGAGGGTGGAACCTAGGCATGGAAGAAATAAATTTTAGATCGCGTTTGATCACTCTTGTCTCTCTCTCTCTTTCTCTATCCCTCCATCGTGAAGCCCTCGGCAGCCGGGGCTAATTAAAACGTGGCTAATCCTCGCACGGGTCGGTAGCGTTCGCCGTCATTATGGGCTAATTTTTGCAAACGATCGGAAGGCATTTTCTTCCTCCAGGCACCAGGTGGTGGTGGTGGTGGTCGTTGCTGCTGAAATTGCGGAAAATGGCAACCAACATCTTCGCATGTGACCGCGCTCGACCCGAGAAAATTCTTATTCTCGGCGCGCGTTCGAACGGTTCTGTGGCTCGATATAGCTCCCCGCCGAGCTGCCTGTTCCGGATAGTTGCCGTTGGCCGTTCCATTCTATGGTTCCGTTTCGCAGCGACGGTACCGTACCTTTTTCGCAACACCTTGTGGGCGGATTTTTGTTTTGTTTCGCGCGAATTGTGTGCGGCGAAAAGTCAATGCCTTTTCGGGTATGTGCGCTCAGTGGGCAAAATGATGCCTTAGAGGCCAGAATAAACATGAACCGATAAACGCACGCGATAAGGCACGGGAAGAGGGGCAAGTTCTGTTGCCATTTTCCAACACTCGCTTGAGCGAACACATCAACGTCGAATATGTTTAAACATTTATTTCGTACAAATTAAAGTGTGCGCACATCAGATACTTTGCCAAGACGGACGGGGGAGGGTTTGTTCTATTACCGCGTAGTGTTTTGCTTTCCCACCCGTACACCTTTCTTCGTGCGTGGAGCATGGTGTGATGCGTCTTCCTTTGAAGTTCTTTCATCCTTTGTGGCGTTTTGTTTTTCTTGGCCTTGAGACGGATGCTAAAACGGTCGTTTCAGTGTGATGATCGGAAGGAAACATGCTCATTCGCTTATATGGATATGATTTTAGCGTTTTCGTCTCATATGCGCCAGAAAGAAAAGGTACCTTTGAAGTTCAGATTGGTAGCAGCGAAGGGTTCGTAATAACTTGATTGCTGCTTGACAAGGATCTGCCTTATTCGGCAAGAGCATAAAAAAATAACTTAAGAACTACAAATATAGAACAAAATAAGGTTTCGGCATGGTCTAAGTTTTGGGCACAGCTGTTGTTCGTTAAATTTTAAAATTCTAAACCAAATTTGTAGCGAACTCTCCACAGAAGCAAAACAGTTTTGATATAAAATTCGAACAAATTTAAATATTAATATGCACCGTATTACACGTTGACGTGAAAATGTCGGCACATTTATGTTAACAAATGTAGGCTTAAGACTGAACGACTCGAATCTCTGCCCCTTAGGCATTGGTTGCGGATTTGTCCTAGCCACCGAGATGAATAAATGATTAATGTCATCAATCAAAACGGTCCCGCGGCGGCAAACGGCTCTCGCGAAAGCCTCTCACATTTGCGTTATTTGTATCATTTGGATATCAAGCACCCACACATACATGGTGAATCGAAACGACCTTTAACTCAAAATTTCGGGGAAATGGGGAATGGATTGCAAGGCATGCTGCAATAACAGTTATGAATGATTTGCTTAATGGCCGTTTACGCTTCTATTTACGCTAATATATTGTTAGGCAATTAATCATTTGCTGATTGATTTTCGAAACGAGTTAAAATTGTTTTGCTAAGGCGCACGCTGCATACGCTTCATCATTAATGTCTGGTCGACCTGAGGAAAGTAGAACCGAACACTCCCATAAAACCACAGGGCAAACATGTAATCCGAAGCCGAAGATGAAGAGGCACAAAATTTCCCTAATAACACAACCCCCCGCTTTCTAATGTTTAAAAACGCCACCGGAACCGCATCGGAGGATCATCCTTCGGCGCCAACGGAGCAATGATTTTGTTCCGGTGTCCGTGACATCCATCGATCCGAAACCATTTGGGTCGGGCGTGCTGACAATGATGACGACGATGATGATGATGATGATGGTGATGCTGCCTGTGCCCGTTTGCCCGGAAAAGTCATTATTTTGGCCAACGTCGGATGGCTCCGGTGGATGCTGTAGCGTAGGAAAGGATAAAGCGAAGCTCCGCTGCATAGGAAATCGTTCACCAACGCCGGCACACAACCGGATGTGTTGCGGCAAAATGGCAGCAAAATGAACTGTCACTGCGCGTTTATAAACCGGAAAGGGGAACGAAACCAGCCGGCAGGAAAAAAAGCAGATAAGATATGCTGGCTTCTGCGCTCCGATCGGTTTGGCTCAGTAACAACGTCTTCGTAGTGCTGCAGGAGAATAAACGTGAATATGGTTGCGTTGCGTTGCGATTTTATGTGGTTGCAAATTGCGCACTTATCATCAGCTCTCAGCGCTGTGTATGATGGGCAGATTCGTAGATGGCTTGTGATATATCGTGCGCGATGTTTAACAAATCCCATAATGCGAGATAATATCATCAATCAACATAACGTCCAATGATAAAAGCTGTTTTCGAAGGAATTATCGGTATTTTATCGTTTGGAAGGTGTGAGGCAAAGTGCATAGTTTTATTCCATTGTCTTACTGCTGACGAAAGCGCTAGATGGATAGACAGGAGAAACCATAGTCCATGAACTTCACCGGTGAGGAGAACCGAACAGACAGAAGCTTTCATGTGAGGTTTATGACGCTGATTCAGGGTCGTGATTCACATGGGGTGGAAAACCACTATTCATCTTCAATCTCATCGCACCGGTGTGTTAACCAATTCCGGATGCTGATGCTGACTCATTGGATGGATAGAGGGCATCTGCTCTGATTTTTACCTCCGGCTGTCATATCTTAGATACCAAAGGAGATGCGGGAGGTCCTCTCTAACATGCATTTAATTTATGTTTTATATCCTTTGTATAGAAATAGAATTATCCTATAATACTCTGTGTATTGGTTTAGCGAACAAACCTTTCTTCTGCTAAATACACAAAGAGGAGCTCTGTTCAAATTACGGCTGACATAATTCACATGTCCTTTATCGTTCAACCATGGGTACTCGCTTCATGTCTGCCTGTCGCTGCTGGAGACAGACCGACAGGTGCGGGTGCTTTTGTCTCGTGCATACATGACAGGTTTATTTTTAAATCGTTGTCCACAGTTCTCCGTCGCGCGAGAAGTGCAAGGACGAAATCTGAATGTTTCCTGGAAGGACAACGGCCCATCTATGAAACAAGAGTCGCGGGCGTGCGGCAATGTTATCCTTGTCATCTCCCCCTCGGAGCCGTGTACAAAGGGGATTTAAAAATATTTCCATACTCAGAATAACGATGTCGATGTCAGGGGGAGACGTACGCGCTCGGCCCTATTATGCGATGGAATGGGAAATTCCGCTTCTTTCGAGTGTCGACAGGGATAGACGAATCGGTCTGTCCAAGTCCGTACATCCAATAATAGCTCAACAGATCGTTTCAATCACTAGCTAAAGTCAACTAAAGATATAGATTGTTTGGAAGTGGCGAATGTAATGGTTGATTATTTAACTACCATTTTAATTTGGAACAGTTCGGTTTGGAACAGATAAATCCATTCTAAGTTAAGTTGTTTGAATATGTAATGAAACTTGTATTTTTTGCAAGAGGTAATCAGGAACCACTCGGTCTTGTTGTAGCAAGAGAGTGTTGAATTAGCAAGAGACATCATAATTAGCACCACCATCATTACAACAAACTTCGCTCCGGTGTGCGATAAGATGGATGGCATTTGGCTGACAAACACCTACTTCAATCAGCGATGCGTCCACGCTGAACCATCGACTACGTCACAACTGTGCTTATCAAAATGGTTCACAGACGCGTGAGATATGGTCCAGAGATGTAGTGCGTACCTCGCACTCATCATCATCATCATCATCATCGCCGCACCTGTCAACTTCACCGATGCAGTAGCTGAAGATTGGGCTGTTGGTGTTGGTAGTGATCGTTTGTCATATTTGCGCGAGAGATAAAAATGTATGACGCGCTTTCCGGGTCTGATTAGAGGTTCAGTCTTGTAGAGGTAGTTGACTGTTGTGTGTTGGGTTTTGATTTTCGTTCGTGGCAGTAGTTAATTTTTGTGAATATCTTATAATGAACAGTGAAATCTGAAATATTTCAGTTTGTGAGGTTAGATCGTGAGTTTCGGAGATACTAAAATGCACCTAGTAGGCGAAATGATGTTGGCGCTCGATTTTGTGAGTATGCAAAAATCATCCATCCATTTTTGTTTCATCTGTTCTTGCGATGTGTTATCTAGAATTGTGGGTTTAATAAACTTCTGATTGCAATTGCTCAGCGTCAACTCAATTTGGAATATGTTTGGAACTCTCAGCTTCATCGCCCCACTCATCAACTGTCGTAAGCATTTTGCAACAACGCATTCTCTCATAGGTTGTCCTTTTAAAGCATCGATGTGGTTTCCAACAAAGTGCTAGAGACAGGGTGTGAGTGTGTGTGTGTGTGTTTGTGGGGGGGGGAGAGGGAAGCTAGTGGTGGGTCAAGCGCAGGCAGCAGTGCCGCAAGTAACGAACGCGTACCAACGTACATGGATCGGTGCCATACCTTGGCATGGTTTATGCATAACGTCGTCGCTGCCGCCACGGCGACAAAACTGCTTGTCTGTCACTCGTCTCCAAGGCAGTCATCATCACCTCCATGGTCATATGTGCGCGGGGACTGCCTGGGCCTCTGTGTGTTGTTGTCCGCTTTTCCGCTGATACACACGAGGCGGAATGTGCGAAGGTGCCAGATACGGAACAACGCGCGCAGTACGCGCGTATCTTCTGTTTACACTTTGACATAATGAGTCAAGGCTTTCCCTCCATCCGAGTGTTCACCTCATCGGGAAGATAAGCCTCCCGATTAACATATCCAAACAGGCCTTTAATCAGATAAAATTAGCAAACGTTTAAAGACGGCTCGAACAAGCAAAAACAAAACAAAAAACGATGCTCCTAAATACATTACCTGCACTGTGTAAAGTGCCGCGAGTGTCCTCCACGGACACGGGTACGTGTCCCACGTGAGAACGATCAATAGCATCCAACCAGGAGGGAGGGAAAATTTATTTTGCTATGTACAACTGATGGCTGTTCTGTGTCCCACGGAATTTACGTGATGCATGCATCCCGACACAAACGGTTTCTTCCATGTCGTACTGTGTCACCATGGCGAAAGGTGGAGGATTTTATTGTACCCACCGATTCCTATTGCTCAATAACATGGCACACGTTATTGGATATTTGTGTGTGTGTGTTTTTGGTGTTTTACCTGAATGTCCCATCAAATATGCTGCTATCGAAAGCGAAACCACGAATTCATCGACATTCGCAAGGGCGAAGGTACACGTGTCCTGTGTGTTATCTCAACGATTGACATCCATTGCTGTGGCTGATATCTGTACGGGAGAGAACAGTTTTGTGTACTTTTTCTTCCCGGCATCAAACCGTACCCCGATTATCGTGGGAGTGTTTGTAGTTATCGGTTCGAGCCAGAGTTCGCCCACCGCGATCGTGCTAATCGTGCGAAAAGATAGAGAGTATGTAGCACGGCAATCAGGCAGGAATCATCTTTTTTTCAATTGCATGAAGTGCCCGGTGTGGGGCGAGCGCACGCGTCTCGTTCCGACGCTCGGATTATCCATGAATAATTGATGTATTTATCATCAAGGAAATCAAGGTGTCTACCTGTCCGCCACCACCACCACCATCACCATCTTTTCACACTTTGCCCCCCCGGTTTGGTGCTCGCTCGCAACAGGCACAACCACGCTTAATCGTCCAATCGGGAGATGTTGGCGCGAGATGCAATCAACCGCCAACGGTTGGGTTTGAAGATAAATAACTCATTTCCTTCCCATCTCGTTCTGGGTTGCGGTGGTGTGCATTGATAAAGTTTTAATGAAATGCCCGCCCCCGTAGGTGTAGGAGACGCATTCCAATGATACGATTCGATGCTAACAAGCAGGCAAATCCCTGTGTGACCAACCAGTTGGTCGATGTGCACGTGTTGAAAATTGCGATTATGATTATTATTGTCTTGCCGTGCACTAACGGGCTCATTTAAAAGCATGGTAGTGATGGAGGCTTTAGATTTAACTAGCGACACTGTTAGTTATTCAAAATTGTTATTCAATAACTTTTTGAATCCACCCCAGGCTACAGGATTTCATTTCATCGCTATAAAACATTATCCTAATCAACTCGGGGTTTAAATGCGTTTTCTACTACTTTACCTAATCGCTTCCACCACGAAATAATCATTTCCCTGTAATAAAATTGCGATCATGATTCACCTAACCGGTGACGCGATGATGGATGCAGCAAACACAGCGACACCAACTACTCTGCATTCTGATTACCACCACTATTGACTTCACACCCCGACGGTGCTTATGTTTGAACGATGACTCAATTTACCGCACCTCCGCACACGGTGTTGCTCCACAATTGGGGTTGTACAAATAATAAACTTCATCTCGAGCGCAACTCGGCGCACATCATCGACAACAATTTCTATTTTAATATTAATAATAACATCAACACTCCACGTAACGATCCCCTCGGCAAACGGACGGGGTGCGGAGTCGCTTTCGGCATGCAAATCAAAAATCCTCCACCGGTTGGCAACATGGCACTCTTGACGGCGACCGTGTACAGTTCGCGCGTCCCCTCCACCAAACCGCAATGGTTCAAAAATATTTACCATCAACATCGTTTTATGGGCATAACTGGTAATCATGTTTGGGCCGCCGTTCTGACGATGATTGTAAAATGTTTATCCAAACACCACCAGCGCGCTCGGGCCAATCGCTTGTCTGGTGCATGTTTTCCCGATTGCATCAACGATTTTATTTATCTTCTTTTTTTCGATGGTGCGTATCGATGACATACATAGCCGGGGGATCATTACTTGTTTCGGCGGCAAACACCACAATCTTGGCCATTGATTCATTCAAATCGAGTCTATTTTGGTGTTTCGTTTATTTGCCGTTTTGGATTTGCCGATTGGGACAATACGTGACCGGAATGGAGCGATTGTCCATCTGAAGTCCGTTCGTAAGTGCTGCATATTACTAACGCCTTTGGGATTGGAAGGAAAAAACGATGGCAAGGATTGAAACAACGCCTGCCCATCACCCGGTGGGTAGTCTGTATTGGGTGGTATGGGGTGAAGTTTTTCTGCAGACAGAAAGTCGGCCTCCGGCCTATTATGTCCGAAGTAAAGGCTCTGCAAAAGTCACCAGGACACACACACACATACACGCATCACGTAAATGGATCGGCGTATGTCGATCTGGTGTAGTGCCGTTTGGCGAAGAGAAGCGTAGCCTTGCCTAGCCTAGCAAGGCCTACAGACTGGCGCTGCGTATTACGCAAGGCTACTACGGTAAACGTGACACTGCGCGTATCTTCGCTTATGGGGTGACAGTTGTTACGAGGCCGCCCCATGTGCTCGGCTCGGAAGGAAGGAAGCGCGGTACGACGATAAATTTTAAACGATGAGGCCATTTATGCTTCGGTTGGCTTATTAGTTCCTGCTGCAAGGACGTTTACGGTACTGTGCAATGGGAAGTGCTCGGAAATGGTTTGCGATCAATGTTTTAAACATTTTACAACTGGTTTGGATGTTCCGAATGTTCTTCGCTTTATCAAATTCAAAATTAACCATCAAAGGATAGTTCGTTAGTGTTCAGAACCTTCCTTACAGCCTATTAAACATACTGAACTTTTCTATTTGTATAGTATACCAAACTGTCCGGATCTAGACAGTTTCTAGGTCTAGGATTTGACAAACAAATAATCTCAACCGATCTATTCTTCCAACTTCTGCTATAAAGATATTAAAAAATATATCCGGAAGATTTTGTTCTAGAACGAAAACAAAGCGATTAACAAACAATTCGGAGCAAAAATGTTCTTCTACTTGTCAGTGCTTTGTTTTTTTTTTGGTGCGAAATGTTTGAACTATGTTTGTAAAGCTCTTTCCCCATCGGCCACGGTTGCTGCTTCCCGGCTGTTAGATGATATTTAATAAGTGCCAAGGTTCTACTAGCAGTTGCTAGTAATAGTAGCCGGATGTGGTTCAATGACCACGGGAAACGTGACCATCGTTAAACTGCGGCGTTCCAATATATATAAATCAAACATCTGTCGGAGCGTAAACATTTAGAGGGAGAGAGGGAGAGTTATTGTTGACGTTCCTCGTGAGATTTGAGTCTGGCGACTATGTACCGTATCAACCGCAAATACCATTCGTCTATCAACATCGGCGGCATTGTAGCTCCTTCGAACAGCGAGTGAGTGAGAATAAACATGTTTGAAGGATTAACATTTTTCCCTTGACAATTGCACCGTTGATAAGTTAAGGTGAATAAATAAGGATGTTGGTTTTATTTATACCGATTTTCACAATATATCCTGCTCCTGCTATCCCAATACAAGTTGAGATAAAAAAATTGGAAGCATTATCCGACTTTCGGTTAAAAAATAGGACAGCACCTCACCGATCGCGGTGTGCCTGGGTGTGAGGCTAATCTATTTCCGATGTACTCAACCATAACTAGCACCCACCTGCGGGGAGTTTTATTTTGCAATCACCAATCCTAATATTTGGCAAACGTGCACCACCGCGGCTGACGAATTTTTCTCTACGACGTACGTTTTCGGTATCGGCGATTGGATTGGCATTGAAGGATGTTTACAGTGCATTGATTTTTTGTTGCGCCCACCACCGACCTAAGCGAACGAGGTTCCCTCCCTGTTTGCCGTCGAGGCGTGGGTTGGTGCGAGCGAGGGCGAAATTGTGTGACAATCCCACCGGGGCCGTATGACGCGCACTGATAAGACGGATTGGTGGGACCTTTGGACGAGTCGTACATTTGTATGTGGGGCAAAAACCGGTAAAGGCAATTAAGCAAAAACATTAAATCACGGATTTATATGTGGCTCGGCTCGGAGGTTTCACATCTTCCTATCCCGAATGGTGAATACGTTCAGGTGCAGCAGAAATTTTACCTAATCGAAATTTCAATTTTAACCCGGAGAACGAGATGGGCCGGAAGGTTAGTGCAATATTTCATCATCAAGCAAAATCCCACACCGGGGTATACTATTCTTCCACATACGTGTGCACACTCTTCTCCACCAGCGCACACATTGGAGCATTTGCATCATTGTAAACCACTTGTTGGTTTATGCTATTTCGGAACGACGGTCGGGCCATCGGTAGGGATTGCAAATTTCATTTGTGCTAAAGCGCTACCCACAGCCGGCTGGGTGGGTGGGTGGGTGGGTGGGTGATGTGCGGTTGGCTGCCGGTCGATGGTCATGCAATATTTATCCAACAAAACCCAAAAAGAACGAACCTGCTTTTATTTATTTATTTTTTTTGGTCGTTCTATTGGGTTGTTGGTCCAATCGACATAGCCAGCATAACTTCCCGCCCGTCGTTCGAACTGGTTCATTTTTATCCTGCCCGAGTCCTGTTGATTCTTCCCGGGGAGACGTACGTTGGAAAGTGGATTGTGTTGAATCGATTATGCCCCCGGTGCGCCCACTGGCCACCAGCACCATTCACAGCACAGGTTTTGTGGACCGTAGACATCATCATCCGTAACATTTTGCTCGCCACTGTGAGGATCTAGGGGAAGCGGTGTGGTGATTGGCTTATTGTTGTTGGCAGTCCACTAGGACAGTCTACCGGAGCTAGTGCACGGTGCTGCTGCATGCAAGTCGACATCGACATAAAATCGCTTACTTTGCTTATGTATGAGTGGGCCGTTTGCCAACTATTATTGTGCCCACCGGCCGACGTGTTTTATCAACCGATTTTCGGCCCATGGACTCGCCCTGTGTCGGAGGGAAATAAACAGTGCGAACCGATCGGCAGCGTACCGGTGTGGTAGTACTATCGATAAAATAAACGATGACAGTATCAAGAAGTCATAAAATCGAGATTTTACTGTTTGGGTTTCGGATCGGTTCGGTTCGTTGTATTAGTGTGTTGCAGTCCGTGATCAGCTTGTTTGCTACTGCTGACATGTTTCGGATCATGCACAATGATTATAAACAAGCGAAGCGTTGGTGTTTCATTTAAATGCTCCTTCCTGTATTTTCCTGCAGGCTTTTTACACGCCTTATTTCTGAGATATGTAATTAAATTTTTAACTTTGTTCGTCGAAAGAAAAGTGTCGTAACTACTGCAACAATTGTAAGCAGAAAAATAAACACACAGGCCCTAATTTGCCGGAACGGATTGGAAGGGATGCCGCAATCGAATATGCTTTTACTGGAAATCTGCAGAATACTAGTAATTTATTATCAAACTATAACATTTTTTACGATAATAATGGGTTAAAACCCGTGCTAAACGAAAACACATCTATGCTACCCCATTCGGAAAATGAAATTTAGCTTGAACATATACCAGATATTATGCGACCACCTCATTCAGCGTACTTTGTTTCTGGGCTCGCGTGCACGTGTGCGCACAGACACTCACCGGTTGCGGCTGCATTATTCATCAGCTACTTCGATGTTTTAAAATGTAGCTCTTCTGCACCGGTAGCCCAGCAAGAAGCCGTAACGTGGCAGGCATGGTGCATGGTAGTGACTGCGGCTAGACGATGGACTAGAGCAGTGGCTTCCAGTTGTCTTGAATGGCAACCGTGTGCAGCAAGCAAGAAGCGGCAACTGCAGTATGAATTGCCTATTCATTACGCACAATTGTTTGCGCGAGCTCTCCAACGTCTTCTACCTCTTGCCTCGGGTGGCGTTTCCGTCTTACTCAAGGGGCTGCTCAATTAACGTAATCTGCAATTCGATAAAGTGAATTGAGTGTTATCAGTGTGCTGTTGGGGTAGAGTGTTGAATAAAAAAGCGCAAACGATGTGCGAAATCTTGATAAATCTAAATTCGACAGGAAAAAATCAATTACAAGAGGGCGCGAGCAAAGCACACGAACTTCACGTGCTACGCGGTATGAGCGCTAAGTTGATGAATGATGGTGCTTGTTGGCTGATGGCTTCGTTTATCTTTCGGCTCCAAACTGGCATCAATCAAGCGTAAAGAACAAAAAAGTGTTTGACTGTACGTTTCTAGCAAAAAGTTAGTGGAACCTGAAATTGTATCTGTATGTACACGGTTTAATATAAAAATAGATTGATTTCAATGTAACCGTTTTAGTCTGTCGCAATCGCCATAAAACCCCGTTTTTTTGCAAAAGCAATTGCAGGAAGCTATCCGCTTGTCTTAATGACACCTCTGCCGGTGATATTATTCTCAACGAAATGGAGGTAAATGAAAATTTTCCTATTAACTTGCGACAAATTAGATCCATTTTGATTAGCGTGTGCTTCCCGCTTTGATTCGGGTCCGTAGCAAGTAGCAAAGAGTAAAAAACGATTTAAATTGGTTACATCATGTCGAGCTTGTCGGTTGTCGTTGGCTTACCCGGGACGAAAAAGCGAAAGGACGACCCAAATAATCGCATTACTACTACAATTGTTTGCCGGCACCAACACCTCCTACTACCAGTGTCATCATTATCAGGGGCGGGATTGGTGGAAATTCTTCCTGTCTTAAAAGAAAATTGAGATTCGCAAGATAAAAACGGTAACTCTGAACCATTTCCCCCCGCCACTGTTACGCTCAGCGATGAAGAAAGACGAACATGGATATGTGTGCTGTTTGGCAGAATTTCATTTAATTTTGGGTTATCTACACAACCGAGTGGTGCTCCAGTCCTACTCCAAGGACATCGAGAAAGAGCGTCCAGATGTTGCGAATTACCGTCCCATCCTTTAAAGCCCGTTTGGCGACACATGTTTTGTTTTCCCGCAGGTGGTGTTGATTTTTATATTCGCATCAAATGTTTCTCGAGCCGTTTCTGGAAGAATGTTGTTTTAAGTTGTTTACAATTTGCATAACTTACACCCGTATGCGACATTATACTAATTGGTGCGACATTATACTAATTTGGTTTCTCTTTTTCTTTCTTTTTCTGACCCACAGATGTCCGGTGAACAGTCACTGGCCCCACGGCCTCACCGGCCAAAGTCGGACAAGGAGCGCAAAATCGGCCATCGGCGGGTGGGTGAGGGTGGCGAGATTACGTACAAGAAGATCCAAACCACCACGATTATGGGTTCGATCCAGCTCGGCATCCAGCATACGGTTGGCAGCCTGGCGTCGAAGCCGCGTCGCGATCTGCTGATGATGGACTTCTGGGAGCTGGAAACGATATCCTTTCCACCGGAGGGTTCCAGCATGACGCCCGCACACCACTACAGCGAGTTTAAATTTAAAATCTACGCCCCGATTGCGTTTCGCTACTTTCGGGACCTGTTCGGCATACAGCCGGACGATTTCATGGTATGTGCGGATCGGCAAAAGCCAGCCACGCGAGTGCGAGTGGAAGCTTATTTATTGTGTGTTTTAATTGGTTCTCATTCTGCTTCCCCAAAGATGTCCATGTGTTCAGCCCCGCTGCGGGAACTATCGAATCCGGGTGCGTCGGGTTCCATCTTCTATCTAACGGACGACGACGAGTTCATCATCAAAACGGTGCAGCATAAAGAGGGAGAGTTTTTGCAAAAATTGTTACCAGGGTATGGATGCTACAAGCAATGTGACTTCCTGTGTGTTGTCTAACAGTCTATCCCTTTTCCTCTGTTTCAGGTACTACATGAATCTTAATCAAAATCCCCGTACGCTGTTACCGAAGTTTTTCGGCCTGTACTGCTACCAGTGCAATAGTAAAAACGTTCGATTAGTCGCTATGAACAATTTGCTTCCCTCCTACGTTAAGATGCACCTCAAATACGATCTCAAGGGTTCGACTTACAAACGGAAGGTACTATTTGCTCAAATAGCTGGCGTTGATTAGGATCCTTGCTGAAATCTTCCTTTGAATGCAATCTCCCCTTTTAGGCCAACAAAGCTGAGCGCTCAAAATCGTCGCCCACGTACAAAGACTTGGACTTCATGGAACATCACCCGAACGGGCTATTTCTTGAGGCCGAAACGTACAGCGCGTTGATCAAGACGATCCAGCGGGACTGCCGCGTGCTAGAGTCGTTCAAAATCATGGACTACTCGCTGCTAGTCGGTATTCATAATCTCGACCTGGCAGTGAAGGAGAAGCAGGAGGCAGCCGCAAAGGCGCGCTCGGAAGGCGAATCCGATTATGAAGACGCACCGGAAGCGGATCAATACATGGTGCAGGAGCGGGAAGAGCAACGAACGACGGCCCTCAACCGAAGCAGGTAGGATATGCGGTGACGTTCTGTGGAGGCCCATCCACTTCCGTTCTTGTGCATGCTTGCTTGCGAAAGAAAAATAGATGCAAAAAAACAGTGATTGATCCATATCAATCACAAACACAGTGTGTGCATCTGCCAAATGTTGCTGGTAGCGTATTTTTGCTTTCTTTGGTTATATTTTTGATTTTGCTGATACTGATGCTGCTGAAATTGTTGCTGCTGCTACCATTGCTGTTGTATCTACACAATGAAGCTGAATTTGTTTTCTTGGCACTGTTGTTGCAATAATTTGTTGCTGTACATACCTTGGAAATATTTCATTGTTTATTGGGATGGCCCTTTTGTCGCTTGGCTTGGCCCTTTTGTGTACGTTAAGTTTTTTATTTCGTTTTTACTGCAGTTTTTGCTTTTTGTGCGAAAAATACGTTATAAATTTTGTATAACCTAAGAATGTATAGTTTACATTGTTTATATCTTTGTTATTCTATAAAAATGAGGCGAAAACATTTTTAGTTCATTGGACATGTTTTATGTTGGATTTTCAAATGCTGAACATATAGTTCGTTTTTTAATGTTATGTCGAACAGCCTGCTTATATGTATTGTGTTTAGAATAGTAGACTGTTCATTTGCACCTACACTTCCAAATGAACACGTAACAACATGACCGTCGTGATGGATAAACCTTCCAGAATACAAAACTCAAAACATATTCGGTGTAGAGTTTGTGTATACTAGAAGAATGTTATAGAAACTTACTTGCGCCATAGCAGATACACTTGATAGAAATTTTATCGATAACATAAAAAACAAGCTCAAGAACAGTGTAAAAACGCAAATGAATTTTTCACATAATCAAACATTGATTTAAATGAATTTTCCAATGATTCAAAATATACCCTTTCGTGTGTAATGTACGGTTTTATCGGCCACACTTATTTCCAAGTCCTTGACTTTAATTTCAGGGACGCGGATGATAGCCCACCGTAATCGATCACGAACCAAACGATATACATTCGCAGAACACTCGTTTGCATACTACACTTACAGAATATTCAACTAAACCCAATCACTTGCACTTGATGTCTAGTGTTCCCAGGAAATTTGCATCGCTGACCTCGTGAAAACGACCTTCCCACTTCGTCCACTCCTTACACCATGTGCTATTTCCGTCGCCTGTTTGGTTTTGTTCTGTTTCACATACCTTTCCTGTTGTAACGACTACCGTCTCTAATATATAATTCTATGTTCTATTAACGAGCAAGAACATTCGCGTCTTTTGTGTTCTTTTTGTGTTTTGTAAAGGATATCAACCTAAATGCATGACTGGCCTTTAGAATACAGAACGAAAGATGGAATGACCCAAAGCCAGAATAAAATAAGAAACCCTTTGGTAGATAGATCATTCGACAAAAAAATGAAATGAAGATATTGCTTATAAGTTCGACTGTAACGTTAACTAACAGCACCGTAATATTGGTTTCATTTTGATTTCACAAGCTCCATCTATTAAATGATGGTTTGAAAATCGGTAATGCATTTAATTTGGTATATTTTACATGTTGTTCCGTTATTTTATTCAAATAAACATAATAAATAGTTCACTTCAGTTCTACCCGCGATGCATTGTCTCACTTTCAATGACCCGTTTTGTCTTCGGCGCGATTATATTACTTTAGTTGTTCCAATTTCGTACCAGTTTTGTTTTTTAGATGTAGCACGAATTTCATAGGAACGTGTTGTTTTTCTTCCTTGTACACAAACCGTACCCCGGTTAGCCATGTGTTACTGCTAACGTTACGTTCCGATTACTAACTGACGGGTTTGCACCTCTTGTTCGTTTTTATTCTTCTCCTTCAACTTCCATCTCTCCCCTGACGGTGTAATGGATTTTTTTAATCGATACACAGGCACACCACCTACGGAAAGATGCTGCTTAGGTATGGAAGCTCCGCGCTAAGTGTGTGTGTGTGTGGAAGAATACAGATGTATAGTTTATGTGTCGTATCATTTGATCCTCTGTTTTTTATGAAAACAGAATCATAAAAACCATGGATAGAACTAGTCAAATAATGTATTCACAGCAAGTAATGTAAATGGAGGCGCCTGGTTTTTCAAGAACTATAAAATTAAAAAAAAAACTAAATTAATAACATAGATCGGAGTGAAGTGGGTTGGAATGTGTGACATTTTTCGGAAATACCAATGTAGACAAGTACATAGCTAATACTTCGACTGTGAAGCGCTGTTTAAACGCTACTTAAATCGCTCTAACCGGAATTAAAAGTGAAGTCCGTTGAATGATGGTTCAAAACTGTATCAAACAGTCTGGAAGTGTAGAAGAGTTCGTAGTAATTTTTTAGTATCTCAATCACGGTGATGCGATAAGTCGCGGAAATATTGATTTCGAGCCATTTAGTAATATATTAAATTCAACTATGTTTTCATCGCTCTGTCACGACATGTATAGGTCCATAAACCGGCAAAGGCTTGTTGCGCATTCGACAGCAATGGAAAGTATTCAGGCTGAAAGCGAACCGATCGATGAAGAGGACGATGTCCCGTAAGTAATCATCAGGCAGGCTATTATTGCCTTAAACTCGGCGAGAGAGCTTTGTTTAACCACGTGCCATTTTCTTTGTTCCAAACAGTCCCGGTGGTATTCCTGCTCGAAGTGAAAAGGGCGAACGACTGCTGCTGTTCATCGGTATCATAGATATTCTGCAATCCTATAGGTTACGGAAAAAGCTCGAGCACACGTGGAAAAGTATTATCCACGATGGTGTAAGTATTGTTTGGTTCGCTTGCGTGCATATTTATTTCTAATTAACTCTACCTGTATACATTCGATTTTGTAGGATACCGTGTCGGTGCATCGGCCCTCCTTCTATGCACAGCGCTTTCAGGAGTTTATGGCCAAAACCGTCTTTAAGAAAATTCCCTCGCGTAAGTAAAATTCCCTCTGCCCCTTATCGGTCGATTGTCACTGCTACTCGAAGGGCAAATGCGAATGTGAAAATTGTGTTTTTGTCTAATTAGGTGTTAAAAACAAACAGTGCAGACGTAACTTTTCACAAAATACTTCTGCTTTGAAAGGAGAGCATTAATATTTGTGTGCCCCTTTCGTTGTGCCAAATACATAAAAACAACAACACACTTCAAAAACAAATGATACGTTCCATGCGCGCCTGATATAATTTACGCTAATATTGAACATTAACGTTTTTGTAGCATTTACGGCTGCTCCATGCGAGGGTCTACCATTACTACTACAACTACTACAACTAAACTTTATCGTACTCTTTCTTAATATAGCAGCAAAAATTGGCAAAAACTACATACACTCACTCTATCTGCATTGGACAAACCCTAATCTTGTTTTTTTTTAATCATCTAAGAGTGTCTGGCTAATTTTTCGAGTATCAGGGGTATTATTCTGCCTTCTACCTAACGTAGCAGCTATCATAAGACGGAATGTTGAAGAATTAAAATAGTTTGACATCGGTTTCTTACTGGGTACATCGTTTCATGGACAGACGGAGGGATCAATCTTTTAGCTTGTGTATAACGCTAATGGTTCAGTGTCCTATCGTGTGTTCTTTGTTCGCGTTATTAGAGTATTCAAAGCTCATTGTCTCATTAAACAATTTGAAAAACTATTCTGTCCTTTGTTAACGTTTATGCACATTAGTGTACCGTCTGCTGGTATTAAGGTAGAGGCTGTTGTGCTCTGTTTCACATATAAAAAACTCTGTTTAGCTGGTTGTGGGACTCTTCACGCAGATCTCTTTGTTGTCATCCTGAATCAATGGCTGACGAGCCGCCGGTACCTTCTAGTAGCGCAATACTAACTCAATACTAAAAAACAAAACCAACCATAAACACACATAGCAGAGAAACCGTCACTCACACAAACAATACAGTCAACAAACAGAAGCTGTCAGTCGCAATGCTCCTCTTATGATGATTACATAATTCTGATTACAGTGTTCGTTCGTTGTATATCAAATCTCTGATCTATGTTTCTCTCTTTCTCTCTCTTCTCTTGCTTCTCTCGTTATCTTATTTTTCTTCTCTCTCTCTTTCTTACATATTGTGTATTGCAAATTCATACAACTATGAAATTGATTCGACAAAACAATGAACTCACACTACGCCCGTGGTCTTTTTGGTCTACTGTACAAAATGTATTTTCTACTACTGGCGATAACCACCATCCTGCCGCGTATTTCTTGTGGCCTTGTAAATGTTGAATGTAAAAAAATATATACAATCAAAAAAATTAATACAATAATTTACCAATCAAAACCAATCTCTCCAATACCAATTAACGCCAATTTGTACACATAAATACACCAGTGGATTTGCCGGAGATCAAAGGCAATCATAGAAAATTTCGCACGTTGGTCACCAGCTACATAGGTAATCTAACATCATTCTCCTGTTGTGTGTTACGTGTTTATCGTTGTTCTCTTTCTCATACTTTTTTATCTTAATTATTTCTCCGATATCTTTAACCGATTTATTCTGTCCTTTTTAACAACTCTTCGTTTTGCTTGCTGTAGTGTGAAGAAGGTGCATCTCGTACCGAATGCCTCTTGCTACAAAACTTTCTTCTTTTCTGCATACTGCGCGGTTTCCGCTTTTGTTTTTTCTCTTCTTCCTCTATTTTTACAATTTTTCATTTTTCCGTGCCCTTTTCTACCTTCGCGTTATAATACAATCTATTCTTCTAATCAGGCGCTATTTCTGTGTGTTGCAGTTAATATGTTATGGTAGATTTTTTATCCAACAGGAATGCGAATGGGAATGCTAAACGTTCACGTTTGTGAAACCCTTAAATCATGTACATTACCTATTTTTCGTGTTTTTACTGCTTGTTTGATGTGTGTATCTGTTGCTTGTTAGTGTTTGATTAATAAAAAATATTATTTTCCATACTTAGCTAAAAGCGTGCGCGTTTTGTTTGCGGGAATGAGTATTATTTTATGTAAACAAAATTTGACTGACTTTATCTCACCTATGATATCCTTTTTTTGTTCGTAAAATGTTAATACTTTAGAATACGCATTATACCATTCAAAGGAATAAATATTCTTTCTTTTTTGATTTGCTATTTTTTTGTCATTTTGCAAACTTATTTGTAGTTTTTTGCGACGATAATTCAAATTAATGATTAAAAACAGTTCTTGAATAATAGCAAATATAATATCATCCTGCTGCATTGCTGTAGATGTCTGCGTTTTCTATAAATGTTTTGCTGTTTATAAAAAAGATGCAAAATACCATCGAAATGTTAAAAAATATGTTTTTTTATATAACCATGTACAGACTCCTTTTGTATTGTTTTGTTTTTTGTTTTTCTACTGGAGTGGTCTTACATACAGATGAAAGTGTGTGCGTTTGTGTTTTTTACTTTTTTAAACTAATTTTGATAATAGGAGTGAATCGTTTATGTTGCTTTTGGGATACATAAGTGCTATTTAATTCTAAACTTTTATTGCTAATAAACTCAAGTCTCTCCACCCCTACTGCCATAGCAGAAAGCGAGGTGGCGAAGGTGTGTGCCACTGCCTCCTAGAGCATATTTATACAAACTTAGGTGCGAACCGTTTAATAATTACTTGATCGTATTGTTTTTTCTCTCTTTTTTCTTTCCATTTTTCTTTTTATTTTTCTTTTAAATTTTCATCTCTCAATCGTATTCGTGTGTTCTTCTCAACCTCAACCAACCACCACCCATCGATCCCATACCGGTGATCGTGGCAACCTTTCGACCATCACCACCTCTACCACCTTACGTCATCTTCTACTTCTCCACCTCCAACCGGGGGCCCGGGCTTGCCTCTGTTTATTGCGCTTTTTATCGGTTTTACTATGAATCGTTTAAATTCGAATGCTCCTAAACTTTACAAATGAAAACAAAATCAACATAAATTCCATCCATAAAGCGCTTAAACATTCACCATCCAAGAGAAAAAGTTTATCGAAAGCCGCACAGAGAGCAAAAAATGAAGAAACAGATAGTCAACGTAAGTGTTTAAAAATTTTTGTTTGAATTTAGTTTAAGTTTTATCTAAACATGGAAAGGGCTTAAACTGGGTTTCGTCTTTTCTTTTCTTATTATTTATTTAATTTATTATTTCTTTGTCATAAACTATATTGATACTTTGTGTTGTTACCAAAGAATACATTATTTATCTATTTGTAACCCCTTTGTGTACTGATAATGATATCCATGTTGTCGGTTTTTGTCGATGGTAAATTCCCGTTTTACTTTTTTACTGTACTTTTGCGTGTAATCTCATTAATTCTATTCTTTGATTGCAAGCAAATCATTCCACGCTGTTACTATTCGTGTACTATGTCCCTTGCCCTTTCGTGTTCTGTTTGACTAATAACAGTCAAAATAGCATTGTCTTTGTTTTCCCTCGTTCCTGCCTTTCACATCATGGCTACGTTTACGTCCATTACTGTGTTCCCGTCATTTCTTTCGTTGTTGTCCAAACGCATACACGCATATCATGCTGCTGTTGTTTTTAAAAATAAAGCGTGACAAAATTTTGCATCCAAACTAAAAAAAAAGAATAAAAAAACGCTTTCTAGCGCCTGTCTTTCTGTCGCCTGAGCGAAAGCGGTTTTTGGTTAATTTGTTTATTGGTTCACAAATGGTTAACGCATGAGCGAAATGCAGGAAACTCTCTTCCCTTTAGTTGCTATTCGTTTCACAGGTGTTTACTTTTTTATATGAGTGCAACTCACAAATCACACAGTATTATCAGTTTTTCTTGGTATATGTCTTCAAGCTACCTCTCTCTTACTCTATTTTTAACTAACTTGAAATCTGTCCCCACTGTCCCAACTATGTTTTATGTCGATATATATTTATATATACATATATCTCGCTCTATACATTTTCAATGACTCACTCTCACTCTATCTGTACACGGAAATGTTCTTAATGTGCTGTCAGTTCTGTTTTATCTACTTGCTCTACTCTCATGCGTCATTTCTCAGTGTTACCGTGCTGTCACGGGTTTCTTATACCACTGTCACTTCCGTGTGCTGTACTGTCATCTTGCGTTTGTTCTCTTATTTTTTTTATTTTAATCAACTATCTCAAACACTCTTATCGAATTGTTCTTCTGGGCGCACACTTGCACCAGCGGTTTAGTAACATGTGATGAATTCATGTAATACACTTGTAGTCTCGCCACCAGTGTATTGAAATTGTTAATTAATATACATTTTTTCGTCTCATCCTACCCCTGGGACTTATTCAATGTTTGTACGTGCGCATGCAGCTGTAGCAGGCAGCTCCCATCAGCATCACCACCAAAACCAACAGTTCAACCCGACCCAGACGCATTTTAATCAACAAACAACGGGGACACCGAAATCAGGTAATTTATGTGAATAAATTAGTGGATATTCTTCGCTTTGACGATTGAGCGCGACAGCAATCTTCAATTTTTGCCATTTGTTCGGTGAAGTTGCTTGTAACTCTACTACGCTACAGCACTAAGTCGACCGATCGCTTACTAACCTGTCTTTAAATTCGTTTGTTCTAACCGAGCCAACTGTGTTGTCTACTAACAAAATACTCTTTTCTTTCTCTACTTTGAAAATCTTTCTCTCTCTCTCTCTTTCTCATTCTTTCCCTCTCTTGCTCTCGCGGCTGGAATTAATCAACTAATCTTTCTAACACTCACTTTCAAATGTGCACGTTGTACTAGACGTAGATACGACCTCCAGCATACATACGGCGGCAACTATCACGACCACCTCCAGTAGCAGCGCTGGGGGCGCTCCTGGTGGTGGCAATGGCAAGCAGATATCGTCGGGTGGTCCGGGAGTGACCGGATCATCCAGAGCCGCTGGCGTTGGTGGCCAGAGCCAGAGTGCTTCCGCCACACCGATCAACATGCCTCCGCTCAAAAAGAAGACGACAGTCGTTAAGCAAAGCGTCCCGCCGCCGGTTCCACCGCGCGGTTCGCCCAAGTTTAATAAGGCGAGCGGTGCTGCGTCGGGTCGACCGGGCGGCGGTGCTTCCGGTTCACTAGCCAGTCAGTCCAGTGGTCACCGAGGACGTTCCAGCGCAGGTGTGTTCTCTATGTGTGTGCGCGAGTATATGCCGTAGCGGTTTTTTGTTGTAATTCTGTTGTACGCGTAGTTCGTCGATCCGTTCAATCCCACATGTTCGCATCGTATAGTTATGTCATTTGGTTTTGTTATCTTTTGTTACTACTTTCGCATCTTTCGGCGTCGTATCTCACCAGTTGTTCGTTTCCGTTTTTATGTCCGTCAACTTCCTTTAGTTTGCCTGCCTATTTATAGTTTATTGATCCATTTTGAAAGTGTTTCTTTATTGTGTTTTCCTTGATCTATGGGATACAAACTTTCCCTTTATTCTCAAGCATTTTGGAACATTTGGATTTCGTAGAAATATTTCGTAGAAAGCTCTCTTGTTTTGTTTCTTATTACGACCAAAATCTTCTTAAAAAGTCAATGCCACGTAAATCTCTAAACTTACTGAGATCTACGCTAGTGTATTTTTGTTTACATTTATCTCGTTTGCTTGATTTTGTAGCAAAGTACGAGACATATGCTTCAGTAAAAACAATATGTTGTAATTATTCTCACAAGACGGAGCCGAACGAGAACAAAATAAATGTTATTGAAAATCGTGTTCCTCATTGCGCACGGTTCACTGCACACATTTGGAAGCATTATTCGATTTGCCAAAACTATTCTCGTTTGACTCCATCTGCATCGTGAGAATGTGCGCTCGAAAGCCTATTCACGCCGTGCTTCTGACCAACAATCGAACACAATTCGTGCAGGTAAGAGACAACGCTCGTCTCCCCGGGCCATGAAGGAATCACCATCGGATGATCGAAAAAATATCAAGAATAATCCGGCACAGCCTCGAGCCACGCTGGCCCTGGATCCACTGCATGAAAACGAAGTCTTGGAGCAGCAGCTGCTTCCTTCGCCTAGCAAAGTGCTCAGTTGGTTAAGTAGCAACGACTTCCGGGTGTCGGAAAACGGAGAGAGTCTCGATTCTGACGATCTTGAGAGTGACAAACCGTCGAAAGAACAACTGCCACAGCTAGTGCCGGCGGCTCCATCGGTTCCAAAAGTAATCGCTGTTAAACGAAAGCCTTCAGCCACCGGGTTTATGCCACACACCAACGTTAAAGAGTCGGCAAATACGTTCGAAAGACTGACCAGCCGTAATGGAAGTGGTTCGTCGGTGCAACAAATGATAAGAAACTTCGAACGATCATCCGCAGCGACGGTCGCTAGATCCGAGTCGATGTACACCCGACTTCCTAGTTACAAGTCGTCAGCCGCGGAGCTTGTCGTTGGCTTTCCGTTGGTGAAACGCAGCACAAGAACGCTGCCCCTTGCGATACCAATAATCAAGGAAACACTCGTTGAAGATGAAAATAATAACCGTCCGTTCCAAACGTTTATTCCCATGGCGCAGCGATTGGAACAAGACGAAGATCTTACCGCACACGAGAACGATCAGTTGGTGCTAGCTAATCTAAAGAATGTAGTCAAATCGCGGAGAGAAATGTTCAACACAGCATCACCGGTCTCAACACTTGAGCGGAAACAATCACCACATCCATTGATTCCAAACGGTTGCATCGCACAATCTGCTCCAGCAAAAGCGAAACTGACTCGTTCAGTAACTCAAGGCAAGCGATCACATGCGTTGACGACGAACCGCACCAGCCAGGAGGAAATTCACCGCAAGATCCAAGAAATCGAGGCCGAAATACGCCAGAACGAGGAGCGTCTCAATCGTATACCGGCCACCACGCGTAGGGAGCAGAGGGAGGCTAATAAACAGGATCCCGCCCTACAGCGCTCCAACTTCCAACTAGGACCCTGTCGTAATGATAGCTTCCTTTCACGGTTGAAGCCGAGATCCTACGTTACCACCATTCCAAATGGGCGCATTGGAGACGTTACGGGCACTCCAGATTCACGGCTCCTGGCCACGACACAAGAGGACAAAGCTTCCCTCATCCGGCGAATCGGATTGCCGCTGGATGAGAACCATAACCTCGAAAGCTACCTCGAACAATTCAGTCTGGAAGGAGAGTTCGTTTGAAGCGGAGTTCATTGCCGGTTATCCTCCCCCTATGTTCCCTATGTTTCTGTTTACGACTCGCTGTAGTGAGTTTAGTCATCACCGAAACTGCTGCTCCAACATCATCAAATTCCTCCCCCTTTCGTTCGTTCGATCTTTTTCCCGCAAATTCTCTCAAGCTTTTCTCGAAAACGTTCCTCGTAGCTTTTGGAAGCATGGTTGTAATTTGACTTCGATTAGCTCTCTTCTGGTATTTAGGGTTGTACATTCTTGTGTCGATTATTTCTGAACTTGCTGCCGTTTTGTATTTTTTTTTCTTTTTCGTACTCGTAAATTGCTGAGGGTATTTCTGTGTTATTTAATTTTTCTTTGAATCCACTATTTGTTTTTGTTATTTGCACTTTGCCTTTTTCGGGCGTCTAACAATTTTGGAAGTGTGATTTGATGCTTGGTATTCCTTAGTTTTAAGTTCTTTATCTCAATTTCATTGTTTTGGTGTGTTTACTATCCCCTGTCAACGCCTCGTGATAGTAGTTTGGTAAAGTAGTCGCTGGAGTATTTCCATTATTGTCTATCGTAAGTTTTGTTACACATACAAAAGTTCACGTGAAGATCTGTTCATGTGCCCCGAAACCGTCTCTACGTAAAATCCGGAAGACGCTTGTAAAATGTGCCCCTTGCGGCTTCTTGGTCCCTTATTCGTAGCCTTAACATTGATTTCGGTTTTTGAGCTATCGTTTTCTCTCCCAACTCATACGAGTAAACCAATATCTTGTGTGAGCGAAAAGCAAAGAAAAAAAAGCACACACATACACACACTGAAAAGCAAACAAATATCGAAACTTAGACGCTTCCGTATCTCGTATCTGGCTAGGCACATCTCCTTCCTGTTCTTCCACTCCTCCTCCCGCTTTTGACGACATCTCCGAGCACGGTAGCAGTAGCCATCGACACTCGTCGGATGACAAAACGGGCAGCAGCAGCGGAATCGGAAGTGCCGGCGCCAGTGGCAGCGGTGGAGGCGGTCATGGAGGTGGCCACGGCGGTGACGGTGGCGGTGGTTCCGTCGATCGGCGCAGCACTTCCTGTCGCAGTGATAACTACAAAGAAGACTCAATAAGGTATGTTATTCGCCTATTGGTGTAGGCGGAAAGGGATTTGCTTTTTTAAACGTCTCTTCCCACTGTTCCCGTCAAAACCGCATCCTTCGTGTGTCCCTGATCTCTTGATATCTGCGTTCATTGGTTTCTGCATACGTTTATCTAGCTATAAACGGATTTTACCTCCCTCCTATCTGTGTCTGTGCGAAGTTGTCCTTTTTATTACAATTGCTGTTATTATAATTTTCGTCAGAATAAGCGCAATATTATTTGGGATGTATGTTTATCGTCCTTTTAAATTGTTTTGTGAAATCCTCTATAAAAAATGAGGAAATCTGTTCCCTATGTGTGTGTGTGTATGGGATGAAGTGGGATATTAAAAAATATAAATTAAAATTGCATGATTCTGCATGGCTCTATTTCTGCGATCATCCTATTAAGTACCATTTAAGAAAGTTTTCCCATCCAGTGTCTTGCACGCAAACTGTTACATTCATCTATAAAGCATGTGTTTTGTATGTCGACTGTTTTTATCATTTCTGTTCAACGTTCACTTACTAATTAAAGGTAACTAATCCATTTGCGTGTCTTGTGTCATGCCCGTCCCATTTTTTCATCGCCTACAACTGTTACGGAATCGTTTATGTGTTTGTGGCTGTCTTACTGCAACAAGTAAAATCGAACGCGTATCCTCTTTCTTACTTAGAGCGGTGTTGCTTTACAGCCATATTTAATTTCTAGAAGCTATGAATTTATGAACCTTTTCTTTCTCTTTATTTTTTTCTCTTTTTATATATCACCTGCTCGTCCTATGTTGGTCTATGTTCTATCTTCTTTCCTGACCACCTGACCCGAATGCTCCGAATGCTGCTTACACCGCGTGTGTGTGTATGGTGCGCGTGCCCGCTGCGAACAATACGGTGTCCTGTGCCACACTTGAATCATGTTAAACAATTACACGTTCACTCTATCTTCTGTGGAATGCATTTACCACTGGCTACCGAATGCTGTCCTGTCGCTACACGCGCCTCATCATGAACCTTCGTTTTGATCGTTGCACATCGTATTTTCCTCGGAACTATCATGGAAAAACGATAATCATTCATCATCATTTTCGCTTCATACTACGTCATAAACAAACATCCTTGAAACCACACCCACATACGACAACAGTATATCAGAAATAAGATTAGAAAGTCATTTAGCAGTCGAATCATCATCCAATAGCAATTACGGCTCTCGGGGGGCCCTAGCGTCGGTCGAAGGATCGACCCCAACGTGGACTGAAGGAACGCCCAGCTTTACAGATTCGAGCTCGAGCGGTGATATTGGAAGTAAGTGAAAGATATGTTCAGTACTATTGTTGCGATAACGTGTGTGAAGAGTGCGAGAGTAGCATCCTTACTAATGTTATCGAAATGTGTTTCTAGCATTCTCAGGCCATTCCTCTCCCATGTCGGACCGGGATCGCCACAAGCCCACGGTCGAGAAGGCGTTGAATTCGCTCACATCGGAAATGGTAAGCTTTTCCAACAAGTTCCACCAGCTTCATCATCACCAACATCATCACCAGTACCAGTACCACTCCTCCTCCACCTCATCGGTATCGTCCGCTTCGGGGCCTAACCTACAGCAGCGTAAGCAGCAACAACACCATCAGCTCCACAAGCAGGTGATCTATGTGAAGAACAGCAGCTGTTCGAGCATAGATCAATCCGTACACCTGCTCGGTGGTGGTGTTGCTGGTGCTGCTAGTGGCGGGGGTATTAGCAGTGGCCGCAGCAGCCCGCTGATGATGATACGCCGCATTACATCGACGAAGGTTAGCGCAAGCACTACGTCGCTCAATTCGGGCGGCGCCGGAGAAGATGAAGCCAGCCCGCGGGAAGATGCCGTATCCTCGCCACGGCGGCTGCTACTGGCTGGTGATACTACGTCCTCCGCTTCCCTACGATCCTCCACAAACTCTTCCACCGACCAAAACCACCACCACCACCACCACCATCATCATCACCATTTGGAAGCGGGTGAGCCGGACACCAACGGGCTGAGCACGTCTTCCACCTCGGGGCATGGTAGTGAGGGTAGCAGCAACGGCTCGCTCACGGAAACCGATCGTAATGCACTTCGTCAGGCACGGGAAGAGTGATCATTACACGCTGTGCTGTGTGTGTGTGTGATGGGAAACGCATCCGATGGTGTTGGTGGTGGAATGTTATCGTCGCGTTTCAGCATTGCTCGAGCGCAGGTGATACTGTGCGCGCCGCAGTTAACTGTGTAGATAGGTTATTGACAATGTGATTTAGTTTATGTATTTATTATTTATATATATCCGTCGCCAAACCGAACATTATTAGACTATTGCTATAGAACGGTTTGCAGGGGGACTTCATTAAAAATAGAATTAGGACAAAAAACGTTAATTGAATCCACGCTGAATTATACTTAACCGTATTTTTTCTAACTAGTTGGAAAAGGTATGTGGTAAAAAAAAAACAACCAAAAGGGTGTTGTCACGGGAGAGGATGGTTACGGGTTTCATGAAGAGATTTAACCTTTTTCCGTAACCTGTCACAATTCACGAATGGCAGTTATTTGTTCATCTTCCTGCTGATTTGGAAAATTGGAACAATCGAACAAATTTATGTAATTATACATTTATAACTTCCCATTAGCATAGCAATTAGTTCGTTAGTTTGTAGCGGAACGGCAGAATATCGAAAACACAATTCCAACGTAATGTAATCAAAAATTCTGTCTTGAAAGAAAGAGGTGCGCTTAACCGAAAAAAACCTCTTTGTTTAAATTTTCAACAAAAACTACCGTATCGAACTGGCCAGTACCGCCGTTATATACATTACTGCTATCGCAAAATTGAAGTATACAATGTTGTATATAAATCTGTATAGTCCTAATACAGGCCCTTGCTTGTCAGCATATTGACTATCGGGTCGAACCAATGGTCGATGGGAAAAATGGGACAACACAAATCACAACAACAAAAAAGATCGATTGCAGAATTGGCTATTCTGAAGATGCGCCTTCGATGCGATTTTTATTTATTATTCTTACCATTAGTAGGTGTAGTGGTGGTTTAGATACGTGAAGTAAAAACACATATACGTTTATATTTTTTCTTTTGTTAACGAAACAGACATATTATGCATTATTATTTAAAAATAAAACAATCAAACCATAGAAAATATGTGGACTTGCTTGGCCTAGGAAAAAAAATGCTGCCCACTATTCAGAGGAAGTTCTTTCAGCACAATGAAGGAAAACGCGGCCGACATGACGGTTTTTCTGTGTTTACGTCCTTTGTGACAAATTCATTCGTTTGTGTAATGTGTAAGTTTTTCTTATTTTCCTTTATACTGTTCTTACATTTACTGTTTACAAATTGTTTAACAAAGCTTGTGAGACATTTTTTTTCGGTTGACAATAACTACATACACTATTTCTACCATTTATAATACTCTCCCTATTCCTTCCTCTATTCGCACTACCGATAAACTATAATCCCTCGCCTGGTAGCTGCGGCAATTCATTGTAAATGATCCATACGTCTGTTTTATCTTCTCTTTTTTCGTGCAACCTCTCATCTATTCGCTCCTGCATTATCAACAATTAACTAAAACGACTAAACATCCTACATCCATACGCGGCGATCGTGTTCATCTGCGTGCTTAAACCCGGAACGGACTGCCTACTAACAAACTACCAAACCCATGCCTAATCATCGCCTACTGCGTTTGTTGTTTCATCGCTAACACGCGCCATCTTGCTCTCGCCAATTTCGATTGCAATGCTTCTAGGAGAATTTGCGATATCAAGTAGATTACGATTACAATTAAAATGTCAAAGGAATCTGGAGTGCATTCAATAAAAGTAAGTCGATCGTACTTCACGCACTGTAGAACTGAAAATGCGAAACAAACGTGCGAAACCGTGTAAATATGTATACCAAAACGGAAACGGATGCCATCAACCAACAGTTGCTGCCGCAACAGTGAGGCCAACGGAGTAGAAAGGACAATTGTTGAAAACCTAAAACTGCAACAGATAGGCAGGATATAAATCAAAATCATTCAACCACGGGTTGTTGTCCTAGAAGCTACGCATATTACAGAATATCATCCACATTCTTCCGAATAATTTAATTCTATCCGTATCTCTGGAAAGGTTCTATTCTATCAACCAAAGACGCGCTAATAACTGAAACTCTTCAATGAAATAGCTATCCCTGTTGGAAAAATCTCTTTAGGCCTCTATATCTATAACTATTTCTCTCTAGTGCTTCCATTTGCTTATAATTGATAGTTCATTCATTCCTTCGGACGTGTGCATTTTGTGGATGATGGTAGTTTTTCAAAGAGGAATTCTATCATACTTAGTATTCAATATCCCTTCCGTACACAAAAACAAACAAAACTATCGCAATCTTTGCAATATGTAGCGTTCATAATGCCTTCATTTCTTAACCCTTGCTTTTCGAAGCCTTAATCAATTCAACGAAGTAAGAAATAGACTTGGAAGGCAAACATTGCAAAAAAAAGTTCATGATGGTGTCGTCAGAAATAGTGGAGAAGGGAAAAGAATATCAGGGCCTACAATATTTGAAATGTTCTCTCATTAAAATGTTGCAAAGTCACGTTGCTGCAATACAAATTTAATTGCGTCGAATCCCTGAGAGCTGGATCTCAAAGTGGGACATCGTCGCTAATGTGAAGTTAAGTTAAAATATGTTTGTAATCGAACTTATCGAATCGAATTATTAGCTAAATTTGTTTCGTTTTGTACTTTTCTTATTCAGTGCACATAACTTGGTGGAAGCATAAAAAACTCTTTATTTTAAGCTATTTTGTTTAACACAAAAATTTGTTGAAAAAATATAAGGAAATAATGCTGCAATAATTTAGATCATATGGGTAGATGGAACTGACTGGAAACGACATGAATGTAGAAGAAAAGAATATGAAGGCAAACGTCGAAACAATAAATGGATATAATTAAATATAAGTAAAATGTGTAAAAACGAAGCAAATCGAAAGGAAAGCCATTCTCGAACACATGAATCGTTGCATTCTTCAGCAAAGCACCCCCCACTATCTAAGAGAGGTGTAAATATGCATATATAAATATATCATCTATTGTACAATTATCTACAAACAATAATAATAAAGAATCTAAACCATCTAATGCCGCCAGCAGGTTACTATTTGAACAGTATATAAATGTTATTTGAAGCAAGTTAGAACAAAAGATACAAAAGCAGAAACACATACACAAAGACACAGGCAAACACAATAAAAGAGAGTAGGGCGAATGAAGAAGTAGATAAACAGAAACACAAATGTTATAATGGTGAAAGTGCCCATGAAGTAGAACACGGACACTTGTTCATTGTTTCCGCATTATACAAGCGCGAAGGAGTGAGATTCTATGAGCAATTTCTATTTCCAAACACACCACACATCACGAAACGGTGTCAGTTTAGTTAGTCTATCCATTGTGTTGTTTAAAAAGCATAGGCTGTAGAGAAATGTGGAGTTCGTTAAAATGCATGCCGTTTCCGATGAAATTGCGTCAAAGTCGGGACGAATCAACCTTTCATTCCACTGTGTATTTGTTCCAAATAACCCATTCAACTACGAGTAAGGACATTCATGTAATCAAAAATATCAAAACTCATGTGAGAGGCCAAGGAGTGGACGTGTGTTAAAGTTCATGTATCAAATAGACATCAGACTAAGTTATACTCAACTGAATCTGCGACTATAAATATACCGAATATAGGTTGATGGTAGACGAACGGGACAGCAACTGGCTACATAGATAGATAGTGTAAACAAAAAAAGGCAAACGAATAAATCGAAGTAAATTACAGCATACGAAAAGGATCGTACGCCATCTCGTAACCCATAAACTACTCGTAGTATGTATCAACTCGAGATTATAGCAAATAATTGAGGCAAACAAACAAACATTACCATACGGTGTATTCACACGTTTCATTCCATTTCTCTTAACCAAGTACAAGAATCAATACACCAAACAATCGATGTCGAAATAGCTACGGAATTCGGTTCAAGCGTATAGCAAGTGAATGAAATGTCATCTTATGCCAATCTCTCTATACCAAAGCCCTCCGAAACTAATGCAACAACGCCGCCAACGCCCCTCATCACCCCGCTGCTATTGGGTGTGTCTCTTGGGGACTTGACTAACGGAAGCAGCTCAATCATTAGTTACATACACTGTAAAACAACAACCAGCAAAATACATCACCCATCGTATCATCATTTACTGCGCTGCGTTGTAAAGAGAAATGAAGGAAGCATTAAACACAGCAACAAAATTGTTCAACTTGTTGGCACGTATCTAGAGTGTAGCGAAGACGGAAACTAAACAAGAAAGGCGAAAATGACAACAACTAGACAGTAAAAGTGAGGCAGCGAAGCGAACGCCGTGGGTAGTGTAATCAAAGCAACCAAACAAATCGGTCAATATATTATACTATTATGAACTGCAAAAGCAAACAATCGGGTTGAAGCGAAGAAAACGGAAACGAAATCCCGTATGGCAAATATAATAAAGAATTCCAAAGGAAATTCAATATATTACCGGAACCTAACAGACAGTGAACCGTGTAGCTGTGTAGCGCTAAACGAGGGTTTGGGATCGGGGCGTTTCGCATACTTTCTTCTAGAGCAACGTTTCGCATAACACTGTAGTACTAACAACTCCCTTTAAACAATGTTGTTTATTTCGCTTTTGGTTTATCGGTATCTTGGTATTCACACGTTACTGTTCATCCTTCATTAGAATATTCGTATTTTTATTGTTTTTTTTTTAAATTAAGCATTTTTCTTTTTTTTCCTCATCTCATTACAGACGCACCTTTAGTTGTGTATAAAACCGTTTGGCGAGTTTAGCGATGCATGTTTCATCATAGAGTAGTGCTATAGGTTTCCAGCGCCAATCATTCATTCATGTATTTATTTTTATCAGGTTTGTAAATACGAACAACTGCTATTGTTATCAAGTGCAATGGAACGCTCTTAGAATGCAATGTTTCTTTGCATAGGTTTTTGGCACCCATAGTAGGCAAACGCATTACTCATTTTATTTATGTCACATGAAAAGAATGACGCTGCACTGCCTAACTCCAAAAGTTTTCCTTTATTGAGGGCGGATAAAAGAATAAATTCTCCCGCACTTTTGTTACGAACATGCAGTTTTCCTGAGCAAATATCATTCAGGGTGTATGGAGGATTAATGTGGAAAAAAGGTGATGCGTTAACTATATCGCCTTACTTAAATTCATCATTTGGTACAAAGTACAAACTAAACGGTTCACTTTAAACAATACTTTATTTTTTTCCTGCACAAATTAATAATTTCGATCCCGGTTCGTACGCAACAACGAATGGCACACCGCAACTGTGTACGTACATCCGAAATCAACACGTTCGTACATTTATTTCGTTTCTAGTTCACTCAGCAAAATGCACAAATTTCAATCGAAAATAAACTACCATGTATACTGTATGCGTGTGTGTGTGTCTGTGTGTATGTAACACCTCTACATCCTGACATACTCATTCTCTTCCCTTTAGAACGATAGCTTCAGTCCGAGCGTCTTGTACATGAAGGTAAGAATGTCAGTCGCCTCCTCGATCTTCTTTGCCGTCGGTTTGCCCATACCGTGTCCAGCCTTGCTGTATACGCGCAACAGTAGCGGGTTCTGCTGGTGTTCGCAATCTTTAATGGCGTGGTGCAGCGCGGCCACAAACTTGAGCGAGTGCAGTGGACTAACGCGATCGTCGTGATCGGCCGTCAGCACTAGTGTGGCCGGATATTGGTCCTTATCGGAGGTGGGCGTACGGACGTTGTGTAGCGGCGAGTAGCGCAGCAAATTCTCGAAGTGTTCCTTCTCGCTCAGATCACCGTAATCCGATACCCAGGCACGGCCGATCGTGAAATTGTGGAAGCGTAGCATGTCCATCACGCTATTAAGGGTTGTGAAGAAAAAGGGATATTTAACCACAAGTCAGAACCACCAAAAACCATACGAGGCAGCAACTTAAACCAGTCCACCACTCAACTACTCACCCAACTTGCGCGATAGCGGCGCCGAACAGATCCGGCCGCTGATTGATACAGGCCCCCACCAGCAATCCCCCATTCGAACCACCCTGAATCGCGATCTTATCGTGCGTTGTATAACCGTGCTCGACCAGGTACTGTGCCGCGTGCTGGAAATCGTCGAACACATTCTGCTTCTTTAACAAACGTCCTGCATTGTGCCATCGCTCACCGTACTCGCTGTCGGAACGAACAAACACATACACCCTTTTAGGTATTCCCCCTTTTTTGATTTGTTTCGAAGGAAACAACTTACCCTCCACCGCGAATGTTCGGGTACGCCAGGATGCCATCGAACGAGTCGATAAATACAAGTCCCGTGATGCTGAAGGATGGCTGTACGCAGATGTTAAACCCACCGTACCCGTACAGCAGACAGGGCTTGTGTTCCTTCTTCTCCTGCTTGCGCTGCACGATAAACATCGGCACCTTCTCACCGTCCTTGCTGTGGTAGAAGATCTGCTCCACCGCATACTGGCTGTTGTCGAAATCTTCGATCTTCACCTCCCGGAACACGGTCGGTTCCATTGCCACCGTCCCATCCGTGCCCTCGTTGCTCGCGAAATCATAGTGGTAGATGATACCCGGCGTCAGGAACGACACGAAGTGGTAGAAGATCTCCGAATACTTTTTCTTCCCACTGAAACCGGCTACCGTGCCGATTTCGAGCGGAAACTTCGACACGAAGCTACCGTCGGCCAGACTGTGTACGGCCAGCATTGACTTCACGTCATCGATGTATCCGAGCACGATCCGGTCCTTATTCACGCACGTCGTCCAGTCGAGCACGTTCTTCGGGTGCTCCGGCACGAGCGTTTTCCACTGCTCCATCTCGGGCTGCTCGAAATCGATGTTCACAATCCGATAGTTCGGGGCGCCCTTGTTCGTGCGGAACGAAAATATGCTACCCTCGTTCGTGACGTACTGTGAGGGAGAAGGAAGCGTTAGCGAGGTGCAATACGAAAGTAAATACGAAAAACCTACATCATAATCGCTATCGAACTCGGTGACCACTTTCACAAAGTCAAGCTTCGAGTCGAGCGTGCCGGCCTTTTCCAGGTTGCTAAAGTACAGCAGCATATCCTTGCAGCCCTTCATGATGAACAACATCAAATACTTACCGCAGTCGGACACTTCCGGCATTCTGCAATGACGGGTGATGGAATCGCGTAATTAAACAACTTCTTACAGTTAACGCTAGAACTGCTTGAACACTCACAAACGCCACGATGGTTCCTCCGGGAATTCGGCAATCAACACGTCTTTGTCCTGCGATTCACCGACCCGATGGTAGTACAGCTTCTGGTTCTCGTTCGCAGCCGTCTCCGAACCGTCCGCCTTCCCGTCGACCACTGGATAACGCGCGTAAAAGAACCCCTTGTTGTCCTTCGTCCACGACGCCGTCACGAACTTGGTGTGTTCGATCGTTTCCGGGAAGTCTTCGCCCGTCTCCACGTTCCGGATCTTTAGCTTCGTCCAGTCGGATCCGCTCTGGCTTAGCCCGTACGCGTACAGCTTCCCATCGTCGGAGAAACGCGAACCGACCAACGCGATCGTTCCATCCGTGGATAGCGTGTTCGGATCGAGAAACACTCGCGGCTCACCATCCAGCTTGTCCTGCACGTACAGCACACTAGATAGGGGAAAACGTGTTACTGACACGAACTATGACACGAAAGCGTATTGAGCGTACTTACTCCTGATTCTGCAGACCTGTGTTCATGAAAAAGAAATACTTATTCCCATGCTTAAACGGGCACGAGTACTTTGGAAAGTTCCATCGCTTGCGCAGCTTCTCGTTCAGCTTTTTCCACTCGGGGCACGTATCGAGAAACGGTTTCGAGATTTCGTTCTGCTTCTCAACGTACGCTTGCGTTTCGGCCGCGTCTGGGTCCTCCAGCCAGCGGTACGGATCGGAAATCTTCACCCCATGGAACTCATCGACCACCGATTCATCGCGACGAGCCTCAGGATACGTGAAGCGACGGGTTTCGGACGTAGCAGCTGCTTCCGGCATAGCAAGGCGACCGTACTGCGGCTTTCGACGGAATGCGCTGGTAAAGAAAGCTGAGTGGAAACAAAAACATCATGTAACGTAGCAACAGCAGGCGTTGGAAGTAGGGTACAACCCGGTGTTGCTAACCCAACGACCAAGTAACAAGAGACCCAGAGACCTAGTTTTGCGTTCTTACGTGTACACTTTTTTTCTTCAAACAACTTACCGCTCTTGGCAACTTCTGGCGTTGAACGTTGAACGGTGAGAACGACTCTGCAGCTACGCACTACCAACGAGGCGACTAGTTTGTGCATAAACTTTCAAGCAATGGCTGCACACCCGGCAAATTATACGTTTCGATGCTTAATGTTGACTAGATTAAAAGTCGGCTGTCGGATGCTTTTCTCGTTGTTGAAACGATACAGATATTAAGCCGTTTCTTTGCACTTTCCTTATCAACCAGCACAACCTCCGGGTGTATTGTTTGTGCAAGATAGCAAACGCAAGCAGAGCGTCGTAATAACGATCCGAGATTCTTTTCTGCGGGCCGCCCGAATTTGATAAGAGTTTGTAAAATACCTTCAAAATAGGTTTGATTAAGGTTTATTAAAATGACTTTCAACAAATTGACAACTGTTGGGAGGAAAAAAATAACGAAAAAATGCGCGTACTCTGACAGCCGCCCAATAAACATTTCCATGAGATGGCATTTTGCATTGCACTGAGAGGGGTATATCGTGCTCGCTCGCACTAACTTAGATGGTAAACATATTAGCTATTTTATGTACAAAAATGACTGGTTAAAATATAAAACTGTAATCTTTAATTCGTTGTGAAATGCAAACAAAAATTATTTCAATGAACTATAGTTCTCGGCTTACATATATTGTGACAATATATAATTTTGTTTATTATTTTATCTATGTATAAGAACATTTTACCCCCCTTAAATTTTTAATATTCTATTAACATAGTTTCAGATAACATTAAAACGGTTGTTACCTATATTTCTGCATAAAAAACATGTTCAAGAAATTAAAAACTTTGAACGACAGAGCACGTGCCGTGAACTGTCATACGAAATAGAATCAAAACAAAACAAATCCTATCACAGCTGCCGGCCTGGAGCGTGAAAAGTAAAGTATTTTTTCCAAGACAAACCATCCAAAACTCACGATGGACGATGGAATATGTCACATAAAGGCGGAGTAAGTAAATGTGCTAAAAAGCTATCATAAGCAACAACGTTCTACAACAGTTTTCGACAGATTTCTCATTCCACGTATCATAGAAAAACCAGTTGTGGAAAACGTGGTACAACCACCGGTGAAAGACGACGAAGAGAATAAAAACGGTGGCGAATCGAAGGAGGAAGCGAATCCGATAACTGAGCCACCGGAAAAGAAGGGTCGCTTCGAAAATGGGAACACTGATGCTGAGTCGAAAGAAAAGAAAAAGAAAAACCGTGGTCAGAACAAATCGCGTACGGTCCCGTTCAAGGAGGAGGACGCACTGAGGCTCTGCAAATCCCTTTTGGACGGTGAGCCGGCCGAAAACGAGGGCAAGAAATGCACCAATGAAAAATGTCGCTTTTCGCACGACCTCGATAAGTTCCTGCAGCTGAAGCCGAAGGACATCGACGGAACATGCTACATATATTCGACGAAAGGCTATTGCAGCTTCGGTGTAACGTGTCGCTTTGCCGGTGCGCATTTGGACGCGAACAATCGCAACATTTACCCAGCTGACTTTAAATCGGACAATTCGATGCTCGTCTCGACGTGGATGAGTACGGAGCTGCAGCACATACTGCGTAAGAGAAAGTATAATTTCAACAAATCCACTAAGATCGTGAACAAATTCGATCGGCTGCTGCAGGAAGAGAAGGCGGAACGAAATAAAAAGGACGGACAAGAAAATGGCTCAGAAAACGACGATGGAGAGAAGAAAGCAGCCATCGAGGAAACGAAACCGGTTGGTTCGGTAACGGACGAAGATTTGATCAAGCTGCGCAGCACGGAACGCAAGCGGATCGTGTTCCGCGACAAGCTCTATCTCAGTCCGCTGACTACTGTGGGCAATCTGCCGTTCCGACGAATCTGCAAAGAATACGGTGTGGATATTACCTGCGGTGAAATGGCCTGTGCCATTCCGATCATAAATGGTGCCACCCAAGAGTGGGCTCTGACGAAGCGTCACGCAAGCGAAGACCTGTTCGGTGTGCAACTTTGTGGTCACAACCCGAAGCTGGTCACGTACGCCGCCCAGATCATTGCCGAAAAAGCGGACGTCGATTTTATCGATCTTAACACGGGTTGTCCGATCGATTTAATCTTCAATCAGGGCGGTGGAAGTGCGCTACTGCGTCGCCAGAACGTGCTACAGGTGATGGTGCAGAGCTGTTCGCGGCTACTCGCGGACTACGGGAAAGAGTTCACGGTCAAGACACGCATCGGCATCTACAACAATAAGCTGATCGCGCACGAGATGGTACCAAAGTTCGAGGATTGGGGTGCCAGCTTGATAACGATCCACGGTCGCACGAAGGAACAGCGATACACGAAACGAGCGGACTGGGAGTACCTGCAGCAGTGCGCCAGTACGGCCCAATCGGTGCCAGTGTTCGGCAATGGTGACATTTTCAGCTACGAAGACTATGAAACGATCCGTGAGAAGTACCCGAATGTGGCCGGTGTGATGGTGGGTCGCGGAGCACTCATTAAGCCGTGGGTGTTTCAGGAGATTAAAGAACGGAAAACGCTCGATCCGTCCAGCAGTGAGCGGTTCGAGATGCTGAAACGGTACGTTAACTACGGACTGGAGCACTGGGGCAGTGATACGAAGGGAGTGGAGACGACCCGACGCTTCCTGCTTGAATGGCAATCGTTCATGTACCGCTACGTGCCGTACGGGTTGCTGGAGCGGCCACCACAGCGTATCAACGAACGACCGGAAGCATACCGGGGACGGGACGAGTTGGAGACGCTGATGGCATCACCGAACTGTAACGATTGGGTGAAGTTAAGGTAAGTGGATGCGAGTTATATCGTAAACACATTTCGTTGCTATAAAATCTTCCTTTTTTACAGTGAAATGTTGCTCGGTCCCGTTCCGGATGGGTTTAACTTTGTTCCTAAACACAAAGCCAATGCATACTGATGAGGAAGCTTATGGTGGACACTGGTGGAATATCTTTTTGAACTATCCGATCGTATAACCGCTAGGATTGTTCGTGGCACATCCTCATGTGCAATGCATCTGTTTAGAAAGGTGGTAAAGAGAGGAAAACAAAAAATGTAAATAATGAAATTGAATAATTAAGAGTTGTTTAAACCGTTGTAGTTCAGTTCTATTGAAAGAAATCGATTAAAAACATCGCACTAGAATCAGGTTGAGTTATTACGAACTTACGGCCATATCATAATTAACAACTAATGCATAAAACGGTTACTTCCAGTGAAGTTTCCATTTAGAATTAATCTCCAAACTCCAGAATTCCATTTGTCACGACTTAATATCTGCCCAGCTTCGAAGCATGTCCGTGTCGCCTGAATCCAATGACTACTGTGATGGTGCACAATATGAGTAAATAAAGGTAACACTCCCCTTAACATTCCAACAGCCCAAACCACTTTGTTACCCTGAGCGGAACTTTTATTACAAAAAAAAACAGACACAAAAAAGCACATTTGCTCACTCGCAAAGCTTACTTGATGTAACTAATCGCTTCCTCCACATCCAACTTGGATCCCAGGTAGATAGGTGACCGCTGGTGAATGGACGTCGGCACAACATCCAGGATCTCCTTGTCCTTGCCAGCGTACGCCTTGCCACCGGCCTGCGTCACCAGGTACGCCATCGGGTTGCACTCGTACAGCAGTCGCAGTTTGCCATTCTTCGCGGCGGCCGTCGCCGGGTAGATGAAGATGCCACCGTATTTGATCGTCCGGTGCACGTCCGCCACCATGCTGCCGACGTACCGGGCCCCGTAAGGTTTACCCTTCGCCGGGTCCTTCTTGTCCTGCACGTAGTTCAGTACCGACGCATCCCAGGTTGACGCGTAGCCCTCGTTGATCGAGTAGATGTTGCCACGCTCCGGGATGCGCATGTTGTAGTCGGTCAGCACGAACTCACCGATTGACGGATCGTACATGAACCCGTGCACACCGTTGCCCAAGCTGATCACGATCATCGTAGCGGAACCGTACAGTGCGTAACCGGCGGCCACAATTTTGTTGCCCGGTTGCAGGGCATCCTCCACCGACGGATCGGTGTTTTCATTCGCTTGCCTGAGGAGGGGTAAGTGATAAAAACAATCCATCAATTAATGTTCTCAAATTGTTCTCTTGACGAATTTTTAGATACTCACTTTGTAATGGCAAAGATGGAACCGATCGACACGAGACAATCGATGTTGGAGGAACCATCCAGCGGATCGAATGATACGACATACTTGCCACGCTTGTCCGTCTCGATCTCGATCACGTTATCGTTCTCCTCCGAAACCAGCAGGCACGTGGCGTACGATGATTTCAGCATGTTGATAAAGATTTCGTTCGACAGAACGTCCAGCTTCTTCACCTGCTCGCCCTGCACGTTCGTGTCCCCGGAGATTCCTTGTCTGCAGCATAAAGCACATGCTAAAAAGAGTGATCAACAGTATCGCATATGGGGAATCGGTTGAAACTTACAGCTTGGCGATGCCGGCCTTCCGAACGGCAGAACTGATCGCCTTGATGGCGGTCTGAATGCAGTTCAGCAGCTGGGACAGATCGCCGGTGGCATGTTTGTACTTCTTCTGCTCCTGCAGCACGAAACGCGTCAGCGTCATGCAGTTGGAGTCGAACGCCGGTCCCTGTTGCGTCATGATTTGAATCGCCGCTTTAGAAGAATAACAATAGTCGATTAGATGCATGGTAATAGTAACGAACCATAGCAAGCAGTGATCTTGTTTAGAGGAGAGGTATACAAGCCACACTTGATAATGATCTCGGTGCTAGTCACGTACGGTAGTGGTGCAATCATTCGAAAGGGAAAGTTCCATGGAGACGTTTCAGTACAGAAAGGAAACCATGCACTGGAGCTGGACTGGAAATCGAATTTATTTACATATGGGTCAGAAAGAAAGGAACTTAAACGAATCATGCAAAAGTTTTCAATGCAACAAAAGTTTTACTCATTCCTATACATTTCTTCTTCTTGTTGAACACATTTTACGTACGATTTGCCATTATTTGTATCGGGATCGAGATCTTCAAACAACCGTGTTCGAAACAAGTATTCTGCACGAAACAAAAATTTAAAGAAACTTTCATTAACGTGATTCGTATTTTGAATTCGTACAAGTACACTATCTACTGCAAGGTATGAAAAGAACGAATTAATATCTCAAAATTATTTGAATTGTTAAGAAAATAGATGGGTTTTCGTTCAAATACCCGCCAAAAGACCGGCCACTTAATTGAGGTTGTAGAGATACATTTTACCTAAGGATGCTATGGTATTTAAAGTTATAAAGGTTTTTTATCAAGCTAACAAGATAAGTAACAAGAATGATCTAATTGGAGTACCGGGGGTCTTATCAAAAACACTTCAGACAACCCATCTTAATATTGACACCTCTCTTCCCTCTTCCAAGCAGATTGAGTCCAGATCGCATCAAACCGATCTTCATTTATACACCCTTCGGAGACGTTTATCAGTTTCTTCTAGCGCAGTGATAAGCGCAGTTGGTTCCTGTTCCTGTGCGGCTCTCCGACACACCATCAACCGTGTGTATGTGTGTCTATCAGAAATGTGTGATGTTTGTTCGTTCCTATCGGATTGGCTCCGCCAGCCGGGGGTATAACAGTCGCGTATATTTTCGGCAGGGGTCATAGCGGGCGGTCAATGTCAAATGTTGTGTATACACGATGACGGTGCACGGTGGGATTGTCGGCTGCCGGCTTCGATCGCCACCAGCGTTGGTGGCCAACTTTTACAACATGGTTTACATGCTAATACGAACGTGGGCTTTGTCACATGCACAAAGCGAACAGCAATCAGGACTCAATAGAAGACCGGTTTTTAGTGTTATCGAGCATATGCTGCGAAAGAAGGGCTATAAATATCCCAAATATCACACGTACGCTGAATATTTACTATTTACGCCCCTAGGCCAACATAAACAAAACACGACCGTATGCGAAGGTTACCTCACAGATTTGATAACAGAGTTCACGATGTTGTGAATCTACGCACCGAAATTTATTCCTACGCTCTTCACTTTGTTCAGCTACACTGAAATAAGTACAAATGTCACCATCTTGTGTTAATTTTTCACTACATACCTGTGCTTGCTGGAGGAAACGGAAGTGGTAGGCGACGATCGATCGAGTTTGATGTAATCGGGTGAAAGTGATTTAGGTAGATGCTGCGCGTGAACCGGAACAACAGCCGCTTGCTCTGCTGGGTTACGTCTTACGACTTTCGTGGATCGACACGCGTCTCGCCAGACAACAACACCGGACAACACCAGCAACGGGAGCAACACGATCGACGAATGACTGTGGCGGCGGTTGTGAATTCGACTTGGTACGGTTTTGCCACGGTGTGCGTACGATCTAGACCACTCAACAGGCTCCTTTCTCGCGAGATAACGTGCCGCGATGAGAGTACGTTCGTACGTAACTATGAGAGAAGCCGCATGGTTTGAACAGTACTATACATTATTTAAAAAAAAATTAACGTGGTATTTTATATATTCTGCAACGCAATAAATTAAGTATTTAAAGTGAAAAAATTATTATCTATTTGCAAAGCTGTATCAAAGTTACTATTAACTACTGGGTTGAATTTTATGTATCGTGAGCCAAGAAGTATTATAAACAAGCTTTTAGTCTAAAGTTCACAAAATTCTATACATTAAACAGACACATCATCTAATTTTCGGTAGATTTAAATGAGCCCCCAGGCATTTAACATTTACCCACTATCATTCTCTTCTCGTAGCAGCTTTCTCTGTCTATAATTATTAATCTATTTGCATACACGTTGTAATATTACACATAAACATGCTCATTCTCACGAGGCGAGCCTCCCGTTTGGGGCACGATTGGACGCACACTAGCGTTGCTGAATGTGTTGTATGTTTTTGTTATCTACATCATACTGCGGGTCGATAGTACCGGGGGTTGAAAAGGGATCATAAAAACATCGACCCTCTCTCGCTCCTTCGGTCTGATGTTTGGCAAACCCATTTGGGCAGCAGTAAGAAACAGATAAGACACGCTGACAGTGCGACGATTAGACAACAAGAGCGTCGGTTAGAAACAAATCCCAAACCGAAACCACTCCCGGCTCTTCTCGGCGAGTTCTTATTACGACGTTCGCCACTTGCCATTTTTTTAAGCCACTGTCGTCAAGTATTTGTAGCAGTATTATTAATTCACTACATTCCGTGCATCAACTCACGCCAGCTTGTCTCGTTTTATCAGGTGTATCAATCGCATGATTTCTTTCGCATCATTCCAGCATACATCACTAAACCAACAACCTTTTTTCTTTCTTAGCAAGCCGTTTCATATTTTATGGTACCTTTGAAAACAATAGTGCATTTCACACCTATTTTACCCAGTCACGCCAAGCAACAAGAGAGCAACAAATAGTGAATTAATTTATATTACGTTAAAATTGAAATTAGTCTATACAAATCACCCGGTGTAGGTAGCAATTTTTTATGTTTTGCGTTATTTTTGTTTTTGGTTTAGAACACAGTAAATATCATATAAAACAAAGTTGACTGCTGCGCGGCGGGAGGGAAGCGAGACGAGTGATACGAATATTCGAGCACGTGGACACCGGCCGCCCTAGAATGTTCCCTTTGTTCCTAATTTTTTCGTATTACAAACTATGCAAATATCTAGATTATATTTGTCCAGCAGACAGGGTTCGTGAAAGTAGTGCCGGCAGTTAAACATCACGATGTCCGTTTTCGAGTCTGGAAGGGAAAGCGTGAGAAAATATATCCATTGAGTACGAACATTCTTTTCACCTTCACCGTCACCTTCTCATCCTGAAACTTACCCTTAACGAGGAGGTCGCGCCGGCAAACGCCACACACATTTTCGGTCGAAACGGCCAGGGCGCTCTGCTGTACCCGCACCAACCGTTCGTGCATATCGAAGTAGTCCGCACCGAGAATCTCGTTACAGCCCTCCTGTATCGACACTTGCAAGCTGTAACCGCACAGCATCTTAATGATCGATTCCTTCAGTCCTTGGATGTCTTGGCCCGGCTTAATTTTGTCTACGATCAGCTCCGGATTGATAAAACCGGCGATACTGTTCAGCAGCTTCGTCATCACGTGCGGCTTGTCGACCGACTCGTTGAGGAGATCGTTCCAGAGGTCCATATCGTCGTGTTCCTTGCAGAAATCGATCGCCATCGCTACGTCTTGCAGGTTGTGCATGATGATGGCGAGTGCCTCCCGCGTGCTGCCCATCTTGTCCAGCAGATATACCATCTCTGGATAGAACTGCAGTCCTTGGCATATGTCGTACGCCTCCTGGATCGGATAGCTATTGGAGCGCTTCAGGAAGGAGAGCAGCTTTTCCGGCTCGTACCGTGCGTACAGCGTCACGAGCCGCCAGTGGAACTTTTCGTTGCTTTTCACCTTATCGTACGCATCCAGAAAGCGATAGAGATACTGTTCGCATTGTTCCAGTTCGCGCACGACGTCTTCGGCGGGTATTTTATCTTTCAACAACATCGCGATCGCTCGGTCACTGTCCAGCTCAATGAGCTGCACGATGCAGTCCTTTACCATGCCGTACAAATTGTACGTGGTAATCAACTCAAACACGTCCTTGTGCTGTAGCCTAAAAAATGCAACACAAAACAGAAAAGATACAGATTAAGGAAAACATTTGCACACGAAGACTGAGAGAAGTTTCAACCTACTTAAGGTACATCGTCAGAGCACGATCAAATTCCTTTTCGTGGGTGTAGAGAATCGCTAATGCTTCCAGCAGAATGTTCGCATCCTTCTTGTTGAAATGATCGTTCACCGCATTGATAACCGCCTTCGTGTTGTACAGGCCCGGTGGCCATTCCTTGACCAAGCGCAGAAATCCAGCCGGATCGAGCTGCAGATACTCGTACAGGACCATCTCGTACACGTGCGGGTTCAGCTTGCATGCGTCCGATATTGGAATGTAGTTGCTAACGGAGCGCAGTTGCTTCACTTTGACGAACTTGTACACTTCCTCCTCCCAGAGCTGCCTGTCGGTTCCGAAAACGCGCTGGCAGAGTCGTGCTGCCTCGTCAAACTGCTGCTGCGAAAGCAGATGGTCCAGATAGAGTCGTGCGACCGTGATGAGCGAGTATTTGCCGCCGTGCTTCACTATCACATCCATCGCTTGTTCGAATTTGCTGCGGAAGATAAATAATTGAAGCAAAAATTGATTTTATATTCATTAGAAGATCGGTTTGAATCGCAAAAAAGCAATGGAAATTTTCAACTGCGAAATATTTCGAATCGAATAATATCCCCGGTTGAAACATTTCAGTGCAAACACCTGTTTTCATCCATACCATCCCGGTTCGATAGATCATCACACAAAAAAAAACCCAAGGTTCATTTATAGTACCGTTATACCCACCTTGAGAAAACATTCATTTTCATCTGTCACCGTATCACAAATAAACAAACGAAAAAGCAACACCACGGCAAAAAGCAAGAAAAAGTGCACTGCAAAATGCAACAAATTCGATGCAGTTAGTGTCGTATCCGACGAAGAAAAAACTGGTGACAGGAAATCAAACGAAGCATCACTGCGGGCGAATAAAGTTCGGGTATTGCCTGGTGCTGGTGCTACTATCGCTATTGGTCGTGGATGTCGTCATTGCGTCGCATGATGGCCATCACCCGATACCATCTACACAAACGATCCTGTGTTGGAATTCTACCCCTCCTTTGTGCCTTCCTGTTTGGCGTGCTGCTGACGGCGCTGATTGTCAACACAAACCCCGCCTGCAGTCCAGTGGGCCGAATATACGATCCAGAGAACTCATACTTTCTCATTCTGTTGATCGTGACCGCACCGGAAAACTTCGAACGCCGGACGACGATCCGCGAGACGTACCTGAACCTGCGGCCGCGCATGATCAACGAAAGCTACCAGGAGGAGCTGATACATATTCCATCGTACAATGCGCGCGGACACGTTCAGCACGAAACGGTCGACATGCAGCGCCAGCTGCTCACCAACTATCGCGTGTGGCTTGAGAAGCCGATCAAAAACATAAAAGTGATAAATTTCAAAATCAAACCATTATTCGCGATCGGCATGCACGGACAGCCGAAAAACATTCGCCGAGCGATCTACGAGGAGCAGCGCGTGTTCGGTGACGTGCTGGAGCTGGAAGCGCTGCAAGATTCGTACGCGAACCTCACGAGCAAGGTGCTGCAGAGTATGCGGAAAATCGATGAAAAGTACGATTTTAAATATCTCGCTAAGCTGGACGACGATACGTATGTCAAGCTAGATCTGCTTGCGGAGGATTTGCTGAGTTACTACGAGAAGTGGCATCGAGTACAGCAACAACAGCAGCAGCAGGAGAATAACGTAAACCGAAGTCCGATGGAGCTTTACTGGGGTTATTTTCGGGGTGCGGCCACCATCCAGAAGCACGGAGCTTGGCAGGAAAATGATTACCATATGTGCGATCGGTACGGTCCGTACGCACTCGGTGGCGGGTACGTGCTTTCCAAAGGGTTGGTATCGTTCATTGCCACCTATGCCGACCAGTTGGCGATGTACAAGAGTGAGGACATTGCGGTCGGCAGCTGGTTGGCACCGTTTCGCAACGTTCACCGCAGACACGACGTACGGTTCGACACGGCGTGGAAGGCACGGGCCTGCAAGGATTATCATATGCTGCTGCACAAGCGAACCGCACGACATATGCGCGATCTCTACCGGGGTGAGCTGTGTACGCATGAGGAAGATCTGCCTCCAGCAGGAGCAGCAGGAAGCACCGGAGGAGCCGCACTGCCGAAGGAGTATTTTTACGACTGGACGCAACCACCGAGCTCATGTTGCAAAACGGCAGTATAAAATCGACCCAGTACCAAAGCAAACAACCACAACACACACAAATATACACACTCACGTAAACAAACACCACACACGAGTAAGATATATCCTATAAGATCCTGTGCGAGGGACATGTTTGCAATGGAATATCTAGCAGAAGAAACTGCACCCAATCTCGCGCTTGTTCGCCAGGCAGCTCACATTTAAAGTTAAGATAAACTTACACCCAGCAAACAAACATTTTACTTAAACTCCCCTCCCCCCTCCCCTTGCAGTGAGACGGTGAATACATTATTTGTATCGAAAAAAGAATATACATAACTTGTAACTGTGCACATGCACTGCATCAGTGAAAGAACGGAAGCTTACCCATGCTCGATGAGCCATTGCACGCGGTCGTCCGTTTCGTAGAGGTTTGCCACCACCACGTCCTTTGGCGAGACGATAAAATACTGGTTTTCGTCGATCAAGCAGTCCAGATGGTAGTCGTCGCACTTGTACTCTTCGTATCTGTGGGTTTAAGAAATTATGAGATGATGTGATGTTGAAATGGCAAGTATTCACGCTTTTTCAGAAAATACACAAAGTAAATTCCGATCGCTTACCCTCGCATCGATAAACTGTCGGTGCAGATTTCGATGTAATCGCTCGCATTGTACTGCAGCACGCATAGTATCGGGCGCAGTGCTTTGTTCGTTTCCGAATCGCGCTCCTTCGCGTACCCCAACACCACCAGCTGATTCGTCTCGAGCGGCGCAATGCCACAGATGAAGAAATCCGTCTGGAATGTGGACACTATGGAGGAACATGCAAAAGGTTTAAATGGTATGATGTGGTATGGTCTCTGCAGTTACCGCACCACAATGACTCACTTGGGTCGACTATATGCACGGGAAGGTTCCGGGTGGACACTTCGATCGCATTCCGCTTTCGTATCACACATATTCGCACGGTGTCCACCCATCCGATCAGTAGCGTTGTCGAGTTGGACCAGTTTAAATTGCATCGAAAGTCGGTTAGTTTTCCGCTAAAAGTAAATAATGAAACCCTTTTAAAGGAACTCTCTGCAGAGAGGGGCAACCCACGGTCACCTACTCTTTCGGTTCTTCCCATTGAATGAATCCTAGTGAGCACTTTTCTTGCAAGTCGTACACGTGAATACCCAGCAGGCTGGCCCAGGCTACGAACTGTCCGTTCCACTTGATTGCCGTCACTTGTCCTTCCGAGTCGCTGAGTATGGTGGACTTCAGACCTTTTAGAAAGGTCTTTTCGTAGAGAACTAATTTATTATCTCCTAAAAAGTTATAAAAATCATTAGCATCTTGAAATTAGGAAACTAAAGCCCCTTTCCTACCTATTATGAACCTCCGACCCGATCCGGAGCGGTGGTAGTTGGGATCCAGCTCGACCGCCTTTATCACGCGACCCGTGGAAAGCACCTGATTGTTTTCGTCCGTATAAAGTCCACTAATAATGACCTTACCATCGTCAGAACAAGTCGCTATCTGCTCGCCCCGGCTATCTACGGAGATTTTATTCACCGAAAGAATGTGGGTGTTTTCTTTCGCATTGATGACGGTGTGCACGCAGTTGCCCTGATGGTCGAGCATGTGAATCCGTCCCCAGTGTGTGCCAAGGCAAAGAAACTAGTGGCGTCGCGGGAAAAAGGTAAATAGATAGGAACGGAGTAATCACTTTTCACCTCCCCGCCCAAAACCTACCCTGGGATGCACCGCAATACAGCTGATAGCCTCCTCGCTGAGAATGTTCTTTATATCGTTCGACATGCGAACATACTTGAGCTTCGGTTCCACATCGTCCTCCGTCAAGCTGCAGGATTCTGCCGACTCAGGATCATGCTGGCCATCGTGTAACAATGGAAGATGGTTTTGTAATCAACGAGTAACAATCAGCCTAACGTGTTTTTTTTTGTCTCACTGCTACCTACCGAATCAACCATCCTCTTATACTGTACTAATAACGCAACAATTAGTCATCTGCGATGTGATGTTCGTGTGCACTAGTGCAATTTATCGCGGCTGAATCGCGGAAACGCAACAAAACAAGGCCACCAGCAGGGAGGGCAGAGACGAAGTTTCAGGGGAGTTAACAACAATGAGTAACAAAGTTTTGTGAAAAAACCAAAACACAATTTACCATTGGCTTACACTGACAGCTGTATGTTGTTTATTTTGGTCGAAGATTTCATTAGAAAACTATCGCATAGCAGATTGTTTGTTGGTTTTGTAATTTTGACAGTTTGGTCCTAAAAGGTAAACAAACACTTCCGCACGGCATGCACCCAGTTCACGGAATCGTTTAGTCTGATTTAACTCTAGTTTCATGTTTCTGGTGGTAAATGAACTGTGATGGTGAAAGATTATGAACAAATTTTTAAATTTCTTGCACTCTGATCAATCTGAACACTTGCTGTTTAAGAACTGTAAAGCCTTTTAAACCTGTAGAGTTAAATTTTGTCCACAGGGAAATTATAACAATTAAAATATGACAGTTTGTCGAATGTTTCAGTACCGTCTCCACGAAGGAGAAATATTTTAAACAAGAGCTTGAAATATTTCAAGATTCATGAAGTGCATTTCGTTTTGATTATTATTTAAATGCGATATCGCTAAATATATATTTAGTCCCGCATAGCTAATGGGTTTCACCATTGTTTTTTAAATATATTTTGGCGAGCTATATTTTGGCTATGATTTTTTTTGTTATAACATAATTCCTTACGCCAGAAGCTTGATTGAGAAACGCGCATGCCTTTTCTTCTTCCTTCCTTCCTTCCTTCTTCCTGCCTTCGTAAAATGCATTCGTCAAGCTTTATAACGGCTCAGATATGCATCAAAATTTAGCTTCCTATCACACTAGGAAGGGGTATAAAAAACATCAAGCCACGCGAGCTGCAATTATCTTTCGGCGTACCCAAAATTATATTAGCATCATACGACAAATGCACCAAGAAGGAGCAATAAAGAAACGAAACCGCCTGTCCAGCGAATGAAACTGATAAGCCTGCCGGGTGGGTGCCAGAGCTCACCACGAATCACAACAGAACGGAAAACACGGCTTGATAGGGCGAAGAAGGCCCAGTGGTGGAACTGTGCGTCGCGCCCACTACCGTTGCTAAGGTCAAGTCCGTTGACGAGGACGCTCAGCTTGTCTGTATGGGTCTCGATAGCTTAATTACCACGCCGTCCGATGGAGACGGCTGGTAACCCGTAGTCGTATGCCACTATCGGCACGCAAAGACACGATGGAAACATATCATCTCCGCTCACCGGCACATGGGGCACATGGGGCGATGTGCCGAATGGATGGTGTGGATGAGGGATAGGAGATACGGCAGCTACAGCTGATTCGGCGATTCTGGCTGAGCTTCACGACGACGTCAGATGATCAAGCGGTCAATTTTGGCGCATCCAATGGGCAGCATTATGCTTGTCCAAGTTTTAATGCCGTTGATTAGCGTGATAATACTGCACGCCCATCGTATGATTCGCCAGCGTAATTGAGCGAAACCGCTGGTTAATCCTCCGGTGGATCTTGAACCTTTGGTGCCGTAAATGTGAGGTCCGGTGTATTGAAAGCATTTCTTTCAACATGCTAGACAAGACATGTGATAGTACGTATTCATATTGATTTAGTAAACGATCTTAAAAGATTAAAAGATTATCGATCTGTTGGTAGTTCGTACCCGTTTCAAAGCATCCTAGCAAATACTGACGTCAAATTATAAATGTGCACGTTGATCTTTGAGGTGGGAGTTAAAAATCATACTCATCTATCTTTTTGCGTCGCCACACCTTGCACTGGCGGCAACATACTAGCAAAAATAGTTAAACATCGCTCGTCTGACGTAGACGATTCGCACGACAGGCGTTACAGACGTAGATGTAAACATAATGCTTCATCGTTACACGTACAGCTGTACCCCCGGGACACGTAAAAGTCACATTGAGATCACAGACTTGTCTTCGAAAAACTATTGCAACCGGTGATAGGGATGGAGCTCCACAGCATTGAAGCAGCTGATAAGAACATTGCTGTTGGTTGTTATTGTTTTGAGCGTTTCGTAAACCTAAACGCAATGGGTCATACTTTCAACTGTTCCAGAGCGCCCGGAAAGCGTGTAACTTCTTCAGACGCATAGGGCTTTTGTGCATTATGTAAGGTGAAATAAAATTGCACTGGACAATTAATTCTGCATTGGGTAGCACCCATAAACAGCACTCTTCAGGTATAAATCTCCTGACGATTAACTGAAAATTAACTCTACTCCACTGTCACTCCAATGGTATCAAGATCCCCGCTTTTGGCACAGTAGCAACCGACATTGAACTTGAAAACAGTTCTACCGTACCGTGTCCCTTCTTTTCACTGTTTTTCTATCGCTCTGTAAACCGATACTTGCAGGTCGGTGAGGAGACACTTGTGTGAATAATTTAAACACACAGACACCGCGCTGTGCAAGAGGTGTGAACCGGTCTGCTTGCACCTGTGCGGGAGTTTAAACCTTCCAGAAGACGCTCCAAAAGTGACGTAAAAATTCGTGAAACGTCCAGCGTCGATGACATCAACAAGGTTTGCCATAAATATTGCGAGCGCGCGCGTGTGTGTGTGTTTTGTTCTATTTGATGCCCTTTCTCTTTGGTGAAGAAGGTATGGGATAGGGTCACGTAAGGGAATTCCTGTGTGCCCAAATCCGAGGAAGCGTTCGTTCCACAGCATAATTCGTTCACTCATCCCCCCCTCTGCTTGCTCCGGACGCATTTCGCTTCGTGCTCTCGCTACACACACTTCGACACATGCGCGCGCGATGGTGTGCGAAAATCGCGCGCATATTTACAAACCGACCTACCTTCCGATTGGATATCGCGCGGTGGTCCGACATCGGACGGCGTTCTCCCCGTTCCTTTCCCACACCGCACCGCATCTCCCCTTTCCCCGCCCGTTTCCCCGCCGTTTCTCTTTCTCGCCCGCACAACGGTACAAGTGTCAATCATGATGGGAGGCGTCTCGCATGGTTTGGGACAGCCACGGCACTACGTCACGCGGGACCCAGCTCTGCCGGAGCTGGTTCGGGGGCTTTCTTGCAAATTGGTAATGTTTGGCGTTGAAAGTTCAACTTGTTCGAGGCGTCCCCGGGAAGCAGCACGTCATTTTGGAGGGATGTCCTTGCGAATGGGGCACGAAGGGGAGACACTATCGGACGGCAATTACATCAGGAGCGCAATACCTGTTTCCGTATAGTTTAACAAGTTTGCTACTAGTCAGTTTGTTGGGTGTTTCCTCACCTTGAGAATCGGTACACTTCGCGCATCATATGATTCATGTCACTGTTACTATTCTTGTCGTGGGGAAGGCAAGAAGAGGTATCGGATTCAATTCGCCGGTCGATTGAATTGGTAATCGTTTTGGACCCCTTGTGAGCTGTCATTTGGGGCATTGTTTTGTTATATTAGTACACGTTTGAGTAATGGAAAAAAAAATCTTCCCAACAACCTCTAGGTTAAAGATAAATCCCGTTTATTTGTAAAAAAGCACCACACACAGCCGGCAACTTGAAAGCGGCGTGTCTGCTATTGTCCCTCTGCGTGTGTATGTGTGCTGGTACATATCGTATGATTTTCTCCCCATCTCGTTCGTACCACCGGCACGATACGCGCACACCGTATCCATTCGCACACACTGCCCGGTTCGTTCCAGCTTCGCCATCGTTCGCTCTCGCTCTAGCGGCCGGGAAATGGATGGGAATGTTGGCGCTTTTTCTCGTTCGTTGGTTGCGGAACGCGCGCGCGACGCACACGAAGATGGTGCAAAGTCAGCGCAATTTCACACAACCGCTTCCAGCGCAAGAAGCACATTTCACGAAAATTGTTCACCGCCGGCGGAAGCATTTTTCGTGCGCTGCGACCGAGTGCACCGAGGTGTTGGAAAATTTATCACAAAAAAGCACCCCAAAAACCGAACGCCAACACAAGATCGACAAGCGTCCACAACGTTCGCGGTATCGTAAAAAGAGCGCTATTGAAAGCTATTAAAAAAAAAGAAACTACAATTTATCCACAGTGTTTTGAAACCAGTGAATTTTTCTGCTGTGTTTGCTGTGACAGTGTTTGCAACCACTGAAGGTCTAGTTTTTTTTTGCGGATGATATTGGGCCTATCGCAGCAGGCTTTGACATTTAGAAGTAACTACGCCGTCGAAAGCAGAACTGTTTGTGCAACCGTTTTGCCGGAAGTGACACCAATATCGACCGGAATTCGCACGAAGAAAAGTGAATAGGTATACTTATATCGTTAAGTGGTCGTGATAAGTTTGTGAAGAGGTTTTTCTTATTTGTTTCAAAACATTTCCATTTTCCCCAACGGGTAAGTGTCTCTCCCCCGTCCTCCCCGGTGGTGATGCAATGGATATGTTGTGTTGCGGCCGGTTCGAAATCGATTTTCCAGGATTATTTGTTTCTTTCTGCGTGGGCGAAACGCAACGCTTTATCCCTTTCGCTGACCTGTACCCCTACACATCAGGTTTCATAATCGAATCGATCGTTAAATGCGCTTGTGTGTGTGTGTGTGTGGTGGTTGAAAGGACCGCGTCTGAGTTGCCCGTGCGTTCGTTACAGGAAGTTCATAAAAATCGATTAAACGATCCCGAACGAACCGTCTGATCCGTGAACCCCTCTCCTTGGTTCAATGGCCCACCACACCTGTTTGGTTCAATTTTCCTCGCAGTTTTCCGTACACTTCCCACTAGGTGTTATCGCACCAGACAGCCCCTCACCCACCCCTATTTTTGGGGGGTCGCTGACCTTTCGTTGACTATAAATGCTCAGACGCGGCTGCCCGTCGTCTGTCTCGGATGAACGCACATCCGTATGAATGAAAACGAAGACACAAACTGCTTTGGACAAGAAGATGTGGATCCGTTGTTCAAACACAGTGCTTCTTCCAGACGCCACCAAGCACACACATACACACATACGCATACGCTCACCCCGAAGCGGAAATGGGAATCGCGGCGAAGTAGGCCGTAACTGAACAACAGTTTCGCAAATCTGCAATTAGTTCGACCAAGCAAGCCCGCTTCATACCCTCTTCTCAAAATGCTTCTTTTCGTTCTACGTTAAGGGGCGAAGTGCTCGTGTGTTGTTTGTGTGTTTGAGTAAGATTTTAGGCAGACCAAATCCGGCACCTGGTACGGTATCAGGAAATTAATTTTCATTTCCCACATTTTTTTAGCTCAAAGCTGGTTACTATCTTGGGTTTCGTTTTTAACAACACACCAACTCTCAACAGTGGCACTATAAACTGATCGAAAAACAAAAATCACAGCAAAGCAGTGTCGGTGAATATGTCCCATAAAAAATCGATCGATGATTTTATTTCGGCACAGCTTTCACTTTCACATTTCGAAAAGGCCCCCAGTGATGATGGAGGCGGACAAATGAATGTGACGAGATTTACTATCGGCAATATTGTGTATTGTAGCATATTTTTTTAGCGTGAACGAATTACTGACAAATTACACTTTTAGAAATTAAATTACTAAAATGGTCCTGGTGCACTGATGGAGCAATTTTGAGCATCCTCGCAGTTCTTTTCATATGCCAAGCTCTTAGTTTTTCCATGCCGATAATGGGAAACACCACTTACGCCGATACACAATGCCCGCAGAGATCAAGCTACCCTGTTCGAATAGATGGTACCCGTAGGAAGCCTACTTGGATGAGAGTGTGTTGTTGGAATGGGTCGAAATTGCATCATCACTAATACCATTATCATATCGCCCGTAGACCCGGTTGGCTCACCACGAAACAGGGATGATCGTACGAACCATCGAACGATCGCGTGTCGCCCTTTACGGGTGGGGAGACGGGACGTCGCGCAAAAATGCATCACCCACCGATCGAACACGCGCAGAACACGTCGTGCACGAAAACGGCGCGCGCAGATTCGTCACTAGTCGGAAGAGAAACGTCGGCGGACGTCGCTGACAACGGCCTGTGAGAGCAGGTTCACACATTTGTATCACTGGACAAGGTCACCGTAGACAGCGTGGAGGAGGCTGGAATATCTGCTCCAGTTTCTACTCTCACTTGCAGGCAGTTGTGCGTGCGTTTTCCATCCAACGGAATGCGTTTTAGAAGGGATTATTTACCATAAAAATGACGCTAATTATTGGAAGATTTTATAGCACGAACGTCACGAATAGCAAAAATGAGTCATTAGGCGTACCGGGAGTTAGGAGGAAAATGGTTCGTTAAAGTAATTTAGGAATTTTTCATGAGCTTTGAAACAGGTTCCAACAAAGCGAAAATGATTAGAAACTATAAATGAATCCAATATGCGGACAATAACGCTTTTAGAGGCTTAGAAGACATGAAATCTGACAGACGCTCAAACCAGAATAAGCTATAATGCACATGGCACCCACTCTAATGGTCCAAATCGCTGGAACGGGACCGGCTTATTCAATAAACCCAGAAACATGCGTTTCTGTTGCGAAACAAAACACAGCAAACGATCAATGCACAGCTCCATCCACGCATTGTGCATACTCCCCGGAGGTTGGATCGCGTGATTAGAACCGTTTACCGGCCACACGGTGGCATGATGTTTTGCAAACGGAGCGAATGGCGGCGTGTTGGTAGAAAGATCTTCTGCTTCCCGCCCAGGGCCCGCAGTCCTGTGCAATCAACTGACGACAACGCGAAAACTCGACCACCGTAAAGGAGAAGGGAAGGGCATTTTGACACCAAAAGCCAGCCCGGATCACTAGGGTGTGCGTGATTTGTCGATGATAAGCCCGGGGCCGCTCCCGGGCCGCTTAGGACGTTTGCAAAAGGACGGAGCGAACGTTTCACTTCACGCTCCCTTGCGTTCCCGGTGCTCACGCACACAGCGAAAGCCTCTGCGCACACCCGGGTGGTGGGGGTGTGGTGGTGGTGTGCAACGGGGGGATGGTGAGACTCGGGAACGGGTCAGGATTCACTTCCTGCGACCGTGCCCGGCGGGGCATAAGTAGGACCGACCGCCGAATGCCGACAGTTAGTTGAGTGCCAAGTTTCAGCGCGTTCGGTCCAGAGTAGACGTCCGGTTCCGTTTGGCTGCAAAACACGCAGCAACATCGATTATCAGATCGAGTGGACCACGCGCCCCGGTCCGGTCTATTCCGTCCAGATCATCCGATTCTTGGCGAACGCTGACGCCCCAGCACACGAACACAACGTTGCGGTCGAGTGTGTGTTTTTTTGTCTCTCTCTCTAGAGGTGAGCGTTTAGGAGTGCTTGCTACAGCGTGGAGGAGCGTTAGCGTGTGAGCGAGAAAGATCATCTCGTGTGTGGATACTGTATGTAGCAGAGCAGATCTCGCTCGACGACTGACTGCACTGGATGCAAGATCCTCCAAGAGCGCTGTGCTGCTCACTCACTATTCGACGTCGAGTTGTTCCAGCAGCAAGCAAGCGGACGACGACGGGATTTTTGGGACACAGTAGGCTCTGCAATCTGATCTCGGGCAGATCTCGAGCCAGATCTTCGAACGTTCGCCAAATCGAGAGTGTCAGTGTGTGCAGTTGTGTCGTCGCATTGGAAGAAGTGTGCTTTTAGAGAGTGTGTGATCGAAGAACACAGACTGTGAGTAGCGTACCGAGGGGCTCCTCTTTCCGGCACCGCGTGTTTTCCATAAGGCTTTATCGATTGGAATCCTTTCGGGAGCGATCCTTTTCGGGAGCAGAAAGACTGACTATAGCAACTGAACAGGCTTACGAGATGTGCAGTGTCTGTCTGCCGGCATGACATGTTATTAGCACATCCAGATATTCCTGACGTTGATAACAAACTTCGCAAAGAACGTTTTTTTGGAACGAAAACCACACGCTCCGAAAAATGCCAGTGCGATTCGTTGTCGGGAAGGAATCCGCGACGTTGCCAGGTGGCAACGAGGGTGAGCACCTTCGCTATTGATCCCTGATAGTGCAGTTCGCAGATGCGCAGTGGTGCAGATACCATGTGGCTGGCAATAGATAGGTGATAACGAGCCCCTCTCTACAAGATTAAATGCAGCATTAGAGGCAACTGCGTAAAAAAAGCAACTGCATCAAACAGGGCCTGGTGGCTCCCACCTCGTTTTAATCAATTTTTATAGTGACCGATAGTCCGATAGTCATCGATCCATAGGGGTGACCCGACAGTGCTAGGGTCACACTCCACGTTTTTAACACCATTCATTGCTAAAAACCAATATGTGTTAACTTTTTCCCCTTTTCCAAGCGTGACGGACGCGGGGTGGAAGGGAAGCAAAAGAAGAAACAAAAAACACTTGCAATTGCACGTTGTCGTGTGCAGTTTTTGCCGCCCTCCCGCATGCACCTCGGTCCTCGTTATGATGGCGTGTGCTGAAGTAGTCGGAAGTGTAAACATGAACTTGAACGGACAAAAACATTAAATACATCCCCCCTCCACCCCATCTGTTGTGGCGATTATCGGCATCGACAAACGTGGTGCTGTTTTATTTTCCATGGTTGGTTGTGTGAATACCTACCGACACCTCTGGAAGGGGGGAGAGTATGGTGTGCGGACGCAAGGCATCCTCTCTTCACCGATTGACGTTAATGGGCGATAAATAAACAATGTGCCAACGGAAGGCGGAAGGATCTCGTGGAATTCTGACAGTAGTTCTAGCCAGATTCGGGAAGTTTTTGGGTGGAGTTGGGCAGATTCTAGTCCGTGACAAGCTCCCAACGGAATTCGTTGCTGTCGCTCGGGACTTGTCCTTCCCCTGATTAGAGACGTGCGATATATAACGCTCGCTCGTTAGATTCATCTTAATGAGCATACAATAGAATCTACCGGATGGGAAGCAGTGCGACCGAGCCAGGTCGAATCTTAGAATGATGCTGCTTTTGTGCTCACAATCGTCGTCTTCGCAAGGTCCTACCGCGAGCGAGTGATCTTTGTTGAAGCTCGATCATTCTTACCCCATTGTGAGCGTGAATGAAGATCCCAAAAAAATGGAGCTTTTTTGCTTGGATCATGTTTCGCAGTTTTTATCACTGCAAGCGACGATCGCGTATTGGTCGGTCATGATCAGCCGATGGGGTGATGGGGTTTCTTTTTCTTCCCCATCTCCTTCTCCATAGTTTCGCCACTCTCACATCGCCTGATCTCGCGGTCGGACGCGAAATGTAATGGGGAGTATTTCGGTACTTTGTTTTTGTTTTCCATCTTACGCTGCTGGTGGCGGCAACCTGTTGGTAAATATTTTTTTCGCCTCGCCCTAATGGTCATCTTCGCGCAGCATCATCTCCGCTGGTGGATAGTACGAGGCTGGTCGGTGAGGTTTTGCAATTTTTATGCGCACCTTATTCAGGTCGCACCTTGCGGCTCGTCGATGCACATTTTGCCGTTGATGATTTATACGATTTGTGCGAATTTTTCACTCGACCAAGACCGACCAACACCAAACCTCAATGCCCAGAAAGCAGAGCGACCGAAGAAGCGAGATCGTTCGAGATGCAAACCTTCACCGTCGCTACTTTCTTCAACTTCGAATCACCTTTTGTTGGTTTTGTTGTGCTCTGGTTCGGTGCTTTCAGACTTTTACTACGTGCCGTGTGGTTTTTTTCAACAAAATACAACCGAAAGGCACTAGTAGTAGGCACTGCCATGCCATGAGTTACATCAGCGAGATGAAATAGGTCTCGAACGATCTTTTTCCGTTGCGTTATGCTGTTGTGTTTGTTGTCGTCGGGTGATTTCGGCGAAACATAAACATTGGCGTTTTTTTGCCAAAACACATCATGTTTGCTGGACACCCACTTTCCCCGCGAGTCTTGCAGGGTGATTCGACACAAAACAATAACATACCACAGAGAAAATCTCCACTTCTGGTTGTAGTAGGCATTGCGTTCGCTGAACCATTAGCGATAGCTCAAAGCGTTAGTACTTCCTTCGATTTTACCTTCAAATGTGTTCTGGTAAGTCTTCCGAATCCCGAAAGCACTTGAAGTAACACGCTCTACTGTACATGCGTGTGACGCACTATGTCATTCAACTCATTTCTCATCGTTTTCTCTTACGTCAATTCTTAGTCAGGAGAAACGAACTCAGCACAAAATATTCGAAGCGTGCTTGATCATTCGACGTAAGCAATTCAAGCTTTACTTTTTGTCCCCCTTTCGTGTAATGTTTATATACAGCTTTATTTTTGCGAAGCTTTATTGTTGCTGTTACTAAGATAGAATGTATCCCACAAAGGGAGGGTATCGATTAGCTGATAATGACCTCTTATCGGTTGGTTGCTCTTATCGTCAGCGTTTGAGCTCCCGACATGATGCTATTATTGGATTTTAGATTGTTTAGCTTTTTTTTATTAAGCTGTTGGCCATTTTATCTTTGATAATGACGCTCATTTCCGATTTTCCTTCCTGTATCTTATCACTGAGCCGGATCACATATTCACCATGGAAGGTGTTAAGCGAGTTTTTTTTTGTTAGTTAGATAAAACAGCTTTTTTCCGCTGGTATCTCGTACGGTCGTCGTAATCTCGTCGACATTGAATTGGTTTAATCGAATTAAATCCAAAGTGTCGGGGCGCGTGTCGGCCAGACAGACGATATGATGACAGTCGTAAACAATATACATTCCGTCAGCGACAGTAACACATCAAAGATTTGATGCAGGGATTGCAAAGGTTTCTTTTCGATTATTTCTCTGGTGCATTAGATGGATGTTTTAAGGATTCGGTTGCGTGTTTCGTCGTCCTTGCGCTAATTGCGATTTATTTTCTTTTCACCCGCGAACGAAACCTTTGAAGATGACGCTAATCATTGATGGCTGTTTCTATGGTTGTTTTTCCTTTCTCCGTAGGCTTCGATTCGGACGTCAGTGCGTTAGAGGTTCTTCCCACAGCTGCGGGAAGCAAGTAAGCAACACAACTCTCTGCACCCCGCTCTGCCCGTGTGGTGCACCCAGCTAAAGCGGAAGCGCCGCCATTCCTTCGCGAGGAAAACGTTCGAACAGACGAAAACAACGACGCAACCAAAGCAGCACGACAATGCCGGCCCGGTTCGAGGAAGTGACCGCTACTGACACCCGCCGCGGTGTCCCCCTGGACCTGACCGGGGGACACTACGACGTTGGTGTGGGGGGTGGCCATCATGTCGGCCACCGGCCCGCCATACCGGATGACATCTGCATCACAGGCTTCTCGGGCCGGTTGCCCGAGAGCTCCAACATCGACGAGTTCAAGCGCAACCTGCTGGAGGGCGTGGACATGGTGAACGACGACGATCGCCGCTGGCCCGCCGGTCTGTACGATCTGCCAACGCGCATCGGCAAGATTAAGGACCAGGATCTGCAAAGTCTCGACGCGGAGTTCTTCAAAATCCATCAGAAGCAGGCGGAATGCATGGATCCCCAGCTGCGCATGCTGTTGGAGTGTACGCACGAAGCGATCATTGATGCTGGTAAGTGAGCGAGTGAGGATAATTGCCTGTCTCCAAAAAAAAAAGCTATGGTCAAACGTTGGAATACCCCTGTTAGTCGAAAAAGATACTCCGAATGGTCATGACTACCTTTTTTTTTGTTGTTGTTACCTGTGTCCACCAGACGGATATGTATGTCTGCAACAGATCGAACGATCATTGGCAACATTTGGGGTTTGATAAGGCAACAAAAAAAGTGTACATCGCCAGGTGTACTTGATTTCTTGCTTTCCGCACCGATCGCGAATGACGCACGGAACACGGAAAAGAGACCCTCACATACACAGACACACATACGTCTATCGCCATTACCACCGATGAACGACGATTATTTGATTTTGCACCATGCTCCCCGGGCCCTTCCTCCTTCGAGCTTCAAACGCCCGTGTCTTTTGTCGTTCTCTTCTTGACTTTGGGCCGGTGCGGATTTTGTACGTAACATTTGCCTTCCCGCGCGACGCACCTGATCGAGCTGATCGTGAAGTACGCGCACAGCGTCACAAAACATATGGGGAGGGAGGGCACTATTTGAAGAGCTCATTCAATTTTTCCTCCAACCGAACTCGGTCGGGTTTTTTTTCTTTCGTTTCGCTACTTGTTGGCAGCTAACGTCTGACGGGGGTTTTTTTTTTGTGCCACTCCTGCTCTCCAGGAAGCACCAGGATCGTATGCAACCAACCTGCGCAATGTGTCGTAGAGCAGGTAGAACGTATCACCGTTTCGTTACGGTCCTTCCCTTCTAGTCTGCTCCCCCGGTGAAGCATGCCCGACAATTGACCACAACAAATAATAGCTCATTTACGTCGAACTCTTCACGCGATCGTCGTCGTGGTTGCGTTTCGATGTTATGTACAGCAAGAAAAAAGTGTACATTTGGAGGAAATCGAAGCTTCCCGCCGGAAGGAATGGATGGACGGATGGAGCACACGGAGAAGCGTGGAGCGCTTCAAGTAACGTGACATTGCGTCACAAGGTTAAATGGCACATTTTGCATCGATTTGCGTAATAAGTTTTTCGAAATGGTTAATTCATTCGGTGGTTCTCCGACGAGGCAAGTTCTTTCTACGTCTCGTATGATTGACTCTCTCACCTGCGGGTATCTAACCCTTTGGCTGCTTGGCTGTAAATGATTAGCAGTTCGTTAGTTTTGTTCGTCGTTAGCTATGCGAGAACGAAAGCAACGCATGCATTGCCCTCCCCAAATACAAATCGTTTTGTTTTTTTTTGCTTTGCTTTTTTGCACTCTTTCAGGCATCAATCCACAGGAAATTCGGGGCAGCCGTACGGGCGTCTACATCGGTTGCTCCAACTCGGAAACGGAACAGCACTGGTGCGCCGATCCGGACCTGGTCAATGGGTACGGTCTAACCGGGTGCGCCCGTGCCATGTTCGCCAACCGGATCTCGTACACGTTCGACTTTAAGGGCCCGAGTTATGCGGTCGATACGGCGTGCTCCAGCTCCCTGTTCGCCCTGTCGCAGGCGTTCGCCGACATGAAGGCGGGCCACTGTGACGCAGCGATCGTGGCAGGATGTGGGCTCATCCTGAAGCCGACGATGTCGCTGCAGTTCAAGCGGCTGAACATGCTGAGCAAGGACGGTATGTGCAAGGCGTTCGACGAGTCGGGCAACGGGTACGTCCGGTCGGATGGGTGCGTGGTGACGTTCCTGCAGCGTGCCTCCAACTCACGTCGCATCTACGCGAGCGTCCTGAACGTGCGCACCAACACGGATGGGTTCAAGGAGCAGGGCATCACGTACCCGATCGGGGAGATGCAGAAGCGGCTGATCCGCGAGACGTACGAGGAGATTGGTTTGAATCCGGCGGACGTCGCGTACGTGGAGGCACACGGCACGGGCACGAAGGTGGGCGATCCGCAGGAGGTGAACGCCATCACGGACTACTTCTGCAAGGACCGGAAGGCACCGCTGCTGATCGGTTCGGTCAAGTCCAACATGGGCCACTCGGAGCCGGCGTCGGGCGTTTGCTCGATCGCAAAGATCCTGATCGCGATGGAGGAGGGCGTAATTCCGGGCAATCTGCACTACCAAAACCCGAACCCCGATCTGTACGGTTTGATGGACGGCCGGCTGAAGGTGGTCGATCGTAACATGCCGTGGAACGGTGGCATCATCGGGCTGAACTCGTTCGGTTTCGGTGGCGCCAACGCGCACGTCATCCTCAAGTCGAACCCGAAACCGAAACCGATCAGCCCGAGGGACGGTGGCTTCCCGAAGCTGATGGTTGCGTCGGGCCGTACGACGGAAGCCGTCGAGGCGTTCCTCGACCAGGCCGCCATCAGCAAGGACGACGAAGAGTTCGTGGGGCTGGTGAACGAAATCCACAGCCGGAACATTCCGCTGCACAACAACCGTGGCTACACGGTGGTGGCCGGCGATGGGCAGTCGCAAACCGTGCGGGAAGTGCAGGAGGTCAATGTGGACGACAAGCGTCCCGTTTGGTTCGTGTACTCCGGCATGGGCTCACAGTGGGCCAGCATGGCGAAGGATCTGATGCAGCTGGAGGTGTTCCACAACAGCATCTACCGGTGCGCGGAAGCGCTCCGACCGGAGGGAGTCGATCTGATCGACGTGCTGACGAAGAGTGACGAGACGAAGTTCGACAACATCCTGAACTCGTTCATCTCGATCGCGGCGGTGCAGGTGGCGCTGACGGATGTTCTCACGCACGTCGGCATCACGCCCGACGGTATGGTGGGCCATTCGGTCGGTGAGCTTGGCTGTGCGTACGCCGACGGGTGCTTCACGCCGGAACAGACGGTGCTGGCCGCGTACTGGCGTGGGCGCAGCATCCTCGACACGGATCTGATCGCCGGCCAGATGGCCGCGGTCGGACTCTCTTGGGAGGAGTGCAAACAGAAGCTGCCGAAGGACGTTATCCCGGCGTGCCACAACAGCGCGGACAGTGTTACCATTTCCGGCCCCATCAGCTCGGTCGGCAAGGTTATTGCCGACCTGAACGCGCAGGGTATCTTCGCCAAGGGCGTGAAGTCGTCGGGCATTGCGTTCCACAGTCGCTACATTGCCGACGCGGCACCGAAGCTGCGCAAATCGCTGGACAAGATCATCCCGAACCCGAAGAACCGCACGCCCCGGTGGATTAGCACGAGCATCCCGGAGGAATCGTGGTCGACGGCGCTTGCCCAGCAGTCCTCGTCGGCGTACCACGTGAACAATCTCCTGTCGCCGGTCCTGTTTGCCGAGGGTTTGCGGCATGTGCCGGCGAACGCAATCTGCATCGAAATTGCACCCCACGGGTTGCTGCAGGCCATTCTGAAACGTGCGCTCGGTAAGGACGCAACCAATCTGAGCCTGATGAAGCGTGACCATGCGAACAACATGATCTTCCTGCTGAGCAACCTGGGCAAGTGAGTAGCAACGTGTGGGGGGTTTGCTTTCGATGCTGGGAGAGTGCTTTCAACCATGCGCGTTTTTCGTACAGATTGTATGCGGCCGGCGCTCAGCCCCAGGTGCAGAAGTTGTACCGTCCGATCACCTTCCCGGTGGGGCGCGGAACTCCGATGCTGAACTCGCTGGTCAAGTGGGATCATTCCATCAGCTGGTTCCTGGCGCGTATAGGCGTAGAAAGTAAGTAGTGGTCTTGGACCGTGTGGTACGATCATCACCACCCGTCCGATCTAACATGATGAATATTTTATATTTTTCCGCCTTTCTCGCACCTCCGTAGACAAGTCGGGTGAAACGATCATTGACGTGAACCTGGGCAAGGATGAGGATGCTTATCTGGCGGGTCATACGATCGATGGCCGTGTGCTGTTCCCCGCCACCGGCTACTTGACGCTCGCCTGGCGCACGTTCGCCAAGATGCACGGTGCCGACCTGGAGAAGACCCCGGTGGTGATCGAGAATGCCGTGTTCCATCGAGCCACCATCCTGCCGAAGGACGGTGCGGTTAAGTTCGGTATCAACTTCTTCGACGGTACCGGTGCGTTCGAGATTTGCGAGGGCGGTACGCTGGCCGTGTCCGGGAAGCTAACGATCCCGGAGAAGATCGAGCTGGAGGAGCTTCCGCTGAACAAACTGGATGCGGACAAGTCCGGCCTGCCGCTGAACATGAGCGACGTTTACAAGGAGTTGCGCCTGCGTGGCTATGACTACGCGGGCATGTTCCGTGGGGTGACGCGCAGTGACTCGCGTGCCATTACGGGCGAACTGCAGTGGCGCGACAACTGGGTCAGCTTCATGGACACGATGCTCCAGTTCAGCATCCTCGGTAAGGATCTGCGTGAGCTGTATCTGCCGACGCGCATCGAAAAGATCGTCATCAATCCGGCCCGCCACATGGAACTGGTGAGCAATCTCACGCAGACCGGTGACGATCGCACCCTGCCGGTGTACATGTACCGTGACATTAACGTCATCAAGTCGGGCGGTGTGGAGATGCGTGGACTTCGCGCTACGCTCGCACCCCGCCGCCAGGGAACGCAAGCGCCACCGACGTTGGAGAAGTACGTGTTCGTACCGAATCACAACGAGAAGGAACTGGCGGAGGGTAATGGGGAAAAGGCACGGCTTCGGTCCATCACGACCGCCGTGCACCTGGTGCTGGAGAACAGTGCCGGTGCGCTGAAGATAAAGGTGGTGGAAGCAAGCTTCGAACGTTCGCCCGAGAACACAGTGGCCGGCACGGTGCAGGCGATCATCGAGGGTGAACCGACGCTCGCGAGTGATGTGGCGGTTGCGACCACGCACCAACCGGACAGTCTGGTGCAGCACTACGGCGATTCGGGCGTGCGCGTCATCAACAAGGACGTGGCGGCGGGTCCGATCGAGCAGAACTGCCACCTAGCGATCGGATACGACACGTTCGGTCGGGCGGATCCGGAAGCGATCCTTGGCAACCTGCGCGACTCGGTCAAGGTCGATGGGTTCGTGCTGTTGGAAGAATCGCGCAGCTCGTTTGATGCACGGGCCCGAGCCACGCTGGGCAAGGTTGGGTTCACGATCGTGAGCACGCAGGTGTGCGAAAAGAAGATGTTTGTGTTGGTGCGCCCGACGGACACGGAGCTGGCGCTGCGCAAGAGCACGATCGTAACGATCACGGAGCGGTCGTTCGGGTGGGTTGAGGAGCTGAAAGCGGCCCTTGCCAAGGCGAACGAAACCTCCACGTACGTGTACGTCGTGTGCCAGGGCGAGGAGCTGTGCGGTGCGCAAGGTTTGATGAACTGCGTGAAGAACGAGGAGGGCGGCAAGTTTGCCCGCCTGTTCTTCATCCAGGATAGCCGGGCGGACAAGTTCACGCTGTCCGGCGCACTGTACAAGGAGCAGCTGGCGAAGGATCTGATCTGCAACGTGCTGCGTCCCGCGAACGGAACCTCCGTTCCGGTTTGGGGTTCGTTCCGTCATCTGCGTCTCGATAGCCAATCGAACGCACCGTCGCTACCGGTGGAGCACGCTTACATCAATGCGCTGACGAAGGGTGATCTGGCAAGTCTCAAGTGGATCGAGAGTTCGTTGTCTCGCGAACGCCCGGAAGCGGTGCGCAACGACCGGACGGAGCTGTGCACGGTTTACTACGCCCCGATCAACTTCCGCGATGTGATGCTGAGCTCGGGCAAGCTGGGCGCCGATGCACTGCCGGGAGATTTGGCCACCCAGGACTGCATTCTGGGGCTGGAGTTTTCGGGACGCGACTCCTCCGGTCGGCGCATCATGGCGATGGTGCAGGCGAAATCGCTGGCGACGACTTGTATCGCGCAGCGCAACATGATCTGGGAGATTCCGGACAACTGGACGATGGAGCAAGCGTCGACGGTGCCGTGCGTGTACTCGACCGTGTACTATGCGCTCGTGATGCGCGGACGCATGAAGCGCGGCGAATCGATCCTGATCCACGCAGGCTCGGGTGGCGTCGGCCAGGCAGCAATCTCGGTGGCACTCGCGGCCGGTGTGACCGTGTTCACGACGGTTGGATCGAAGGAAAAGCGGGAGTTCTTGAAGCGCACCTTCCCGCAGCTGACGGATCGGCATATCGGAAATTCGCGCGACTGCTCGTTCGAGCAGATGGTGATGCGCGAAACGCAGGGCCGGGGTGTGAATCTGGTGCTGAACTCGCTCGCCGAGGAGAAACTGCAGGCATCGGTCCGGTGTTTGGGGCTTAACGGGCGCTTCCTGGAGATTGGCAAGTTCGATCTGAACAACAACAGCCCGCTCGGTATGTCGGTGTTCCTGAAGAACACATCCTTCCACGGCATCCTGCTCGATAGTGTGATGGAGGGCGATGACGAGACGATCGCGGAGGTTGTCAAGCTGGTGGCCGATGGCATCAAGAGCGGAGCGGTCCGTCCGCTGCCGACGAGCGTGTTCAGCGAGCAGCAGGTGGAGCAAGCGTTCCGTTTCATGGCCTCCGGTAAGCACATCGGCAAGGTGGTGGTCCGGGTGCGCGAAGAAGAGAAGGCAAAGATTGTGACACCGGCGCCGAAGCTGATCAACGCGATACCGCGCACGTACATGCACGCGGAGAAGGTGTACATCCTGATCGGTGGTCTCGGTGGGTTCGGGTTGGAGCTGTCAAACTGGCTGGTTTCGCGTGGTGCCAAGACCATTGTGCTGACGTCGCGTAGCGGCGTCCGTACCGGCTATCAGTCGCTGATGATTCGTCGCTGGACCGAGCGTGGTGTGAAGGTCGTGATCGATACGAACGACGTGACGACGCTGAAGGGTGCCCAGAAGCTGCTGACGGAGGCCGCCCGCCACGGACCGGTGGGTGGTGTGTTTAATCTCGCGGCCGTTCTTCGCGACGGTTTGCTGGAGAACTCGACGGAGGCGGACTTCCGTGCGGTGTGCGTGCCGAAGGTGGAAGGTACGAAGAACCTGGATGCGGCCACCCGGGAGCTGTGCCCCGATCTGGACTATTTCGTGTGCTTCTCGAGTGTGTCGTGCGGTCGCGGTAACCAGGGACAGGTGAACTACGGTCTGGCAAACTCCGCCATGGAGCGCATCTGTGAGGCCCGGCATGCGGCGGGTTTGCCCGCCACGGCCATCCAGTGGGGTGCGATCGGCGACACGGGGCTGGTGTTGGAGAACCTGGGCGATAACGATACGGTGGTCGGCGGTACGCTGCCCCAGCGTATGCCTTCCTGCCTGCAGACGATGGATCTGTTCATGCAGCAACCGTGTCCCGTGCTCGCGTCGATGGTGATTGCCGAGAAGCGCAAGACGGACACCGGTGGCGTTAGTTTGGTCGGTTGCATCGCGAACATCCTGGGGCTGAAGGACACGAAGAACGTGTCGGACGGTGCGACGCTGGCCGATCTCGGCATGGACTCGCTGATGGGTGCCGAAATTAAGCAAACGCTCGAGCGCAGCTTCGACCTGGTGCTGAGTGCGGCCGAGATCCGGTTGCTCACGTTCGGCAAGCTGCGTTCGTTCGAGAAGGGAGGAGCGGCGGGTGGCGACGTTGGAGCTGCCGCTGGTTCGCCCGCTTCCGGCGCGCCCGGCGCTGCCGGTGGCAAGCCGGCGGAACAGAACGCGATCGGCGACGGCACGCAGGTCAAGTTCAGTGCGGATCTGATGCCGAAGGAGTGTCTGGTGCGGTTGGAGTCGGCGGCACCGGCCGGAAGCAAAGCGCGACCGATCTTTGCCGTGCACGCCATCGAGGGCGTCATTACGGCGCTCATACCGCTGGCCCAAACGCTGCCGGTGCCAGTGTACGGTTTGCAGTGCGTAGAAGCGGCTCCGCTGGACTCACTCGAGTCGCTAGCCGCTTACTACATCAAGCAGATTCGTACCGTGCAGGCGCGTGGACCGTACACGATCGTGGGATACTCGTTCGGTGCGTCGATCGCGTACGAAATGGTCGCACAGCTGGAGAAGGCCGGCGACGTGTGCCATCTGCTGCTGCTGGATGGATCGCCACGGTATGTGAGCTGGTACACGGAAGCGCAAAAGCAGCGCAATGCGAACGGCGAGGTTGTGCAGGCTGTGGATGAAGCGTACGCGCTCGCCTACTTTGCGATGGTTTGCGGCGGGCTGGACTATGGACGCACCGCGAAGGAGCTGGTGGAGGCGAAAACGTGGGAGGATCGGGTGGCGAAGTGTGCGGAGATGGTACACGCCAAGGTGCCGAAGTACTCGCGACAGCTGGTGAGTTGGCATTTAGTTGGCGATTAAGCGTGAATGAAGCGTTATTTGGTTGAACATTCAAAATTGCTTCAATAAGCGTTCTTTGCTAATGCTCTCCGTGTTCTCTCGTTTCCCGACAGCTCGCAACCACCGCCAAGTCTTTCGTGGGCAAGATCGTTGCCAGCCATATGTACAAGCCGGCGTCGAAGATTAAGGCCACGGTGAAGCTGGTGAAGCCGACGGAGAACTACGCCAAACTGCAGGGCGACTACGGACTCTCGGATGTAAGTGTCGCATTTGGTGGTTTTATCGATTCGATCGAAATCTAATCCAAATCTTCCTCCCCTTACAGCTCTGCCAGCAAAAGGTTGAAATCTTCACCGTGCAGGGTGACCACCGTTCGATGCTGACCGGCGACTCAATGAAGCAGATCGCCACCGTTTTGCAACAGCTGCTGCTCTAAACGCCGCTCTTTTGCCGCACGTTACGTTTTCCGGGCTTCGGGGACAGTGGTGTAATTTATTAAAAGGTTTTAATCGTTCGATGGGAGCAAGCTCACGTATATGAGAATCTAAATTTGTGATTTATCTCCACCCTCCTCACCCAGTGATTTAATTAGATTCGTTTACATTCCCGCCGGCAGCGCGTACGCCCGCCTCCTCCATTCACGTTTACTTGAGCGCGTTAGTGCGCGTTTACGCGAAGCGCTTCGAGGTGGCCTCTTGCCATCGGAGAGTTTGGAATTTGTCGAAGCAACATCGTTCCATGTTGTGCCTCTTTTGTAAATATTACTCACGCACACCAATAAGTTACGCCAAATTTTATTTGCAGATAGCTAGATTTCTGCAAATGGAGGTGTAGATGACAAACATAACACATAACGTCTGTCGTTGTGAACCCAGTTTGTATGAGGATTTCGGAAGATGCATTTAAGAAATGCAAAATTTTCAAAAGAAAATAGACTAGCAACTAGACGTAAACGTTATAAGCGTTTGTTTTTTCGTTTTTCTTTTTTTTTCTTTCGTTAGCACACTTTATCGCTAACATATGAAGTTAACATACATCACATACATCAGTTTCTCTCTAACTTTCCATCAGATGAAGTTCGTGGGGATTTTGCATTTCGTTAGAATGGGTGGAAAGAATCGTCTTTAAGACTAGTTCCCGAGTTGTACGATGCTTGTGAAAAGGTATACTTTTATGAAAGGTTCTCCAAAACACAGAGAGATGCAAATGGAAACAACCGGAATAGGAAGAAGGGAGTTAGCTAGGCTAACAATGCAATGAAACACGGAACAGAACAAAACAAAAAGGGACATCCAGGTTTTAGTAGTTAAGGTGAACATAAATAAACTTAAACATTACAACCAACTAAAGCAAACAATACATTAGAAAATAGATCCTCTGCTCTAGACGACGAGAGAACAAACAAACAGTCGACGCTCGGTCGTCTTCGTATACACCTAAATGGGAGGATACCTACAAAACCACACTGATAGTCTGCACCAATGCACTTATATACGCGGTCGTCCTTATTCGGCGCCGATCTGATCTTCTACTTCCGCACAGCGTTTCGGGCACTTTAGAAGCAACGTTTTTGGTGTAGTTGATAAATGCTTGAACAGCATGGCAGATCTTAATGAAGAGCTTATCCAGTGCTACGGAAGGAGTGACTGAGGAATTTTAATGTTGTGGTGTATCCCGATAGGAGATAGCAAGAACATGGTTTGGTTAAACATTGGTAAACAAATTGTACATATTCAATAAACTGCGAATTACCAGCAGACGCGATGGTGGGGTTTGAGTGTGTTTCATTTCTTTTAATTTACTTCACTTGTTTGGAAAGAGTATTTTGTTTAATTGATTTTGCTTTCATTGAGTTTTTATTTGTTCTATTCCGGTATTAATTTGCATCTTACAAGGATACTTTTCTAAACTGCTCTCCGATGTCTACATTGCGAGACTGCGACCTTGTTCAAGTAATGTTTTCCAGCTGATTTTGATATGTCTGTTATAAAAAGGAATTGATAGTTTCGGAATTGAATTTAAATCTACTCAAATGTCGCAACGAGCAAATCGAAGTTCGAATACATTAAAATCATTTATTTTTTACACCACGCGACGCGTGTCATATTCAAACATCCTCTAGGATACTTTTTCAAATTTTCATTATAACTTACAAACATTTAATTTTAGGCATTTGATTTTTTAGACTGAAATGTGACTCATCGGGTTAGTTCTTGCTCTACCAGGATGTCATTTACAAGAAAGAAGTTCCTTTTAAGCATTAAAGTAAATGTTGTTGCTTGCTTTGATATTCGGTCAAAGCTGGCAACGCTATATAACGTTCAGTATGAACTAATGATTAGTTCGTATTGCTTCTTTTTTTTGTTTCTGGATTCTCGGTTTGTGTGCTGTTCTACCTCTATTGAAACATATAAGCGTGCTCTACTACATTCTTATTTAAAATAGGGAACAAATGCACTGGAATACTTTGAATAAACTAGCATTGAAAGAAATTACGTTTTAAACTGAATCTAGTTTGGCTTGAATACTGTATGAATACTATTGCTGGTACAATAAATGGCAATGTAATGTGGTAACATAAAAATACAATAAATCGATCTTCTATCCATTTGGAATGTAGCTGCATACACACACACACACACACACACTATGCACTAAACTCCTCCAACGTTGGTATGACCAGCACTGTGTCGGCCCTATCTCAGGGCACGGTTTCCCTTCCAACACCTTCCCCACCCTCCTCCGCACCATCTTCCTCATCGTCCAGCGCAAACTTTGGATCCGCCATCGCGTACTCCCGATCGCACGTGAACGAAATCGTGATCGCGTACCGTACGCCACTTGCTACCTGCTCCACGTGGTGCATATTCTCACCCCCAGACGTGAATCCACTGACACGCGCCCTTCTCGGCTCAATATACACGTTTGTGCGGTTGTGCTTGCCCTCGCTGTCGACGAATACGAACCGTCCGCCGGTGAAGTCTTTCCCGTAGTCGGTCAGATACAACAGTGTCGTGAAGTGGAACGAGTTGTACGTTTCTTTGTCCACGTGCGCATGCCAGTACTCGTCATGGATCGTTTTGGCAGTTGCGTTTGTGAGCCGCGAGAAGAACGTTGGATGCGTTAGGTGTAGCGCGTCCACGTTCAGCCGAAAGTTTTCCGCCACCGCCTGCTGAACTTTCGCCTTCACATGCCGGTACACGTTGATATGTTGGCTGGTGAATAGCTTCTTCGCCTCCGGTAATCGGTATACGTTCACGAACTGTGTACCCTTCGAGAGAGCACCCGAATGTAGGTCGAGTATGGAAGCACCTCCGGCCGATTGACCCAACTCGAAGCCAGCCCGCGCCAGATCGAGCAATATGCCGGCCTCAGCCGGGGAAACTATTTTATCGCTCACGAACCGACCACATCGGTTCGGGATGCAGCCGGAAAACTTCGATATCTCGTCGAGATAGGGGCGGGAGCAGTCGAGCGGTTGAGTGCGCAGTTCCAGCACCTCCCGCTGGGTGGCAAATTTTTTCTCGCGCGTCCGGAATGTGGTGAAGTAAACGATGGCTGCAATGCCCACCATCAGCACGATTCGGGCCCACATTTGATGTTGTTGGGCGGTGGAGCGCGAGGAGCTCGTTGCTGAACCGCTCGACGCTTTCCTAGAGCATGATAGGGAGAGATGAATTTACATTGGAAGTGTCTCGACGAACATTTTCACACTTACGATTTACGCGGTTGCCGGTTCGTTGTTCCATCCCCGGCACTTTTTTTACGTTGCCTTACACTGCCACCACCACCACCACCGCCACCGTCACTCATGGCCGCTTATTTTTGCAGAATAAAATCGAACCGATTTTCACACACAGTTACGATGCGCGGGTGCGACGAGTCTTGTGGAACAAAATCGATAAAATATACCCGATCAGTTTTTGCCAGGGCAACCACGAGCCGCCGTGCGCAGCAGCCAGAGAGAAATGTTTGTTTACGTTTTTTTTGCTCCCATCGTATCAGCTGTCAACTGTCAGTTTACACGGAATCGTTACATTTTGCAGAAAAGCTTGAATTAGAATACATTTCTTTGGATGTTAAAAAGTGCTAAACTCATTTATTTACGATTGGAATGCACATGAGAAAGTCCCAACCTTATGTTTATTGTTGTTTTTTGTTTGTTTTCGGAGAAGAAAACTAGGAAAATAGCTACAAACAACGCTTTGTATGTGAGTATTTAAAAAGGGAAAATTGACTGGATGAATGTGAGTTGCATTTGATTTCTAGTAGTATAATCACACGGTTTGCAAGCTAAATGTGAACTATTCCGCTACAATACATTGGTTTAGCTACATTTCTAGTTAAGTCCTCCTCGCCCGGTAGTCAAACTATCTACATTCGCGCACCGCATTCGAGACGGAAAATGCATCTTCGCTATCCACTTCACTCGAAATCAATCACAATCTTGCCTCTTAAATGCTTTTGCGAGACACGATCGTACGCTTCGGGCGTATTAGCGTACGGGAACACCTTTTCGACCACCGGCAATAGTTTACCCTTTTCAGCGAGACGCTGCAGGTATGCGATGCCCTGCGGTGCTGGCACAAAGTAGCCCCATTTGACCAGGCCCTGCCGGGTGCTGAGTGAGGCTGTATTGTTACGCACCAGACTCATCGCGTTCTGGTACATGCCGGCCGCAAATCCATCTGCGTCGATGTTTTTGAGAACAGGCGAATTGAACGTGATGTACTGATCATACAGCCACGGTACCTCGTTCGCATACTCCGTACCTTTGCCAGCACAATCCAACACAATGTCGAATCTGCGAGAAATTAAGTTTAAAAAAATCTTTTAAAATGATCTGTGATCAGCTGCACATAGCTGGTGCTTACCTTCCGATACTTCCAACATGCTGTACGTGCGAAGGATCAGTGTAGTCCAGCACGTACTTGACGCCGAGGTTTTGGACCAGCTGCACAGCGTCGGAGGAACAGGTAGCAAATACTTCCACACCTTCGGCCAGCAGCATCTGAACGGCCAGCGTTCCAACGCCACCGGTCGCACCGAGCACGAGCACTTTCTTACCGGCACCACCACCGACAGGCGAAATAGCCCCGAGCAAGTCACCCAGATGCCCGGTAATGTACAGTCCCGACCAGGCCGTCAGCCCAGCGTACAATATGGCGCACGCATCGATTTTACTTAGATTGGAAGGTTTCTTAAATAGCTGAAATAACGCAAAAAATGAACATGACAACTCGTGGCTACTCAGATATTAGAGAACGCTACACGTAGATACACGTACACAATACTTTTCCACGACAACGTAATCGGCATGGCAACCCTGCAAGTGCACTGGCACTACGCCCCACACTTCGTCACCCACTTCCAGCTCTCGGCTCGAAATGCCCAACCCCTTCTGAACAATCTCTCCACAAAAGTCGCGACCGAGCACGAGCGGAAATTCGATGCTATCGTCCTTGCAGCGCAGTGCATTCAGTACCGATGCACCGTAACCGTCTATAAATGAAAAAAAAAACAAGACACGACAAGCAGAGCGTAGCAGCACGCAATGAAACAAGTTTACCCACGATGGCTCCGGTAGCGCTACTCACTTATCATAGCCACATCGATCGGGTTGACTGAAGACGCCTTCACCTTCACCAGCAGCTGGGTGGGCGACTTTAGGACGGGCATTTTGATTCCCTCACTGAATTGGATCTCTTCCTGCGGTACACCGTAGGAATGTATTTGCCAGCCGGACATTTTGCCGTACGATGAGGCATGTTGACGCCGTTGATGCTCCCGTCCAGAGTTGCTAGTTCCTGTGCTCGGTGAACTCGGTGTTGAGGCAACGGTCGCGGTTGCCAGGTTGCGAAAGATGACCTGACTGCACCTGCTCGCCGCTGCTGTGAGGCGAACGCATTTTGCTAGTACCATTTCACACCGATTGAAGCAGTTAGTTTGTTAGGTAAGTAAAATAAATATTTCGCAACCCACGACAACCGCAACCGCGAGATTTTAGTAAACAAAAATAAAGGCAGTGTTTTTTGACAGATGGGCGATAAGCCGCGGTTACACTTAGTCTGGTTTCAATCTGTCAGGGCAGGGGTGTCAAACTATGATTTGTAAAGAAACGATCTACTTGAATCCAGTAGAGTTGTATTTGTTTGTAAATCATAAATACCTCTCTACAGGGAGATGAATTAAATTTAATTACATTAAAGTAGCGTAATTACAGTCTATATCTACGCTTTGATGCCCTTCTTTTCCAAATTTTGAAACTTGGCTCGTAAGCTGGTTTTCTTCCGTAGCTCCTTGCCTTCCTTCTTCGTCAGCTTGCGCTGCTTCGGTTTGTCCAAATATCGACACGGAGGCGGTACCTTTTTCTCCAGCACACTCGCATCCGGCACAAGCGAAATCTCGGTGGCCTCCTCGACGCGTTTGTTTTTCTTGCGAATTTTCCGAATTTCTGCGTTCTTCTGATTGAGCAGCTCGATGCGTTTGGCCGACTTTTTGTTTCCACTCTCCGACAGGTTCACGCTGATCTTTCGCCCATCAAGGAAGGAACCGTCCAGCAGGAAAGCTTTCTGAAACAGGAAATGTAATATCCTGGATGAGACGAAATGGTGCGGCATCAATCGATGGACGGTTTACCTGAAAACCTTCGGCATTCACCATCTCCACGAACGCGAATCCCGACGAACGACGTTTTGGTACTCGGACACTCTTCACTCGACCAGCCTGATCGAAGTGCTCATGTATTTCCTCCTTTGCGGTGGAAAAATTCAAGTTGTTCACCTGAAGCACAAGCCGTTTGTTGTTTTTTATCGTTTCCAGAATTGCTGCAATCTGGCTGGAGGTGAGAGTTGGAAGTCCTTCAGCCGTTTCCACATCGTCTTCATCTTCCGAAGACGATTCCTTTCGTGCACCGCGGCGCGCCGGTTTGTGTAGATTCTTTTCGATTTCGGGTGGCAGCGGAAAATGTTCTGCTTTGTTAATCTTCGGTGGAGTTGGCTTTACCTGCCATTCCACTTCATAATCCGAGCCTTCAGAATCGGCTCCATTGGCTGTGGAGACAGCAGGCTTCTCGGATTTACGTTTTACCATGATTTAAAAGGATTTTAGTTTATTCGTTTGTTTGTTCTTTTGGTTTCGAAAAAACGTGTGAAGAATATAAACAATGTCGCCGGATGTGTGGTTAAACAACAACTCGTTCACGCTGTCACCAACTGTCAAAATCAAGACAGGGTTTGTGCTCCAATGTTTGTGCAATCGCTGGAAAAATGAAAACTAACTAACTTTTTTTCTTGTTAGCTATTGCCAGCAGGACCGAAAATTTCCGAACATTGACGGTTTACGTTTTGGGATGACAAAACAATACAAATGTCCTTTGCTTTAAAAATGTATGTACTTGTCAGGGTTGGGTAGAAACATACAAATCTCTGCATACTATTCTTCCGAGGAAAAATAGATTTGGAATTAGTAACATTACAAAGCAAATTGGTTACATATGCGAAAAGTTGTTTAAATCATAAATTACTCAAACATCAGCTCGAAAAAATAAAATAACACTCAAAAGCATTTCACGCATAAAACAAGTTACGTCAAATTTGACAAGAAAATAGTGGTCATTCTGTGAGCTAGTTCACAGCGCACTGTATTTTGATCAAGATTGAAGTTAGCCATCACGGGGAGGAAAAACGCGAAAATTAAACGAGAAAAAGTGTTTCTACAGACGAATAATTGTACGTAGATAGTTTGTGAAGTTGCCTTCATGTTGTTTCGACTGTTGTACATGTTTGTCCTGCTGTTGGGCCTCGTAAAACTTCCTGGCTCAAAATCCACTACAGCAGAAACCAACAATAACAGCATCAGCAGCAGTAGCTCACAGGCGCGGCCCGTTCTTGTGTAGGGATTTCCCTGTATCGTCTGCTAGGATTAGACTAAGGTAGAGAAAGAAGAAGTCGAAATTGGACAAAAAAACTGACTGGTATGATTCGTGTTTTTTTTCTTGTTTGCAACATGAAAAGCAAAATTGTGTTATCTTTTCCTTGTAAGGGGTAAAACTCCTTCCTTGTTTGGAGTGTTTCAATTTGTAAGAGAAAATCACATCATCTCAGTTCGGTGAAGGTACAAGTGTTTCCCCAGAAAAATGAAGAAAAATATGTGAGCGGAAAAAGGCATCCCAGCGGAAGAAAATCTATCATTGACCGTGCCCTTGCGTGTTGTTGCTTTGCTGCTGATCGATTACCGCGACCGTGTGACTGTGGTTGTATATGTGTATGTGGCTGTGTGTGATTTTTGGGCTGTATGTACAAGTGAAAAAGAGGGAGAGTGCATGTGTGCGTGTGTGCGCGCTCATGTAGTTGTGGCTGCGTTGGTGTGCTGTTCCTTCTTCTATTTGCTCTTTTTTTAACAGCGGCTCAACAACCGTAAAAAATAAGATCAACACGAAGAACGTACCAGACGGTGGCCTTCGCGGGGACGATGGGTAGGTTGGTTGACAGGAGGAGGATGTCTGGATTCTGTCTGTCACTGGAGAAAAGGAAGCTCCGCGATTTTTGCTGTTCCAATTAGCTATTAATTGAGCGAAATTGGATGGTTTGTTTCTGCCGCCGTGACAAGTAAAAGGCTGTAAAATTGTCTCCACTTCGTATTTTACTAATCGACGGGATCAATTTAGAAAAGATTAGGAATCTAGGTGGAGAGGTGAGAAAAAACATAGGACAAATCAGGGAATCAAAGCGAACACATAATCGAAAAGAAAGGATATCGCGCATCTTACAACAAAACTGCGATTCTCCGAGCGAGAAGAGTATGAGCGCGAATGAGTGAGAGTGAAGCGAACCAAGTGAGCTGTTCGCAAGTGCGAAAGAAAGAAGGAAAGCAAAACGTAGTATATGTGTGTGAAGGAATGCAACGCGCAACGAAAGAGGCGTCTGTAATAAGCATGTGTGTGTGTCCCTCGAAAGAGACAGCGCGTGAGCGAAAACCAACCTTTACACAACACGCACACATCCCACAAAGTGTGTGAGATGTTGTGTAGATAATAATAACAATCAATTCGATGCGATGCAAAAAAGATGCAAAAAGCAGGCCCACGATATATTGGGTTGTGTTTGTTTGCAACCAGTGGAAAAAACAATTTCGGCACAACCTTGTGTCGCCGTGTGTATGTGTTGTGTGTTTTTGTGTGTATGTGTATGTCTAGTTTTGATTCGTTGAGCAGAAGGGTTTAAACAATGTTTAATCGGAAAAGTCTCACTTTTCATCGCGGTCTGTTGTTGTTTGAAAGAAATGGAAAAGGGTTTTTTTATGATAATGTGTATGTGTTTTCGTCCACGGGACTGTCGTGTCCGGTGCAGCAACTGGCTGCATAAGCATTCTCCCATTCCCATCCTCCTCTAAAGTTGTGCAAAAACAGCACGCTGATCGTAGTGAGCTGCTAAGCGTGAGATTGGAATTTTACGAGTGGTTCCTTCTCCCTGGGGTTGAGAAAACAGACATTTCTCATCACATTTCGGTTCGTGTTTGCGTTTTTGTCTCGTGCAGAGGAGGAACAATGACGACGCTGCGTTCGTGCGTGAAATTGTGTATGGGTGTGTGTTTGTGCTCCAGACAAAAGAGGCATTAGACGTTTTTTTTCTTTCATTACAAACTGGATGTGCGTGAGTGTCTGTTCTTCGCGTGCGCGCTTGTGTGTTTGATGGTGTGTGAGAGCATTATTAAATTTGTGGAGGGGGAGGGGAAGGGAGGGGGGGGGGAGTTCAATCCAATGTATGTTTGTGTGTGTGCGTGGTTTTTGTTTTCGGTGTGTTTCGTTCCGTGCGCCATATGATAGAATCCGCGCTGCCGTTTCCCGTATGTAACTCTTTTCCTTGTGCAAACAGCAGAACAACACAAATCGATTGCAGAAGTGTGTATGTGCTGCGTGCTATGTGTGTTGTTATGCGTTGTTGTGGGCCGTGACCGTGATAAGGGCATCCATATAATGATGATGCGTATCCGTGAGAAAAATGCGTCTGCTCGATAAGTGGTGTTAACAACAACAGTCAGTCAGCAAAACAACAAGCAAAAGGCCAAGAAGCGTAACTGTTGCGTGAGAAAGCACAGCCACACTCACACGCGCACAGGAAGAAAATCATGATATTTGTTTTTATAAAACGCCACCGCCAGACAGAGAGCTGGACAGTGAGAATAACAAAAACAACAACAGCAGTACCAGACCACCCAGTGAGTCGTGAGCTCGTTTGCGATAGTGAGAATCGGTTGGCGTGAGCCGTGTGATGGCGCTGATGATGGCGATTGTGATCGAGCCCGAGGTGTGTGTACGCGACCGTGTGTAAATGTGTGTGTGTGTGTGTGGGAAAGATGCTTATCAATTGCACAAGTGATTTCGTCGCAGTCTGGACGCGCGCAGCCGATCAGAAAAAAATCTTTATTCCTTCTCTTGCTTCGTACAACACCTTTGTGTGGATGTTTGTATTTCCGTCGCTACTGTGCCCATTTGGTGACTGAGAGACGAAAGAAGCCACATGGCTCAAAGTCTTTATAAGCCATACAAACAACAATTTGGTGACTTATTGAATGTCACATAGAAGTCTCGTGTTCGGTTCGCTACACAAGCTCGCGGAGTGTTGTTTTTTGTGTGTGTCTACCACAGCTACCTTAGGCAGCTAAACAATAGCGATTCTCTTGCTAATCTCCTTCCTCGGAGTGTTGCTAGTAGAAACGTATGGTTTTGCTATCGTGAGAAATATGAGTGTGTGCTGCGTTTTGGCCCGTTTATTGTGCAGTACACTATTGCACAATAGAGAGCTGCGAAACAAATCCCTACCGTGGCATCTAACAGCGCCTGAAAGCGATTTGAAATAATCAAATTAATGTTTTTCTTCTTCTTATGCTCTCCCCCTTTCTCATCCACGCCTCCCATTAGTGCAGTGAAAAATGTTGTTTATCGCCGCAACAATCAACAACAATAATCCGTCGTTTTAATGGCGCTTAGATGTAGCAGTCGCAGCAACCGTGTTGTCGCACCGTCGATGCACTCGACGACCACAATGGTGCAGTCGGCAGCAGCGGCAGGACCTTCCGCCATCCACGGATGATACCCGACGAACGATTCCTCTCGTTTGTGTTGTTGTTTCTGTTGGTTGTATTGTTGTGATCATGTTACGCAGCGGCAGGTTGCGGCTCCGATACGAATAAAGCAGCTGCCGATTCGCTGTGTTTCCATCACGTTCGAGAAGGGAACGTGCAAACACGTTCACAAAATCGGGTGAAATTGCAAACGAAAAAAATAAATAAAAAAAAACGCCCGCGACCCTCTGCTCATAAATTAGATAATGTAGCAAAAGTCGTGTTGCGATTCAGTGTATGTGTGTGTGTGTGTTTACGGTGTGTAGTGTGTCAAGAAAGTGCATCTCCTTCGTCCACCAGAGGTGCGTGCGTGTGAAGATTCAGTGCGATAAGTTCCTACAAGGCTAACTACAAGTTCATAAAAAATCATAAAATCATCATAAAAGTGTATGAAAAGGTGAGAACAAAAGCAAACGTGAGCATCGGGGAAACGCGCGAAAGTGGTGTGGTTTGAGGCGACTGTCACAGTTTCGCAGGCACTGCAGCAGACTTTACACACGTTTGCTTAGCAACTCATCCTAGCTCACGAGAGTGAGCAGACGAAAATCTAGTCCCACTGGGGTAAAGGAACACAGTGCTACCTACCGTGAAAGAGAGGGGAGAGAAGAAGCAAAAAAACCCCAGCAAATCACAAAAATAATCAAAGGAGCCTATATATGTGTCTGCTTGAGCGAGCGCACTGGACCGGTGCCGAAGGCTAAAGTATGTTCTCTGGCAGTTCGCATGTATCGATCACGGATGCGGCTGATTACGATTTCGAGAATGCGGAAAATGCGGCCAAATGGAGGGGCTTGTTCATTTCGTCGTTGCGGAAGGTAAGTTTTGTTTCTGTCCCCCTTTTTCAGCGAGTGAAGCTGTTTGTTTTGTTGAAATTTATAGCGCCGGGATGCGATTCGTTATCCCGCACCAATGTATCATGTTCGAGCAGAGCCCTTGCCAAACGTGTCGAAAAGAACCATTAGAATAGGATTGCATGCTCTTGGACAGCATCCACAATGCAGAATAATAATTCCTATCACCATTTGATCCAAACGTTGTGTACTCTCCCAATAGTTGCAGCAAGTAAAACATTGATAACTACAGCGCGTTCCGAATCAAGCAGTTTGTTGTGTATCAATCAGGCATCGGACCCGCCGAATGACTCACGGGCAATTCGAACGAAATTGACTGTTGACTCAGTAATTCCTCCGCCCGCACCGAACGACATTCGTCACTCATTCGTCGATCGGCACGCGGTGCGGTGCGGGAAAACAGGCAGTGCAAAAACATATTACCTTTCGCGATATTTGGCGGTTATCTGACGGTTTCGGAATCTACCGCCCACCGGTGATAACAGCTCGGGGATTTTTTTTTCATCGATCCGCTCCTGTCCAGCAATCGCTACAGCAAATCGAAGGGCTTAGCGGCAGTCCGTGACGAAACTGTTTATTGTTCCGCGTTATTGTTTGAGTTGGGAATATGGTGATGCGCGCTCTTTCGCAATACGGGCGGAGGGTACTCACACATACACGTACGAGGACCGATCGATATGGCTCGGATAGTAGTGTTACTGACCGTGTTAGCTAATTTTTACTGCGAAGGTGTTTTTTTTAATCTGTATCTATTATGAACGAGGTTCCTTGTCAGGCTCGTGTTGGTCCTGATGGTTAAAAATTCGGATTTAAAAGGCATGGAAGTTGTTTGGAATGCAAACAATGATTTGCATTACCCGACAAGAGATGGCGCTACATAATTATGGCTTACTTTGCTCATATGAAAACGATAATGGCGAAATTAAATAGTAACCATTCGTAGATAAATTATTGAATTATATTTTATCAAAAGTCGCCTTTCGCTGCGACACGACATATTGGCAAAGGAATGAAAGGTACGATTTTTCCCCATCTACGCGATACACTTCCAATACGGGAAAAACGACCCTGCCGCGAATCAATTCGATCCGTGAATGTTTTTACATGTCTGGTCCATTTCTCCTCGGCGTGTCTCCGTAGGTGCTGGAGCAGGTGCATCCTTCGCTGCAGGCCCGGGAGGATGCGTTGCTGTACGTCGAAAGCCTCTGCCTGCGACTGTTAGCGACACTATGTGCGAAACCACCGCCGCACACGGTAATGGTAAGTAGGAAATACGAATTTCTCTCCATCCTCCCCATCCCAGCCCAGAAGAGTCTTCGTCCCCCGGAATTCCATCGGAACGGGCGTAGCAGCAGTGGCGGAAGGCATACTTTCGAAGATGCACTTCCGTTCGCTACGGGCAACTGCTAGTGCTGGCAGCGAAGCGAGCAGAGAGCCGCTGCAATATTGTGCAACAGTAAAATTGACATTTCGACGAAGCCGTGGGGCGCTACGGAGGCGCGCGCGTGTGTAGCTTATATAGTGGTTTGGTTTGTCTCACCGTTTCTCGCCGTGTCTGTCAGCCTGGGAATGTCTTAATTGACATTTCCTGCTGCCTGCGTCCCGGTTTTATATGTATTGTTGGCGTCGGAAAAGCGGGAAACCGTTTCCTACTCTTTCCGGGAGGATTCTTGCCCGGAGGCTGCACATGTGATTGCGCCAGGACATTCGGATGGACGTGGTGCAGCGACCACGGGGAACCTCCTAAATATGCTTGTTGCTTCCTCATGCTCCCGAGCGAAGCTTTGTCGTAATTTTTGTAACCGTTGTAATTTATATTTGTGTGTGTGTGTTTTTTTTTTTTCATTACACACGCTCACGCTCTCTTCCCTAAACGCCAGGATGTGGAGGAACGTATCACCCGTACCTTTCCGAACCCGATCGATAGGTGGGCACTAGGAGAGGCACGCGAAACGATAGACAAGTCGAAGAAAAAGAAACCGGTGCTACCAGTTGATCGTGTGCATACGCTGCTGCAGAAGGTACGTATAGACGGTGTGCATACATTTAGGCGCTAAGTGTCGTGTGTTGATTTTCACCCTGTCCTTGCTTTGCAGGAGGTACTGCAATACAAAATCGACAGCGCCGTGTCGTTGTTTCTTGTGGCCGTACTGGAGTACATATCCGCCGACATCCTGAAGCTGGCCGGGTACTATGTGAAGAACATACGTCACATCGAAATCACCCGCGAGGACATCGAGGTCGCCATGTGCGCTGACAAGGTTTGCGGCCGACTTGTTCTACCTTTACCCCTCATGCTAATCATGCCTTTCAACTCGTTCATTCACGCTCTCTCGCGCTATCTCTCTCTCTCTTTCTGGCTGTTGCTTAGTGTTGTTTGCTTTTCTCTTATTTATTTTTCGTGTTATTTTCCTTATACATTATTACTTAAACATTTTTAGTTTCGTTATTTTTCTGTCAGACCTTTTACCTCTTGATTTGTTTAACATTTTATAAAGCTAGCTTGTTACTTTAGACATTTTTACCTTTTTTTATTTCAACCGTGTGATACAATTTTATTGTATGGAATTGTACTTTTGTTGTACTTTTTATATGCAATGCATTGGTTTGAAATTAATTTATTTAATTCGTTCGATGTGTTACTTATATTTTACTTGACTATATTCAACCGCGAGTTCAACCCCTGCAAACACAAAATGACCAAACAAACCAGTACTGTAGCAAGAATTGTTTAAAAATTGAATAATTGGTTAGATTTCTACACGCAAAAGTTTGTTCACATATATTTAATTATTTGTTATTTGTTCGGCTTTGCTTACATTTGTACATAAGCCACGTGAGGACGGCTGCATTTCGTTGTACTCATCTGCTCGTGGGTTCCGAAGTACGTTACTTGCATAGACAAAATTACCTCTATCGTGTACCCATTGGATTCACTGAAGTGTTGCTATGGCATTTTGATATGGTTGATAGAAGGGATTAGTGCTAGTGCCATTGCTTTCATTAACACCTCGGTAAATAACATATCGTACATTGAGCTTGCAATGGTGCCTGATGGCAGTGTGTAAATCGTTTAGCAACTAGAGTAGCTCAAGTAATAACCTGCACCATCCCCATCGTTCTGGAGAAGCGTCAGCGAGATAAAATCCAATTAAATGTTATGGTTTTTGTTTGCGAACTATCAGCTTGGGTTGGCTCATACGAATTCATGTTTTCAATGGTTGCTTTTATTTATACGGACGTGATGACGAAATAATCGGGAAAGCCCTAGTCCTAATGTAGCAGAAGTAGTGGAACATAAATTCCAAGGTTGCATAATTAATTTCACGCAATTTTAAAGTGTATTTACTACCCCGAAACATACATAACTATACTGAGCTTCGTTTCAGCGATATTGTTTCCTGTTTAACGATAGTATCAGTTACTTTTTGCCTTACTCCTGACATACCTTGACTTGAATAGAAACGGCGGAAGATGTTTTAAAGTTAAATTTTCCGTTTTTGCTTTATCTTTTTGAAGTATTTCATTTTTTGTTGTTTCGATTTGTTTTTCTCCAAGTGCAAACTCGCTATCGTAGCTGTTTTTCAAGTACAGTGACATATACATTATGTTTCACCTATTTTCAAGCTAAATTCGATACCAATTCTCACCCCCACTACACTCTATTATTCACTCAGTTTACTTATACGTCACAAAATGTTATTTTATGTTTTTTTCATGCTGTCCCAACAAATCAAAAACAAAAATCATTGCAAAAAATGTTCAAATTTCCTCAACAAAATTTGTAAATCAAATGAAACAACGCGAAACGAATTGAACTGTGTTCCGCGTTCCTCCGTCTCACAATTCAATACAAAAAAAAATCACACAAAAACTCAAATCTGCAAATACAAAAGGTGGTACGTAGATTGTCCAATTCTCTTTATTATGTATTTACGAACTAAAAATCATTACCCCTAACTGTCCTCTTTTAAACAAAGTATGATTGTTTGTTCAGTTTAAAGTAATTAACAAAATAATCCCCCTCCACACTCTATCCCGAAGAACACACGCAGGAAGAGGTCCCTTGCGGATGCATATTTGTCTTGGGCATTTTTCTGTATTATCCTTGTTCTTATCCCTCCTGCTCTCATTTGATCACACGACCTTTTGTCGTTTCATACACCACAACTCCTTCAAGCATTTAATTTGACGGCCGCGTCCCTTTGCCGCCGACATCTCTGCATAGTTCTTCGATCTATTTTTTAGTAGTGTTGATACGTAAGTAGTTGTCTTGGAAGTCAACAAAACGTCTTTCTCTTCGTAGTGCAGTCGATCTATTTTTTACATTTATTCGGTTATATATATATATATATTATATTACGGGTTTGTTTTCGCTCACCGGATTGTGTTTGTGACAATCGCAAACATTCGTTTGTACTATCACTGTATAGTTTTCGTTTTCTAACTGTCTTCGTTAATTTTGTAACTATTATTACACTTCACAGCCGTTCACATGTCTCGCTAGACGAACGCAACCGACCTGTTCGTGTTTTGAGATTGTAGCGCAAACTTTTAGTTTGAAACAAAATGAAAAATGTTCCTTTTTTTGCACACATTTGTTCACTTTTTTACGCTGTAGATAATGATTCAATCCCTTTTGCTTATAGTGTATCGCATTCCTTGTGTTGTAGGTAATTACCTGTAGCGCAATATTATCGATCGAGGCGGATCATTGCGGTTTGGTTTTAATACGGCTATGTACCAGCCAGTTCTATGGGGAAATAATTGGTCAATATACAGATGCAGTTGTGGATCAGTCTGGTTCGATTGATCTGAGGCTTCTTATGTTTGTTGGGACTGGCCATTCTATACCTATAAGATTGTTTTATATTGTCTAAGTTCTCGAAATAATAGGCTTTTGTTAAAGTGGATTTCGTTACGTATCGATTCGCAACACGTCTTACTTGTTTCATGCACTGTTTCTTGTGTTTATTATATCACTTGAAGGTTATTATCATTGTATGGTTAATGTCGTTAGCATGCTTCGGGTCATTTGGGTAGATCTAGATATCGACTATGGTTTCGCATGGTATGACAGTTTTTGTTTAATATTCGATGACTGTTTTTGGTTTATTTTTTCCGTGTTTTATAATTTTTATTAAATGAAAACGCGAATGCATCACGGGTGCCAGGTAGCTTCGAAAGCATTTGCATGAAATGTTATCCTTATTTTATTCTACCCTGTATTGATTTCCAAGCTCATTTTTGGTTTCTATCTCACTATACACCAAACGTTTCACATTAATCAAAAAACGCTACACAATGCAAGTGTCTAAAAACGCTCTCCCAAACAACCCTCTCCCTCTTTTCCTCTTCTCAACCTTGTATGCTTGCTTCCTTCGAGATGAATGTTCCGTTCTGTAACCCTCCCCCTGTTACCTCAGACAGATGTGTGGGGGTTGTTTTGCTGTGAAAAAGAAAAACAACTGCTCGGTTACACTTTCACGAACAATGCTTCCTTGCTCGCCCTCAGGTACTGATGGATATGTTCTATCAGGGTGAAAGCTCCAATTCGATGGCGCCGAGTCCGCTACCACCGACGCCCCGTGCCAGTCTCAGCTACGAGGAAGTCGTAAAGGAGCTGATCCACGACGAGAAACAGTATCAACGGGATCTGCACATGATCATCCGAGTATTCCGCGAGGAGCTAGTTAAGATAGTTAAGGACCCGAAAGTAGGTGTTTGCGTTGTAACGGTGCGACCGAATTGCTGTCTCTAACAAGGAACATTGTTGTGTTTGTTGTCCTACAGGAGCTGGATTTAATATTTTCCAACATAATAGACATTTACGAGGTGTCGGTGACGCTGCTGGGATCGCTTGAAGATGTGATAGAAATGTCCCAGGAGCAAACGCCACCGTGTATTGGTAGCTGTTTTGAAGGTAATTGGCCGTGGGACGGTTGGGGTTCGCTGGAATGTACATTAAAGTTTTTGTTCCGTTTTTTTTGTGTCGAACCCCCTTTTGCAGAACTGGCGGAAGCGGCTGAGTTCGATGTGTACGCCAAGTACGCAAAGGATATTACATCGGTGACGGCGAAAGAAGCGCTAGCCAATCTGTTAGCACGACCGGAAGTGGTACCTATCGTTCGGTTTCGTTCGGAGAAAAGCGGCGGAGTTTCTAATGTGTTGTTTTGTTTCGCTCTCTCCGTTTTCCAGGCCAGCTCACTGATGTCTGCCGGACATGGTTTCAAGGAGGCGGTCAAATTTTACCTACCAAAACTACTATTAGGGCCCATCGGGCATGCGCAGTTATATTTGGATTACATTAAGGTTTTACTACAGCTGAGTCCCTCGCAGGAGGACAAAGAGAGCTTCGAGCAGGTGCAGGGCTTACTGAAGCCTCTGCAGTGTGAGCTGCAGAGCATTTCCTCGCTGTTGCCGAAGTAAGTGTTTGTTGTTGTTCTCGTGAACCACTTCAACTTCTGTGGACTTTTCTCAATGTCTCTCTAACTCGCTCTCCCATAGGGAATACTTTACGCGTGTGAACAGTCGCGCCCGAAGGCAATCGGCGATCGAAAAAACGCGTGATCTTCAGAACACGGTCGAGCACTGGGATAAGGATGTTGGGCAGTGTTGTAACGAGTTTATTCGCGAGGATACGCTTGCGAAGCTTAGCTCGGGCAAACGGCAGACGGAGCGCAAAGTGTTCCTGTTCGATGGATTGCTGGTGTTGTGCAAAGCCCGGAGACAAATCGTGCCGGGCAACAACTACGACTACCGGCAGAAGGAGCGTTTCTTTATGCGCAAGGTCGAGATCATCGACCGGCCAGACACGGACGAGCTGAAGCACGCGTTCGAGATCTCGCCCCGGGAGCAGCAGAGCGTTGTACTTATCACGAAGAACGCCCAGCACAAGAACGACTGGATGGCGGATCTGATCATGCTGAACACGAAGTCGATGCTGGAACGCATCCTGGACAGTATACTGCTCGACATTGAGAAGAAGCACCCGCTGAAGCTGCCGAGTCCGGCGATCTACAAGTTTGCCGTACCGGACGGTCCAACCAACATCGTGCTGGAGGAGCGCGAGGGCACGGGTGTGCCGTTGATCAAGGGTGCCACGCTGTGTAAGCTCATCGAGCGGCTAACGTACCACATCTACGCCGATCCGATGTTCGTGCGCACGTTTCTCACCACGTACCGGTCGTTCTGCTCGCCGAAAGAGCTGCTGCAGCTGCTGGTCGAGCGGTTCGATATACCCGATCCGGCCGTCGTGTACGATCCGGCCGCGGAGAAGGATCTCGCCGGCGATACGGACAAGTTTCACAAGAACTCGCAGCGGGAGGACTGGAAGCGGTACAAGAAGGAGTACGTGCAGCCGGTACAGTTTCGGGTGTTGAACGTGCTGCGGCACTGGGTCGATCATCATTTCTACGACTTCGAGCGTGATGCCGAGCTGCTCGAGTCGCTCGAACGGTTTCTCGAAACGGTGCGCGGCAAATCGATGCGCAAGTGGGTTGATTCGGTGATGAAAATCGTACAGCGAAAGGTAAGGGAGGGGTTATGTTTTTTTTTTTTTATTTCAGAGGTTGTGTCGCCAAGAACCGCTAATGAGGCCCTTTTCTGTTGGTTTACTTCGCAGAACGAAAGTGAGGACAATCACCGACAGATCACGTTCGCGTTTGGACACAGTCCTCCGGCGATCGAGCACCATCTACCGCTGAACAGTGAGAATGAATTTAATTTGCTGATGCTGCACCCGCTGGAACTGGCGCGACAGTTGACACTGCTGGAGTTTGAGATGTACAAAAATGTGAGTATAGTTAGAGTGTGTTGACACTAAGCTGTTCACGTGATTCCATTTCTAATTCAATTGCAATCTTTTTTCCAGGTCAAACCATCCGAACTGGTCGGCTCGGTGTGGACGGGGAAGGATAAAGAAACAACTAGTCCTAATTTATTGAGAATAATGCATCACACTACAAACGTGAGTTACCTCTAACCTGTATAATTCTAGTGGTGCCAATTAATCTCGCGGATTTGTTTTTAACAATTTCATCCGTTTTTCCCGCGACAGTTCACCCGCTGGATCGAGAAATCGATTATCGAGGCGGAAAACTTTGAGGAACGGGTCGCGATGGCGAGCCGTGCGATTGAGGTGATGATGGTGCTGCAGGATTTGAATAACTTCAACGGTGTGCTGTCGATCGTGGCCGCGTTCCAGGGCGCTGCCGTGCACCGGTTAAAGCTGACGCTCGAGGACCTCCCGAAGCGGCACCAGCAGGTGTTGAGCGAATGCGGCGAGCTGAACAACTCGCACTTCAAGAAGTACCAGGAGAAGCTGCGCTCAATCAATCCGCCCTGCGTGCCGTTCTTCGGCATGTATCTGACCAACATTCTGCACATCGAGGAGGGCAATCCGGACGTGTTGCCCAACACCGAGCTGATCAACTTCTCCAAGCGACGGCGGGTGGCCGAAATAACCGGCGAAATACAGCAATATCAGAATCAGCCGTACTGCTTGAAAGTCGATCCTAGCATAAGGGTATGTTTGAAGCATTTGTTAAGATAATTATGTTACTTAAAACCAGCCTTCTTCTATAACTCATTCTTATCCATACGTATTACAGCATTTTCTAGAAAATTTAGATCCTTTTAAAGGATGGAGCATTACGGACATTCAGAACTATCTGTACGACGAAAGCAAACGGATAGAGCCGAAAAACTGTCGCCAGCCTTTGAAATTCGTAAGTATTGCGATTGCGCCGGGCATAGCGAGAACACGCGCGTAACGCAAGATGGTTTTTGCTCCACACAATAGCCCCGCAAATGGCCGGACATTCCGTTGAAGTCGCCCGGCATCAAGCCCTCGTCGCGGCGCAACAACAGCTCTGCCAACTCGTCGATGACGCTGCCGGGTACGCTCCCGTACAGTAAAACTTCCCTGCTGACAAACAGTGATACGGGCGAACAGTCACCACCGGCTTCGTCGTCGTCCTCCGTGCACGACTATTCCATCTTTGCCTCGGTCAACATACACTCGTCATCGTCCGGGACGTCATCGTTATCCTCGCTGTACTACCAGCAGCAGCAACAGCATCTCCAGCAGCAGCAACAGCAGCAGCAACAGCACCAGCAGCAGCAATGCTTTCAATCGTTTCAGCCGCAGCAACATCATCTTCCCGGCTTTTACCAGAGTCAGCAAGGTGGTGCCGTAGGAGGTAGTGGCAGTTCGTCACAGTACTCGCATCACAGTGGTCACCATCCACACCAACAGCAGCCGCAGCAGCAGCAGCAGCAACAACAGCAGTACCTTCATCAACATCATCACCATCACGCCCATCATTACCACCCGAGCTTCTCGCAATCGATAGCGAATCTTACGACGGCCGGTGGGGATAGCCAGATGGCACCGGAGATACCGCGCCGATCGGACAGTACGATACTGAGCAACACGAACCATCAGCTGACCGGCGGCTGTCTGTCCGAGAGTAGTGGTAGTTACAACGGTGGGAAACTACTGCCGAGTCCCCGCTATCCTTCCTCCTCCATGACGACCCTTTCGTCGACGTGTTCCTTGTCTACCGCGGCATCGGCCGGTACCGGCGGAGGAATGGGCGTCGGTGCCTCCACCTACTCAATCGGGGGCAGCCTGTACAGTGGCTCCAGCAGCGAAGCATCCGGCTACGGTACGGCTAGCTCCGTGACGTCGTCGTCGGCGGCCAGTATTGTATCGATGTCGCACAACGATGGGAGCGCGTTGCAGCAACACGGGCTAGCATTGGCAGGGGTTCCCCATCCCGACATTCCACCGGCAATCAGTCCGCGGACTGACAAACCACAACCGTTGCATCCACCACCACCACCTCCACCATCGCTGCATGCGAGCGGCAGCCCAAGCGCTACCACCGGGCACCCCAACAGTGCCAGTAGCAACAGTAGCACCACCAGCAGTGGCAACAGTACCGGCACAATACTGGCCAACACCACTACCGTTACAACATCCATCGCCAACAGCACTAGCAGTAACTTTAGACATAATACATCCAATTCTATCAAGTAAGTAGCCAACTGTCACGCCGAACGCTTTTACAGCGGTTCATTGACGCCTTGCCCTTTTGTTTGCAGAAATCAAAACTGTGATTTCACTTACACCATCCCAAGCGGTAGTAGCGGGGCCGCAAACATTAGCAGCAGCAGCAGCAGCGGCGGCGTACCTCCTCCGCCAGCCAATTCCAGTGGTCGACCATCGTCGTCCTGTGAGCATTCACCCGTCTTTCCTTCCAGCCCGAAGATTCAATTCCAGCAGCATAATCATCCCACCGCAACCGCGGGCACGACACCACCCTGCCAGCATCACCACCACCATCATGCGTCCCACGGGCAGCATCACGCTGCGGACGGATTGCAAGAGGGTGGTGTGGTGCAGCCATATTCGATCCAGTACAACAGTAATGCTTCACCGTCGGCACAGCAACAGCAGCAACAGCACCACCACCAGCACCATCCGTGTCAGCACTGTGATGGCGGGCTGCCAAACAGTGCCGACTTCGGTCCGATACCGATCTCACCGCACGTCAACGTACCAAATACGCACAATGTCCTACCACCCATGCCGCCTCCACTACCTCCTAGGGTTAAACGAAAAGAATCTTCCACGGAGTCGTCCCAGTCGTCTCAGATACGGCAGGCACCGGATGCACCGACGGTAAGAGGGCGGCGGGACCAAGTGAGAGGTGATGGCGAGCAGCAGGAACTGATTCGAATTCCATTTTTGTTCTCCATGTTATTCCACGTGTAGCTACCACCGAGAGACGTTAGTCCACCGCCGTTGCCACCACGGACGCACACACAGTCGTCGCACTACCACTTCGGTGTGGCTAGTCAGGGTGGCACTACGATGCTGCTGAACTACACGCAACAAAGTCCGGGAGGAGTGTGCGGCGGTGGTGCTGCCGGTGGACATTTCCCAATGGACACCTCCACCTGGAACCATTCCTCATTTCACACGGTAAGCAGGTTTGACATTAGCAGCAGCGAAAGCAAAGATCATCCACTCTTTTCTTCCCACCACGCAGAAGGATGAATCGACGTCTTCGTCGTCTTCGTCGTCTACGTTGACAAGGGATAACCTGAATCAGCACAACCAGTACGTCGGTACGGTGTCAACCGGTAGCAGTAACAGCAGCAACAACAATAACAACAACAACAACAACAACAACAACAGTAGCAGTATTGAGCAGCGTTTGCTAATGCTGCCGCACACCAGCACGATCATGATGCGCCGCAACTCGGCGATGGATCGGGCGGCGAAGGAAAACATTCCCAACATGGCTACGTCGAGCTCGTTGTCGGGTTTGTCCACGATCGCTGCCGGTGTGTCTGGTGGTGCAGTCGTTGCGGGCGGTGGAACGTCCGGCAGTGGGGCGACGATCAATTCCAGCGTTCCGAGTGGTTCCGGCTCGACGATGGGTAGCAGCGGTACGCCACTCAACAGCAGTCCGTCGGCGGTCGGCGGCGGGAAAAACAAATCGGTACAGAACTCACCCATCGCAGGACAGCAACCACAGCAGCAGCAACAACAGCAGCCAAATGTGCTCTGCCGGAGGGCAAGGTAAGAGGAAGGGCTCGACGGGAAATCGCTGATTGTTGCGAGCTTTCATTTTTTTTTTCATTCCACAGCACCAACATTTCACCGCGCTTTTCCCCAGGAGAAACGACACCGAAACTACCCCCGAAGCCGAAGCAGAACAATATTAACTCAGGTAAGTTTTACAAATGCGAGCATCGTAGTAGACTGCTAACAATTTCATTTTTCTCACTCTATTTCTTCTTCTTCTTCATTCAAGATCGCACTATGTTTCCCTATCCCAGCACGAACTGACAAAGCGGCGGTCCAGGCTGTGGACGATACTTTTTGCGTTAACCACTCTCCGCGCGACGGTACTCCGCACAACGAACTGGCTGACATTTGCGCGAACGATTCGCATGGTTGCTGCAACGTGTTCTGCCCGGATCGGTATCATTTGCTCCCATTGACGGATCTTTCGATTTTGTTAATCGAAGATAGTATGATTGCATTTAAGGAATTGTGTGCCATAGAACCGATCCAATCTATCGATCCAGCCTCGTTCGAGGTGTTGTTCCTTTTGAAGTTTAGACGTTTTGTTTTCTGACGTTTGGTTTATTATCAAAATGTTTTTAGTTTGTTTTCATTTTTTTAATGTTTTTTTTTTATTTTAACACTACTTTGACACTACTTTGACACTACTTCGCACTGACTGCCGTACAGGTGGTGTACGAAGGTTTTCGCAAGTATTAGTAACAGTGAATATTTTGTCTTTGTTAAATGTAATGGAATACATTCGCTGTTCGTGTAAGACTGCCGCAAATGCTGCAGTGAAATATGGGTTTCGTGTCGTTATTTGAGAATTGAAACATTTAATCCAAAGTTGCAGTATGAAATGATAAACAGCTGGGTAGTCTTTTTTCTTTCGACTATCGAAACTGTAAAGGAAGGAAATCCTGATTGTGCTACGTTTACGGGTAGAGTATTGAGTGAACGTGAAAAAAGTGAGCAACAGGAACTAATTTAGTTGATGTGTTTAAAAAAAACAAACTTGAAATTGGCTAAACAGTTATTTCGATCCAACATCAATACAGCCTCCGGCTTGTGTTGCTGTGTAACGCAAAAAAGGATGATATGGATAACCCATAGTATAGTTGAACCGACACACTAATGCACACCACTCAGCCACACACATACACACTCATAGAAAAAAAAGAACAAATGAGAAGACAAGGTGAACAGAAAATTCGTTGTTGTGTAAAATGTAGGTGTTTTTATGTGGATGTGGAATAATAAATAAAACAAAATTTTTGAAGCAAAAGTTTGAAAAACGTAATACGGCAAGTTGTTTCAGCTAGGCGAGTGCGGCCGTGTGCGTGTGTTTTGTGACTTCTTTTTTAAATATCCACGAGCATACATTGACGCTGCCATCAACCAAGTAAGCGCTCATTATAGTAGGCAAAGCTAGGGAAAAGATTCGAAGCAACAGTAAAAGCAAGAGGAAGAATAATAAGAAGCAGCTACTACATTGCCAACAGCAAGTGTCAGCCTCTATCACAAGGATTGGTGAAGGAAACTGAGCAAAAAATATTGCGCATGTTTGGCACTTTTTTTGTGTTTTTTTCTGTGATGTCTATCGCGTGTGTATTATTTCCCAACGTGTTTAAGTTTTATGCTGCGTTCATGTTAATAAGATATCCGGCTTTTCTTCTTCGGCCTCTATTTGACGTTCGCGGTACAACGATCTTCGGATGCATGGATCGTTTCTATGCCGGAGATTTCGGACACCGGATAAATGGAAGTGTAACATTATTAGACGAGCAGCTTTCGTGCGCTTTCATGCGAATAAATCATAGCGTATGAAAGCTGTGTGTTTGTGTTGCTAGAGAAGTACATACACATGCACGCACACGTGCATTCGCCAACAGAAAATCACGGAATATTGTGAAGCTATGAATGTGTTGTGTAAATAAGTACGTTATACAGTGCAACAGTATCGCATAATTATTATACAAAAAAAGTATATATTATATACACGGACACACGCACAAAACATAAAAAAAAACATGGAAACCCCAGCATTAGGACAGGAGACTTAGTCGGTAGGAGGGTTGTGGTGTGGGTGTGTCGGGGGTTACCGCACGACCATCACACCGCCATGGCCAGTGTCATTGACGGCTGACCGATCGTTTGTCGATGATCGCATCCGTTAAGTAGGCAGGGCGCTTTTGGTTTGTAATCTTTGAATGGAGGAACGAGAGAAGGAAAGTGAGCGTTAATAGTAAAGTTGTTAAGCAAGTTGTTGCGTGTATATTACGAACGGTTGGTTGTACAATGGGGGGAGGCGAGAGAGGCGGAAGAACACAAAACAGGGCGAGAACGAATAGAGCAAAGGATATCACAGGTTAATAATGCAAAACAAGATATAAGAGAAGAGCATTCTGTGGGTAGAAGAATTTGCGCGCGCGCGAAGATGGTACCGAAAATATTAGTACCGATTTATTTAGTGTACGACGAACCGCGAATGATAAACCATAGCGCCACTGTAACAGAGCGCATGACTGTATGAGCTATCCTATCGCAAACAAGAAAAAAAATGTTGTACTATATACAAGATTTTATGTAAAACAAAACAAGAAGGCAGGCAGTGTAAGAGATACAAAAAAAACACATGTGTACTATGTAAAACAGAGTAAAAAAATGTGCAGGTAAAGAGGAGAGAAAAGAATATATATATGTAGAGAGAAAGATGAATATATGAAGAATGAAAAGTGGAGCAAACGATAGAGAAAGAATGAAATTCGTTAAGATTTGTGCAAAGCAAATGAGTTTGCTAAGAAAAGTTTATAATGCGGTTGAACGATAGAAGGAGGCATGGGAAGAGATACGCCAGAAAAAAAACAGAAGCTGTGACAGAGAAAACGCGAAAGAGAGAAAAAAAGAAAGAAGAACCTAAATGTTTGAAATAATGTAAAAAATACAAAACAAAAATTAAAAAATGGGCTTTGTGTTTATGTTGCGCGATGAGGAAAATCAAAGCGAAACAGAAAGAACCACCCGTCTCGTTTCCCTCAAACATGTTGACCCATCGAAAGAAAGCTCTTTTTTCTGGTGTTCGTTGCCAATGCTTGTATTCGCTGCGGACAGCAAATAAAAGCTGCACATCAGTTGTTTTTCTTTTTATTCATTCGTTTAACCCATCTCCATGTTCACACATGGACCGTTCCACAGCAGTTTCCTGTTTTTCCAAATGTATCCTTCACTATCGAATGGTTTCAACACGTGTGTTCTTGTATACTGCACGGACATATTTCCGAATGCGCGTCATTCCCTTCACAGTGGCGCGTCCTACTTGCGTCCTTTTGGGCCGCTTGCAGAGGATCCTATCATTATTATTACACATCGAATAGTAGCGAATTATCTACTGGTTTAACATGTCTGAGTTTTATGTGTTTGTTTTCATTAACATTTTTACGTCAATTTCACCTACATCAGCGGGCGGAAAGTAGACCCTACACAGAGAGGCTACACAGTTCTAACGGTTCTTCTGCACTCTGTGGGTCTGATCTACGAGTCTCGAAAGCGATGTAGAGTTTAAGAATGTATCAAGAATGTACAACAAGCATATATGTGTGCTGTCAATGTCGTGGTACAGTTCATATTAATAGTATTTTAACAGATTATTGGAATTTTACATGTGCTTTGAATTTTGGGCAATGGGGACAACGGGTAAAACTGGTATTTGTGTGGCATAGGACCAATTTTTGAAACGCCCGTGTGCTGTAGCGAGAGAAACAGAGAGAGAGAGAGAGAGACATGAGAAGGAGAGGCGAATGAGCAAATAATAAAAATTTATATATACTGTCAATTTCCAATAGTTACCGTTGAGTTCATACTAAGAAGCATAATTTTAACTATGATACATCCGATTTCTTACCCTACGCGCAATCTCATGTAGCTTTCTGCGTTCTATTACGTATGGTTGTCTTCGATAAGATACACTTAAAACACACGTACAATTAAACTTCGATACACAAAACACATGTTTAGCGGTGGGATTGCCGCAAAGAAGCGAAAGAAAGCCCTAAATGCCTTACTTATTGAATGAAAGGCGAGGCCAATTGTCTTGTGCTCAAATATTCAACAACATAAAAACCTAACATCTAGAATAGCTATTTGAAAGCGAACTAAGAACATTATGACGATTAAGGAAAACGATTTCTATGACGATTAAGGAGAAATGAAATAAAAGTTCACAAATCTTATTTGATGACAGCGCCTACTAAGACTTCGTCCAAATTGGTGGTGGGGCGAAGTACTTTTTCCGTTCAGGATCTTGTTCGCGACTGGGCGAAGTGGTTGAATTTGATGCTGTTCAGCCTCATGTACAGCCACTATTATACCGTCGTTAGCAAAATCCTGTATTCGAAACAAGCGGCTTTACATCGATTTGATGTTCGGTACGATAGCGGTGCTTTCAATCTGAACGAACGTATGATGAACGTAAAGCGCCGCCAACTAATGGACGGTACAAAAATGCATAAATATGTTTGCTGACACTAGTGGTCCTTGGCTCGTTTATGCTCTTTATGCTCTTTCTAAGTAAATCTGTCTATTTGATCGTAATTTAAAAAAAATCTACATTTTCCACACTTCTATCTCCCTTTCTTTATCTCTCTCTCTTTCTCTTTATCACTCTCCTCCCTCTCTCTCGTTTTGTCTCGATGGATTATGTGGTCTCTGCACGATCTCCTCACAAATTTGCCAATACGCCAGTTTACTTTGCCGACCGTATTTGACAAAAAAAAACAATTTTAACCCCTCCAACGGCAAAACCGCTTGCTTGTGTAATGACGACACGACTGCTTAGTTCGAAATCATCTCGGTGAATGATTTCACGTACGCTTCATGCAGCTTTCGGACAAAGTCCGGATCGTGCTTAATCAGATAGCTGACCGCCTGGATGAGCTGATTCTGGGTGAGCGGTTCCACGCCAACCGCCGTTGTTGCGTTCTGCGTCGTCGTAGTCGCCGCCGCCGTCGACGTCGTCTTGCCGGTGGTTGCTTTCACATTCACGTTGTTGTTGTTGATCAGGTTGCTGTTATTGGTGGCGTTGACGGAAGCTGTTGTGGTGGACGTGCCCGTTCCCGTCGGCTGCTTTCCCGCCGTTGTTCGATTTTTCCCCACCGATCCCGGTTGCTTCGGTGTGCCGGCAGTTGCTGCCTTTGTCACACTAGCTGCCGGCGAGTTGGTGGCGGAACCGGCCCCCAGGAAAAGACTGCTCAGTGCGTCCTGCCCGGTCGTGCTGGCTGGCGACGCCGTCACGGCAGTTGGTTTAAACATGGTCGGTGGCATCAGCGCCGGTTTGACAACCGTCGCTCCAGCTCCCGTGCCGTTTCCGCCCGTAATCGGATCAGCAGATTTCTTCAGCAGCTCGTGCAGTGGCGTCTGCTGCTGCTGCTGTTGTTGTTGTTGTTGTTGCTGCTGCTGCTGGGCATTCTGCCTCGATTCTAGCTCACTGATTTCGATCAACTTCTTCGGTACAACCGGCTGATGATGATTCGCACGCATCGTCGCGGACAGATTGGCGGCACTGATAAATGTAGCCAGCGGAGATGTGCCGAGTTCCGGCATCGCACCGGACGGTGTCGGTGGTGCTGCCACTGTTGCTCCATTCGTTCCGCCACCCGAGATAGGAATTCCCATGCGCATGAAGCTTCCCTCGAGTTCGCTCGCTGGATCCGGTGTCACCTTGCCGGCGGTGACAACGACCACGGCATCCTTCTGTGGCGTTGTGGCACGATGCTGCTTCTCGATCTGCTCAAGCGTGTGAACCGGTGCGAGCGTCTTAAACAGTGGCACCTCCGAGGCGGCCGGCTGTTTGGCCGCCGCAAAAAAGTTCATCACACTGCGCGGTGCGCTCTGGTTGGAAAATTGCTGGTGCTGCGGTTGCGACTGCGACTGTTGCGGAATCGCAATGCCCGGACTGGGCATTTGTTGATTACCCATCATGACGACCGGGTGGTGGTTTAGCACTGCTGGTTCCATCGGTTTACCAACACCACCACCATTCTGGAAGTCTTCCTGTGCTTTCGTCAGCATCGTGAAGATGTTCGCCGGAGCATTCCCACCGAAACCGTTCATCGTGCCATGCACTTCGGCGCCATTCACGGGTAGGGGTGCACCGCCTCCACCACCACCATCTCCACACAGCGTCACCAGCTTCTGAATGACCTCTCCGATGCGGTCGCACTCGGTGTTGTTGTAGAACCAAAAGCCACGAATGCGCGATCGCTCGTTGCGATACAGCAGAAACGGTGGCTTCGACTGAAGCTCAATCTGACCACCGATCGGTTCCACCAGCGAGTTCGTGTTAAGCCGATTGTTGATAAAGATGCTGTAGTGCGGTTCCGCGTACCTACTGTAGATGAACAGTGCGCCCTCAATGTCTGTCTTCTCCCACTCGTTCTCCTTGTTGTTAAACACGTACAGTGCGACGTGTGCGGACGAGTTAATGATGTCCTTCGCGTACGGATCGACCCGCTTGATCGCGACCAGGTTCATACGCAGCTCCGTCTGATCGGCCATCCTGCACCCGGGATACGGTAAACGCAAAGCGGTGGCGTATGCACTTCACCGTGTGGAGGGAGGGGGATGTTGCTGCAGCTATTCTTTCCCGTGTGCGGGTTCACTTGTTTCCACCGCGCTGTGCGTGCGTGTGTGTTGTTTCTAGGCCTAGCGTTCCCTTGCGGAAAATATTATCTTGCTAGGGTTGCGTGCGTGGTGGAAGAAAAAGAGTGGAAAATCAATACGCTTTTTTCGTTTACAGCGTTTTTTTCGCAGCTTTTCTTGCTTGGCTGCTGCGTTTGGCAACGTCAACGCGCCCGTACCCGTTCGTCAAAATTGACAAGAACTTTGACAACCGTCCGATGTATGGCCAAATGAAAAACATTTCGGACGGCCGATCTCGTTCGCGTTTGCGCGTATTGAATACGCATGCGTCACGTATGATATTTTCCCTGATTACCTGATTTTCAAATAAAATCTACTGACTGAAACTCATCTCGAAATTGCATATTGAGTCTTTTTAGATGTCTTTCGTTTGTTCTAGTTCGATCGTTTAATAAACCCGATATTAATGATTACCATAACGATTAACATACATTACATATCAAACACTTTGCTGTAAGGCTTTATTCTGAATTACAAATAAGATTTCTTTGGTATAAACTTCACAAACATGGGAATTACTGAAAATTAGAAAAATGATAGCTGTCAAAACGTTCAGCACGGAGCAGTTTAAACGGATGATCGGTTGTTTGTAGGGCGGTCATCAGCTGTCAATAAATGAAAGTGTCCCCATCGTATATACGCTCAGTTCAATACTTTGATTCTTCCAACGGCTGTCTTATCTCAGTCAAAACGAACATGAAATGCAAAAATTGCAACAAAAGCTTCCAACATCTCGAATTGCGCAAAGACAACCGCGGAGCGTGTGCATGACGCATCGCGAAACACAGCGCACATAAAGAAAAGAAAAACAAACAGTGCAGGGGAAAACAGGGAAGGTGGCTCGTTTTCAGCACGGAGACCCCTTTTTTCGTTTTGCAAAATTGTCGTGAAACCCCGTGAAAGTGGTTCCTGGCGTGAGCAAATACGTGCGTGCTCGTGCGTGTGCGATTGCAGCTGTGAAAAGTGCACGGAAAACTCCCCTGAGCAAGGTGGGGGAGCGTGAGTGTGTCGTGCGTGCATTTCCTGTCCCGTGAAAGGGGGGCAGGCAGGGTGGTACTGTGTGTTGAAAAAGGTCGTCGAATTTGCAGTGAGAGAAACGAAAATCGAACGAAATACGAAAAGAATTTTGGGAAACGAATCTACGTGATATTGAACTACTGTGCTGCATATATGCTGTGCGGAAACTATCTCAACCGACTGGTAGGTTCTTTACATCCTTTGTGTGCTGGTTGTTGGTGGTTATCAGTGGGGTTGGAAACTGTGCAAAGGGTTGTTTGGGATGGTACGCTGCGAGGGGTAGTGTTTGGGGTCGATCGCGGAGGTCGATCCGATGATAATGGCAAGCGTCCCCACCACAGTCGCTTAAGCTTTGAACTTTGTACAGTGAATATGCTCTTTTTGCAAACAGCGTGAACGAATTGGAAAACACAAAAATATCCAGCTGAACAAAGCTGATGTGCAAAAATAGTGGCTGCATGGGAAGGAAGCATATCGTACTCTGACGCTACGGAAACGAAAATAAGTAATGTTGGCGGGTGGCGGGGTGGTAGAGTTAACAAAAAAAACCCTACTTTTCTATGCAATCCACGTACGCCATGCCCGACGACGGTGGTTCAAAATACGTGTTCATAGCAAGCGCGAGACGATGCGGGATATACAAAAAAGAAAAAACTACGAGAAACGTTAGACACGGTGTGTCTTCCAGCTTAAAATGGAAAATTGAACTCCAAACACAGTAGTCGGTGAAGGTGAAGGTGTCGTCGTCTAGCTCATGGCGTACGGTTAGTTCAGCCTTTTTTTTTTAGCTTTGCCTACAAGCAGGCTGTGCGCGGGAGAACGAGACAGGCGTGAATGCATGTGAGAATGTAATATATTTTATTGTTTACTGCCTCGTCACCCTTGACGCTCTGTCCGCAATACTCCTCCCCCCGTTCGACTACCACCAGATTGAAGCGAGGTTGCAATTTCAGTGCACCGATGCGCAATTGCAGTTCCCTCCATCCCCCCGGGTGGGTGATCGGGTTTAATTTTCCCTCCCTTAGCGACACCCTGCGTAGATCGCAAGCATCGCCGTCGTATTCACTTCACCCCAATCGGATCGTCCTGCTGTCACCCGGGGTTTGATCGCCCCCGAAACAATGATCAGGAAAATGATCTTGAACCGGGACCACACGCTCTCTCTCGCGAATTCCCGCCAGTGGGAATTTATTTTTATCTTTCCATCACTTTTTACGATGAACATTCCAGAGTCAATAAACGACAGCGCGGCAGGCCGAAACCGAAACAGCGCCGAATTGAAATGATAGCAGCGTAGATATGGATATTTTTATCATGACCGACGCTCGCATGCTCGCAAATGTTTAGATAGATGGCAGGTTATGTTTTTGATTTTATAAAAAAAAAATGTTAGCCAGCGATTATCGTCACCTCTGGGAAGAGTGTGCGTGCGTGGGTGTAAATAATTTTCACGATGGAGATAGAATAATACCAACAAAGGTTCTAAGCAACCGGGCATTGCTGTGTGCGTCGTTTATCTAGGGGATTTAGATATGATGGCTCACCGTCTACCTCGGTTTTGTGCGTATTTTGATGATTTGGTTTTTTGTGCGAATCTACGTCCCTTTTATGATTAAAAATACCAGTATTTTGTTCATAAGTACATTTTTTGTAAGTTTTTGAACAATGTAGCTTATCCTATTTCATTCTGGAAATATGAGAGACAAAGTTGGTACATTGAAAGTCAGACCCATAAAAGAGGGAAACTGGCGATATTATTTTCACACAACCTCGGTTTGAATACTTCTTCCAGTAAACAGAAACGAGCACAGCAATTAATTCGGCTCAGTTTACTATAATTGATCGCATTTTAACGAGCCAAATGTCCCACCAACACGCCGATCTATTGCGACGACGACGGTGACCATCAGCTGTCCGTATAACGCACCAAACTTGCAGCAATTACCAGCTTGATCCAGGCTCGGTAACAGCAGACGGACTGTTTTCAGGGCAGCGTTGCACTTTCCGTCGGTCATTAACCGCTGGCAGCTGCATCGCCTTCGGAACGTTGACATCTTGCGACCGTGGTCTGGGGTATGCAAACTAGATAGGTTGCGGTAGCGGGTATGTCGAAGATATCGAAGTAGAGAAACTTTTAAAACCCAATTGGAAAAGGTTTGATATAATCGATTTATTATTTAAAAAAATAAAGATTATTAGAAAAAATAAGATTATTAATAAAGATTATTAAAAAAATCGGATGGGTTCGAAACACCTGACGCGAGTTCGACAACCCTGCATCGTACTGTGCTTCCCCACCTGCCGTGTTAGGTACATTCGCACTCGCACACCGAACAATTTCCAGGCGCCGCACTCGGGATCGTTAACAACGCACCCTGCCATAGTAGCCACTGAAGCCGAGTACAGCTGTACCGAAAGTGAAGCTTGGGTTTTTGTTGTTGCTGTTGCACACTCCGTCACACTCATTGCCTGCCGTGGAAGCAGGAAGTGCACACGGACTCGGCAACGTCTCGGCATTAGAGCGAGGGTAGGAAATATATCAATAACGTACTAACATGCTTGTTCCCTACCGGAGGGAGAGAAGGGTGTGTGCAAAAAGAAAAAGGAAAAAAAAACAAACAACGCGGGCAACACACGCGACTTTCTACGCCCTCGTCGCAACATTGTGTTTTGATTGAGGTCTTCCCGAGCGCCACGAACGCGGACACCGATGGAGAATCGTTGCGAATCGAGTGCACGAGCCAGATGCGAGTGGAGAACCACTTGAAAGTAACCTTCAAGCGATTGCGGCTTGTGCGCCGATCGATTTGGAGGTGTTAAAGAATTGATTGGATGCAGAAAGGCGCATAGAGTTGATGATTTAAAAAAAAACATCACTCGATAGCCGATGGTACATTATTTTAATTTTAGAAAGCATTATTACTTATAAGGAGACATTTTTTTAAAAAGCAAGTCCATGCGGGAGCATTCGATCAACTCCACATGTGTAAGAGTGACTCCTTTTCACACTCCAGTGGCCATCATTCCAAGCTCGGCTACCCGTGGAAATGCGTTGGATCGATTCCGCACGTGCATCGGTTACCTACAGCTCATACCACGTTTTTATACACGAACCCCCCCGTACCCTTTCCTCCACTGGCGTTTTCCCGAACTAACCTTTCGGGGAAGGGAGGAGGAAAAACAACATTATCCGTCGCGTTCGGCGCACCTCACCGGACACCTATCATTGAAACGCTGGACGGTGGAGGTGGTCGTGCGGGAGGCTTGGTGGAGAACGAAATTATGCTCCACTCTTTAACCGCATGATTAAATAACCAACTACGCGTTCGTGGGTCGCGTTCTGGAACGGTCTGTCCAGGTCGAAGAAAGCAACATCATCGGACTAATGAAATATTTATCTATCTCCCTTGCATAGCATTCATTTCGTGTTGTTGACGCCATCGTCGGGGATCAGCGTAAAGGGGCGTTTAAAATTTCAACACTTCAATGCCAAAACGCACCCGCCCTAGGACTCACATTAGGAGTATTTTGATAAACCAATTCGACCTTGCTTCGGTGCGCGACAACAAAAATAACACCACCATCCACCGACCGTAGTTTTCAGCTCTCCGTCAGCAAATATGTGCGTACGGAAGCAAAAACAACCGGCTACCAAACAAACGAATCCGGGACGGGACCGGGAGGACACTAACGCGGGTCTCACGCTTTCATTAAATATCGATTACTTTTGCTTTCCCCTGCTCGTTCCAGGTCTCTAATGTCATAGTATGGTATCACGGTTCGAACGCCTAATGGGGTGCTCCTCTATCCCGATAGGAGAGACCACCACGCCCGGGTCGACGGTGGCACAGTGCTCGGGCCGGGGCGACTGTCTGAATGGGACGTGTCTGTGCGAGATTCGCTACAGTGGCGAAGAATGCTCCGGATTTAACTTACCCTACCACGCCGGTAAGTATAGCCGCCCGTCGCGCCTTTGCACGAACGTCGCTCACGAATGAATTGTGCCCTTCTCCCCAGGCATCTCGGCGGTATTCTACTTCGTCGGGTTCGTGTCGCTGGTGCAGCTGATGATATGCATCATCGCCGAGTACCAGCGGCTCAAGCAGCCCAGCTTCCTGGGCGCCTGCCGCTTGACAACCCAGAAGCTGCTGTACTTCTTCGTCTTCGTCGCGGCCGTACTGCGTGGCGCCTACTTTACCACGCCGGTAAGTGTTTCGACCCCGAGATGCCGAAGGCTTTCGGCCTGACGCGGCGCGTTTTATCTTTCCCGCTACCCTGCACAGGAAACGCTCCAGCCTGCCTGGGTTTCGTATCTGATGTCGCTGTACTACCCGCTCGTGATGACGTGCGCCTCGCTCGTGGTGTGCCTGTGGGCAGAGGTAAGTGATAAGGGAGGGCAGCTTCCGCTCTGTTCTGGTGCGCAAAAGTATGATGCGGGCTAAAGTTGTGGTGCGAAGAAAAATAGCGTCCGATATGGGAGCTCCCATCGTTTAGATTCCCTTGGAAACACTTTACGGCAGGTTTTGCGATATTCTAGCTAATATTTGTTGATTTTTGGGGTACGAAAAGTCAGTGACGAATACCGTAAGACAACAAATCACGCTCTGGAAAGTCTTGAAATGCATACATTTGTTGCATGGACCAGCTTCTCCCGGTACGGAAATAAACGATTCAGAGTGCATAATTTAGCACGCTAGCTTCAGTTGGTCCGGTTGTCGGATGTATGGGCTCTTGTACTCCCCAAAGGGTTAGCGGAAAGAGTCGTTGAATAATTCATGTTAATCAATCCCAGCCTTTGCCGGTGGCGTCATACCGAATGCGTACGGCATGCGAAAATATTGTAACAAATCGAGCGATGTATAATGTCATAACGTATTCGTCGAATATAATGTAACAATTATGGATTAACTCGAACAGCACCGACACAAACAAGAACACTCAATAGCTGCCATCTTCTTTATCTCTGACGTCTCCGTCCCAATCCCTGGACTAAGTCGCTATGGCCGCAATTGGGTCACCTAGTTTAGCTGAGTTTGGGTGGGTGTGTTTGGATGCAGGAATTCAGGCCGTCGTTTGATGTTTCCTCGAGTGAGGATGCGGCATTACGGCTGTCGATATATCGGGTGGGTCGTAAAGGTGCGCTTTAGCTTTAACTGCCACACATGTCGCTTGGCGGCGAGATTTTCCCAAACACACAGCCACAGAGTCTCGTAAATCATCGCCGACAGGTGAAGGTATTCCAGATGTTTTACGTGCCGCATCGGTGTTCGTCGCAATCCGTGCTCTCTTTGGCCAAGCAAGTGTACTTAAGCGGGTAGCACAAGACCGGACCGAGCTTTAACTATCGTTTTGTTTGATGGCGATGCGCACTCTTTTCCTGCACTCTGCTTAAGTATATTGATACGGAGCCGGTAAATACTTTAGAGTGTGCGACTGCTCAGTATTTGCCAGACGTTATTCAACATCCTACCCGGGTTGTCCAGCGCGGATTCGATTGTCCATCCATTCCAACATCTCGCGCGCGTGATCGGTACGTGCCTGAGCGATTCATTTCGGTTTCGGTGCGATTTAGTTTTAGCGCTCGTCGCCCGGTAATGGGAGTCCCGCGCCGGATATAGGCGCAGAACCGCGTCGTGCGTGATCATTAAGTGGGCGAATAGGTTACCCATACCCATAGGGTATGGTTTCCGCTGGCAGTAATGCTTTCTTTAATGCCGGCCGCGTCCTTGGATCGATTATGTGCGAAGATTTTTGCGTGGTGTGTGTGGGGGGGATGGGAGTGTTGGTGCTAATTGAAAATGCTATACCAAACAGAACAAAGACGATACAGAGGATTTGATTGATTTCATTCGCGTGCTAGATCTTCCACCTGCAAGGCATCCGTTGGGAGCGGTCGCAGTTCCTGTCGAAGAGCTTCCTCGGATTTCTGGCGTTTAATCTGCTGCCGTACAGTCTGTTTCTGGCCGAGATTGCGTACTCGCATCTCTTCACCGGGCGCAGCACGTCGTTCTTCAACGGATGCTACGCGGTTCTGCTGCTGATCGTGGTCATCTTTTTCCTCATCTACGGCGTCGAAGTGTTCTTTAAGGTAAGAAAGTTTCGTTGAAAACGAGCCTAGTTCAGCGTATTCATCGTTCTCCTTCGTTTGCTCACACAGGTGCGTGGTGGATTCGTGTACGATTTTGGCGTTGTGCCGAACAGCGAAAATGTGAACGCATCCCAGCTGCACCAGTCACGCTTCGGTCTGCTCAGCCAGGCGATCATGATGATAGTGATCGTCGGGTTTCTCACCTCGGAAACATTGGGCGATTTTTGGAAGAAAAAGTATGTCCACCGCCGTGGTTTGTGGTAGCTCGGCACGCGATGTGATAACGATGTTTCTTCTTCCTTGCTTCTTGTCCAGGGTGCCGGTGTATTCACGCAACTGGCACGACATCGTGTTCCGACTGGCGGAGGTTGGCGTTGCCCTGTGGTTCCCGTGCTGCCTGTGGAACTCGATGGCACCGGAGCAGCTGTGGATACTGAACCCGCGCAAGCTGCTGACCCGCCAGATCGATCCGGTCGCTGGTGGTGGGGCGGGTTGCGCGGGCACGGCCGAGGCACCGGCGGAACCGTCCACCTCGGCCAACAGCGCCGAGGAAGGGCAATCGTTTCTGGCGAAAAAGGACTGCTGGATCTGCTACGACACGGACAAACCGGAACCGCTGATTCAACCGTGCAAGTGCATCGGTGACGTGAGCTCGGTCCATCACGAGTGCTTGCGCCGGTGGCTGGTGGACAGCTGCGCCAACAGTGACGCCGTGCTGAAGTGCAAAGTGTGTGACTCGCCGTACGAAATCGAGCGCTCTAATAGGTACGCAGTGGCGGCGCGTTCGTTTTGTCGCGCTTTTTTCGAACACCCCATAACCTCTCACATTGTTCACCGCAGGCTCGACTGGGAGAAGGGATTCACGATCCAGCACTGGGCGAAAACGATCATCATCGTGACGCTGATGTGCATCACGGGCGCGGGCGCTTGGGTCATCATCCAGCTGAACGAGGACTCGTTCGTGCGGGTACTGGTCGCCGGGTTTGCCATCATCATCGGCTACATACTGTTCAAAATGCTCGGCGAAAACACGGTCACCGCGATCCAGCGAGCGAAGGTAAGCTCCATCTACATCGTCACGTCGGTCAACGATCTGCAGACCTAAAGGAGAGGGGTCGGGCTTCGAAGCCGTGTTTTTTGTTTTTGTTTCGAGGGATGATGTGTAGGTTTTTCAGTTTTCATTCAAAAGGAAAAGGAAAAAGCGACGACAAAAACACATATTTACTGAACCGCAGAACTCAACCCAACAATATATATTTACAAATATATATTTAACCGAGTGGAAGAGAATTTAAGCACACAGCAAGCGGTGCATTATACTTTAGCTTACCCCTCTTTCCTCCCCTCTGTTACATTTACATCCACGTGTATATGTGGCAACACTCTCTGTCACTCAGAGTCTACTGCTAAATGTGCTTCGCATGAGGGTGATATTATTTGATACTCGTGCGTTTTTTATTCGTTCCGCTTGGGCGTTTGAGTGTGTGTGTACCCGTCTTTGAGTTTGGGTTTCGATTTCTTTGGCATTGGTTTTAATGAAAAGAACAAACATATAAAAAACTCTCACACACATACACACATGTGAAACACAACGAGATGTTTCAAATTTGATATACAAAATCGAACAAAAACCCTTCAAAATCAGGACGGTCGCACCACGCTGAATTCAAAACGCAAAACAAGATTTGGGTATCGCCTGTTCTTTCTCCTCGTTCCCTTTATAGATTATAGTGTGAAAGTGTGTGTGTGTGTGTGTTTAATACATATATATGCAAGTGATATTGAGTTTTTGTGAGGTGTGTGAGACGTATTTTAAATGAAACAAATAATTAGCGCATTAAGTTCTAAGATACTTAGCGAACACACGAATTAGTTGCTAGTGAATGACGAACTACGATCAAACCGACCGGGAAGGGAGAAGCGAACGGAAGGCTGAAGATCAGATTTAAAGTAGAAACGTCCCGCGACGTTTGGGAGGATTTCGGAAAATTACGTTCGAAAAGCATAATTTGTTTTTGTGAAGTCGTTCGATTCGATAACCCAATCTTATTTATTAGTAACGAGTGCTTCTCGCGGGAGGCCTCAAAGAGATAGCATGTGTTCTAGTACGGATACTAGAACTAGGTGATAATTAGTCGATTAGGCATTTCGTATGTACGATAGTACTTGCTTTTTTTTATTTCAATTGAGCATAGTAAATGAAAAGGGAAAATTCTCTTACTCATCCCATCACGCATAGTTTTTTTTTACTTTAGAGTGCTTTTTTTCCGTTTTCATCTATTTCGTAACATCAACGTGTGTTTGTAAGGTAACATTGTCAGGGTTGTGCGTAACTTTGGGCAAGTGGACGAATAAAAGTGTCACAAAATGGATCGCTAGCTTTGAAGTACATCTATGTTGGCAATAAACTAATGAACAAATGAATGAATTAGTCGAATGCTGAGCCTGTTCGGGATCGGATGAAACCTCCGGCACAGGGAGTATGTGAGATCTCAGACAAATTTTTAAAAAACCTCTTCCCGCGGATATCGACCACGTTTGGGGCGGAAGATGGCAAGAACAACAACACGGAGCTAGAGTAATCCAATGCAAGGTTGTGTGCGTGTGTCAAATATGATTCAAACTACATTAGTGGAGGAACAAAAGTAATTGATTAGCACAAACGAATGAAGTATTTAGTCTACAAAATTGCAACACTGTTTAGTTATTGATGTGAAGACTACAGCTGCCGAAGACGAGTTGCTGGCTCCTTCTTCGTACTGTAGTGAAAGTATAAGAACGAATGAAGTTATTTTCATATATTTGATTTGTTTTTCTTTTCTCTGCGTTGTTAAACTGAACTATTTTGACGTTCAAATAAACTTTTCTTTGTGTGTTTTCTTGGATGGATTAAAACATTTCTTCGAGCGTAAGATCATCCCCAAATGTAACCGATTTACCTGCTAAAATGTGTCAATTGTTGGGAGAGTTATTTTTCGTTCCGATGCTACGTATTTATCTCCCTCTTATCTATCTGTCGATCAAATATGAGTAATAAAGGTAATTTGCTTTTGTTTTGAAATCACACCTTGCCTGCCCAATACGTTAAATGGCAACCAAAAACAGAAACACAAAATATGAAAACCAAAAATACGGATAACAAAAAGCACTGAATGAATTTACACCGAATGAAGCGTTGTAAAACTTGAGGCAAAAATGTATTTTCTTTAAAAGTAAAATGTAAACATGAAGAGAGGAAACTCCCAACTACACCTGAAAATAAAGCGCACTCCCGGAGGCAATGCGCATGCAATATAAACACGTAATATTGGAACGAGCATTTGGAAGTGCAAAATGTATAAAAGTATAAACGAAAATTGAATTTAAAATTGCAATCAAACAAAAAGCAACAAAACGGCCTCAAAGGCAAAGACAAAAAAACAACACGTGAATAAAGATGCACGAATCACTTGTTTCGCTTGAAGAGGTAGACACAAATTTAGAATTCATCTTAGCAGAACGAGGAATAAGAAAGGAGCAACACATAAAGCCCTCCATCCCAAACATAATACCATTTATTGCAACTGAACAAGGTGTGGTGTCCTTTGTAGGCTTCCAAGGAGCAAAACAGAGCAGACACAGGAAATAAAGAAAACGGTGGAGAACAAATCCCAATAGTACTTTTCGCTCTAGTAACCTTAGTAACCAAGACTCTAGTAAAACCGAGTGCGCATCAGAAAAAAATCAATTGGATGAGAAAACACTTGTGTGTAATTATATATGACGCAAACAAACAAAAACAAGAGTGAAATAATACCCATTAAACTGAAATGAAAACAGAAAATCGAATGTAACTGTTTGATGCTGTGTTGTTATTGCTTCCGAACGTATGCTCCGGTGCTGCTTTATCTTATCATCATCACAGGAGAGGTAAGTTTGTGTGTCTACAATTGTCATATGTTGTGCCACGTCAGTTCCAGCGCTACCGGTAACGTGTAGAAGCAACTGTGGGAAAGAAAATTCGCAAGACACTTTTTGTGCGGTTTACAGCATGCCAACCCGAAGCATGTGTCAATGTCAATTACAGGATTCAATGCTTGCATTAATTTACAAAATTAGCAATTATACTTGCAAACATAATTGGACAGAATTTTATGATTTGAATTGTTTTTATTCTGTTTCTGAACTTGTATGTACCATAGTGTCTTTACAATTGTGTACTTTTTCTCTCTATCTCTCTGTATTGAATGTTGAATGATGATGTTTTGTTGAATGCCTTGGAAATGGAATCTCGATGTTTCTATAACGATTCACAACTTTCTCTCTCTCTCTCTCTCTCTCTTTCTCTCTTTCGTTCTTACCCATGTCCACGCTTCCTAGTCTGCTTGTTTGGTTCTACTGCTAATCTAATAATTCCTACTTTCTTCCTAAATATATCTCATGCCACTGTTCCTCTATTTTCGTTCCACTTGTACAACGTGAACGAAAACGAAAAATCCGTTGTTTCCGAAGCCTCCTCGTAAAGTGCTGAAATAATTATCTATTTTGTCGCGTGTGTGTTAAGGATCAAGTCGTGTTTGATGTTGAAACTAAAAAACTATTGTACTAAAAAACAGCTACTAAAAGGAGATAAAGCGATAGAGAAAGAGAGGGAGAGAGAGAGAGAGAGAGAGAGAATGCGAGAGGGCGAAACGCATAGAAACGAGTTAATGCTTTTCTGATTTCATCTAATAGTAGCTGCACCATCGTTTCTTTTTCGCCCCTTTTCTATAAATTGCACTACTTCCGGTGTGAGTATTGTGTGAATTTGAAAAAGATTTATTTTCTTCTCTCTTCAGGTAGTGTTTTCTTGTTTTTTTGTAGTCGTAGTTGCTCGAAAGAACCGAACCTCTCTCTTCACCGTTTCCTACAGATTGAAGCTCAATCAACAGAGGGACATAGCGGGAAGGGGGAACCGTTTTGCCGTTTTTATAAAACAATAGAAACCGAAAAAAAACGAAAACGAAAACTATTCACACACATCACTTGTGTTATTATTATCATCTTTTTATCAAATCATTACACCACGGGCTCAGTCGCTGCGATCTTCGCCTTTAACGCCTACTACGCAGTTTAGTGTTATAAACGCTTTTCTCTTAAACGCTAAAAAACGCTAAAGGACAAAATTATGAGCTTAAATTAATTCGTATTGGTGGAGAGTGGGGGAAAAAAACAAGGAAGGAAGGAACACGAACAAAACATTCTATTTCGAAGCAAAAAAGAAGGGACAACAAAAGGGAGAGATGGGGATATTGTGGGATATTTTGGATGGAAGATGCGTCACCCGGCTCTTAGAACAGTAACGTGCCCATACCGCCCATCTCGGATTGTTCCTTGACGAAGATTTCAAAGTACTGGTAGATGATGGTGACGGCCAGCAGGATACCGGTACCGGAACCGATCGCACCCATGAAATCGGCCAGCACGGACAACGCACCGATGCACAGACCACCAAATGCGGCCGCCGTCGGGATGTACCGGTTCAGTTCGTGGATCATCGAGTTTTCGCGATGGCCACGCATCACCATCTGCTGCTCCTTCAGCTGCTTCGCCACGTCCTTGGCCGAGCTGCCGGACACATCGATCCAGGTCTTGGAGAAGAACGCACACGAACCGAGCATGAACACGATGTACAGCACGGCGTGGATCGGATCGGCCACGATATGGCCAAGCGATTCCGGTGGCGACAGGTAGTAGCACAGCCCACCGATCGGGTACGAACGAGCCGGGCCACCACCGCCCACATCGGCCCACACGCCGAGCAAATTGATCAGGAAGTTACCATGGAACTTAACCGCCAGCATCTGCGAGATGACGTACAGGTTGGAGACGAGCGCCGACTGCAGAATGATCGGGATGTTGGACGTGTAGAACAGCTTGATCGGGTAGCTGCTGTACTGGCCGCGGTAGCGGGCGGACTTGATCGGTAGATCCACCCGGAAGCCCTGGAAGTATATGACCACCGCAAACACGAGCACGGTCGCGAGCAGGTTCATCAGGTTCGGCAGATTCTGGCGATAGAAAGCTTCGCGCAGGGCGCGCACTTTGTCCTGGCGCGTGGCGAGCAGATGGAACAGCGCAATGACGGCACCCTCGAACTCGGTACCCCGTCCGGTGTTGACCGTCGCCGGCGAGAACGCCTTCCACACGATCGTTTCACAGATGTTCGTGGCGATGAAGAGCGAAATTCCGCTGCCCAGTCCGTAGCCCTTCTGGAGCAGCTCGTCCAGCAGCAGCACGATCAGACCGGCCACAAACAGCTGGATGATGATGAGCAGACACACACCGGCACCGATCTCCGCCGGATCACCGTACATGCCCGTCATCACGTACACGATGGCCTGTCCGATCGTGATCACCATGCCGAACAGTTTCTGCGCACCATTAAACAGCGCACGATCCTTGGGCGTATCACCGACCTCGATGATTTTCGCGCCGGCCAGCAGCTGCATGATCAGGCCGGACGTGACGATCGGCGAGATGCCGAGCTCCATCAGCGTACCACGGTTCGAGGCGAGGATGACACGGATCCAGTAGAACGGATCGGCCGAATCCGAGCTCATGATGCCGAACAGCGGGATCTGGCAGCAGACGAGGAAGATGAACAGCGTGATCGCCGTCCATAGTACCTTCTCGCGGAACTGGATCTTGCGCTCCGGTTTCGCGATCTCCGGCAGGATGCCGCAGAACGGCTTAATAATTTCGAGGAATTTTACTGCAAAACGAGCGTGGATAGTTTAAGGGAGCAGAAAAGGGTGTGCAAGAAGACAGTGGTGGATTAGTTGGAGAAATGCAAGAGCAGTGGCGACAGAAATGGTGCGGGCGAAAGTTCCAACCTGGAACTTTTCCTTCCCATGGCTGTCTACGTGTACACACCGCACCGCATGCAGGAACGAGACAGCACGACGGCGCGTGTGTGTGCTTGAGGGAAAAATTGTGCCGTGTGCGGTATATGCCGGATTTGCACTACGCGTAGCGGTACCGATTTTCCTTCGATTTCCACGTTCCAGCACCATTTCTAAGCCTATTTTCCACTCGGTCCGATACTTACTTCCCATGGTTGCAGCTCGTCCGCGATGGGATTTTGGGGCCCCGCCGTGTGTGTAGCACTGAGCGTTGGGGAGGGTGTGCTGGTTTTTCACAAAACTCTCTCACGCACGCACACGTTTTCCGTTTCGGCAACCAAATAACTACACGCGAAGACCTATTCGCGGATCCTGCCCGTAAAGTGGGTGAGTTGTCGTGGACAAACAACGCACGCACGCACGTACGCCTGCTTCGTTCGTTGGTCGATTTTTTTTTGAACAAAAAAATCAACAATCGCCGCTACATATATGTATAAAATCACAAACGTGGCGGTGACGTGTCTGACCAAGGTAGTTAGAAAAGAACAGGTAGAATGATAGGGTTCCTCGCAGAGTTTTACGGTTTCCCAAATATTTTTCAATCTGTACCGTATTTTTGTGACGCTTTGCTGAATGTTTTTGATTTTTTTCGCGTTATATTTAGAGGTGTTTCCTGAGATTTGTTTGTAATTTGCATTGTATATATTGGATGGCACTTATTTATCATTTTCTTTTATGAAGCTGATAAAGTAACGTTTTAAAACATGTGTTTATCATTTTGATTTAAAGTTGGATGTAACATGTTGGTTTAATTATTTATTTACAATGAAAATCGGTGTACAGAGATGAAATTACTTAAAAAATATCTAATATCGAAATCTGTGCTAATCAAAGAGGGTTTTAGAATTCAATACAGTTGAAATGATAGAAAATAAATTGAAAAATATTTCAATAAGTTTCCGTACATCTGCTGCTCAAAATTATAGAATAGAATTCTGAAAATATTCCGAAAGCAAGGATTAATTTGTTTCATTTATAATTATTATGAAAGCTGTCAAAATATTATGAAACAGACTCAAAAACATACGGCAAAGCCAAACAAAATAGAGACGGTAAGATTAATACAGGAAAAATTGTCAAACAATTGTGGAACGGATTCTTAAATGTTTGGAAGAGTGTACAAAAATTACGGGACCGAATCAAGAATATTTGGGAAAAAGTAAAAGTACCTTGGGAAAATGTAAAATATCGCGAGAAACCCTTCGTAGAGTAATTTGACATTTCTCAGACTGACAGATCAATAATTTGATTACGGGCTGGTTGTAGCATAGAAAGGGGTGTAGATGTGGAAGGCCGGTTGTTTACTCAGTGGGATGAAAAGTATCCTCAATAGTTCTGGCGGACTTTTGCTACGGAATCGGCCAGAAATTTGATGGGAATTGGTAGTTAAATCTTGGGTATAACATTAAACCTCAATGTCTGGTGTACGCTAACGGACTGATGCCGACAAGAGTGCTCAAAAGCGACCGATTGAGGTTCGATGGATTGGAAAAGTAATGACCACTGTTTTAAGATTGCGATGGCATACTCCTTGTGAACTATATCCAGCAACGATAAGTTTTGTGCATCGAGTTTTGATGTAAAAAAAAAATTATTCCCAAAGAAGTTACTTTTCAACCCAATCAAAGCTTCATACAACATATACAAACAAAATGACAATTTAGAGAATTGACCTTCTAAATATAAGCCGCTTGCCAAAAATTCACCTTTAAGATATAAGTATCTTGGTATCTTCCAACAACATGAAAAATCGATGGACGTTGTCAGAAACTGTCAAAGTCTCAGGTCTATTTTGAGTAGACTATCCAGCCTGCACAGTATCCACGAGGCGATTGAGCTAGGCGCTGAAAAGAGCGAGATGGAAGGTAATGGAATATCACGGAATATTCTCTGCGAAAATTATGTTTGTGTTACTTACATTAGTTTCCTCAAAAAAGTAACATCTTCAAATGTCTAAGAACTCTTGCTAGCTAAGTAATGTAAAATTTAAAATGTATGTATTTAAAATGTACTGTATTGTATTAAAATGTATTTAAAAAAATCTAGACGCTTACATTTTGGATTTTCACTACTATTTTCTCGCTCATAGTGGCAAAAAGGTTAGCGAGCGTGCTCGAAAAATCCGAAGTTTGAATATATTTTCGAAAATGCCGAAGCTGTCAGTATGCCAGTTTGTTTTGAAAATTGCATACATTCAGGCGAATAAAGCTGATTCGAGCAACTTTGCACGACTGGATGCAAGCCTTTCGTCGTTCGAATGAAATAGTAACATGCGTAGTTTCAATTTGCCATCGAATGAAAAAAAGAAATAGAAGAGCCTTAATTTGGGAAAAATAAGGGCAATTCATTGCCTATTAGACCAAACATGTATTGTATTTAGTACAAATTTTAGTTAGTGACGGTTGCAGGTATAAGTGTGGCACGTACTTTAGTATTTAGTAGCAAAAGCTTTATTTATTTATTATTTATCGTGGCAAAAGAATCCCAAAAATATTCAAAATTGCTGATAGGTCTCTTCATACATTTGATACACAGTCTAGGCGTAGGCTTGCACACAGCTCACGAAGAACTCGTTTGTTTGAAACAAGAATGATGAATAAATCGGTTCTGTGTTTTTTTTACGTCCACAAATTCCTCCTCACTACCGTACCGCTTTGCCAGTGCAGAGGCACACGGGCTGATTAGCATAATCATGTTGCCCACTAACTTCATCCAAACTGAATGGCCACTCAACAGACCTACCCATCTTCTGAGGCTCACTTACGTAGCGCTGTTTTCGGTTCATAAAAAGGCCAAACATTACCTCGCCGCACTGAAGATCCAACTATCCGCAGGTACCGGGTACTAAACGCGGTGCTTGAAATGCAAATGGAACCGTACGTACGTAAATCCCACGGAAACGTGTGCGCCACGGACGAAAGTAGCGAAGGCGCCGGACATAATCAACAAACAATTTGCTTTGGACGGGCTTTTTTGTTGTCATTCGGTTGTTGCCTTACCACAAGCGGTACCTCATTGCAGCCACTTGAAGTGATTGTGCAGTTTTTCGTTCGGCCGCTTTGCACGTTACTTCGCGCGGCGCCTTTGGTGCTAGATGCGGATGTTAAGTAGCGCACGCGATGGTCGTAACTCTCCGGACCGATTCTTTTATCCCGGGTGGTCCCGGTGTAGGAAGGACGTTAGCGGAAAGCCCGTGTCGCACTCGTTGGACAATCATTTATGCTGTTATCATTATCATAAAATTATCATGAAATTAAATCATCATGGCGAATCGGCCGGCAAAGGAAGCAACGGCTCCAGAGCACACATGGCTCACGCAGGTAACTGTACAGTCGTGACGGGAGAGGTTAAACACTCCCGGATGCCCTTTGGACGGGACGTCGGATCACTACGGATACGTTTAGTCATCGCAAGTCGGCAACTGGAGCGGAAACATTCGGAGCTGAAAAAGCAGGCGAGATGAAGATGTGCCGGATCGTTGGGAATGTATGCGCATACGTTGTCAGTGAAGCACGTGAGGCCATGTGTAATATCTTTACTATGGATAGGAACAGCTAAATCAGATGCAGAGATTTTCCTACAGGAAGTGGCCCCAGTGTAGATAGGTTTTAGGAATTTACGATTGCTCAGGTCTTTGAAAAATGTACCTGTGATTAGTGTCTAGTACAGGATAGCCGCCAGGATCGTTTCACGTGTATCTTACCTTGAGGTTTAACGCAGTTTGTGTTCGTTAAATTAAGCCATAATGAAGAAGACTTTCCTGGAAGGAACAATTACTACAACGCTTTTTAGTTATCTCGCTTGATTTGGAAGAGATGACGTCACTGAAACAAGATAACACTGTAAGTCCCTTTAAAGTGTCACATTCAGGACGTCTAGTTTAATTTTTTTCTAAATATTAGCTTGATTTTAATCGAAATTTTTTCTTTTGTTTTTATTTTTTAATTTTTAGATGTTAACGGTTTTACTTATAGTTTTTATAGTCATGGAACGTTCGATTGAATATTTGATTTCCGCAATTTTGCCACAAAACAACTACTACATCAGATCTAAAGCCTGCTTGATTGGTACTGGTGGTTTGGTAAGTTTTTATAGCAAACTCATGGAAGCAAAAACTTGGTACATGTTTATAGCAAACTCGTGGAAGATTCAACCGAAAGTTATAAGGGTTTCCATACAAAACAAACTTCAATGAATAGGAAAAGTAAAAAAAAACTGAAGATTCATAATTAAAGGAATTAGACCCTACGTTAAAGTTTTGTGTAAAGCGTTGTGCAAGAATCCAATTAATATTTTTCCCCGTTCCCTTTTCCCCCCTCTCCCGGTTCACGAAGATATCACTCGGCTTGTCAAACGCACAGCATCCGTGAAATGGATCGCCTAGATCGGAGATAGGTCGTGTGTCGGATTGAACCCAGCCCGCTCTCTCACTCCCATGTCCTCCCTCTCTTAGCACAGCCTCTCTTTCCCTGTGACCGGAGCCCGGCGGGGAATGTGAATTATAATTGTGTTATGTTTTTTTTTGCACTTTTTCTCTCCCTCTCTTTCTACCTCTCATGTTTTTGCTTCCTTACCACGTTTTGTTGCCGTTTGATGTTTCCGTTGCGCCTGGAGGGAGTAAAAACGTGTACACGTGTACGTCCGGGACATCATCGTTTAGCAAGTACTTTTGCTGGAGGAAGGAAGACATGGGACAAGTGAAGGGAATAGGTCGTCTAAACATCGTACCTGAGCTGACCGCAGGACAATTGTGGTCGGACTTTCGGGCTAACGATATGATAATTTCATGCATAAACTCGATGCCGCCAGACGACCGGGCGTTGACTGTCGGTTTATCTTTTTTATGTAGTCGTTTTTTTTTTTTATTCGTTTCGCTTTCTCTACCGCTTTTTCCTCCCTCCCATTGTTTACACCACTGCGTATTATGTGTGCCAAAAAATGGTACCTGTAAGATACGCCGCACGCTTACGGAAGCCTTCGACTCCGACTCCGTGAGTACGCGGTTTATAGTTCATCCGTAAGCTTCGGCATCATTCGCTCCGAAGAAAATTGTATGCACCGCGATCTCCTTTTTTACCGGCTTTCCCCGCGCTCAACGTTCAGGGAAAAAGCTCACCAAGCGCGGCGTGCATCATTAATCAAATCGAAGCGGGACTTAAATTATCATTTTTCATGCAGGACGACGCTCGGGAGGTTTTTTTTTTTTGCTTCGTTGTTGTCGTGTGCATTTCGGTTCGCTCGCTTGCCATACCTAATCCTAGCAGCGCATATGGAGGGAAGAGCGCGTTTTAGATGATTTTTTAATGATGTTTTTGGGTTGTTTTTTGTGCTGCCTTTTTCATACCTTTACCTCGGCTCCTTGCTCACTGCTAGACATTTAAATATATTTAAATAATGTTGCAGCTAAGTGGTGAAAAAATGCTTAATCTTTATTAAACTTTGGATGGTGTTAAATTACCACAAGTTTTGAAATAAAAACTAATCTGCTTAAAAATTATGAAAAAATGTCACTCACTTCCTCGTTTTATTTCATTTAAACAAAAAAATTAAAATTAATCAAACAAAAGGTCGTGGTTATCCTTTTACACAGCTGTATGTTTTCAAAAAATATTTGAAAATTGCCCCTCAACTTTCGACAGACGGTCATCGCAGTGTGGTGGTTTCGTTTTTTTTTCTTGGTTCCCACCGGTGCAATCAATCTCCAGGAAGCCATTTATATTAATCAAATCTCCGATTGAATCGATTTTACCCACGGGGCTCACGAAACCTTCCGGTTGTGCCATAAAATCGTAAAGGGAATGCACAAACAAAAAAATCATAATAAATAAAATTGCACAAAATTGCATCAAATAAACACATAAAGCACGACTCGTTTTTTTTCTCAATCGTGTGCTGCTGTTTGTTTTTATCGTCACGGGACGCCATCCGGTAGCGCCTCGGCCGGCAACATTTAGTGGACAGCAATTTGATTAATATGTGCACTATTGTACTTTTGCATCGGTGCACTTTTAGCCCGCAATTGCTGCCTGTGTTTGTTTCCTTTTTCTTCCTGTCCTAACTCATTCGCGTTCGGATTTGACCGCTTATGGTGTGCGTGTGTGTGTGGCTGTTTAGGTTGTTCCGAATTTCGCTAGATTAAATAATTGGTTATGGACGTTCACGCACCGTGCATGGGAGTGTTAAAAATGGGTACAGCCCCTACAAAGCGGAAGCCGCCAGCCAGAAGCTGTCCCGTGGGAGAAATTCATGAGCTGCATCCGTAGAGGGACAACCGCGCTTAAAACAAATGAAGCAACTCAAACAAAAAGTGCCCAAACTGGGAGATAGTTTTTCATTACCCGCTCACAATGGCCCGCGGGATGGTTCTCGCGGGTTTATTTGTCTCGTGTGGAAGGATAACAAACAAAAAAAAAAGGCACAAATTTTGCTTGCAGTAAGTTCTAGCAGGAGAAGTTTAGTCTGACAGCCCGTTTTGGTGGACGCGCGTCCCCGGGAAAGATTTATTTAGTCGCGAGTCAGCGTACCGCTCGATGCGAGATTGGTTTAATATGCGGGAGTGGAGCTGAATGTTTGTGTTATTTTGCTGATTGTGCTCGACAGCTAATGTCGGTGCGCGGTGAGGTGGAATGAACATTTTAAGTTGATTAAAAAGAGAGATTTTACATACAGCACGGTTCTAAGAACATTCCAAAAATGTGTTATTCTAATAACGTTCCATAAACGTTCTAACAACGTTGCATAAAAACGTTTAAGTTAATCGATTTTCTTTATGTTATGATCATCAAACCACGTCAGGTTCTAAATTAAAATTGTAGTAAATTTCTCTCGGGTTTGCGTCTTGGGTTTATTTGCGCCTGAATATATGCAATGCATCACAAATCATAATGAAGGGATGTTTTTTATACGTAACACCTTAGCCGAGACACACCCCTATCCAATGGCGACAGAGGCAAGCTTTGCCGTCTATTCCAATTATCGTACGGATTTTGATGTTTAAGGTTCTCAAAAGATATACTTTCGTTAGGAATCTACGGTGTACCTATCGCCTATATTTTGCCGGCTTACATGTCCAAGCGGCATCATCCACCGTCGGTGAGCGTTTCGAACGAATTTGGGATTTGCTTCAAACAATCTCTCAAATTTACACAATGAGCGCATAGAAATTAGTTCCGCCGGGAGCGCTAGTCAAACAAAAACCAACCAAACCAACTCACCGCCAGTCGAAACAAGTATCTACATCCAAGGATCATGCTTGCATAGAAAAAATAAAAAAAAAACACTTCGACGCCATTGTAAACCAACTCATGGCGGTAGCTGGATGGAAAGCTGCCTCCCTTTTCGTTTTTGATTTTGTTACTCCGGAAAAACGTGTTGCTTTCGGTGGAACAGCAAACGAGTGTGTCCAGCCGCTGGTAAAGAAAGGGCCGCGGTTCGGAGGGTGGTGAAAAGTTGAGATTTATCTTTCCTGCTCGCGAGCAACGTGCGACGGGCCGAGATGAGCATCCGACTGATGACTGCGACTACGACGCCTCGGGTTTCTATATACACGATAAACGGATTCCTTTGCAACAGCCGCCCCAACAGCGGCAACGGCAGCCGCTGCAGCAGTATCAGTGTCGACAGTTGTGCACGAACCTCCCTTCACCACCCGGGTTCGCCCGGGTGTTTGGGGTATTATTTACGTGTTCCCTGGCAAACAACACCTGTCCCGGGGTCGGTGTTGGGCTTTTTTGGGCAGGCAGGCTATCGGTCAAACAAAACCCAGCAGCGCAACCCGTGTGCAGACCGGCTGCAAGTGCTGAAATCAGCAGAAAAAGGCACCCACCGGCATACGGGCATACAATTCACGCTTTAACGGCAATTGCACAATGACTGTTGCTTGCTTGAGCAGAGTCGCTTTTTATTGCATCCTTTTACATTCACGTCTGTGTGAGTGTGTGTGTTGGGAATGTAAACGGACAATAGGAACTTTGTTCAGCACGCAAGTGTTAGATTGTTTGGTCGGTCTTTTGAAGGGATGTGAATAAAAAAAAAACGTAGACATGGTGTTTTATTTTCGGTTCGTTTCAATGCTAGGAGAATGTTGTATATTTCTGGTGCAGTGGGCTAAATAACTTGAGGACATCAATTTTTCGGATGCACTGGTCGCCGAGCTGGTTGTGGAAAATAAGCATCTAGCTGAAGTGGCTTGTGTTGGGAGTTGGGAAATATTCATACAGTTTGTTCTATTCACACAATTGTAGCTGCTTTTGAAAGTTTGCTCTGTGGAATGCATATTGTCTTTGAGGTATTAAATTGAACAGAGAAAAGACCTCAGTTGAGGCCACTCAGCTGGCGAAACCGTCACAATTAACGCAATTTAAGCGTTGATTATTTTTATTTGACTGCTGTACTAATAAAAGAGCTTTTTTTTCTCTCGAACAGGCCCAATACGGCCAGTGGATTCGAATGAAGTACGGAATTTAACACAGCAAGCCACGGGCGAACAAAGTTGTCACTTCATTTGATTAATTCACTTCCGTTGCGTTTCGAGCTGCAAATTTATCACCCACTTCGGGTTTCCAGGATAATCCAGTGCGGCCTCCAGTCAGTGTGGTTTTACGGGCATATAACTTAATTCCCTCGGTTAAATTGGGGTGTTTAACAGCAGTGAAACGAGAGTGTGCTTACGTCGTTCTGATCCGCGTCATTATTGCGCGTTTTTTTAGAAACTAATAAAAAATATCTCTCAACACTACGCACCGATTTTGTTTGGATTTTAAAAATCGTTTTCGTACTGCTTCTAACGTGTAATTACAAACAAATTACACAAACGAACACCGTGCTGGTCTCACGGTGATTGATATTGAACTCGTTCGGGAGCTCATTTCGCCCCCGGGGGGAGCAATAAAACTGACCGAATCCACTCATTAATTACTGCCCTACCAGTTGATGGATTTTTACGTCAATAAAGTCAATTAAAAACATCAACGAAAAATGTCACAAGCGTCGAGAATGCGGAACGCGGTAAATGAAATGTTATTTTATGCGAAATAAAACAATCACTCACAGTGTGGGCTTTCTTGTCCGATGATTAATGGCCGAGGCGCTTGCGTTTGCTGGTGGTGTGTTGAATTTTGTGTTGATATTGTGACAAGATCGGAAAAATGGGGATTTAATTTGCTTTCTGGTGAGCCGCAATGGTTAGCTATTTTATTTTTGAAGGATAGTTTTATTTCAAGTTTTAGAAGCAGAATGTAGGGAAAGCGGTTTTATGTTGTGAGTTGGGAGTTTATTTAAAATTACCATTTTTTTTTAAATTTTCCAAAATAATGATTTTCCTATTGTGAGTGGGTAAAAAAAACCCTGAAATTATTTTTAATATAAACGTTTTCAACAGTATTTGATTACTTTTTTACACTCCCTATTTTTTCAGCCAAATCGTATGCGATTTAAAAAAGCTTTTTAAAAAGAGCATCACAACGCACTCAAGCTCTCCGCACGCTCAAAAAAAAAAAAAAAAAAAAACGCAGTGTTCCCGATGAAAGGGCTTTGATTAAAAGTACATTAAAAACCGAAACAAAACAGCCAGCCAGCTGACAAGCTAATTAAAACGGTACGAAAATGGCAATTTGAAACGGTACGGCTAAGAACATCGACCCATTTTGTGAGAGTGTGCGTGTGGGTTTTTTTTTCGCTGTCGAATGTGTACTATTTCTTTCTGTGCTTTGTACATCGGATCCGATTTATGTTGTAGCGCTGATTGTAGATAAATTGCTGCTCGCCTGTCAAACGGCATTACATTTGCCCGGGCGCGTGTGTTTCACCGTTCGATGGGATAGGGAAGCACATCGGGCGCCTTTTTTTGTGCCATAAATCATTGCTCAATTGCTCATTTAAGCTTCTATAAGCACAATGTGCGCGATTTGATCGAGCCGAACGAGCTCGGAGGGAATGCGAACAGGTAACAATGTGAGCCCGCTCCCACGAAGAACGCGAAATCTTGCCCTGTGAAGTTCCCGTGGAACGGGAATCGGAACGCATTGTGTAATAAATACATTTTCTCGTCGAGAACTTTGCGGCGATTTGCGGGGAAACGGTATGCCATCAAGTGAACCTGATTGTGGCAGCACCGGAATGAAACCGAATTATTTGCCTGTTCGGAAGAAAAAACGACGAAATAGAAAGAAAAAAGGCACACCTCAAAATGGTAGCTACAAGTGCACTCCTTAGCGCTTCGGGCTGGTGGCTTGTGACTATCGAATCTGCCGCGGGTGAATCCGGTGGGTCGGAAGCGGTTCTCCCTCCCGTTTTCCACGCTCCAGCAGTGTGGCTCTTTTTTTTGTGTGGTCGCATCTTATCTTCGCATTCATTGCGATTCGTTCCGGCGCGCGTGGCAAAGGCGGGCGGCGGCAAGCTCCTGGGAAATCAGTCTTTCGATGGCTCTTAGCCGTTATCTTGAGGTCGGTTCCGGCGTGTTCTGCAGGTAAATTTGCATCGACCGTCTTTTCATCGGTGGAGGAATTCGTTCGCTTACGTTTCGCCAGCCAGTGGGGTCGGGATTTTCCTACCGTACCCCGGGTAGCGTTCCACCGCTTAACCGGAGATGCCTACCGGATGGTGTTTATTCAGTGTACCTTTCAGCCGGATTGAACCGATCTGAAGCGGAGAACAATTTTCCCACCCGGTTGTTCTTTTTCCCGCTGGCGAAACGGCCGGTCGTTCCCGGGCGGACACTTGGCCGCCGATGGCTTGGCTTGTCTATAAATAAATTAAATTAGCTTCGTACACTTTACGGTCAAATGGTGAAATAATTGGACTGGCAGTTTGGTACGATGCCGATTCCGGATTGCTGGCACGTGGTCGTGTCTGTCTTTTGTTTGAGGTTCCTGTTGCTGATGCTGCTGCTGCTGCTGCTGCTGCTGCTGCTAGTTGACGACAGCACGGGAGTTCACGTGCCACAAATGACCGCAAAACGCCGATGAAATCACCTGAAGAACCGGGTTCTACCACTTAGCAAACGGAGCCAACCTATTCAATCGGTCCACGAAGACACCTCGGGAATGCTTGGCTCCGTTTGCTTCCAACCGGTGGTTGCCGTGTTATTTAATCTCACGCAAACATTTGCTCTGCTTGCCCCGCTAGGTGCAGCTAGTTGTACGGAATGCCCAAGCATTACTACGGTCACGGAGCGTACCGCTCCGCTTTAAGCTCCCAAAACAGCCCGGTCAGACCGAATCCGATTCAGGCGTTCCCGGGCGGAAGTGGATGTATTTGTTTAAATTAATTTCTGCTGCGGCTGCTGCCGTTTGATGTGTCCTTATGTGAGTGTTTACTGCTGCCACTTTGGTCGGATTGAAGCTAACGTTTCGGTGCGTACCACCCGGATCGCCCAGCGATGCGTCGCGTTTGCAGTAATTTGTGGAACTTTTAAGAACTGCCCTACTGCTTGCGGAAGAGTAAAAGCACTATCCGGTGTTTCGCAAGCTGGATAATCGGATGTGGAAATGGTTTCAACAAAAACGCACCGAAAAGATGCCAACTGTCGGTGAGCGGAGCGGGAAAAAGGGGAGTAAACGCTTCACGATGGAGACGCCTGGTGCTAGGTTCGTTTTTCACCGGGAAAAAGAAAGAAATGTAAAAAGGCTGAAATTGAAATAACCGTGAACATATTCTGGTTTGGTAAGCACAATGCTGAAACAGGTATGCTGTATTTGATGAAAGTTGTAATTTGAAGGCATTTTAATAAGAGAAGTGCTTGGTTGCACGAAACAAGCAAAAAATCCCTGTATCGTTTCTGAAACAGCCGAACCAAACAAGTTACATTTTATTTAGAGCAAGTAAATCAATCCCATTCATTTTAAATGTAGAGACCACTGAGAACATAGACACTGAAAAAATAATAAAAAATAGATAAGCTGAACAACATCACCATGGAGACGCCTGGTACCTCACAGTTGCGCACGTTCCTTCACCCGGGGCATGTCGGATGCTAATGAAATTGATTGCCGTACCGCCGGCAGCAAGTCTTTATTTCTGCCCGTTGTTTTCACAAGCCATCTGAAATGCTGCTCATCGCCCTCGAGGCCGTATCTCGTACGGCCGACTCACACGCACGCATATATCAATCCGATTTAGCTCCGGGAGTTGGTGACTGAAATTGAACGGAAAATTTATGGGATTTAATTCAATCAGATTTACGCTGACAAATGCCCCACCCCATCTACAGGACGGAACACATTGTGACACACTGCGCTCTATCGCTATGCGGTTGATCCCCACCCACTCTCCCCTCTCCCTCCCGTTTCATCCTCCTCCCGTTTCATCCATCCAGCTGTCTTTTCATCCTCCTGACAGGGAGGAAAATGAAGTGAAAAAAAGTGCCCGAATAATTTCAAAGAAATGATAAAAGAAAATCGCGCCTTCCAGACCCACATCAACGCGAAACACGTGACGCGGCAAACTATGCCCGGGAGCGAGGAATTTTTAGAGTTGCTTTTTTCCATTCCCTCTCCCCCGCTCCATCTTTATCCCACCTGTCCCTTTAACTTTTCGCAGCCCGTACAGGCTCAGTTGACAGCTTAATGTGCAAAAACTGTAAACCGTGTAAGCTGGGTTAGTGTTGAAACGTTGCTTCTCGCTAACCGGTGACGGTGTCGAGCAGCGAAGGGAATCAAATTCGCGCCCACCCGCAAACCCATATGACATCCGGCGAGGTGTCCATTATGTGTCGGCGGAAATGGAAATCGGGGAAACCTTGCCTCAGAGAGAGGGAGAGAGAGAAAGGGAGGGAGAGGGAGAGAGCAGACAAAAAAAGAACCACTCCCGGAAACGGAAGGAAGGAAGCCCAAAATCGTTTCAACCGTTTCCTCCGGCGGCCGTGCTGATAGGCTGTTACAGGATGACGTGCCAAAAAGGGGAAAAAGTTGAGCAACGGGGAACGAAAGAAGCGAACGAGCGAATAAAATATGTGTACACATAAACCGATTCACGCAACATCAACAATATCAAGCATGCACCACACACACACACGAGCTGCCGTGAAGCGAATCGGCATCGCTTCAGCAATAATAACACTAATGATAATAGCCACAGGCTACAGAAGAAGAAAAAAAAACACAAAACAAAATGTACAGCTACAGGAGAGGGAGAGAACAGGAGTGACGAAAAACTAGAGCAATCCGAGCGGGGATGGGGGGCGCGTGTCGAAATTTTCCGGCATCCGTGGCTTTTAAAGTTTATTTATTGCATTTTCATCCTGTTTCGGCTCTTATCTTTATTGCTTTCGGTATTGTTGTTCGGCAAGGCGTGTTTTATGAACCACGGCATCCGCGGGCATCGTTCGGTAAAGTCGTGGCCCGGCGCTCCGGCGATGGATGCACCGACACGATGCGCGCGGAATCGAACGTGGTGGTGGATTTTTGTGAGTGCGGATGTGTGGAGGTGAGTCATCATCATCAGTAGCAGTCGTAGAAAGCACGGGTGCAGGGCAGTGCTTGAGGCGACTCGTTAAGAAAATCTCCCCACGGTGTGCAGTTTTGGTCGAGCACAGGGTAATCCTTGCTTTCTTTTTAGTGCTAAAGATGAAAATTCTACATTAGTATTAAACATTTTATTTCGAGTAAATCACTAATTTCATTCACAACACTCATCAACTGCAGCAGTGTTCGCGATTCTTCTCGCAGCGATGACCACATCGAGAGCTTTGTACGGACACACAATCCACTCTCATTCGAGTGACAATTATTGCGAGTTCCAATAGGCGTCACTGTACACGACCCAGCACCGGAAGCGATCGGATTGTTTAGCCTTCGCCCTGATGACGATGGCTACGGCTACGTGCAACGTTTTCCCGTGTCCCGTGTGATTGTTTCGGGCAAGAGTCCCCTAGAGATGTTAGATTGGGGGGTTTTTTTTGTCCTTGTATTTGCGCCCGGTTCACCTCGCCCCGCTCGTTCGGGTCAAATGGTATCTAAACCGAGTGATGGCTGGCGTAACATAACAAAACAAAAAAAAAAACGAAAAAGAAAAACACAACCCTCCGACAGGTGACACTGATGACAAGCGTACGGCTGCGGCCTGTGCCCGTACACCGTTCGGCCATTAGCGACACGTGCCGCGGTCGATTGTGATTCCTCGTACGCTCGTTTCACCCGCACACCTCCCCAGGACGCATCCTGTTTCCTGCCTACAGCCTGCCCTGCCTGTCTTTTCTATTTCACTTGATTTGAATGCGCGCTGTAAAACGTGGAAGTAAAACAAATAAACACTTGACCCCGTTTTTCATCTGCCCTCGGCCGGAGCTCGGGGAAAGACAAATTTTGAGCCACCACTATGAGTGTGTGTGTGTATGTGTGTTGGTGCGTGGTTGCACGTGTTGTTTATTTCCGCTACAAGCCCCGGGTGCTCCCAGGTGCCTGCAGTTCGAATAGGGCATTTTCCGATCGGCGTACCTGGGCGTAGTAATTCCGGAAACGCTGACTTTGCGCGTGCTGCGAAGCAAACACACGGGCAAGGAACAAAAGCTTCCGCATTGTGTGTTTATTGTGTTTATTTGAAATGGTCGATTCGCCGTGGGGAGCAAGGTGTGTGGATGCGGAATGATGATGGTGATGATGATGATGATGATGGTGATGGCGGTATTGGTGGTGGTGCTGGATCAGCTTATTTTTTCCACTTTGTTATGGGTTCCCCTGTACGCGTCGTTCGCGTTCACGGTTCGGTTTTGTTGAACATTCGGCTATGAAAACATAAACTTTTACGCTTGTTTTGCAATAGCTGTGTGTGTGTGTGAGTGTGTGTGTGTTTGCAGTACTTCACGGTTTGCGTATCGTGTTGCTTCACACTTGCTGGTGAAAAGTGGCTCAAATGTTGTTCTGTTTGCTAGCGATATTGGCTCGATGCCTTATTTGATTTAGACTGTTTACGGTTGTTTGCGGCTGTACTGCTGATTGGCTTTTCTGTTATTCTTTGCAATCATGTTTTAAACGCTTTGTTTCCGTTTTTTTATTTAATTATCACATTGTTGGTTGGGATAGTTTGAATAGCTATTTTTTATGTGTACTTATTTAACTTATCAGTTGTTTAATATTATTCGATTTTGTTTGCTTACTTGCTAAAATTGATTCAAACGCTTGATTTCTTTTACATTATGGCTTAAAACTATTTGCTTAAGCAATTTTTCACGTTACCTATAATGTAATGTACCACCATTTCACCCTCATTAAACAGCCTACTGCGATGCACAGACATCATGCGTCTTTAAAACATGCTCAACCAAATTTGTCCATCCCACATACACCGTACACCGAATGGCACAATCTTGATGAAAGCACTTCCGGGAACGAGCATGATTGCACGGTCAAATGTCGACATCGAGCGTCGGTGTCTCGCTCGCCATCAGTACTTCCGATTACATACTCTCTCTCTCTCTCTCTCTCTCTCTCTCTCTCACCTGCTGTCTCCCTATCGGGCCAACCAACTGTGGCCATGAGTTATGTATGTTACGCCTTTCGGCCGCTAATCATTGGTCACGTCGGGCGGAAATTATGTTTTCCGCGGTCCCGACCGTCGTGTCTCTCTGGCCCTCGTCACCTCCCCAACCGCACCGTACGCGACCAGCACCAGCCCGGCGCGGTGTTCCCTGTTTATGTTTAATGGTTAATTTCCCGTGTGTTAACGTGAATTACAATTGATGACCGGCCTGAAACAGGCCAGGTGGTGAGAGTGTTTTTGCAACGCCAAACAAGGGCAATTGGGCGGGTTGGGGTGAATGTTTTGAAAGCTTGGTCGTTGGTGATGATTTACACGAGATGTAGAGAGACTGAGAGAGAGAGAGAGAGAGAGAGAGAGAGAACATGCGTCATACAGTCGTATGTGAGTTTCTGTAGAAAAATGGGAATTTTGAGAACAATGACTGCTTAGATGATTTTTCAGAAAAGTTTGAATTCTCAACTATTCAACTTTTCTAAAATGTTAATACAAATCGAGTGGTGTATAAAAAAGACATACCTGTGTGTTGGGATATGTTTGCAATCTGTTATTATTTACTTTTCCACTAATCGGCTGAAGTTTTGCTCGATTGTTGCGACGCAATTAATGAAAATATTGTGTTTGAGGAAAATGTCGCTATCACGTTACTCATATTGCATAATTTCATTCGCAACTATGTCGAATCAGGCTCGATTTATGGAAATTGAACGATAATAAATCAGATTTCAAATATGTTTATGTTTCTCTTGCACGAGCCCGTGGAAAATGGAGCTACAATGAGTGTATTGTGTTGCGCGTTCAAACATTGTGCTCACTTCAACTCATACTCAACTCGAAAGGTACAGGTCATTACCTCATTTTACATGAGCTAATTACAAACACCCACAAACTCTCTCCACCGTATGGCAAACGTATCATACCACCACGATGGCCAATTCCACGGTCCGTTCCCGTTTTGCGGACCCCACTTTAAAACATGCGAACGCAATTAAGCTAGCCGAAACCTCGAAACGATAGCCGAACCGATAAATACCGGCGCCCGTTTTCGCGGAGTAAAAAGCCGTGCGGAAGGGAGCGGTTAAATTTCACACAACGGTGGCAACCGGAATCACATTACAATCGTGTATCCCTTTCGGCATTCATTAGAGCCGCTCCGGGTGTTCCGCGTTCCGCTCGTTCCGTTGCCACCGTTTTGCTGTTGGCCGACGCTGAAATGCAGACATACTGAAGCACTCAGACCGATTGGCATTCGGCGTTCGGTTGCGAATCCGCGCCGGGGAAGGTGGGTGAGAAGGCGGTGGCCGTTTAAATGGAAAGCTGTCGAAGCTAGTTAAAGTGACGGTGTCGGTGGCACCATAAATTGACTTTGAAGTTAATTAGAAAATACCGAATTCGAGGCGGGATGGGATGGGCTCCTGGTGGACCGCTCCGCCGGGCTGGGAGATGGCGTGTATTGGCGTGTTTTAGGTGTGTTTACAACTTCTCGCTACGCGGCTGCTAACTTTTGTCACGCAAATTCGAGCCAACTTCCTCCTTTGCGAACGTTCGAACACGATCGATTGCGTGGGTGTGGGAAAAACGGTTTCGGTTGATTTTCGGAGTTTAATTATAGTTTGATCCGTCCAGTGAGTTGGCCGTAGTACAGCCGTGAAGTGAGCGCGATGCGTTTACGCGATGGGTAAGAAGAACTTTTTATTTGGGTTAAACTGCGTTCCAGTGCAGCTCGAAGTTGATCGTTGTAATTGGTGCAGTTTACTGTGGAAGGGTTTAGATTTAATTAGTCACATCGCAAGGGACAGAGAGAAGTTTGAAACAGTTTCTGGTTGAGTGAAACTTTTGGTCTATTTGGTGTCGGCATTCATCGCTGTTTATAAGCAGAATTCATCGTTTGATTAGTACAAGATGGTCAAAAAGCATTTTTTTAGTTCGTTTTTGATTTTGAACAGTTTTATAAGATTCCCCATATCTTTAAAGTAAGAAAATTATAACACATACATTTATCACATTGCTTCCAAGTGAAAGTAATGAAAGGAATAACATAAATGACTCTTAACCTATTACCCGACTGGCTTTCTTCGCTCCTGAACCGTGCATACTGGTGATCTTTCGTTTAAGACAAACTTCTGGAACCGTCCCAATTCCCGTCCATCCACTGGCTGCCATCTGTGTGGGCGACGAAGGAGTTTGAACACGAAGGATGGCCCACAGTCGGTCGGCGGTGTGTCGGAAAATTTTCCAAATATTTCCCACTATTCCGCACAATCATCGTCATCCCACCCGTTTCGCCCCGTTTGACAACCCGAATCTAATGAAGCACCAGGCTCCCGCGTGTCGAGAGACGAAACCCAGGAGACATTTGCAACGGGTCCACACAAACGCCGAATCCCCGGATTCTGTGGCAACGTACCGCAAATTTTGCGCTGCATCTGGTCGTGCAGAAAACCGTTGGCCAATAAAATAAATAAGGTTCGATATTATCCTTCCCGGCCGCCCCGAGCCATTCCGGCGATTTGTTCTTTCGCTCTGGCTGTTAGTTACTCTCGCTTGCCCGGGCTGCCGGACGATTTTCGATCGTTCAAGTTGTCTCGTTTAGGTTTTTCGTTTTCTGCTTCCCAACGCGCCGGATCTTCTCCGGTTCCGGTTGCCAGGTCCAAACAGCGTCCGGGGAACTCGCTTAAAGTTTATTTATTTATTCTATCATGCGGCATTGCGCTGCGGAACATTGTGTATGTGTTTGTGTGTTGCTTTTGGGGTTGCCTTCCTGCAGGCACGTTTGTGGCAGGGGGGTTTATACAACAGGACAGGAAGGCAAGAAAAATGGGATAAGAATTGAGTGAACGAAAGCATGTTGTGTGAGTAGATTGCGAAAATATAGAATTTAGTTAAAATTGATTTCAAACCGTGCGAACGCAACAAACAGTGGGTTGCTTTGATGGTCATAAAGCCACAGTACCACCATTTTTCCTTCTTTCGGTTTAAAAAAAAACTTAACCAATAGATATGGAGCAGATAAGCATTATGGATACCGGTTTGGAGGAAGTTATTCAATCGTAATTATTTTTCCCTTCCAGAAGGGATTCCCATAATCCTTCCGGGCAGTTTGTGTCAGCGCTTGTACGAGGTAGGAAAAAATTGATGCGGAATACGATGCCAGCTAGAGGTAAACCACGACCAGCTGACGTTTGTGGCATTTCTATCCTATCCTGTCAGAATCCAGAGGTGTCGATCCCTCGTGGGACTGGTGTCAAGCGATAAAGTCAAGCAAGCCAACGGGAGCAACCTCAAAGCTCAGCAGATGTTAGAGAAGATCTAGATGGTTTAATAAATCCCGGTTGACTGTACGACATGCTGGTCGGTTGATGCTTTGCGATAATGATCGCTTTTTTTAATACCAGCGATTTATAGCACTTTTACTCTGTTTTCATAGTTTTGGTGTTCGTTTTCGTAAAATTTTTTTTACTGATGTATTCGTTTTAATCATTTGCCAATCGTCTTGTCATGGAAACATTTTGGTTTTTTTGTGAGACTTTTAATGGGGATAATTTATAGCTATAGCTTTTCGAAAAGTCATGGATATAAGTTTAGTCTGTTTGATGCATTTATCGGTTATAGATTGGTTTTTTCTTTCTCCTGCAAGAATTTCTATAAAACAGTACAATTCAAATACAAAACAAATATTGAGGACCGGAAATGCAAGCGCTTGTGAGAATTCTTTTCACACTTGCTGAACGTGCATGGGGAAAAATAAAAATGAACGCATTCCGCTACCGATTTAACCATCCGGGAGCTTGTGCCGTTCCGGAAACGTCTACAGTCTGGAACCTTTAACTTTGGTCAGACAGCCTATTGTACACGTCTATTGCCGCTCTCCCAATGCCAAAAACTTGATTAATTAATTTACAATTAAAACGCGCTCCTAAGCGACAGCTTATTGTCATTAAGACAGGAAGCTAGCTAACAAAAAAGGCAGCTCCATTGTAGCCCACGCTCACTTGATCGGTGCTGAGCTGGTACGAAAGCTTTTTGAAGCAAACTGCACACCAGGCACCAGACAGCCTATCATTATGTTTGTCCTGCCGCGGCTGGATGCTTTGGACGGAATGTGGGAAACGTAGGCAGACACTTGATTTTGATGAATCGTTCAGCGCCATGACGTCGAGAACGCTCGAATGCCGCCGGTCCGTATAACGAGTTGATGCCAGCGGGAGCTTTACGTCGTGGTGTACGATCTCCTGCTGGGAAAGGGGAGAAAGTATAAAATAAGTCGTTTTTATTCTCGGAAAATGAATGATGGACCCGAAATAGACGTAGGCTCATGAATGTTTAAAGCGCCCCGTGATGTGGTGAAGTTTTGCTGTTCCTTGCTAAAAATGGACGACTCATATTTATTACAGCAGACAGAGCACGTTACTGTAAGCTGTTTAGCGTGCAAGAAAAACAGTAGAAAACTCGGCTTGAGCTGCACGCTCGACGGGAAATAGCGAGGACACTTCAACTCTACTCCACAACAACGCGCCGGTCCGGTTTGCTAGACGCATTTAATTTCGCAGTTTCGCTTGTTCGATCTCCCGTCCCGCTTGTTGCTTTCATTGTTCTTCGTTTGCTCCGCAGCAATACGCCACTACCATTTCACTGTTGACGGACGCGCGGGGAGAGAAAGAAAGGATGTAAGGGACAGGAGGGGAAAAAAACACAGCCCAACATCCCATCGACAGTCTTGAGGACAACGGACAGCGAATGGGCTTACCGGAGGGAAAAGAAACGACAAGACGTTCAAATCCGGACAAGAGCCTCCGGAGCGAGAAAGCCATCGAGATGGTCAGTCGATTGTTTTCCCATTTACGAGCGGCAGGCTTGTCGCTGAAGATGGCCATAAACGTTGAGCCTACTCGTAAGCTTGAAGTTTTGAAGGAGTTTTAAAGTGGCGGCGTCTGTTTGGATGAAGAATTCTGTGCTGATTTGCAGTAATTGCAGTATTGTTGGAGGAAGTTTAGAAATTTGAGAAATTTAGCTGAGAAAGCTCGTATGATTATGTTGCTACTTTGTGGAGCTACGGTGAAGCAGCTTCAGTTGAAAGTAGACAAATCTGAACTCACAAGTTGTGAGAGATTTTAACCAGGTCTCGTCGTCTCGCAAGCGTCTGAGCGATCTGTAAGGATTAGCAGAAAGATCCCGACACAATTGTTAAATAATTTATCGCAATAATTTAGACAGGATTACAGGATGCTGCTCAGTGGCTGCTACCTAACAAAAAAAAAAAAGAAAAGCCGAAGCAACAATAGCACAACGGTGAGTACCCGGGTCCTTATCCGAGCGTGGTGGCTCATGTACTGATTCGTGACAATTTCCACGCAAAATCCTCCTAAGCCGCTGATATATTTCGCTAATTATGATAAAGATCTGCTAGTCCGCCGCTTTCACGCTCGAGTGCCCATTTTAGCCGGACGAAACGCTTCCCAAGTGTCACGCTGAGTTCACGGCCCTGGTCCGGAGATAAACATGCCACCCAGCATGCCGTCTCCTATATATCAAGATCCCATGCTCTTATCGGTGCGAACGCGCTAGTTTCACTATTTACTCATGGCCCGTAGAGTGCACGGGGCGAAGCAATCGGGGCAAAGAGAAAGAAACTGATAGTCGGATAGCGCGTGAGAAATTTATGAATGACACAATTTATGTTTACCTCACTCCTGAACGTCGGCGACAAAACTCACTGGACGCACGCAATATGTCTCCGCTCGCTCCGAACGCCGGCGAAGCCAAGATGGTTGATAAGAATGTCTCTCCTCCGTCGGTTGCTCGGTTTGGGGTGGTCAATTATGGTTTGCTGCTGTGCTGGGGGGGGGGAGGGGGTAGGGGTTCCTTCACTCGTCGTTTTTGCCCCGGCTCCGGTCGATGCCCTTTAGGCGAGGACTGTTTCGTAATCACCGGAAGGTAGCTCGCCTAACAAAAGACGTGCTAATGACCGGCCACCCGGCTCAGGTGTTGGAAAAATGAAAATTTACAACCAACCGGCTTGCCCGAAACCCACCTCGTACAGTGCAACACGATCCGATCGTTTAGCTGATAAGCAAGCGAGAGTGTAATGAGGGTTGCTGTTGTTGGTTTGATTGAATTATGAGACGATCGTTAGCCGGCTGAGATTGACAAGTTTATTGTGCGGTGCACTCATTTTCTCGCTGTGAGGCGCTCGAACTAATGAAAAGAACAAATTAAACGCAATCACTTGCCCAGATTTCCTCCTTAGATTGCCCTCAATCGACCGTGCACTTTGTGTGCGTGTGAACGTTTATCATATTTCCGCCAGCCGGGAAACCGGATGCGTTGTGATAAGGTGTGCTCGTGTGCGCAAAAGATGAGACACTTCCCGGTAGAGTGCGGGAGCAAACAATCACTCACTTCCGTTTGGGACGCGAGTTTTTGACACTTGTTTGAGATGAGGGAAAACGTGCGTCGTGGAAAGTGTGAGGGGAAGGAAACATCTGCCCCGACACGTTGGATTGGGTAATGAACGCCAAACAATGGGAACTAGTTGTGGGAAATTGCATTACACTGTTTATGTGTGGTGGGAAGTTGATTTAAGAACAAACTATCAATTCGTTTAGTTTCGCATTAGTCGAAGCATTCCTTTGCAGCGAGTCTATTTTTCATCGTTTTATAAGGTGTTTTCAAAGAATTTAAGCATGCAAGTAATATCGAAATTAAATTATTAAAAAATAGTTGATGATATGTTGCGAAATATTAACATAATTTGATTTAAAATCAATCAACTTATAGTTACAACACATTATTTGTCGTTTATTTTGACGTACATGCAAAAAGGATCATGTTTAGGAGATGATTGGATGTTTGGATTTTTAAAAGGCATGAGCATTAAATGGAAAATTTGCATACTACGTTCGGATCAGCAGCTTTGAGAACGCATTAATGCTATCGCATTAAATTAATTTTAGCTTTTATGCTATCACGATTAAGAAAGCTAAACTATTACTATAGCACTTTTTTTCCTCTATGAGTACTATGGTATTTCAATTTAGATGATTGAAAATTGAGCAAACTGAATTAATTTCACTTGCACCTAATTGGATACCAAACCAAAACTCGCTTAGCAAAATTGTGTTGAAAAATTTAACGTTTACCTAACCCAACGTATCCGAGCACTGCTCTAATCATTCAGCACAGTGGCTGCCGGATAGCTTTTCACATATGGTTTTATGTGTACGTTAAATTTCCACAGTGACCCTCGCGTGACTGAGCCGCGCTTGGTCGAAGCGGCCTTCCGACCGAATAATTTCACTGCAAACATAAAAAAACTCCAGCCACAAATGTTGCACACCGCGTGCCGAGTCGAAGCAATTCAGCCTCCCTTTCTTATTGGTATTTGTTTTTGCACGCATTTAAAGAACCCGGTCCTTTATTAGACAACTTGTCACGCCGCTCTGATGGACGCGCCTGGACCACCCAGCCGAACCGGCCTTTTTCTGTGTCGTGCAAAATGAAGCAGCACCGAAATTGATGCCGCCACAGAATGTTGCGCACACAAAACAAATTAAGAGCGCGGAAAAATTGTACCAAATCCATATTGTCACCGGCATTAGCATGGCTGCGGGAAGTGTGAGAAAAAAACACCACTCAAAATAAAAAAAGCGCACTACCATGCGGCCACAAATTCTAGTGGGAGGGTGCGGAGAAAAAAGTAAAAACAGCAAAGCACCCGGAAGACGCTTACAAGCGAATGATTTATTCAGCCGCGTTGACAAATTGCGTACGGTTTTTCTTGTTGCGTCGTGTCCCCCGAGTCTGGCGGTGGATCATTCGGTTTCGGAAGATCGCATGTCCGTATTGTTTTTTTTTTTTAGTTTCGGGTCTATGTTTGGCCGCTCGTTCACCGTCGGTATCTGATATTTTATCTTTACTGTCGTCGTTTTTTTTTGTATTCGTTCTAGCATCACCGCATGCTGCCACAGTAAGTGACAAAATCGGTGTCTTAATTTGATTCCTCTCTGCCCTTCACGCAAACGGAGACAAAAAACTGAAAGAAAAAAAAAAATGAAAAAATCCAAACATTATGATGCTAATTTGTCAAAACGATCAGCAATCTTGTGCTGCGGTCCTTTCATCGGGTCGGAATTCGGCATTGCTTCCTTCACCGGACGAAGACGAACCTCTTAGACTAAGCCAGGCAGAGGAAACATACTTTCCAGCCAGTGCTCAACGGGACACTAAAAAATGTACAAATTAAGATGACGTACTAACGTTGCTCTGCCTCACCCATGCCCTTTAGCGAAGTGGGCGGCACAGTTGAACGAGTATAATTTAGTTACTCCCAAGTGGACGGTAAAGCAGCAAATCAAGCCACACATTCTCATGGTGTTGGGTAGGCTGTTTAACGAATTTGAAGAACAAAACCGAAATTAACAACCACCACCAAGTGAAGCGGTCTTTGCATCTCACCAGCAGCTCATACTGGAAACGGATGAAACAAAAAAAAACGGACGGCTTGTCATGATTCGGTGCGTTTTCATTTCTCGTTTCAGTGTTCTTTTTTGTTCTTCCTCCCTACGTACGCGGAGAGTACGGTGAAAAGAATGCGCCTCCCATGTTACGGCCGAAGGGCGCGGGTAGGAATGTTGTTCCCGGCACTTGGTTAATTAGAGCGTTATAAATTTCCCTACCGCCCTCCCACC
>KI915043.1:9167459-9286840 GCA_000473445.2 Anopheles farauti | reverse complement strand
TTGGCCGTTGGAGGGCGATGTAATTTTTGGCAAATGGTGATTCCGGTTCTCCGAGCGTTCCCATCGTCCGGGCGGTGATGTCGTTATTACTTGATTAGGGATGTTTATCACGGGAAGGTCGGTGCGTCGGTCGTCTCGAGCGAAGCGGATGATAAGTAAAAAACCAAAACCAAACAGCCGGCTTCCTCTTGGGTGGGCACCCATTTTTCAGTGATAACATCGGCGGATCCCATACTCATGGCGGGATAAAGAATGCGGAAAATGGGAAATTTGTGATTTTACTTTTTTTTTCTCCTCTCTTTCCCAGCCCCTGCGGGCAATAGAAAACCAAATGAGATGCGGGTGGATGGTGGGTGGAAGAGATGGGAAAGTGAAAGATCAAGATAACGATACGCGTGGGAGCCGTTTGGGGCAGGCTTGTTTAGAACTACTTTATTTGTCTGTACATCTTTTATGGCATGTTTTACAGTCGTTAGGCTGTCGATTATTCGTCGCTTCTATCGATGGGTATGTTTTTGGTGTATAGCAAAGGGCAACCATTACCTCTTGCCTTGGGACTAGCGACTGTGTACTGGTTGTTTTAATGAGGATTTAACTATGCAATTGGGCTTAAAATGCGATTAAAATATTGCTTCTTTATTGCGTGTGCTATAGAATATTGATTAAATTTAGATGAATAAAATCTTTTGAATAAATTTTGCTTAAACTGTTTCAACAGTACAATCATAATTACACACTTTAATAATATTAAACAAAACTCTTTGATTAGAAAGGAAAGGCTTCCTAGAGAGAGAGAGAGAGAAAAACAAACGCCACAACAAAAACGTTGCACTCCGCTCCTAGTTTCGCAACATTCCTAGCTAATGAAGCGCATGATAGCCTTGCTTCGTTTCACCACCGAAATGTCTGCAGAAAATTAATTAACCGTCACTTCACCAGCATTCGAGCATGGCCACCATCGGAGCAACCCTCAGCGCCGACAAGAACTCCGCTGCAGAAGCGACTAGAACTGTCATGAAAAGCGATGTGCCGCAAGACAGCGAAGGTATTCGCTAGCATGTAACACATTTTTTACCGTCCTTTGGTTTCCCTCGAACCAAACTGCAGTCCCTGGCCTTGGGGCTGGAGGAGGGTATAAATTTTACTTTAGTTACATCAAGTGGTGCTTTTTTTCTCGCTTTTGCTGTTGGTTAAAAATAAAGCTCTGCTCGAATCGTGCTTGCATCGGTGAATTGACGCCTTCCCAAAAAATAAGCATCTGTAGGCTTATCAATTCTCGGTTGCTTTGGTTTTGTGCCGAAGAAGCGGCTTCGGTTGGACGTTCTGTACTTTGATCCTTCTGGTTTACGAGCGAGTGGAGCGTGAGTTTCATTCTCCTACCCGACCAACCGTTGGAAAGAACTTTGAAGCGCGCGGTGAGAAGGGTTCGCGAAAGAAGAATTTCAATTTCGGTTCCCATTTTGGCAGGGTTAAAATTGATTTTTTGTTTGTTTCATGCATCTTCGGGGTTTAATTTTTGCTTCTACTGCAGTGATCAATACTTCTCCGGAGTAGATGTTTCCAGCTGGCTATTTCTGTAAAGGTGGGAGCATTCGAGGAATTGTTAATTATTTTCTATTTCACAGGAGTGTGATTAGAAGATCAAAGAATCGATAATTACAAATAATTTTGCAGATGGCAAGATATACCTGTGTTTTTGGTGAAAAAACTGGTAGAGAAAAAAAAAATATGCTCAGGTAAAATTCGAAAGAACGCCCTGGGGAATGTAGCCATCAATAATATTATTCGAATTTTTTAAATATTTCATGTAATGTATGCTATTCTCTAACACCCACGGCGTTCAACTTTTGCAAGAACTGACAAGAAAGCATGCTAAAGAATTAAAGTTTATTCCGACCGGCACCAATCATGCCTTCAGAAGTTTGGCATAAAGCTGGCGTCTAGAAGGATTGAATCATGTAACCCACCGTGGCATGTTTCTCCACCAGAGAGCGAAGAGTCTAGGAAAAACTTCCGAATGGGAAAAGAAAACTAGAGGCGCGAGCCGGGTGGAATGTTGGGCTAAAGGCAAAGATCATTCGGGTACTGGGTGGCGTCGTGCAAACCGCAACATAACCTTACAAGCCGAATGCCGTGTGTGGGCTGGCTGGCTGGCTGGTTGGGTGTAAGGTTATTTCATTTTCGGATTCGGAGTTTTCGTTTTACGCCCTTTCCGGGGCCTCTAGCGCACTTAGTTTTCTTCTCCAGCTCGCTATCGCTGACAGCTGTGCGACCAACGGTACGACACTCGAGGAGGGAGAACTCTCCCCGTAAGACAGTTATGTGACGGTGAAGGCTTTCGCCGGGTTAGTAGTTTGTCCCGGTAGCATGTTCCCAATTTGTCATACATTGGAGCTCGGGTTGGGAGCGTGAAGTGGTGAAGCTTTCCGACTCCTTGCCTGACGTTCGAACGGGCCAAGCGGTAACGACACGTCCGTCAGGGGGGGAAAGGATAAATGGAAAACTGTCAAACTTTTGGCTCGCGAAAGCGGTGGAAGGAAAGTAATAAGCACCCGAATGGGGAGCAGAAGTGTTGAAAGAACGTGCGACACAATAAAAAAGGATATAAAACAAGAGAACGTTATAAGGAATGCAAAAACAAGAACGGAAACCGGAGGAGCTGAGTGCTGTAAAATGAAGATAAAAAGTAGAGAAAAAATGCCTGAAACGAGTGCTTGGTGGAATGGTGTTTTTTCCTTCGACTTCTGCTCGCTATCGCGGCAGACTTTAACCGTAAGCGATGAGGTTATTCTCTCATCCTTTTGCCTCCCCAGACATTGAAGCCAGATTGAAGTAACACGGCGACAAACGACACGTCGTGTATGGCTGCGTTCGATTCCAGGGCCGTTTGGTGGTTGCCATAATTTTTTGTCGTTTTAATTTCATTTCCTTGCTCATGCTTTTATCTCCCCGGTTGCCGGTTTTGCCGTGGTTTGCCATTTCGCTCGTATTCTTAATCAAAAACTCCCATCACGGTGCTTCTTTTCCGTACCGAAAAAGTCCGATGCTCGAGCGTTTTGTGGTATGAGTGCTGTTTCTTGTGCGGCAGAGTGTGTATGTTTATATATTTTTTGTTTTTGGTGGCAAGTATTTGTCTGCAAGAAGCGAAGGCGGGCCGGTGTTTGGGGTTGAGTTCTGTTTTACTCGAGTTTCAACAACCGGAGGCGTGTAGCTCGTATTCTAGCGTTTCACCGAGCACCGTGCTTAATTGACAAGTGCTTTCGAGGTGGCAGCTGTAAAGTTTCGATGACAGGCTCGACATGTGCTCAGCGCAGTGTTGAGTGTGTACGAATTCATGTATGATAAACATTCGACATAAGAAAAAACATCATAATCGGTTGATGATGTTGAAGCTAGCACATGCTGGCCCGGGAATGAGATGCGTCGATATTTTGAGCCGATTTTATCGAAACTCTTTTCGAGGAAAACATTCATATCCTTTCCAAGAAACTGATAGCAATGTATTTTTCTGCTGCACTTGAGTACAAATTTGACGCTCAAATTGATATAAAGTGTTTCGTGCAAGCCCTCACTTTGGTATCAATTATTTGCGACGATGGCTTTTAATTAACGTTTCAGCTCACATTCTCCAAAATTCGTTCCCATTCGGGTTAATCGATTCCTCGAAATCTCCTACCCAAAGTACCCAGCGGCAGTGGGTTTTAGTAGTTTATTTTGGGATCATCATAACCACGATTGCTTTATGGCATTTGGCGTACCTTATCTGTGCAGCCCGCCGTAGGTGGTCGCAGCCCACCAAACGGGTCGAGGTCGCCGGATAAGACTCTGGGTGCAGCACCATACGTCTATGCGTTAAACGCGTGGCTTTCCTTTGTGCAACCCCTTTTCCTAGCACGTGTCGTGTCCCCAGCCCGGCGTACGAAACAGTTGCGTTTCGGCTTAATCCTTCCGTGAAAGAGTTAATAGAGGTTATGGTTCGGACCATTCTGCGGGAAGGGTTTTTTTTAGGGAAGATGCTAGCCCATTGCCCGCAGTCGTAGAATGATACCTTCGGGTTGAAGCGAATCGCTCCGGCATCGGAACAACATCGAGGTAAATCATAAATGGAAAATCCCGCTTAAGTGCTGTAAATAATCTGCCTAATCCATACGCCACTGCTGGGGTTCAGTTAGTTGGGGGATTTTAGGTCCACCTTGGTAATGGTGCTGTCGTTTTCTGAAATTGGGCAAAGTGGGTCGGGAAAGGGCCGAAGGTGGTTTTCAGGTTTCCTGCTGCTAGTCGATTGCTTAATGTCGAGTTGATTTGGAAGGGACACAGAAACGGGCTAGAGCACAGTGAGATGTTGTTGTCGGTCGTTTTGGACAAATTATGTTACTATTAATTTTGAGCAGAAAGAATTGCTTGTTGAATCGTGTATTCCTTTCTTATTGGTTAGATTATTGTTTTGAATTTTCAATATGAAATGTTGAATGAAAGTTTATCAAACTGGGAAACTCTATTCTGCTCAATGTTGGATGCTCGAAATGCGCATCGCTCGAATGCCTCTAAATACTGGGACAAAAGTGGCTCTTAACTGGGGCAAAACAACGCCCGCCAATCGTATCCACACCAGACGAGCAAAGTCTCCTGCTGTGCTGCTTGTGTCGCTACTGACAAATCCCAATTTCAAAAATCCTATATGTTCGAGAGTCAGCACGAGCGGTCGGTCGAAACGCTGCCCCGGTGAACGAGCGTACTCGGAGAGGATTGTGAGAGATTCGAAAGATTAATCCTTATCGTTTTCGGCAAGCAACCTCACCGGACTGCGGGTATCGTTAAGATAGGGCAAGTGGTCATTTTTCCCCGGCTGCCTCCACGCTACACGTTTGCATTAGGAAGGAGAGGGCGTTAAGGTTCTCGCATGAAACGGATGCTTATGCAGCTGCGTCTACACTGCGTACGGATTGGGCATGGTATGCAAGACGTTCAGTTACTGAAAAGCATTCTGCAAACTCATCAAATTTTTCGATCGAATCTGAAGTCTTATTGCATATGGGGAAATACTGATGTGAGTGTGTGTTTGAAGCTCAGGTGTGTAGTGTTTCCAATTTTGTGCTTATTCCAGATGCTGTCTTTAACCTTAAGCTAGTCTAAGCTTCGTATGAAATAGGATTAGTTTATCAGCATACATGTAGGCGTGAAGAGGAAACATTTCTAGCTCGAATTGTGTACATTCCAAGTGATGCATGCAATTTTGAGTAAAACTTTCCTTTGTAAATGCTGTCCCTAGTACATGTTTTTTTATGAATAATTACTTCTGATTGGTTTGTTAGGTTTGAACAATATTTCAAAGCTTATTGCTTTTTGAAGCACCGTTTGTTTGATCAACCTTTGAATCTCATTTGCTTCCAATATGAGCAGCCTACTCTAATCTAATGCTAGACAATGTTCCGGCACACTCTAGCCCATAAACCGATCATGAAGTCATGCGTATTGCTTGCGTAAACTCGGCACTAACGCCACTCCTCTGTGAGTGTGCGTAGCAGCGTATAAAAACCGAAAATGAAACGTGCGTTTTGCGTTGCACGGAAATAAATTTATTATACGGCACAGCATAAATCTGCATATATTTCATACGATTGACATTTGCAGCCTACCGAAGGGAGTGCCGCGTGCTGGGGGGAGGAAGCCATTATCGATAAAAATAACGATGACCGGGGGTGGAATGATACGGGCACTAGCCCACCGAAGGGCCATCCGGCTGTAGACTGAATGGTCAATTTCGATTCGAGGACGCCATTAATCCCTGAATAGGATGCCGTGAATAAAGCGGAAAGAAGCGGGAACAGCAAAAACAAGCCGAAACGGTGAGAAGCACTAGCAAAACACATGATTCATTAAACTAATGCTGCCGGGAACGGATGCTAGCTGGCATATGTGGATGGTAGTTGAGGTGATGTAGGAAATTGGGTAAGCCTTGCTGCATTGGAAATCTATTTTCACCGTAGCTAGTATAACAGCTAGGGATGAATTTTGAAAATTTAAGTTTAACCTGCTTTTAAAATGATAAAATACTAGTGCAGGTTGTATTAGCAAAGCAATAATAACTGCGAGCTTTGTTTCATGTTCTTCTCCGTACAAAAAGAAGACTCGCTTAGTGGTTCGTGGTAGCTCTCTCATTCGATTTTACCACCAGCCCTTCTCACCCATACTAGCTCGGGATTGCAGCGGCGTCCGGAATGTCTGGGCATGCATTTATTTCAAATACGACACTCGCAATATTTTTTCTGAAAACTTCAACACGAACAACACCGGCTGACCTCTGGACGTGCGAGTTAGGCGTGCCAATTTAGCATGTGCCCAAAATTCGTGTTTTGCACATGTTTTATTATCGTTGCTGTTGTTCTTGTTTGTTCCATATTCCTGCGCCGCACTCTAGCGCTCCAAGTTTATGTTGTTTTGCTGTCGGTACGTGTTTGTGATGACGACATATTCGGCACGAACGAACGCACCAACGCACCTGTTCGTGGAGGGGTTGCAAATCTGCTTAGTTAGAGTCGAAAATCAGGTTGGCATGGTGTTGCTCGGTGGGTGGTTTTGCGGGTGGGTCTCCGCTGGGGATCGTTAGTAGCGTTCGCGATGGGGGCGGGTCAAAGGGAGATGTAGATTTTCCAGCAACAGTTCGAAATATGTGAGTCAAATCATGTTTTTTTTCGTGTGTGTTGCAACCCTCCCTGTTGTTGATGACAGTTAGGATAGGTGGATGTTTCGGCTGATTGTTGATTGCAAATCATGCCAATGCGCGTCGGAATGGCATTAGGGTAGTGGGAAATTTGCAGACTAACACACCGTGAGTAGGTATTAATTTGTGTTCATGTATCGCGTACGTGATAGGCGTGTGTGGATTGTACTTGCAGACGAGCATGTGAAGATTCAATCTGAATTTCTGTATTAAATAACTGATAATGTGAGCGAGAATCAATTGCCTTAACTGGAAACAGGTATAACGGATTGCACTTATTGTAAAATTGTAAATTGTACTAGCGATGACATGTTCTCCACGTAATAAAGTATGCAATGAATAAGATATTGCCAATGAATCGGTTCCATGAAGAAATTCATGATAAATTCATCATGTTAGAGGAAAGCAAAAGCAACTGAGTCTAAACAACTATCAAATATTGAACCAGCTTATCGAAGCAGCGAAGTATCGGACAGTGGCATAAAAAAAATAATGAAACGACAATACTCACCGCACGCCATCAAGATTGTTTAGAAGATATCCATTTGGACGTTTTATCAACTGAAGCAGAGGGTAAACAAAGTAAAATGAAGATGGTCTCCTAGGCAACCCACAATAGCGGTTGCTTTCATCGTTGGCCAAACAAGATCGTTTATGCATTTGCTGCAGCGCCACAGCTGCTATCAATCCTTTTTACTATCGGGTTTCCATTCCCCGGGCTGGTCGGGTTGTGGAAATTGCATTCAAAAGCCGGCATGGGGTTTTGCAAATATTTTCTCTCCTATTCCGGAGCGGGGATGGGCAGAAGAGGGCGGGAGCGTAAACAGGTCGTCCAGTACAATAACAGGCGTTCGTTTATTTCTGTTTCCGTGAAAAAAAAAAATTATATGTATCACAAAACTTGTGCCGCGTGTGGGTGTGGATTTTTTTCCGCTCTTACCCATCCCCGGCCCATGGCCATCGTTTATCTGCGCTGCTGGATAGGTACCGGAACCTATCGAAAATAGCTAAGCAAACTACCGAACGTTACCGCAAACAACGAACGTACGTTGGCGGCTGGGGTTGCGGGAAGGAAACGGGAAGGAATGAAAGTAATATAGCAAGGACGAAAGCAAACATAATAAAAGTGGTTTCCGAAAATGAAACCGAACCTGAACGCACAATTTCCTTTCGGAAGCCGCCCCCAGGGGGGGGGGGGACTGCACGGGTTTCCTGCACGGCAGAAGCGGATGTGCCCGAGCTCGACGTTAGTGCAACGTTGTGGTGATGCGTTGGACGAAGGACGAGTGCAAGAGAAACGTACAGTGTTTGCAGGACTTTTGCAGTATAACTGCAGCCTGGTTTTTTCGTTGTCCCCCGTTGTATGCCCTAAACTATAGTATAAAGGAAGACATTCTAAAGAAAATCGAATCGATTCGCCCGCTGTAAGCTGTCGGTCGCCAGCAGGGCGGGAAATAAAAACGCCGCAAGCCTTCGCCACTTTTGATTATATGAGTTGCAGTGAGCTTTCCTTCTGCTCGCACTGACTGACTGACAAACTGAAAGTGGGGATGTGTTTTTTTTTCCTGCACATCTTTCCGACAGCCTTCTAGCTGCGAAAGTCTCAACATGGCAAGAAAATCACTCCAAACCCAGGCGCTTTATTGCTCGGGCATTTTATTCACTTTCCCAACGATCCCAAAAAAACAACTAGGCGAAGCTGCATAAGAGAATTTTTGGTATTTTTTTCGGGGTTTTCCACTACCGCTCGGCTGCACGAAACAGAAAGTAACAATATTTTATTTCAGCTCGGTAGAAGGGTTTTATCTGGCTGTTTCTTTTCGTCTTCTGCTGCGCCCAGTCATGAGTGTGTGTGTGTGTGTGTGTGTGTGTGTGTGTGTGTGTGTGTTCGTCCTTTCACTTAACCGAAAGCGGTTGAAGTAGTTGCATTCCACTCGACAGGCGAACGCGAGAGTTTATTTTGTCTGGCGAGGAATGGGCTGCATGATATAATAGCGCTCGAGATTGATTCTTGTGCGGCGCGGTTGTGTGCTTTTTCGGCACAGAACAATAAATAAGGGCAGAACGTCTTAACTGTGGGACGAGCGGCGCACATTCCAGAAGCCGACCCCTCTTCAGACAATATCCGATTATTATTAGTGTGTGGTGGTGTATTTATTTATTTTTTCCTGGCCAGTTTATCATCTCCGGTTTCACTTCAGCAGGAATGGTTATCGTTTTCTTTTCCACCGTTGTGGTTATCTTTTCCTTTTCCGCGCCCTTCCACTCCCTCTCTCTCTCTTTCTCTCTCTCTCTCTCTCTCTCTCTACGCGCAACTGTTATGAACATCCAACTCTATGCGATCAGCGCAAAAGCTCACATGTTTCTTTGGTGCGCCCGGGTACGAAAGTAATATAGAAATTCCTTGTCCATTGGGGTCAAGAGCGGGGTCCCGATTTCCATTGCCGGCGGCAGAGAAATAGGGAAATTTCTCGAAGGAAACGCGTTGCTAGCATGCGTCCAAAACTCACTCTCGAGTTGTGGTGGTATTTTGATGAGCCATTTTCCTCGAAGGTGCGTTTGAAGTCACTTTCGGGAAAAATGCGTCGCTTAACCCCTTTCCTCGAAGAAATCCGATCAACCTCGGACCAATCGGGTGGATAAATCGTTGCACATTTTCGTACCAGCGTGTAGAGTCGTACATTATCACGGAAAATGTGTCCGGTGAGTGAAACATTTCTTTGATGCGGATTGGAGTATCGTTGAGTTGATAAAAATGCACTCGTTGGGAAGGAATTCAAGTGATTTGTGAAATAAGTTAGTATGGTTTGATGGCTCTTGGCACGCTGGGAAGGAACACAATGACAGTTTTAGTATCAGTTCCATGATGCTAAATGTAATTTGCCATACAAAAAAACTCTTTTTGGTTCCGCAGCATTTGTAGCCGACTCGCGAAACCCCCATGAAAAGCGGTTTTGTTTGCAGCTTCGATGGAAAAGTGCACCGGTTTTCGATCGTTTTTGCATTCTACATGAACCAATTAATAATAACCAATTAATAATTACTCGAAACCTAGATTTGATAACATCGAACATGAAAAGCAGCGCCAACCATTGGGTTAAATAATTTTAAACGGTTGAATACGTTAGCACAAGTAGTTTTTAGAATAGAAAAATGAATATTTAATGTTTGTAAAACAAGAAAATGAATAGGATAATTTTATAAATAACGTTCAAAACATGAAACAACGCTATCATTTAAAATTTATAACAGAGTAAAAAAATTTGTAAGTATATTTATTATTATTTACCGGCATCGGATCGGATCGTATAACAGGTTTACTAAATATTTATCTTTATAATAGAGTATTCACATTTGCAGTGAAATGGCATAACTCTCTCAGCTTTATGCTTAATAAGGCATGAATAATGCTAAAGAACAGGCTGCACATAGCGTCTGATTAGATCACCCTTCAAAGAGAGTGTAAAATTCAAAGTCTGTACAGGGTCTTACGAGAAATGTCACCTTCTAATTCCATCGCAAGCGGATCCTAAGTAACTTGTAACGATCTGTACAAACCGTTTCAACCACCTCTCCAATTTCTTCATTGATTCCATCCGCTCGTTATCGCACATTCGATTCCGCATTGGGTGCGGGCATTCTATGAACAGCAGCGAGTGGCTGTGCTTCTGGACAGCACCTGTGCACGGTCGGCTCGCAACCGTCGCTCCAGAGTTTAATTCTATTATCTTATCATCATCACGATTTCCAGGCATCGTTAGCCGTTGTCCTTCCTCACTTAATTTCGGCCTGCAGCTGCTGCTGCTGCTACTGCTTCTGGCAAGCGTTTACTCCAATCGAATCGTAGTGAAACGTAATGAGCAGCACTGGCTCAGGTTTCGCTTATTCGGACATTGAGTTCATCGATAAGACACCTCTGGTTCGATCCGAGTCCACCCGATGAATTTGCGCTCAACGAACCAGGAGGAACGGTTCCTCTGGGGAGACATTCACAGACACACACACACACATAGAGCCACAGAGGTTAAGCTTTTGAAGCCTCCGGCTCGGTGTAGAGTAGTAAAAGACTACCGAAAAATCCGGAACATGTACGCCTTTCGAATGCTCAATGTTCCCGACCACCCCTGACAAATAGAGCACGAGGCGGATGGAGTGCAAAATTGGATTCCTTCAGTCTACTTCGATTAGGTTTATTTTTTTTTGCAGCTAACGTTTCTAAGGATGTTATTGGAGGGTAAAATGAAGGTTCCACATGGCATGGAGTGCTAGATTTGCTGGTGCTCTAGTGCTAAAGAGAGTTTTCGTTAGACCATCCATAATTGATTCGAGGCACGCGGCTCGCGGAATGAAGTGTTTAAAAGTGAGTTTGGAAGGGGGCGTTGGGAGGGGAAACGAATGGTCTCGAGTGCTTATATTTATTGAACAATTTGAACGGAACGATTGTTAATTTCCATAACAATTTTTTCATTTAAGTTTCCTTTCTTTCATTTGCTCTACTCTTTATGTCAAAAAATAAATTTTTAAAATTTTGTATATAAACGTTCTCAATTTTTATGTCTATTAAAGATTCGACTTTTCAATGCACCCTCTTCAAATCCCTCTGCACAGTATCTCATGTCGATTCATTTGGGAAATATGTCTGTTTCTTCTCAGAACGCAACTGCACACTCAAGGTGAAGGTTCCGATTTTCTTTTGCTCCTGTAGTTTTGGCTCTTTTTTGCCGGTCGGTAGGGATTTAACCGGATGAATTAGGACACGAAATTGGCTGAACGGTAACATTGGTCTAATCAAACTACGCTGATGCCTGAACGATTGGGGTGTCTTGAACGAATCACACAGGGTGGTGCTGTGTGAACGGCGAACGAGGTGAAACGGTGCAGGTACATCGAAAAGAGTTCCATCATGGATTGGTGATTTAACTAGATAAATGAGTTTTATAGGATTATCAATGATCAATGGTCGTGTTCATTGCAAATGGATTGGATTTAAAGTGCTTAGAATTTAAAATAAAAAATCTGATTAAGAGCCAATTGCTTATGGTACTTGTTCATTTTGTTTTTAATCTGTAAAAAGACATGATGGAAGTAAGGATAACACGTTTAACGCCTAAATGCATATAAGACTTTGAGGTAGATACGATCATTCATAATGCGACAGTCATTCATTTCTTTTACTTAGCAAACAAAACTCTTCGGCCGTACGAAGTTATTCGTATCATTATTATTCATTAATATCCACCCAGTGGCTGGAAGCTGTGGGGCTAAGACATCATCATCTACTCATGCTAGAACGTGGCGCATTCCATACACCCACTTCCATGAAAGCTCCCCGGCGCTAGCAGTAACTTTTGCTCGTAAATATTTAATTAAAACATGCTAGCGGAGGAAACAGAGCCAATTTTTTGCCACTAACTGTCAGCTGGTGGCGCGTGTTGTTTCGAGTACGATGAGTGATTCCGTTGAATTTGTTCGATTTGCGTGCTTGATCGTCAGTTGTTGGAGAAGTTGTTGGAAGTTTACTGAAATCAGCACCACCCGAACCGGAGTGTTTTCGCTTCAGATTTATTCAGCGTTCCAGTTACTCGTGAACGAAAACGAGTGAACGAGAGACGGTGTCGAGAAAGTGCTACTTTGCGGAAAGTGAAATCTGTCCGGTAATGAACATTATGCCTGACAGGTTCATGAACTTGAGCTCCCACCGGTACGCGGCAGACGTGGCTTGGTGTAGCGATGGATACGCTGCAAACGACTGCTGCAGCGGGGGCAAATGGTTCAATAATTCGCTCTGACAACTTGCTGGCAGGGAGCAATCTCTTGAGATGCCATCGGGGTTAGCTGCAGACATAATCAGTGCGGACGGCAGTGCAATTAACTCCATCAGCCAACTGGGAACGAACTGTAGAAGGCGAAAGCACAAGCAGAAAATATTAGACTGTAAACTTTCAATCAGACGTCTTGCAAGTGTTTTGTATTAAACGGGTGTCTTCTCTGATGAATGGCACTTTATGTAGCAGCATGCATACTTTGAGGCGTAAATGGCAAGCTATTTCGTATCGTAGTATTGTTATGAAAGAAATAAGTCAGCATTTTTCACGGCTAATATTAGGCCAGTTAAAGGTCCGTTAAATATGTTGTGATAGTTTGATTGTCGATGTCAAATTGTTTGAAATTTTTCATACAAAATGTTGCAATGAAGTCCTACTACTAAGTCCTACTTCGTTCAAAGCAATTAAGTTAATATGAAATGTAATACGAAAGTTATCGATTAACTTATGATGGGCATTTAAAACACCCTTGGCTTTGCAAATTGCATGAACGGGAATTGTCTTTCACAGGAACCTTCATTCATAAAGGAAACCGAACGCTACCTTATCCCCTACATAATAGCACACATTGTATCACGCTACGTTTTGCTTCTTTAAAATTCCTTCACTAGTACTTCACACAAGCAGCACCTGTTGCAATAGCCAGTTTAACATTGGAGGTCGCAGCAATTGTTCCTCTCCGTTCCGTTGCAAAATAAAACCAGAACGATTCACCGCACCACAAGATCGGGAAAGATGCCGTCTATTATTATCTGCAGAAAACATAAATTCATTGTACCATTCCGGAGAATTTTGTGCGACTTTAGTGCACCGGGCAGATCAGGACCAAGCTGTCGATAAAGAATGCAGTGTATTTATTCCTAGCGGCATTGTTAATGCACACCCTACGGGGCCGCTTGTTTAGATGTTCGGCATAATGAACTGCATTGTGCACTGGTTGGTTTCGGTGCGCTGGGACCGTGGTATGCTAAACATTTTCTTTCTTCCTCACGAATGCAAAAGTTGACCACAACTTCAGCGAACGATGGGTGGGTTTATCTCGGGATCTCGTTTTATTTTCGAGCCGCTGTGAAAGTTGGGCGTGCCGAAGAATGTTGGTGACAATTCGCATAAATTCGTTCTCAGTTGTGCCATTGTTTTGGGGGTGTTTTTAAAATCTAGAATAATCTGCTGAAACACCTATTTCGTGTTCGGTGGACGTTTCAAACGGATGCTTCGTTATGCTATCTTTTAAAGGATAAAAGCATACAATACAGTATGGTCAGTAGATTTGGAACAAAAAGTATTTGAGTCAACCGTTTGCATAACACAAATGTGTTCAGATGTACAATATCTTTGAGATGATGCAATGTTTTATTTTTAAACTGTTGTGTTATTTTTTACGCGGAACTTATCGATGTGATACAATCGAGGAAGTAAAAAATGCTCCCAAAAATCAACCATCTACCGCTCCCTAATGATACTAAAAACAGTTTAACAGCTTTATTATCTCCCTGCACTGTCCAACCCGAACGTGCATCCGTGATGTTGTTATGCGTAGTCTTGAACACGAGCAACATCTTTCTCCTCTTTTCTACCGCATTAAAGCATTTTTCCGATCTGTTGCGTTTGCTGCGGGATCTGATTGCTGTGGGCCTTGTGGGCCCGACCGGAGTGCTTTTTATTGCTCAATAAAAATCACCAGACCCGGACGCACCACTGGACGGGACTGGGCCGCCGTATCCGTAAGGCAAATAACTGCTTTCCCTCGACTAATTGCAACATTCACCGAGTGGAACCGAGGCTCTTTGAGGTTTGCTGATGAACTCGACGCACACCCACAATTTATGTCCTTCATTAACGCTATTGATTCATCGGTTTTCGGGCTGGGTGCCTTCCTGCCGCGCCACTTGCCGCTTTTATTGGTCAACCCGAGTCGTACCATCAGTACCATTCATGATCTGACGCAGCGCAATTTGCTTTCGTCTGTGAGAATGGTGAGGAGTGTGAGTGTCCTTATGAGCTATGCAGAAAAACGAAAGAAGACTTCGCGTAAAAGCATTAAAACAAAACTTAGTTTACCGAACCAAGTGAACAGCTCAGAATTGGCGTTAAATTCATAGCGAAAGGTAATTTAATTAATTTTGCTGCGGATTTCGCGTGACTACTGGTGGATTGTTTTCTCTGAGAGAGAGAAAGAGAGAGAGAGAGAGAGAGAGAGAGAGAGAGCGAAAAAAAATGCTTCCACCACTTGCATTCAAACGCTCAGCTTCAAGCGTCTAAACGCAGCACAAACGGGCAAATACGCCAGTAATCGCGTTTACAATCATTGGTTCGCGTGTTCGGTGCTCATTTTCGTTCCTGCAGAACGAAGGTTGAGCCGGGCGCGGTTGTATCTGAAATGGAAAATCTAATCATTCTCATAAAACGGAACGATTTCCTGTGATTCTTGTCGTCCCAAAGCCTGCAGTCCACTGAGGTTCCGCTGGGATCTAATCCGACATCGTGACTTCCAGATGGAAGTTTATTTCGAGAAAAATAAAGCACGGAATTGTTGCACGTTTTGTTGTGCTGGTTTGCGTGGGTGAGGTTGCAAATACATTCCCACATAAATAGCTCGACCTCGTACAGTGGAATTTGTTTGCGTTAGGTTTGTGGAGAGGTGCCAGGCCTTGGAACAATCACAAAGGCTAGGGTAGTTAATTATAAATTAAGATGGAATGTTTTGTTCATTTACATCGGAGTGAATTAGTGGTGGAGTTTGAAAAATGAGCCGATCCGCGATCTAGTGGTATCAATGGTGTGGAGAAAATTTATACTTAGACTGTGATTGCTTACTTGAAAGCGCTCAAAAACTAATTTTTCAAACCTTTTCATTGTTCTGTTTTAATCTATGACATAAAAAAACATTTTCCGATTTCGCACCTCTTCCCATCCTAGGAATGATAAACATTCTTCGATCAAAATTATTATTCATTTGCTGCGACCTAATCTATTTCGGCAATTCAGCGTGTCATGCCGAAATGTTTGACGAGGGTGTTTAAGAGTATTTTTGTTTTTTTTTTGCTCATTTCTCGGCTTCATCAAAAGCTTATCCTGTGCATAAAGGAACGTTTTTGGTAGCCATTATGGTGGCATGTCAAAATTACTTGCTGCTTGATTTACCCACCATCGGCGATGGCTTCGGGCCATTGCGGTAGTTGGAATGGAAACGGGGGTGTTCAGCAACGAGGGAAGCGGTTTATTTTGTTCAGACAGACAGCTTCCGTAGTTCATCACAACGGACAACCTCGACCGAAGCTGTACCGAGAGGACCCCTTGAAATTTAATTAAATCATTTCGAACTGGATGATGTCACCGGGAAGCGTAGTCTCCTTATGGTGCTTCGGTACGATTTGGACATAAATTACTCGATAGATCTAAAAGTTCAAGGATGGATGAGCTGAAATGGGGTAGAAGACGATGGGATTGACGAGGGGTTAGTTGAGAAGCGATTGGTACAAAGAAAAAAAACAACTCTTCACATTAAAAGGATGTTCCATATGGTTACTTCGATGCAACTTTAAGCTCATGGGGTCAATCGAACCTGGTCAAACTTGTCGAAGTAGACATGACGACATGGGAGAAACTTTTCCTAAGGATGTAGGATTAAATTAGAAAGATGTTGGGTTACCAGTGCTTCAACAACTTTTTGAATATGTTTTAGATGATTGAAAATGCCTCTCTAGGTGGTGCTTGGAATTGTAAGGCATGGTCTTGTCGGTCAAGTTTCTTTTTGAGTTACAGGGATTCTCGTCATCAAGGAGGCTTTGTTTCAAGCCATGGAAACAGCATCCAATTATGAGTGAAATTGGTGTTCTGATAATAAAAAATAGGTGTACATAAAAAATTATCGCAGAATTTTATCTAAGACTGTCGTTTTTAGCCTCACCTTAGTCGAGGTGACTTACAAGCTTGCCAGGTCTTCCTGTGTCCCACATAGGCATGACCATTTCTGTTAAATTGTTCAAACTAACGATAGTTGGACTGGCTGCCTTCAGCACTCATTCCATACGGCAGTTAAGAGTTACATCCCGATTCACCCACCTCCTTCGAGACGGTGCCAAAATGGAACCGGCTGGACCGACAGTCCTCGCGACAGCGAAAATGGGTCTTTGTGTCATAAATTAGGAGCAGGCTGCACGTTTTTCGGGCACCACACTTGGTGCTGATTTGCGATCCGCTACGATAAGGGAAGAAAGCCACTTTCCACCGAGTCCCCTCCGCCCCCTCCCCCCACCATCGTACGCAAGACTCATTTGCATTTGCGTTAGTGTGTGCACCGTTCCTGCCCGGGCGGGGAGGAAGTTATGGATTTTATCGTTCACCGTTTGTCGCTAGGCAAAGACGGTTCGCCAACACCCTTTTCTTCGGCCGACCCATCCCCACCCAAGGAGGGGAGGGGGAGGGGGGGATATGCTGGGTTTTATGGGATGTTTTTCGGTGCAACATTTTACGACGGTTTGCTGATCGGGCTCGGGTTGGTTTCGGTCGGAGGATGGATTTTATTGCATATGTGATAGAGCGGTGATAAATTTACTGTCACGTGCTTAAGGGGCGAAGGCTTGCACTTGGTGGGCCGTGGGTTGAACAACTTACAATGGGAGGTTTTATGAGCCAGCGTTTGTTGCGAAGCGTTTGCGGTGAGTTATCGTATTGATGCAATCGCGGGAAGTTGTAGTGTTTCTTGGTTGTTTATCGAGCTTCTGAAGATATCAAAGCCTCACCATACTGTCTGTGTTGTAATTGTACTATTAAAGTACTTCGAGTATTTGGTTGTGTAACAGTGGAATTTTGATAGTCTTTTTTTATAAGTTGCTCAGAGCAGCCAATATGAAGAAATAGTGTTAAGCAAAGAATTTTACGTGCATTAGGAATGCATTATTTTTTCTATGCTTACAAAATGTGTAGTTTGGAACCAACATTTATTTATAAATATTTGAAATTTAATGTCACAAATCGTTTCTTTATCTAGTGCTAGAAAATCACTTCCGTCACTTCAAACGTAACGGGCGCTTTGCGGCTTACAGTAAATAAGCTGTCAGCTTAAATTAAGCCTACCGATCGTCGGACCGTTGGTGTGGGAGAGTTTATGTTGTGACCTCATCCCCGCCCGGTACGGAACGTCACGAAACATTTGCATCTGAATCGTAACGAAGACATATTGACGCACCATCCGGAGCGTTCTCGTCCATCATCATCTTGAAAAGCGTTAGAAGCTCCCGTTGCTCCCGCCCTTGTGCCAGTAGTAAAATGGGAGGCTGCTTCCTTCCTGACAGCGGGGAGGGTGGCTATTGGAATCGGGAACCGTGCCGCGTCCAACTACTCCATTAAAGAAATAGGAGAAAATGCAAAGAAAAAGGGACGGGAAAGCTGAAGCTTTTGCTAACGGAGCTCTGGGTGAGCCCAATTGGGTTGTCAATCTGTGCATTTCGAAGCGTAAGCGTAACGAACAAAAAAAAAACTCTCGTCACACAAAACACAAGCCACTAGAGAGGACAGAGAGGGAGGGAGAGAGAGAGAGAGAAAGAGAAAAAAGCAAAGAAAAAACAGATGAAACCTTTTCAAACCGCTTCCGGCGTTTGACTGATCAACATGGTTTATATATTCAACCTCAGGATTCGACCGCAGCCGAGTTTATACCCGGCGCAGAACCGCTAGTTTGCCACGGGACGATAACTTCGCACCGTCACCTCCAAGAGCCCGCGTCCCCGGCTCGTCCCCCCGGGACCCGTGCCGAAGAAACGGGCCGCTGTCTGTCACATCTCATCGGTGCGCATAAATCAACTTCCCCAAAAACCCGTCGCACGAAAGGGGCTCGAGCTCGAGTGACAGACAGACAAACCGACTAGCTGGGCGAGATGGTGTGAGAACGGAAAATGGTTGTGTTCCCGAAGAAAACCTGATTTCGGGAGTGGATTTTCCCCGGCGACCCTTAGTGAATGCTTGATGGCAGCAGGGGGGGAGCGTGCGGGGAATCGGAAATTCGATTTACCATATAGCACCCACACGTTGGACGCAGCTAGGGGTAGCAAACCCCGGGACATGTGGTGACAAATTTTCCATTATTCAATCAGAAAGACATCCTCACCGTGCCGTGCAACCACAAACGAGCTCCTCCAAACGAGGAAGGGGTGTGAGAGTGAGAGCGAGAGTGTGTGGCTGTGAGGACGGGAGTTTTCACCTAAACCCTCCGGGGGTCGCTTTACATGCCCGTTTCCGTTTTCACATCCTTTTTTTTCACGCCCGTTTCGGGACCCTTTTCCTTTCCCGATAGCTTGGCCGGTATCGGGCAGCGGGTGGGAATGTTACTGCATGCTGGGGGTAAAAAGATGCCACACATCATTGGGTTGCTGAATAGTGGCGTGAATCGATGGACAAAAGCTTCGTAGCTTTAGTAAACAATGAAGCGTAAATAATGTGTTAAATAATAAATTTTTTGATTAAATGCTAGAAATTAGTGCGAATTTAACACCAATTCGCCTAAATGTATGCAAATTATGATACAATAAATATTTTTTTAAAAGACATATTTGTCCTTTTTTATTTATGTATTTATGTATGATGCTGGTAGCATACTGGTATCACATTTCGCTTTGCAAACGAAACGTTATTCATTTACCATAGGTAAAGATTATTTTGTTTTTTTTTATAACAAAACATACATTCAAAACGGCACTTTAATCTGTCCCACTGTGAAGGCACAGTCACCCCTCTTGAGTCGCATTCCACAGTAAGCGCTGAAGTAAGCTTACAAGAATTCCGAGTAAGCCCCTTTTCCAGTTGTCGTTTGAAGTCCTGTGTTTATATCACCCCTCATCTGCACGGACCCGGAAGCCATCGATGAAATGGAAACAGCCGATGGGACGGGAATGGTTCAAGGGCCTCGACCCGATCGCCTCTTTCAGTGCGTTTTACGAGCCATAAAATTAAATTTTCAAATGAGCATTCAAATCCCGAAGATCTAGCGCAGTTTGGGAGCGTTCACTGGTGGGAGAAATTGGAAAGCGCGGTAGGTAGGCTATAAGTAGATAAATAAATAAAAAAAGCCCTTAACCAACTAGTTAGGAGCGCATTCATTTTTTATTTGTAACAGCATCGAGTATAGCTTAAAAGTCCTACAGCAAAAACGGTAAAACAACATGAAAACATCGCCATGCGCTCACGTTTTCCGTTTCGTCATCATCAGCAAAATCATCGCTTGAGGTGAAGGTTCGGTTTTTTTCCCGCATTTCGAGTCCGTGTGTCCGAGACACATCGCCGGATCGATGGTTTGCAGGTCCCGAAGGCCATTCATTTTTCAACACCTTGTAAAACGATTTTATTGGTTTACGGATTGAAAAGCGCACGGAGAAAGGATTAAATCGAGAAGCCTGTAAGCTGTTTGCCTGAGCGAGAAGGTCAAGCGACGCATTAGTGTGAGGGAGAACAAGGTCAAAGGGGGAAAAGAAAATGGATCACACGGAAAAGCTACATGGTGGGAGCGCGGGAACAGCCTATCGGATAATTCGATTTTGTTTGCACTCCGCTTCCCGTCCGGCTGTTTCACGATTTAAGGACATTCATGGTGTTTCGTTAGTGTCGCTGTTTGGTCCTTTCTGTGTTGCATTAAAACGCTGACACATACGCAATCACTCCGGAGCGGGAATCACTTATCGGCCTTTTTGTACCAATTGGTTTGGTTTTTCGGGCTGACGCGTGTATCACGGCGCAATCAATAGTCATAGCGATTTTTTTTTAGTTTTCACCAAATTTCAACCTTGTTACACGAGAACCAGTATCTGTTCCGTTTTGTTCGAATGAGAAGATAAATGACGAAGCTGATCGGAATCGGAAGGGGTTAGGTTTGCTGTGGATGTGTGATGAAAAGTATCGATCCCACATATCCCAGGTGCAGCTGGATACGAACGCCCATATTATCGTCTAGGTCTGTTTGTTCGTTTTGTGCTACGAGAAGTAGAAACACACACACACCCAGCGATACTCAAATATCGCAAACGAAACACACTGCCCTACACGACACTCCACAAAGGAGATCATAGGAGACCGCGATTTTATTGCCAATCATCGGTCGTCCTTCGGGCGATGTTTACCAGGTTGCCCGGTTACCGTTGATTTGCGGTGAATCTGTCAACAGTGTTTGCCGTGAGCTTAGAGTCCTGGGCTGGAAAAGGGAATTAAATCCTTTCCCGGGGACGTTTAGCAGTTCGCCGTACACGATGGGTGGATGTTATTTGTAAACGAGCCCGACGTGTGTATTTGTGTGCGGTAGTGTTTCACAAATGTATTTAACAGTGGTATTCAGAACGGTACGTTTACTTGCTCATTTTGCGTTTGCGGTTTCTTTGCGTGTCTTGTTTTGAAGGGTTTTTTGGAACTTAATTAAAAATGTGAATTCAATTCTTCTGAAGGGACACTAAGGAATGTGCGCTTCTGTATAGTTTTCGCCCCTGAAATGTATGTTTAGATACATGTTTTGTGTTACAGTGTTCCAAGAATCCGGCAATCTCTGCATCATGAGCACAGGAAGTGTTAAAAAGCATCAGTAAACAACTTTGTAGCATTCTTCAAATACGAGCTTATTGGATTCTCTGTCCGATGTGAAGTTAATTTTCATTTCCCAGTATCCGTCTTAAGCACGCATGTGACGCACCGCTCGAGGAATCATTCAACAAGCAGGATGATAGCAAGAAGCACTTGTACGTTCATTATTTTGCTACATTTTATCCTGCCAACGTCCCCGCTGGGGCGGATCGGATCCTGAGCAATGTGATTTTTCACACATTCTTCATCGGCCAAAAAAGGAATTCCTACTTGGGGATTCTATGTATATATGTGTGTGTGTGTTTTTTTTTTGAGGGAAGAAAGTAAGGAAAGGGCAGTGGAAGTCTTCGGCACGAGTGTTGTGGTGGATTCCACTGGCGAAGTACAGTTCCGCACCGGTGCGGTGGTACTGAAATCTTAACGAACCTTACTGCCGTGATCGGAGATCAAGCTAAATGTGGCATGTACGTGGGTGTGTCTGGGTGCGCAGGGACGCTAGACGCTTACCGAACAGTCGCTGCTAGCATGCGGGCCAGACAGGGGGAGGAATTGAATTTTTCCTGATTTACTTCCCCGGAACACCGTATGGACTTCGGTATGGAATTGCTGCTTAACGTGGTGGATTTTTTTTACGGCTGTGTACGTGCGCGCCTCGGTACGGGTGGATGGAACGTTATTTGATAGCAAGGTAGTGAGTAATATCATTCCCGGAACAGCTTCCCCGGCAGATGGAGCAGGGAAGGGATAGGCAAGTGTTTTTTTACTTGTTTGGTGTGTGAAATTTTCATTTTCGTCTGTTTTATTGGGCCGGAATGTTGTGCGTTCCGTGTGCCAGGCATTGGATGGAAATGTATTCGTGCTTTGAAGACGGCAGCTTCCATATGAGTGTGGAGATAAGTTTCGTTGGCAGTCCGGTGCCTATGGCTTCATTCCTGGAACGTATGGAGCCGTCCGTGGAGGTTGAGCTGGGTGTATAAATTTTACAGCACAGCTCGCACCGAGGACGGTCTCAATTCAGGACCACAAATTTAGTTACCGTTAGTTTGTCGTGTTAGGAGTAGTAGTAGGACCTTCTATATGCAAATTGTTTGATCCGCTGGCTATGGTTCGGTTAATTTTCGGACAGCCTTCGGCCGTGCCTATCACTGCAAGGCACGCTTCCGTAAGGTGTGAAGATATGATTTTGAATCATGATGTGTTGTGTTGAATTGGGGGCAGCTCTAGGTGCTCAGAATTGTGGTTTGGGTGTTTGTAAGTATTTTACCATGCGTTCGTTAATACGACTGTTTTGAGTAAGCTTTTCCAAGAAAAATGTTCTTCTTTTCGTGAGGAATTGCTTTTGGTGAGGTATGCCTTCATCGTTAGGTTGAAGGATAAGAGATAGAGAGTGTGGAAAATGTGTTGATGTGTTTAGCGATTTCTTCGAACTAATATTTATTTTTATTCAGGATGTTAATGCAATGCGGTACACATTTGTAACGGGATCAGTTCAAGAGGGGAGGATTTTTTTTTAATCCGTGTATGATGAATGATTTTCGGCATGGTTTTTAATCCAGCTCGGATGACCAACATAATTGGAATAAATGATTCATGAACGTATTAACGCAGGCTGTGGTGAATTATGTGAATGTTTGGGTGAAAGTTTCTCGAAAAATGGTTCCAAATTCATGAAGTCCTTGAACCGCCAGCGCACCACAGCGCCAGCAGTGGCACACCCAGAGCATCATCGGTTCACCTTGAGCTGAAGATGAAATAGTTGAAAAATAATTATCTGCAATGTAGTGAGCAGGTTGCTTACGATGGCGCGGTCGGCAGAGACTGTCCATAAAATTCTTTTTCCATCCGGTACAGGCACACGAGGCAATGCTCCGAAAGCGATAAATATTATAGCCGTTAGTATCGTGAAAGCGCGTACCGAAGCAGAGCAGATTGTGCTTGTACTCCAAAGGCTCTGGTTCCTGATGCCATGGTGCAACGCAAGAAGAGAACCTCGCTTTGCATCGCTGGGCATGACCGACGCTTGGCGAGCGCATCTTTGGAATGTCCCGAGTGCAGGCACTGTCCGGCTTGGGGCTGACTTTGTACGCTTTCTCGCATGGGTAAAAGCGCTATGGGTTTGGTTGTGTGTGTGTTTCAGTCTGTGTGCAGGACATCCGTTAAGCTGCTCCGAAAACCGAGCACCGAGTCTTGGTGCTCGTGGGTATAGATCTCGTTGCTTTGGACGGTATCATGAAGGCATTTCGCTTCGGTAGCCTCCCAACAACAGCGACAAGATGGCAGCAAATTTGTAGCAAAGAAAAGTAGAGCAGCGCCTGAGTTGGTTGCTGGTGTTGGCACTCATCGAGCTGCTCGCTGGTGGAGGATGCTGGTGGTTGGGCAGCGGAGAATCGCATGAGGTCGGGAAAATGCGCTGCTTAGTGCATAATCACATAATAAATTATTATAGAGCAGCGAATATTTTTCATCCCTTATCTGTGTTTAAAACCAAGGGGAAACAAGGGGTATTGGGTACCGGCAACAGCATACGTGGATATAATGTTGTTATACAGATAAGGTCACAACTTTTAGTGCATTTTTTAACTAACTAATAGTTTAAAATATCACATTCAAAACATTCAATTTATGAATTTTCTAGTTTAGGTCATTTTATTAAATTTGTGCACTACGCGACATTTGGTAATAATGTTATAAAATTGTGTTCACGTAAATTATACTGCAAGTGAAGACACTGCTTCAACTTTCTTTTCAAGGTTATAATGACAACTGTTCATTGTAAGTTATTGAAAAGATTATCACCGATCTGCAGTAATGGTTTGCTTTTCCGAAGCTTTATGTTAAGCTCCTTAATTAATGTTTTTTTTTTGTAATTTCTGCAAGTATTTTTCGTTCACCAAAGATAAGCTAAAAGCTTTGTGGAAGCTACTTTGGTATGGACAGTATAAGATTAAGCTTTCGCAAAATTGTAGACTGTTTGGGCATTGAAACGAGCGACAATATTTACGTAGTGTGACTATTAAACAAAAAAAAATCGAGAGAGCAGAAACAACCCAGACACATAATCATATTTTACAGCGCAGCTCATTGGCAGCACCGCTAGCATGTGCACGAGGGCTGTATCTTGTCTCCAAAATCAAGACCATCGTAATGTCCCGCGCAGACGGGCTTGCTTTCCGGGCGCTAGTGTGGCTTGCTTTGCGAGCGAACCGGGCTGGAAAATTCGTGATAAAAACTTTTCCCTTGCCACCTTGCCACGACGCTATCGCATCGAAACACGATATCAAACTTTTCTCGAAATTATTTCACTCCGCACACGCTGGGGCTATGAGTTAGGGAGAGGAGTCGTCCATGGAGGGGCGGCACCTCAAAGCGGTGATGAAATGCTGGTACTCGGTGTGTGTGTGTGTGTGTGTATGTGTTTAAACGATTTTTTTTTCTGCGACCACTACGGCTTAGCGCGATTTGGTTTGGTAGGCTTCATCTAAGCCACCGTATGGCTGCCGGCAGATACGGCGCTCGCAGATTAAAGGGTTGTAGGAAACGATGAGAAAAGTTTCCACGCCACGCCGACACATCCGACAGTTTGTGAGTTGGTACGGTTTCGTCGGAGCACCACTTCAGCACGGAAACGAAGAGGCTCCTCGCATTGTGTGTGTGTGTGTGTGTGTGTGTGTGAGAGAGTGTTTTTGACAGCGAAAATAAAGTGTGACATTATTTATGTTTTCCCCGCTTCTTCCTCGGTTTTTTATGTACCGGCAACGGGTACCACTGCCAGCGGAGTGGAGGTGGAGGTTTTCTTAACACATCAACACAAAACTATGATTATTTTGCGCTGCCTGGTGAGGGGTGGTATGCGCTGAGGTGGTGAGATTTTCTAAATGAAATTAGTTTCGGTTGTTAATTAGAGGTGATTTACGATTTAGCGCGGCAAGGCGTGCTGCGCATCGATGGTAAATAGGGTGCTTCATCGTCGTCATGGTGGCATAGTTTATATCGGATGACAGGCGGAAAATTCGTTCCTTTCTCTGCAACAGCGTTGGATGGTGCTGTGAAGATATATTGAGTTTGTTTTTTTTTGTAGAAATTTCATAAATGAGCTGAGATAGTATCAAGGAAGGATTGGTTCAGCTTAGCCGAGGAATAGTATGTTTTTAGAGAATTAAATTCAATTAGAATTAAGATACAAATTTCGATGTAAAGTGAAAAGAAGTATGCAGTAGACCTTTAAAATGGTGTAAAAAATGACGCAAAATTCAAAAAAAACTTTAACCTTTTTTTCGACAAAGCAATAAGAATCAGTTATAAAAGCATATAATTATAACATGTTCATTATGCTCAACCCGCCATGTTTAAACAAATTAGCAACAGCGAAGAACAGCTTAATCTTGAGCGAGGATATTTAAAGCCCTGCTTACACGCTTTCCTTCCGCGGGGTGGAAAGTCTCAAGAATACTTAAGCGTACTTAAAGCAGCTAAGTGTTGCGTGGCAATCGTGACTTTAGAGTCACTTGGTGCGAACTTTGCACCGCACGAAGTTCACGTTCGTGATGAACATTCGCAAATGTCACGCGGCGATTGGATCTCTTCCCGGGAAGTGTCAACAATTTGTTGAACTTTAAGCTAAGGCTAATCCCGAACGTGGTACGTGTGTACGGGTACGCCGCCCCGTATGTGACACACATGATGTTTTATTTTTCTCCCCAAAAACGGCACCGCATCGCACGGTGGGTTTTTTTTTCTCTCGTCACACTCATTTTCGCGATGGATGCAGGGTATCGGTTTGATAGGAGGTGCCTTTATCGATGCCGGTTAGCAGCAGAGCTACCGAAAAGTTCGTAACTCGATCAAAGTCACGTTCGGTGGGAAACTTTTACATCCGGAGAGTTTTTGCACCCATCGTGCACCCATCGTGTCTGTTGGGTGCGATTCGTCGGTTTCGGATACGCATCGCAATTTGAATATTGTGGTTAAGGGCCAAAGGAAAAGTTCGACGTCCATCTACGGTACGCTCGTAACGACACGAGTCGCAATCGAACTGTCGTATCAGATCTACGACCGGAACATGTCATCATGGTATTTGCACGGGTTTGGTGTGTGCGCTTGACTTTGTGTGAAAGTGTCCGGCGAAAGGAAGGGTGTGTGAAAACGAACGCAGCCACTTCAGGGCCAGGGTGGAGCACCAGGCGTCTCCACCGGTGGGTATGAAGTTTTAATTCACAATGCTCTCTGCATGTGAAGTGGTTAATAATTTATGCAACTCGCTGGTGTAAAGCACCATGAAAGGTGGAATGAGTGAAGAACTCCGAGGCGGCACATTAACCACAAGCTGGAAAGGGCGATTTTATCGTGCGAGAAAATGGATTCGAATGAATATGGAAATGTTTCATGGGTGCACCGTGTTGGGCAGAATCAAAAGTTGATTCAAGAAAAAAAAAATCAACAGCTCATGATAGAGTTTAGGTGATAATTTGATACTTTCCACTGTGATTAATTAGTTTTACCTTGAAGCAGAAAAAAACTAAAATGAAATAATAAGCAACACCTATGGAATAAAATGCAGCCGATCGGCGAACATTTCGCACTATTCATTATTGATTTCATTGCGATTGAATATTGATACATTACGGGTACACTATTTCCTGCATTATATTTATTCCATGTCATGCAGAATGCACAAGGAAAAGGAAACGACAAAGAAAAAAAAACCAAAATCGCCTGCAGCATGAGCGTTTACGGTCGTGTGATTTTTATGTCACAGTGAAAATGTCACTTTATTTGGTATTCGTTTGAGTGTGCGGGTATTTAAGTAACGTATCATTACGCAAATAGATTGTGAGGGTAGTTGAAAGGGATGAAAAAAAAAAACGCGATGACAACATGCGAGCACTTCGTTGACAAATGTGGCACATTGTTGCAAGCAGAAACATTAAACGGGAATTATCAGTGCGTTCAGTGGATTGGTAGTGGATGGTTGAAACGGTTTGCCTCATTGCGCTGATGAAAAGACCTTTTTTAAGTAAATAATCGATTAATCATGATGGTGGCATTCTCTCGCTGTTCGTTTATCTTTTTGCATTCAGCAACGGATTACAATTCGTTTTATTTGTTCGTTTGTATGCGACTGACTGATTTGTTTTAAAAAATTGACCAAAAATGAGAACATATTGGAATATTTCGTGTTTGTTCTTTAAAAGAGCGCTGCTGGAATTGTTAAAGCTCCTTCTATAATATGGAATAATTTATCATCTAGACGGTTGAAATTATTGCATTCCTGCCAGGTAATCCAGCTGACAAACATGGAAATACAGCCAAACTTAAAAGATACAGAGGTGCTGTTAAAATATTTGAAAATATCTGCTGATATGGGTGTGGTTGATGTTTCTACAAGTAATGTGTATTCTAAGAAAAGAAGTAAGTGTTCACGTATCCGAATAAATTTGTCTTGGAGATGGGTCTGGTGTTTTCAGATTTTTACTCAAAGTTTTTACGCGGTCTCTGTAGAAGCAACACTAGGAGTAATAAAGTGTATACGAGCATCCTATCAAATGAGGCGTCATATGAGCTTCTTTCAGCGCATTGTCACCCGTCTAATGCTAAGCAGCCCCCGCCCAAACAACCACCTCACCACCCCCCGAACGCTGTTATGTACTGTTTGAATAGCAAATCACGTTTCCACAAATACCAATGGCAGGCTAATACAGGCAACGTTGCTTGTGTGAAGGAGAAAATTGTTGGCATCCTGTTCGAGACACTGCTCGGACACTGTATTCGATTGCGAGGCTGGGGAGGTGTCTGTTTTTTGCCTTTTCTCCCTCTCCCTCTTCCATGCAGCACAATTCGATCCGATAAGATTCCGAAAGATTCCAAATCACATTTAACACCCCGCTAGCAAATAGTGGCGACCCGAACGACGACGAGCGACGAGCGACGAGTGAGTGTGGTAGCCATTTCGTAAGGGATTTCCGTGCTGCATTCTGTCGCTCGATCGCTCGGGGCTGCCAACGGAGCCAACCGACAGACACCGGGGTCGACTTTGGTCCGGTACAATTTATACAACTAATCCCATTACTCAAGTGGAAAGAAAATACGCTACGAAACGATAAGCTGCGAAGCTAAACGAACGCAAAGAAAACATCTCGATATTAGTCGCAGGCAAGCTGGCCAAACTCCCCTCCCCTCCGTGACGCCGTTGTGAACGAGCGTTCCGAATCACCACTACACATGCACACACTGAATCCGAAGTTATCTCTGGTGGAACAAACCGCCTTATTACGCCCTTCCGGTTCCACTGCATTGCTTTCAACATACTGTCCCTGCTTCCCGCTCGGCCCAGCAGCACGTATCATCGCCAGGATCTACTCCTTCGCCAGCCTCGAACGGTCGCACTTTCCATAGCGAAATTTCTATTTTTCCAGCTGGTAAACAAACCAATGACGCCGAACCGAACCGAGGGGCAGCAAGAAGAAGAAAAAAATACCACAAATCGTTTGTTGTTTTCGAAGCGTTTGCTTCTCAGAGGTACGTACCGACACAAATACATGCACTCACACCAAATACACTCCGCTCGTGGAATGAGTCTTAGTGCCTGCAGCGGACATATTAAGGAGTATGCAATAAATTAACGTATTTTCCGGCCGATTGATCTCGTTACTCTACCCGGGCGTGAGCTAGCTAGAGAGAGAGAAAGAGAGTTGGCAAATAGTTGGCTATTGCTCTGTCTCCTTTCACCCCAGTCTCTGTCCCATCGGGCCGAGGAAAACCTGTACGCCACAAATCTTCCAGCGGTGTCCTAGTGCTAGGGATATCTGATTTTAAAAGCATTAAAACTCATTCGTTATTATCGATGCTCAGGTTCCGGTTGAGAAGGACGCACATGGGTGTTAAATCCATCCTGGTGATGGTAAACCATGCACTTAATATCGGTCGGTGACTTAACCGGGGGAGAAGGAGAAGTTTTAGTAAAGATAACGATCAGTCTCTACTGGTTTCTGTTATAATTTATCGTAAGCTGATTTCTCAGGAGAATGATTAAGCGCACTGGTGACAGGAGTTGCTGTCGATTGGTTTTAATTAAATTAATGCCTTTCAGGGCAAATAATTACTTGCTTTCACGCAATAACTATTCAATAGTTATAATGCTTTCACGCAAATGTTTAATATTCAAAAACATATACAATCGGCCGGTTTTCATGTTCAACCCATGTAAGGGCGCAACTGTGTTTAATATGCCAATTGCAAACTTTGGGAAAATATGATTATAGAATATGGTACACAAATTACGATAAATTTTAGAATAGTAAGCAATATTATTAAAACATATATTTGAAGTGTCAATTTAATTCGAGCTTGAATTTTATTATTTTTCTGAACAAATGACAAATGAACAATTGACAATTGTTCATTCAAGGACAATTTGAGCAATAATTATTTTTCTGAACAAATGGGTAAAAAAATATTAAAAAATTTGTACGTAGCGAAAAGGAAAATGCAGGTTAAATATAAATTGTCGCTTCCAATATCCTACCTTTACCGTTGTTTATACCATACGAGAAATCAATACAGGTGATACCTTTGGAATGTTTCCTTTCACTTTTTTATGGAATACCAATATGACCACATTGTATCAAAAAATTCACTCACAGTGCCCGCCGAACGTGCGAGCAAACCGATCGACACAAAACTAGTCGGTAAACAACGGCAAAAACTTCCGCATTCGCTTTCGTTTTTAATTGCGCTTGAGTTTGCACATAGTTCGTACGAATGGCAAGAGTCGAGCAGCGTGTTCGTTACAACGATTTCGCAAGCTGCTACAGCACATTCAAAATGCGAAACCCAAAGCACAGAGGCAATAAACCCCTTCTACAACAGCCGCTCGGGGTGGTTCCATGCGCCAGGAAGTATGGCCGGAGGAGGAGGTCGACGTTTGAGTTGGGTCAAAAGCTAATCGAGCGAGCGAACAAACGAACAACGGAGTGTATTTCGATGAAGCGAAAGCTGCTGGTGGTGGATTTTTACCACCACTGCTCCGGTGTCGTCATCGTGTGGTTCACTGAGCCGGAACTAAAATAAACCGACCGTCTTCCTGCGTCTCGCCAGGGGGGCGACGCGGCAGGGAGACCAGAGGTCAGTTGTAATTTTATGTTCCGGATTGAAGGTGAAGATTCCCGATCCAACCAAACACCACTTCGTTACACTTCACCCGCTTCGTTCGTTGCTGCCCGAGGGGTGCGGAGAAGGGACGCACGATCGCTCCGAGAAAGGGGTTAAACATGTGGAAAACTATAAAACAATGAACAGCGAACGAACGTATGGATGGCTTTTGGGGGGTTGGGGGTTTGGGAAATTTCCAAACCCTCCCGAAAGCACGGCCGTCAATTTTATGTACCAGAAGTTCGGAATCCTTTTGGCCACTTTTAAGACACTTGCCTGGGAGGGATGTGCTTGGGACTTGCGGCACGATCTCGTTTTAAAAGCTCGATCACACGCGCGGATTACATCGTGTCCCGGCGGGCTCTGGACACCGGCAACAGTTGGCTGACAATATTTTTTCCCCCTACACTTTGTGGCGGCTTAGCAACACGAGTGGTCGAGTGGTTTAATCCTCACCGTTGACGAAGACAAGACGGGAACGGATAGGGACCGAACGGAAACCGGAAGGAAATGCCCTTCTTGAAGAGCTGGCATGCGAAACCGTCCTGCGTCTGAAGCGTGTGGCTATTTTCCTCTTCACCCCGTTCTGCTGATCCGTTGTGGTAGTTTTATTTTTTAATCCCACCCTAAGTGGGTGGAGGAAAAGAATCGAAAGGTTCACGACTCGGAGTGAGCGAAACGGGTGCGGGAGTATTCATTTATAAGGGATTAGAGGTGCCAAGCTTTCTGCACGGGTCCGTTGAAAAGTGGAAACAGTGTTCATTAAGCGGAATAGGTTTGAACGAGTGGTTTTGAGGCTTTGGTGCGAGGTAAGGAACGGATTGTTTAATTTCATGTTTTAATTATCCTTCATTGCGATTTGAGATGCGTTCTCGTAAGGCAAAGTAGCACATTTTTAACGATTTTTATGGGAATCAGTGAGGAGAAGTAATTATTGGCAAAGATGCCATAGTTCTCTATTTTTATTATTGTAATGTGTGAAGTTTGTTGATTTCCTTGATTAAGATTTTTTTTGTTTTAAAGGTTTGTAAAAATATGAATTAAACAAAAAATCTCAACTGTTAGCAAGCCAACATCGGACCCGTTAGGACGTAATGGCGAGTGATTGCTGAATGTAAGCTCAAATACTTAAAAAAAGCACCACCAAACGGCGCGATTGTGATTAATCAATCAATAAAATTTTGTTTTATTTTCTTCCGCACTTGCCGATGTAATTTCCAACAATGAAGCTTGATTAATTAAAAATAGCTCCTCGTGCAAAGTTTTTCCTTTAATTACTAGCGATACAAACCGCAAACTGCTTTGCTTCGATCGGCACCGGTGGCTGCCGTTTTGCACATTCCTTCCCGGCTGTGCCCGGCTGTTGCTTAAGGCTTCGGTAACAGTTCAGCAAACTATCGTTAGCTTCGTTGTCCATTTCCAATCAGTGTGCTTGTGTTGTGTTGTCGTTGTGGTCAGTTCGCTCGGGGATAGGTGGAAGCAAAAGTTTCCTCAATCAGTGCAAGAAAACCGTAAAAGTGTGGAGAAGAAACCCGATATCGTGGTTGGGTGGGGTGCTCGCGGGGTCAATTAGAGATTTTTTTTTTTCTGCTGGCTCGTTGCGTTTCCCTGGGTCACTGGGCTATAGCATCATGTAGCCAACTCGTCTCGTCTCGATTGTCTGTGCCCAGAGTGACAAGATCGGGGACTAATTGTTTAAGATCGTTGCATTGGTGCAAGTTCGCTTTTGCTTTTAATCCTACCGAGGAGTTGTCCCGATCCTTCTTTTGCGTAATACTTCCTCATTAGTAAGCTTGTGTTGAACGTTAGAGGAAGGAGCATGGGAAAGAGGAAGGATTAAACCCGGACGCAATGCAAAAGCGTTGCAGCAGCAGTACAACAGCAGAATAGCTCGAGTAAATAAAGCTCCATTAGGATGAGGCACACTAGGGAGGAGCCGAGAAGACGCTCACCCTTCTATGGCGTTGGGAAAGTTTTTAATTATCTCGGTATTATGGATGAATTACACAATGGTCGCACGCAAAGCAATGGAAGCTGGCGGCAAGCGCTAGAAGAATTTCAAATGCGAAATAAAAATCCTTTCAGCCTTGTACGGGTGAAAATTGTTTTTCTGCATTCGTAATGCCCGTGTCGGGATGGAAACAATAGGAACTTGGCCTTGGTGACCTTGGTGAGCCGAACGGAGAGGAAAATGGAGCCTCCGAAATCGAGTGCCACGAAAGGGGGCCGGGGGCAACTCATTTGTTGCACAGGGGCAAACCATTCACGACCAACCGGCCCAAGTACACTCTAAGGACTTATGGGCGTGCTTACGGTGTAGCGATCTTGAAGAAGCGATACTTGCGAAAAGCGTACGATTTGAATGCAACAAGCCTGTTCTTGGAGTAGCGCAGTAAGCGTGCCACTTTGGCCGGTTGAGAACCGGGGCCTAGCTGGGAAAGGATATTATTTTGCGTTCACTTCCATTTTCCTACGAGACGCAATAGATAAGCCTCTCACGAGCAGCACCGAAACGGAAGGGCGACCTCATTTTTTTTCTCCAAAAGGAAATCGGCTGCGAGGGGAGGGAGGGGCGGAAAAAAGGGCAAGCGTAACCGAAGGGAGAAAGAGTGAGACGCGAAACCATTAAATGCGGATGATAAACGAAAGTTAAACAAAGGACTTATAACTTTCTGCCCATTGTGTTTCGGCGCGGCAGTGGAGACAGTAGAGCTTTTAAGCTTTTTCCGCTTTGCCTAGAGAAAAGCAGGCTGGCAAATAGGCGACGTCGTTCCGTCGTTCATGGGCGCGTGTGTTTGTGTGTGTGTGTTTCCAGTGTTCCTCCAGCGCGAACGAATTCATTCGTTCTGTAAAGGCTCCCCGAACGAGGTTTCGTCCCCATGCAGGGCAATTTGATTTTAAAGTTTCGCACAGATTTCTGTCCACCGGATGAACGGACGAAAACGGCCCGAAAACGGGGTGGGCAAGCGGGTGGGTGTAGAAATTGGCGAAGGAAATAGGACCGAAATTGAATCAAGTAATATTCGGATTCGGATGTTTTTGTTCGTGGTAAAGTTTTTTGTCTGGCCGGGCAGAACCGAATTTAATTGGTACGTCCACAGAACGCGCCAAGGGCGTCGGTTCGGACAGGAGTGGCATGTTGGAAGGGCATTTGTGTTCGTGTGTTCTTTTTAGCTTTGCAAGTTTTATTGATATTTCTACGAGCCAAAGCTAGCCGGTCGGGTTCGCTTTGTCAGAGTTGCGTCGTGGTGCAGATGTAAACCTTCGCGTGGTGCGGTGGGTGAGTGGCTGGTTAATTTGATTTTTTTCCCGAATCGATCCACTTGAGGGTATTCGTGATGGTATTGTGGGGCTGCAGCGAGCGAGACTTGAGCGTTCGGTGATCGAAATATGAAATGTGAATTATGTTTGGTAGTACTTTGGTCCGGGAGGGGACGGGGGAGAGGGGGGGGGGGGGGGGTTGGTGCAATGAGGCGCTGCTGATTAAATCGAACGGCGAGTTAAGCTCGGCATCCTTCGAACATGAAGCGTCTTGAGCGAAAGAATGAGTTTCAGTTTGCTGAAAAGATTGAGTTTTGGGAATGCTTTAAGCCATGAAGAAAGCTGTACGGTTTTGATTTTTTTTTAAAATTACAACAAAAAGAATGTAAAGAAAGTTGTGCAAATTAGGCTTAAAATATAACAGGTATCAGAATTTTAAAGAGCTTAATCTTTAGATATAAACAGAACTACTCGATTTAATCCAACCCCTCGAATTGTATCAACCTGACGGCATAATAAACAGTTGCAAACTGAACAGCTCAATCGACGGTTTATCATTTTCGGAGAACAGCGGTTTAACATTTTCGGATTCCCTACATCGTAATCGGTAGCTCGTGAAAGTATTTTTCACTAAAATAAATTCTTACATGCCATTTTATTGCTGTTAATTTACAAATTAAATTCTATCCAACATTAGCTCTATGGTAATAGCCCTACCTAACATTTTCGTCACGGTGTTACAAAAAACTATAACACCGAAGTAATTGTTCAAATTATGGCATTGTACCAGACATCAAAGAAAGGACTTTTCAGTCGAAATCATTCTGTCGCCAAAACAAAGAACCAACACCAAACTAGAGTACCTACTAAGTAGAAACTACACACACCAGCTCCAGCACGTCCTTGGAGACTAATAGCTGAATTAGGAGCTCTTGTAGTGTACAAGCGCTAATGTTTTCTCCGTGCGCCGGCAAAACCTACCTTACCTCACACGAAACGTAAAATTATTCATCATTTTGCAAGTTGTACACGGTGGCAGTTTGTGCAGTGGAAAACCTGTGGCAAACTTGCACAGTGAGCATCGGGTGTTGGTAAGTTGTTAATTTCGTCGCTAATGGCAAGCGGATGTGTGCGTGTGTGTGTTTGTGACTTTAAACTTTCCTCACGTGCGTCTCCCAACTGCGAGCTGCGGTTGATCCCTGTCACGAAAGATGAAGAATTACTACCAGTACGGTTGTGCACCTTTTTCTACCTGCACGGTACGTGACCGCACCTTGCAGGGAGTTGGGGGGGAGGGTGGGGGGAGATCGGCGTGATTGTGCAACGGCGCGTGTTAACTCTTTTCCTACCCAATGGGGCCACCTGTGCCGCGGGTGTGCCGATGTTTTCAACCGTATAAGGGTAATGGTAAATGGAATTGATAAATTTTACACCCTCAGCTAACGGAACCGGTACCTCGGTCATAATCCTACCGGGGTGCTTTATACAGTGGGGAGGGGAAGACGGTGGTGTTGCCACCCGTTCTGCACCCCCAGGGCGGGGTCCGGTAATTGGCTACCGGAGCGTACAAACATGCCCGTGTTTACCCAACGAGGTGTCATGTCCCGGTGGAGCATGTCAAATTTCATTTGCCGTTGCATACGTCATGTATACGTTTGTTCTAGTTAAACTTCTCCTTCCTTCCCGATCTCACACCCTCTGCCTGTCCCAGCATTTCGGTAACTGTAAGCCGAACTAACTTCGAAAGCCAGCGAGCCACTATAAACGTGCGCCGAGCACCGGGTGCGATCCTCTCGACTCATTTCTCAGGAACCGAGCGCCGGAAGTTTTGGTTCTTGCGGAAACGGAGTAGCGGCTGGTGCGGGTGGTGCAAAATTTCCCAGGACACTCATCAATAGTGTCAGCAGAGCGTGCTAAACCACCGGACGCCTGTATTATTAGTGCCAAGTCGGCTCTGCCGTTTGGCCTTTCCCGTTTCTCGGGCGCTCGTTTTCGGCTTCGTCCTGAGCAGTGGCGTGTCGACTTAAAGCGTGCGATGTACTTTTTGACCTCTCGCAAAACCAGCGCCCCCGACGGAGGAGGGGTGAAAGTTTTACCTTCAGCACCGAGAGAGAGAGAGAGAGAGAGAGAGAGAGAGAGAGAGAGAGGGAGGGAGAGACAGAGAGAGTAGCGATGGGACGGGCGCAGTGTGGCAAGCCTCCTGGAGGCGATCCAAACTTTCAACGCCATGTGAGTGCGGTGCAGTGAAATTTGTAGTGTGTGCAAATAGCTTTACCGAGGCTCTTGTTGCCCAGGACCGGAGGCACCTGAGCAGTTGTTCTTTATGTACTCCGGGTGCTTCTCCACTCCAGGAGTCGATGGGGCAGAAGGGGAAGCGTGTGGATCTCGGAAGAAGCTCATTAGAAAGCACAACAGCAGCCACTTCGGTCCGAGAAAACGGCACCTTGGAAAAACGGTTCGTTTGCAAAAGTTTACCCATGGCCATTCCCCGGAGGTTCTGGCGAAGCGCGAAACGAGAGTGTTGTAGAACATATGCGAGTTTGTACCACCGGCACCGGGGGAACCGATGGTGGTCCGGTGCGGGAAAGTGACATAATTTGCACCGTTTGGACCGGTATATGTGTACGTGTGTCTGTCCGTATGCATTTTTCTTTTGCCCCTTTGCATCGAGATCGTTTAGTGCTCGGCGTTTAGCAAGGGAAGAACCTTGAAGGAAGTGGAAGGAAACATTCTTGACTATCAAGTAGTTTCCGGGTTCCGGGTGTAACCAGTGATTAAAGTGAAAACTTCTGGTCAAATCTTAGTTTTTGTCATTCCACGCGCTATATACGTCGCCTTGCTAACTTAACCGTGCATGCCTTGTCGGGGGACAAGAGCGGCGCTTCTCGTACGCATGGTGTCGACGAGAAGCTGTTGGTGGTTAACCAAATCGGATTAAAGTTTCGTACTGTGTTAAGGTGATCTTACTGCAACAGAAGATTTTGTTGCTCTCATGATGCAAGGTTGAGGTGGAAAAACCGCGCAAGTATGCTAGTATGGTTTTCTGAAGATGTGTAGTTTTGATTGATAAATTCCAGGTGGTCTTGTGTGTAGGATTTTGTACATGTTGTAGTGATTCGAGAGGACCGCTAAGGCTCCTTCCTATGAGAGCTCAATGAAGGTTTACCAACAATTTAATGGTAACCGTTTTTCTGCTTTGGCATTAGGTTTTTGGGACAACATTATAAATGTCTTTAAAATGTACATTAAAATAATAGAACATTATAATTATTCTGAACATTTTTTCCGATATTTGAAATTTAAAACCCGTTTAGACAAAAATCAAATTCCTTGGGGCTTTTAATGCACCCCTTTTGATTTAAAGTGCATCACTTTAGATGAATTGATTTTCTTGGATATATTTATGATTTGAATTCACGGTGCAGCAATTGGAAAGGATTATTTTCGATGAGTTTGTTGATGTTTGTGGAGAACGATTTTCACAAAAGAGCAAACGAGTTAAATGCACTTTATTAGTGCGGTTACTTAGCAATTCTTGACTGATAGTTGTGTGTGTGTGTGTGTGTGGTTTTCTCGAAATTAAGCCTGAAAGCATTCGTACTAGAAGCTTTAGATTTAAATGAAGTTAAGGCATTTTCTAACGGAGCATGCACGTTGCTTCACTCGCACTTACAACAACGCCATCCATATGGATGTCAGCAGTGCCATTCACTGCGCTCATAATGGATAGAACCATAGCACTGCTCATTTATGGCCGACCATGCGCTTCCGGCCGTATCTCCCGTGATGGGTTTCACTTTGTGCATTCTGAAAGCGATTCAAATAAGAAACGCAAATGTTTGCTGGAAAATAAATGCATTAGTTCCACAGGGTTTCGGTTGGGTGGCCGAAGCGGTTGCATCACGAACGCGAGAAGCATGTGAAGTATGTTCACAAATGCATCGGGCGTACTGAGAGAAAGCAATAGAGAGGTTGAGAGAGAGAGAGAGAGAGAGAGAGAGAGAGACTGAGAGTGTATCTTTTTTCAAAAGCGAATACGTTTCTTAAAATCACTCAAACTGTATATTTTGGCCGGCACACGAGATGATCGTTTATTTTTGTGCCAAGGAGAGTGCTTGAGAATCTCAACTGTGTTTGAAGAATGTGAGAAAATTTGGGTTTTTACACTATAATTTAAAATAGGTCTTTTAAGAATTTCACCATTCAAAGGTAGCAAAACTCGTTAAGTAGCGGAGCTGTAACGATGACTTTAAGCACCTGAGAGTGGTAGAAAATCATTCGAAAACTTTTGCCTCAACACAATTTTAATATGCAACGAGCGTTGATTTAATCGGGAAATATTGCTCCACAAATGAATAGACAGGTTGTTTTATTGCCCGCATTTGAATGTTTATTCTGACAGATATCTGTAAACGAGGCCTTCATCGTACGTTGATGGAGTGACAACGATCCTTTCCCCGCCGGTCAAGACCAACTTGACGTATTGTGCTATCACCGTTTATTAATTGTCATACGGTAAAAGGCTCTGTCGGTTCTGCCTCGTGGTCAGTCCGGTATGAAAATGCGAACTTACTAGCCATGGGGCGAATGACAGCGCCTGAATCGTTCTTCGGGTTGATTGGTTCTCGTTCAAACGTAAGCCACAGCTGGTTCCTGAGAACCTGGGTGCTGAATGGTACGAGATTTGTAGCAATCTGTTTATCGTCAACCGGTCGATGTCGGCGTGTGCTCCGTTGTCAGTTGTGCAGCTGACCTCAGGCTTTCTCGCCAACTGAGCATGTCCGTGCAACGCCGGGTACGGGATGAAACTAAAACCGTAATTTGCTTAAGCTTAAACGGATTAATTCATAAACAACCCAAGCTCGGCGTGAGTGTCGTGGTTCGCATTCGATGCGATGGGTTGCTGGGATGGTGTTGCTGCTGCTGTTGCTGCTGCTACTGCTGATGATGATGATTCGTTACGATGCCGTGAACGTGAGCCCGGAGTTTAGTTCCGGATGGTTTAATTCGATTTTAAGCAATCGACCAACCGTCTTTTCTTGCCGCAAAACGTTGTACGGTCTGCGGGACCTTCCCGGTCCCGGAAACTAATTCACCGCATGATGGACTCTTCCGGGAATTCTCCAGAGGGTGGTTCTGTGTGTTCTGCTTCTTAAACCGATCCGTTGAACGTCTAGTGGTTTTGTTTCCGCTTGAACCCGCTTCACCTGGCTCGAATGATGGGACAAACTGGACGCCGTGTGCCTGGTAGGCTAATTTAGCGTTGACGAGGTGGTTGGCATGCAAAAATTCCGATTCAATTAGAAACTTCATAAATTCATCGTCCTTACTGCTGCCGCGAGGGACATTATGGCTTGGGTCTCGAACGACGGGTGGTTTTCGAAATAAATTATAAGCAATTAGCTCACCTTACAGGTAGCCCAAGCGCTCGTGATAACTGGACTGAAGCAACTGCCGTTCGGGAATTGATAAATTACAGTCAATAATGGGCTGTTACCTGGTTAAGGGGAAAGCATTTGTGTGAGTATGCGTGTGTGTCTTGGAAACATCGCTGACCACGAGGATGACCATTCGTGGCCGTTGATGGAAACCGATGGAAAGTTGGACACCACCCGGAAAGAAATTAGAAAGAACCATCAGTCTCAGACGGGAGGCTAAATGAGTGTTGGTATCTTGGACTTCAGGTTAAGCGTACGTTCATTAGCATTCCGTATGGTTGCGCTATTATGCCAACAGGAATGTAATTTTTCTGGTGTAATATGAGTTGGAGAAAGTAGATTACAGGTAACACATCTTGGGCAAGTAAAGAAAAAAAGGATCCTTGATGCATTCTCCGGTGTTGGAGGATTTAAATATATAGTAGTAACTTTGAAGCATGTGAATAAAAGCTTCATTGTTTTCGTTTATACTGGCCCAATTGGTGCCTTTTTAAAAAGCAAAGTGTTTTAAATAACCGTATTTCCAACACTTTATTGACGCTTCTCACGTCAATTTGGCAATTAGCAACAATTACATTCAAACGCAAGCTATGCCACACGACATACGTTCTGGGATGCATTTTGAATAGCAAATATATTTCCGCCAGGCCCCATTAGCAATGTCAACGCCATTTTGTCATCCTACATTGCATCACCACCAATTTCAACGGATCAGCAGAATGCAAGCGGCGGCATACGCTTACACTGCCGTAATGTGACTTTGGCCGATTTGGCGAATCTGTTTCGAACACTTTGCACTTACAAATGCAGTCGGAACTCCTCGTCTGTCACGCTGTTGTGGGCACCTAGTACCCGACATTCGGCTGCGCGTGTACGAAGAGGGCAAGAAACCGCTGTTTCGACGACGTCCTCGGGTCGACGATGGCCATCAGTCGCTTCCAAATGAATGCCGCACATTCGAGCGACAATGACGCCAATGTGGTCGAAAGGCAGAAACGACAGCCCAATGGGAGTGATCGGTAGAGGTGGAAAGGGGGGCGAATTATTATTATGGCCTCCCTATTGTTTGATGCCATTTTGTGAAGGGTAAGCGGCTTATGGTATTGTGTGGAGTTGTTAAGGATTCGCTCGGACAAGGACATTCCGATAGCAACCATTGCGTATGGGTATATGAGTGCACGTACTTCGTGTCGCTTAGCACGAAACGATCCTACCATAATTGTGGACTTTACCATTGCAGCGATGCAGCGATTTTAAGTGTGGATTTTTTCCCCCCCAGAATAACATAGCAACACATTCTGGTATTTTTAAATCAATAAGAATTTTATGACTTGTTTTACTTGAGTTTTATATAACATTTTTATTTTTATTCAAACAACCTAGACATTTCATTCCTTTTTTTTATAAAATAAATAACTAATAGTACTTTAGAGTCGGTTAAGTTTTTTTCAATATGACACATATACAGGGTTTCGAGTCATATAAGGGAACAATGCAATCAGTAGAGAGAATGTGTCAACCGGTTAAGAGAATGTTACAGCCACTACATGGCTGCACCATTCTCCTAACCGGTTGACACATTCTCTCTACTGATTGCATTGCTCTCTTATATGACTCGAAACCCTGTAAAAGTATCTCGATTTGTGCATCCTTTTTGTATGGTTTGATTTGCTTGTAAAGCAACCATATAAATCAAACTCGCGAGCTAAAAGTGAAATAAAAAGCACTCGGTAAACAATTTCCAGATTCAACAGATGATAAATTAAAGCAAGCGTAAGCAAAAACCGGAGCATATCTGTTTTTATATACGCGTTATTTTTAAACACCAATATTTTTGCCCCATCAAAGTTTACACTGGAATGATTTAGATGACCGGTTTGCTCTGGGGAAACTGGCACGCTTGCTGATTTATTTGCCACCGTGTGACGATCGTTTATTTTGTTTATTTTACAGTGATTGAATAAGGACCCGTACGCAAACCTTCCTACACGCTCCGCCGATTAGAGGCGTTCACGTTTCGGTTTAATGCGCCTATCGAAATGATGAAGGGCGGCACACGGTACGTTTAATTTTCGATTAACTTCCCACCACACGCACCACTGGGGAGTGATCCTACACATACACACCCGCCTCGCTCACACACGCTCGCAGTCGAAGGATACGCAAAACAGATCCATTTCCGTGAATCATGTTGAACGTCAGATCAGCCTGTCGGATCGATTTCGGGTTCGTCAGAAGAGGGTTTTTGGTTGCTATGTTTCGTCTTCTTTTCGCACGGTGTTGGGCTGAATTTATGGGCTTATCATGGAGCATTGGTAGCTGTTTATAAGCCCAGAACAGCGCCCATTGCGCGAGGCATCACATCACAAATATATTTCTAGCTGGATGTTTTTTTTCCCTACATGCATCCTGGCTCTCCGTGGTGGGGTGGTGAGTTTATGCTGCTCCTCCATTCAAGTTATTTGATTTTAGTACTGCCCGGAGGAATCGATTTATTGGCAACCGGTTGGAGCGAGGTTTTTCTCTGGTGGTGGTGATGATTGATGATACTGGCGGAAAGATTTAAAAATCGTTCAATCAAGCCCGAGGAGAGCTGACGGCGCGCAGTCGTTCAGATAGCCCAGCAAGCTTTATTAGCTTCGTTTGCAGTGAATTCGAAGTGAGTGCATGCATGTACGATGAGCTGTGTGCGAAAATTTTTGGGCAGAGCTAGTCCCCGCTGGAGGTGTGTGGGTTGTAAAGGAAAATATAATTTCTGGAAGATTTTATGCGATACGGCACGTGAAAAGTTTACGAGAGTCCAAACGGTTGATGAAACTGGTCCAAATCGTTTAATGAGTTTGATTTTGCTGCAGTCGCACTGAACCGGCGTGGAATGGTTTTTGGAAAATCTAACTACTATGTTAAACTAATTTGCTAACAAAAAACAGGCTTGATAAATACTCATTATGCTACTTTATGCCTTATTTCCAGGTTATCTGATTGTGTCAGCTCCAGTGGGTTATCATTTGCACACTGTTTTCCATTCACAATGCAAGAAAGATGCTGCCAGCATAATGTAAATATGTTCTCCCCTCTCCTTTAACTAGTGACCGAAGCCGCCGAACGCTCGTTAAGGATTGTAAGTCGAAGACACCGTATCTGCGACCTGCGAAACCTTAACGAACCGGAAAACGATGGCGTCGATGGAATCACCGACAAACCCGTCCCGAAGCTGGCGATAGAAAGCCCATTGGAGCGTGGGGCCGTTTGAAAGCAGCGTGCAGCTCATTTAACGCGCCACTCACCTGACGGACGATTATGCAACGCTACTGCACGTGACTTGCGGGGTTTGACTTGCCTCGTAAGCCACCCGATGGACCCGTCGGACGGTGTGAATCGTTGATCCGAGCGACGGAGTTTGATTCGCTTTCCGGTACGTTAGATGCATTGTTACTGGTGTTGGCTAGTTGGTTGTTGGTCACATCCCCTTTCCCTCCGACGACGAACCATATGAATACGTAAACGAGCTTCTTGATCCGAAAGATGCAAGGTGTCATGCGGACGTTCTTATGTGCAAGCGCGTTCTGAAGAAAACGAAGCGAAAACAAGTAAAAGAAAACCCTCCGTGTACGAATTCCCCGAAAGCACTGCAATGAAAAATCCACCCTAGCGTTTAGCAATTTTCCCCTTCACTGGATCGCAGGGACAGAATCGAGCGAAACGTTGTTAAGCGCTGTCACCAGCATCGGAAGACGGTCGGCCATGTGGAGAGATAGTGCGAGGTGAAAGCGGCAAAGGATAGCAAACAAAAAAACAGTTTCCCCTTGAAACACACATTCCTACCGACGGTGTCGGTTTGTCGGGCAATTCATACTCGCTCTCACCAGTCACGGGCTGCATTTCCGTTTAGGGGGTAAAAATACGTCTGCTGATTCTCTCATCGGCCAGCCAATCGTTGGCTTCCACACGCTACCATCAAACATCGCTGCATCGACTTTTGATTGAACGATGCGGCGGGAAAGGAAAGGATCGCGGAACGATCGTTTGTCGCCATGTATGCGATGGCGTCGCTGAAAAGCGTTCCGGAATGAAAGGCCCGACGTTTTTTTTTTGCAGTAATTTTTCAAAAATGTTGACGAACTTGGGTGCATCAGCGACGCTCGGTCGTGTAGGTTCCGGATGGGTTTTCTTTCGTCGCGTCTTCTACGTCGCATGATCGGCTATTGTTGGTTGAGATGATTCCTTTACTGTAGTGAGGACTTTCTTGCACATTCGCTCTTTCCGTGCTGCTGAAAGGTGCACCGTGTATTTGTGTAGGTGCAATGTTTGTTGTCTATTGCCAAGCTTCGTGGTGCTTTGGCCTGCTTTGTTGCATTAGGTCAAAGTCGTATACGGTACAGTGGATGTCAATTTTATTCAAGTTCGGATGTTTGAATAGAAAATAAAGTGGAGTTTTATTTTAAATGAGATCTCAATTTGGCATATCGCAAGATTAGTTTAATAAGTGATTGACTTGTTTGATGACATTGAAGTTTTATAAAAAATTTTAATAATTATAAAGTTTTGTACGGATCATACAGAGAATTAGACGTTTGAAAACAGCTTTACAAATATACCGATTGTATGATGCACTACTGTAAACCGTTTTCTTTTCCGCGCATATATGCCTTCTGCTGTAGACCGTGATAGCATCGTACACCATTAATAGACTTGTGGCGCTGGTATCCTCAGAAACCGATCGATGGCGATGTGCGTTCCGGATAAGGAAGTTCAATCAGCAGCTGGTTAAATTTGACGTTCGCTATGTATATATAGATAGATGTCGTTACGGCTCGGAAGAGAATTCATAAATGCTGATGCAGATTTCCGCTTCACTGCGGAGGCTCCACAACAATGCCACATTCGAAAGGGGGAAAGTTTCTTAGCAGCCGTACCGGTTCGCAAGAGATGGCGTGGAAATCTACCGGCAAGTCAGCATGTATCGCCATCACCGGGGCCGGTGTCACATTTGCTGCATCGAATATTGTGCGGTCGTTGATGCAGTTAAAAGGATGCGCCGGACGTTTTGGATGAGGTTCGTATTTTCGGGCCGGGCCGGGCGTTTAGAAGCATTCAGCACAACGGGCTATGGGCGCTATTATCAGTGGCCGAAGTGGGAATGATGACGTGCCAAGGGACCAAGGGACAGCGAGCATCGTTTCATGCGCACAATAGTGGTGAATATCTCAGGAGATGGAGCAGTCGAAGGCACTTTGTTGGGGGTTCGATTTTCGAAACGTTTTACGCGTGCTTTTCTGGATAGTTGAGGATGTTGAAGAATGAATTTTCGTTGAGTAGGTCGAAGAATGACCACAAAAGAACCATGTTAGTATGGATGAGTAATAGCCTACTATGGAAGCAAAAAGGTTCGATATTTGATTAAAATAAAAATGAGAATATTACCCAACTTTTCTTACCTTCAAATCTAACTATATACTAAAGTCATTCAAATTTTCAATCAAGCCCGAAACATCTCCCGTTCCCGATGTCTGTAGCACCAAGCGGCGACTGAGCGCTAGAAAAGCCTTCCGAAACATGTCCTCTATCGAAGCGCTGTCGTTCGTTAAGGCACATTTGTTCGTGCAGTTAATGAGAGTAGAAGCAATTTACGTCTGAGCGAGCGACAAGACGGCCAAGTTTAATGAATTCATCGACGCTGGCGCACTCGCTCTTCCGCCCTCACGCAAACCAACATCCACAATTCCCTTCCCGGCCCCGCTGCATTGGCATTAAACGTTTGCGATTTAGATTTGCTGATTTGATGCTCGCTCGGCTGTGCGCTATTTCGGGCTTATGTTAATGGGCAGTCGCAGGACGCGAATGGAAGTCGAAGCAGATTGTACCGAGCCGGAAACGAGCGACCGATCATATGGAGTACGAGTGAGTGTTGGTGTGTTTGTGTTCGTTAACTAAATGCTATAACACTTCACTAGCAGCAGACGGTGGACGCTGCGGCGGTGGTTGGTGGGATGGTGGGACGCACTTAAAGCTCTTCTTATTGCGTTTCGCGTGTCGGATGCCAACGGCGTGGGTGCACTCGTGCCCCGGAAAGGCTTAGTTGCGGCTTCCATTTGCGTGTGCTGGTGCGTGTAGTGAGCCCGGAGTGTCTTTGCATAAAGTTGACAATGCATAATTTAGCCGGTCTAAAAGTGAACGGAGTGGCGCGGCAGGCCCGGCCGGGATGGTGTTTTAAGTGGGTGGCAGCCATTATGATTTCCATACAAACCGGCAAATAAATAAGCATACGCTTATTTGGCTTCATAATCTTTACGATTGCAAATCGCGGCATATTGCGCAGTGCATTCGGAGCTGGAGCTGGTTGTTTCTGTGTCATTTTGCTCTTTGTGCTTCGGTTGGGTTTTTATAATAGAAAATTTAAATCAGAGCAAACGGCGAATGAATAGTGATGCTCGTCGATAGGAAAAGATTCAATTGATTGAGACGGATTTGTATATATTTCTTGCTGCAGAAGTAGATGTTAGTTATTAATTCGGATATTAGCAATTTAGATTATGGAAATGAATTACACAGCATATATACAATCATACGTTTGCCATTCTAAAACAACTATAATTTTTTGTTTAGCTTGGTTCTGGTCGTTCGGTAAGCAAACATGCAATTTAAATGTCCGTTCTGGTTCGTTTTGTTGACGTTTGTTTTTGTTATAATTCGTACGCATAAAAGGCGTTATTAATTCCTGCTAACTTTTAAGCGGTTCATCATCACAACGCTTGTGTGTTGATCATGCCCGTTGCCCTTACTCGTTACAGCCATTTCCATTTCCAGTATAATTACACAACACACACGAGCAGGGGTTTTCATTGAACAGTTTTTGGTGGCACCAATCATCGGGAAATATTAACAAAATGCACTGCGCCACTGCTGTGCAAACGTAATTTCGTACTCTGCTGCAGTCCATTGTTTGGTGCCGTGCACCGTAAACTCGTTGATCAATTCTCATTAACAAGAACAAAGCCTCATTCGATAGCGGTGGAGTGTCGATGGTTGGTTGGTGTCAATTTTCTTCCGGAAAAAATCGGTACAAGTCAGAGATTAAAAACACGTTCAACGCATAGCGCAGTTGCACCGGCCGGAGAGTCAACAGACCGTTTGCTGAAGGAACGCACACAATAAAATGCGACCGTAGTTGCGAAAGATTTCGCAGATGGAGGCAAAAGCGACGAGCGGAAAATTAACTATCACGAGCAATATAATTATGACTGCGGGAAAAATGATCCAGAATGCAGGAGAATGGAGCTTCTAAAAGGGGGAGGTGCAAAAAAAAAACAAAAAACAAAACGAGACCACGTGAACTGAGGCTGCAGTGTATTGATAGCGGAATCCTTTTAAAATGTCCCATAAATTGGGGCGGAAGGATCAGTAAACATAACAATAAACGATTCTCCGGCTGTCGTAGTTGTTTCCCGGGGCCCTGGGTGTTCGCTAGCACTGGGAGTGCCTTTTCCCATGCTGTACACCTCCGAAGAGCCGATAGCGTGTGGGTGGGAAAATTATGAGTAATTTACGATATTTAAGATGGGTGGAAAGGGCTTTGCACGACAAAAAAAAATGCACCTCCAAATGAGGTGAAACAAAGGAACACTTTTGGCAAGTTTGGAGTAAACCGGGGATGGGCTTGTGGAAATCCTCGATATTTGTCACGGCCGCGCGTTCGGTGATGTTTGCGATTTATGTGCCGGACCGTGGCGCACATTTGTTTCCGATGGGCCGGACGGGCAGAGGGAAGGTTTCCGCGTGCGCTCACCGTCTCATTAAAAGGTATAAATAATCATGAAGCAGACAAAGATAACCTATTCCGGCGTTTCCGCCGTTTCGGTGCGTTGGTTTGGTGCTTAAGCGAATAAAAAGTTCATTAAAACGCCATTAATTAGTGGGAGATAAAGGAGCGCTGTCTTCTGTCGCGTTCCAGCAGAACGGGGTTTCCCAAGCTGAATGAAGTGCTGTGTGGCGTGAGTTTAATAACTTGGTGGTTATTTTACATTGTGCTACTGACGGTATTTTCAAGCGTTCCAAAACAAGCAACAGAAATGGTTGGAATGTTCCAAAGTGAACTATAATGGTGGAGGAGTTTCTGTTCAATTATAAACTGTAGAGCTTGATTGGAATGACCATTTTGAGTCCAGCACTATGGGCCGATAGTTTGCTGCTTAACAGGCAAACCAGATAGAACCGAAAATCGATAGAATCGCCCAACCGTCCGTCCGGCTGCGTGACGGTTTATTAAACCGGCTGTTGTGTTGTGCACGTGTGTAGGAATTTATGGAATTAGGGTACAGCTCATTAAAATCGGGATGCCTTTCGGAAGGGAAGGGAAAGTGGGCGATTTCGCAAAACTACGACTGCCGATCGATGCACACGCCATTGTGTGTTTAAACCAAGCACAATGGAGGCGCCTGGTGGCTCGTGAGGAAAAGCACGTGTCATGCGTCAAAGGGGTTGCTGAGTGAAATGTTGCATTCATATTGGCATGGGCAAATCCGATAGCGTGATGAAATAATGCGAATAAAAATACACAAACCCGAACAGCTTACTTCGACGCTTCATGACTTTAATGGAAATAAACAGCAGATTGGTGAGCAGATAAAAACCATTTCCATCCACATCCATCCATCACCGGCAGCTTGGCGTAACAGATGCTGGCTAAGCGTAATCTTGGCGATGGTTTACTTTTTCCTCGTTCTTCGCCGTGACCGGGAAATTTCAATCGAAAATCAATACAATCACAACGGCCTGGTCCTGCTCGTGCCCCCAGAGCCGCCCCCCCCCCCCCCGTACCCGATGGCATTGAAAATTGTTGATTTAACGTTGTTCTATACGCCATCGAGAAGTTTTGGATCGCCCCGAGGGAAGCCCCCATTGTGCCGGCAAAATAACTAGAACGCACGCGGCAGGAAAGCGAAGCGACATTCCACACGAAGCGGAAGGACGAACGGTGGACTCCCACGCCACGGCGGGAAGTTCATCGCAAAATGATTCCATCGTAAAGTTTTATTAATCATTGAGTTAAGGTTTCGGACGGCGTTTTTTCATAGTTTTTTTTTCTCTCCGGTTTAGTCATGGTATCGAGTGGCCCATATCAAAATCGGCTAAATAAACCGAACGCGAGCGAGTGCGAACGCGAGGAAAGGAATGTTTTGAACCGTTGGTATCCGAACCGATAAAAAGCATTAAAAAGGAGGTGGAGGAGGGCAGGTTCGATACCGCTACCCATTGAAAGGATATAAGCTGGAGGAGACTTTTCGGCACAAGGCATCCATCATATTCGGTTTGGGGGCGCTTGAAATGTTCGTCCAGGGGCACAAAAATCGTTTCGGCATGCTAAAACCATCGATAAAAATTCAATGACCAAGCAGCTGTCGTAAGTTGAACGCTAGAAGTGCTCACGTTGTCCCCGATTCGTTTCGAGCGTTTGGTGAGTGAAGAACAAAACAAAAAAAAAAAAAAATGGCGCGTAATGGCTAACAAAAGTTCCGAGGTAAATTGTTGATTAGGCCGTGTTGCTTCGGCGATATAGACGGTTTCTTCCACGCACCGCCTGCTGAAGGTTGTTAAAAAAGTTTGCAATTGACAATTGACCGTTAAGTTCGGGTGCGGGAGTTGAGAAACTTGTCAGCGCTAACTTCAGCGCCAAGCAGGCGGTGCTGTAAATTTGCATCTTCATCTCGTGTTTTTTCTTTGGTGTTGGAAGGGATATAATGCGTTCATTAAATCACAGTGTTTTGCATGATTGTAGGAAGTCTTTTATTATTTTTTTACTGATATGAAACACTCTTGAAGATTGTGGTAAGTGGTAGGATATTTATTCGAAATATTATTTCAACATCAATCAAGCAGCTTTTACGATGTTTACTTTTAAATGTAGAAAAGCCTCCTTATGAAATACTTTTTTCCAAATTTTTCCAAAAACTTGTTCCTACACAAACTCCAAGCACTGTATCACTGTATCCGTTCCGGCCATGAGTAAGAAAGTAAGTTGAGCCAAAACTTTTTGACATTTGATCCCCCACTTCTGGACGCTTCACCGCGGTCATCATTGAGCTGTGCGTGTAAAATTAACATGATTTGGTAGGCCCCGTATCTTGTTTTATTCGCACCGCTCGCAGCAATCCCACGCCGTGTGGTGTGGTGGAGATTTTACCGCCCCGTTGTGGGTGCCGCCGGTGGTGGGTTATGAAAATTTTTCTCCCATTGCGGAAGGCTATCATCATCCCGCGGAAAAGTTCTCTCCCGAGGGCCGCAACCGTGGAGAAATCGTACCTAAGAGGGCGTGAAAATGTGTGTTTCCTAGGAAGCTCAGCAGGTGGTTCTGGCGCATCGTTTTGAGGGTATGGAATTCATTACGGCCGGCATTATGCCATTGCCGCTTATTACGTGTCGTGAGAGCGTTATACGATCCGGGTGGGCTTTGGTTCACTGCACTGCGATTGCATTATGTGCTGTGTGCTTTCTGCTTTTTGCGAGTTGTGGCGGGGTTTTAATTGAAAACGGGATTTAAGTCAGGGATGCCCTGCTGAGCAGCCATGTGTTGCTGGTCGGATCTAATCAAGCTTGAACGATTGGTAGCACACGTTTCGAATGAAATTATTTGAGCTGATGGTTCGATCGAACTAATTGATTGAATTGTGCGTGTTGTTGATTGCATAAAATAAGGTTAATATGTGAATATAAATGAGTGTGCCATAGTGTTTGACCGAAATGGACAAAAATTAAATTAAACATTTTTATTCTCCATCCTCATTCCCAACCACATCCACCCTTTCCGTGGCCGGCGCGAGAGATTAGCCGACGCAGTCGGCAGAGTGAAAGCTTTCGTGCAGTAAAATTAACAAAAACAAAAAACAAACTCTCACAAAATTTAATGAAAACTCCTTCTTAAAAACAGCAAATCCCCAAGCAGTTGCTCGCCGGTCTGGCCGACGGTCCGGTCAGAAACGCGTACGCGGGTCGCCGAAGTTTTGTATAAACAGTGAAACTTCTAATAGGAATGGCACAGTGAAGGCAAACAAATCCACCAACCGAGCCCAGAGCAGGGCAGACTGAAAGTGCAGCACGGCGTTTGGTCGGGCGCTGGAAAACACAATTATAAAACTTTTATCTTGCTTCCATTAGTCGCAGCGGATGCGAGATGAAACGGGAAGGAAACTTGTAGGAGTGGGTGATGCGGTGGGTATAAAGAACCCAGAAGGAAGAGTGAGAGTAAAAGTGGGTAAGAGTTTAAGAAGTGCAGCATTTTAATAGCAAGAACGCAACACGGATGGTCAAGAGTGTCGAACATGGTAGGGTAAAAATGGTAAAACTTGGAAATTTTTCAGTGTATTTATCTATTAATTTATACCAGAATGGGTTGATTTTGTTGTCCAGTCTATACAAACTTAGTCAGTCTGTGCTGTGGCCATCCCTGTTGTGCAGTGCCAGCTGCATTAACTCTCAACTTTCATCTAAGATTCTACACCCTTGCCGTATGCTCTCTCTTACTATGCGCTTGGATCGCGTCGGTTTGATCGATACGATTTTGCTGGTTGGAAAATTATCCAATCGAACCGTGTGCCGAATGGTTTGCCGGCTCACAACTATCGTGATTTCTGCGTTACGTAAAATCAACCTCAACCGGCACAGCTGCGTACGCACATGCCGCACACACATCGAATGGTTCAATTTTCTCCTTCGCTTGACTTTTCCGATCCATTCGCTTTCTTTTCTCGGGCGAACCTCCATGCACCGAGCGGTTGAGTAGCAGCTTTTGAAAACTTTTCCTTCCCCTTCCTGTCGATCACCCCGACCGGGCACACATACACACACACACACACACACACACACACACACACACACACACACACACACACACCTACATGCACTAATTCAACTAGTGCTTCGAACGGCCGGGTTCGTTAGTGGCGTTGGCCTAGCACGCGAACCTCCCACCTCGCCCCGGTCGATTGAACCGGTTGTGATTGATGCATGTTTGTAGGAAATTCATTTTCCAGCTCACTTGGGACGGCAGGAGTGCGGGGAAATGTGTGGGAAAAAATACTCCCGGCCGCTCTCTGACATCTGACGGGTGTGCCTTGCCACCGTTTTGATAGTCGATTTCTTCCTTCCTTTCCTGATCGGAGCTGCTGCTGGACGCAGTGGGAAGCAACTTACTCGTTATCTTCGTTTTCCCACCCAAACAAGAAGGATAGCACTGGGCTTAGCCTTTCCGAGGCATAGGTTCAAAAAGGGCAGACGAGTATGAATATGTGTATGTGTGTGTTGAGGTTATGCTTCTTCGTGCGCTTCATTCGGAACGAAAGAAAGCGTTGGCCAGTGGTGCTGCGCCGAATGGGGGGACTTAACGCACAAGAAGGCGGCAGAAGAAAGAAAGTAAAAAAGTTCGCTCCGATAGCATCGCAAACTTTTGCTTCGATTTCTAATTGGAAAAGTTGCTGCAACGAAATGCCTTCTCCGGCAGGCAGATGAACCACTCGCATACATCGTGCGCGTTTTCGTGTTTTCTCTCTCTCTCTCTCTTTCTCTCTCTCTCTCTCTGTTGTTTTTTCCTTGTTTAGATAACGAAGATTTCTAGTTTATTGGAGGGATGGTGTTTTATTTCACCCGCCCAATTGACTGCATACGGTGCCTAGAACACGGTTTGCCGGTGATTGTCAGATTCATTTCGGGGCTGCTGGAGCAACCCAAAGGCAACGCGTAAGTGGCCGCGCCGGTACGCTCTTTTCCGATTATGGCGATACCGTGCAGCGACATCAAACTAATGACTCTCTCGTGCGCACAAGGGCAATCGAAAAAAGGGACGCTCTTGACGCGATTGGCAAAAGTATCGCCTGAAGGTTGAACAAACAAAATGGGTGAGAAAAAAAAACCAACCCGCCACCACACACGCTCGGACGATGTGGATGGTACAAGTTGTTTGAATTTGTTCGGCTCTTCCCGCTGTTTAGCTTTAGAGAGGGGTTGAAAAAGTTTCATCTCCTTCTCTCCCTCTCGCTCGCTCTCACTCTCCCGCTCCCGGGCTCCGTAAATTCCGTGAATTGCTACAAAACCGAGCGGAATAGGGAATTTAGCCGATAATGTGTTTTAAGCTGTTCTACCTCCGCCCAGTTGTACAGTTACAGTGCAACCGGGCGGAATGTTTGCCGGGAGCTAAAGTATGCGGAACCATCCAGAAACGGTGTTTGCCGGTCCGGGTTACTTTCTATGGGCGCGAACGGAGCATTCGAGGGCAGAGATTTAGCTCGGCTTGCTAGCACCATATTGAGTGGAATTGAATTGAAATTTTGAATTTGTTTGTGCAACTTGTATGCGAGCGTGAAGTTGTTCGTTTAGATCGAATACAGGTTGATTGGATTAATCTGCCGGAGGGGAAGTGGCCGTGTTTGGGAGAGGTTGTTGGAAATTCAAAATTGATTTTTTGCATCCAAAATTATTTGACTCACCTTATAGTGCATGACCTGAAAACTATAGACTTGTTGGTGAAATGTTTTGTAAGTTTTAGTTTTATTTTTAGTTTTTCTAGAGATTCGTTTAAAGTCTTCCGCATTTTTTACGGGATGAAGATCCATCGTAACGTCTGTCGAGTTTCTCGGGCTAGTAGTTATACATGAGAGCACCGATTTAGATGCAACGATTAGGAATTATTACACTTTTTTTGCTCGTTCAACATGATCCTTGCGTTTGGAGAACATTTTGCCAAATCAGGTCATGTTAGATTTACAAAAAAAAAGAAAATACGATGCAGAATCTTGTGAAGGATAATTTTAGATCGTCGAGTAAAAAATGAAAATTTGTGACCACCATTAGATGCATCTCCATACAATTGTCACCTTAATTCCCACCGCGAACGATGAACGAGCAGAAGCGGGATCAGCAATGAAATGTCACCGTACGATACGGGATGGCTCACATTCAGAAAAATGTACAATTCGAAAACGAGTCCGTTCAATGCAAAACAGATAACAGTGAAGTTGCAAACGACGAAAAAGAAAGATAATAAATGAGAACGAAATGTCAACCCGGCTTCCTTCGGGAAATCCTGATTTATTACCGAGCTACAGTAACAAAAAGGTGAATAAAAAAACAACAATACACGCAAGCAAACGATGCCAGATAGAGCAAACCGAACCGAGCCTACGCCGCTGGATGGTACAAGAAAGAAAAAGTGCTCCGCCTGAGATGAGTTCGAGCTGAGGGAATGAGTTCGGGCGCTTTTTCGGAATTGTGATTTGCAATGAAAGGGAAAAAATGTTGCCCTCGTCCCGCAGGAGCCGACTCGATTTTCCATTATTTTATATTGAAAACATAGGATTACGGGCTAGTGGTAGCTTTCTGAGATCAAAGTGCACTGTTTTACCTGCGGTGCAGATTGAATAGCAACCGTGGCAACAGTGCTTATCGCCTTTACGACGCTGCCTCATTACGGAGCGAATTATACGGGCTCAACTTTATCGACCTGTATGGGCAATTCCATTTACACTTTGTCAAATTTACTGCCCATCTCGCTATCGTATATCGATTTTTCTGCTTCGACAGCAGATGAACGTAAGATGAACGAACAGTGTGGTAATTTTACGGCAACTTTGTATTCGCCTCGCCTCGTACGTACGCATCCTCCGAGCGGAATAATGGAGACGCCCGGTAGCTCATGATAAGGGATTGGCTACGTCCGTTCTCTGCACCGGGCTTCGTGCTGCCAGCTCGGACAGCGGAGACTGCGGAGGGGAGAGTTTATTTAAATTTCATATGGCGCACCCATTGGCACCATCTTTTAGCTTTCGCTTCATGAGAAGAGAAGCTTTTGCGGCGGAGTGCTGTCTCGAGCGTTTGTCGATTTTCGTTTTTGATGGCAGCTTTCTTTGGTCGCTTGTTGCTGATGCTCCCCGTTCGTGCGTCACGACGGGGACAGTGGTATTTGTAACAACAGAAAAAGTGCGAATTTGTGTCGAAAGACACCAGAAAGATGCCACAGTACCTTAGCAGCTTCCTTTCCACTATTGGCCGGCACAAACTTTATCCAATTGCTGCATCTTTCAACGTCACCCTTCATCGCCGTGCCGTTTGTGTTGTTTTGATTTTGTTTTTTTACTTTTTTTTGCACGCTCTGAGGGACAGCAGAAAGGTTTGTTTTTCCATCATCGTTTCTCATGTCCATTTGGGGGTTTTTTCTTTGGTTTCTCCCCCGGTAAACGTACAGGTAGCAATCCACCAGTTTTGCAACCCGTCAGTAGTTGTGGAAGCCCTCGGACGAAGCATTCGGTGCAGCGGTGAAGCGCTCAAACAAGATCAAGGGATTTGTCGTGCGGATGAAGAAAAACTGTTGCCGAATAGATTTAAATTGATGGCTGAACCGGTGGCGGTCGTAAATAAATCGCGTAAACTTTCTGCGATCTCCATCGACCCAGGAGGAAGCGTAATGTTATCATTGAAAATTGATTCACATTGACCTTGGGCTGGATCGTACGATGGATTTGGGTTGACGGGAATTTGTCGAAGGAAAAGTTTATTTTATAGGTTTTATTTTATGACGTTTCTGCGGAACGGTATTGCTTACGGAGCCAATATCATTAAACGGCGCATAGAGAGGTGGAGGCGTGAGGCTTGGGATTGGATTGGAGCGATGTGATTTCTAGGATTTTGATGCACTACCAGTTGATTAGGTTCGTTTCCTTAGAATATCGTTCAATCTCCATCAACGACTAGCGAGCAAATTAAATGTGACTACCGCGTATGAAAGTTTCAAAAATGTTCTGTTTTGTTTTCGAAGCACAGACACAAACAAAAGTAGATATGATATCTAGAAGTAAAAATATACAAATACCAACCCTGGAGGCAATTTGTCTGTTGAAAGTTAGACATTCTCGACTGGTGAAGAAGCAACGTTTTTTTCATACATGTTTTTGTGCAGTAATTACTTCCTCTTACGTGGATAGTTTGTAAGCAGTAATTACGAAATATTATGATTTTCTCCATAAATTAATTACCTCGCGTAATTAACGCATAATAGAACACAACCAACTCACATCTTCCGCAAATGTCACGCTTTAGTTTTCGCCGACTAAACATTCCTTTCGATGAGAATGCCCGCAGCGAACGTTTTCCGCAGAGAGAACGATGCAGTCGCTCGTGGTGGATCAATTAGAAGAAAATTTAGCGCAATTATCATGAGACATCATGGCACCAGCGGCAGAGGCTTGCCCTCCACCCACCCATATCAATAGGGATCAACTTCAGCTGCTGGGTGGCGCGCGCTGCTGGGCTGTGAATAATTTTCCATATTAAATAAGTCATTACTCTTCCGTGGCTCAAAATTCGAATGACACCCGCGTACGTACCATTTACGTTACGGGGCAATCATCTGGCACGAGCGTTCCGGGTCCGTGCTCATTCTTTTCCGCTGCGCGCGTTTTGTCAGCCAGTCAGACCAGCCGGCTCGTTGCATATTCTAAGCACAAAGTTTCATTTTCTCGCCGGGCTCGTAATGTCGTTGGGTCGCTGGGCGGGGAGAGGGTGGGAGCTAGTGCCACGAAAGGCCCCGAAAGGCGATGACGAATTTACCCATTAATCATATTCATCATGAGATGCCGCGTGTATAAGGGGTGGATGAACCCTGCGTGTTAGATTTCAAACCCTGGCTAGCGCTAGCTGACAGTCGGTCTCATTATCATTGCTAACCCGGTTTTCGTATCCGCACGTCTTCGGCGGCTGCTACGAAGCGTTGTCCCCCATTCCCACGGATGGTTCTTTTGGTGACGAATTTTGGGAAAGCTTTTCCGAGGCTCCACACCGTTCATCCCGCAGTACAATATGCCACCGTTAGAGGGGGAGGCGAGATACTCGGAAAGGGCTAGGATGGAGGCCGCATAATTCCTTTTAACGAAGCCGAGAAAAGGGCACCGGGGGTTTGCCGGTTGGCTGGCAACGCTTCATTTTGTCGTGTCCGTAGCGAATGCAAATGCAGGAGCGAGACACCAACACACACGCGTTCGAGTTTTGTTTGCAAGATGAAAAATGAAGCGTACTTTCTATTGTTCACCGGCTGCATAAAGCAATATCGCAAACGGAATAGGAACGAAACAGATAAATAATACCCGGAAACGGTCTCAGCCCAGCGGAAAGCGCGGAAATGGATCTGACGTTTTGAGAGTTTGAGTGAGTTTTCCATTATCCTTAAAACACACGCTTCCACCACCCGCACTGACCCCCTCTACCCCGAGACGGGATGTGTTTTTCGCGTGCTAGAAGTAATTCATCCCCGGGAAGTCACTTACGCGTAGCCCGACGGCGGTGGTGAGCGAAAACACTCCCAACCATTGACGGCTTCATTCACCGGTGTGATCATTACTTTGTTGTGCGATGCGAGTCCGTTTTTCCGGTGTGCACGCTTTTTTCCCTCCCCCCCCCCTTCCAGCACGCGCGTGAAGCGTAATGGTGGAAGCAAAAATTAATTTCCCACGAGCACACGGACATTCCACCGAGTCGAGTGTGGTTCCTGCACCCGGCGCTACCCGGGAATGTGTCGGAGGCGGTAATGATGGCGATAATAGGGATTCGCGTTTGGAGGAAGCTCGCCTGACGAGTTCTAGGAAATTGGTAAATATGTGTGCGGATTGCTATCATCGGTGTGCGAGTTGGCTGAGATAAGTCACGTGCTTTTGTCAGAGGGTACATTTAATTTGCGTGTTTTTTGGCTATTGTTTTGGAACACCTAGAGCGTAATGTCGGCTAGATGTATGCAATAAGCTCTTCTTGTTTGTGTAATTTAAAGTTAATATTAATTTAATGTTCAGTTTTAGACTGACATTGGAAATAAGTTTTGTAATATTAGCGGAGCAAATTAGTATACATTTAAAACGATTTAATCTTAAGATGAATAGTATTTATTTTTTTCCAAAGATCTAAAATTAGAGTATTTTGTCTTACATTTTCCACCGAAATATTGCCGACTGAAAAAAAAAACCATAAGTTGTTTGCCCATAAAGCAAACATAACTAATGTTTCCATTATCTTCAACTGAAAAAAAAAGAAGTTTATTAAATAGCGTTTAATTTCGATCGTAAATAAAACATTCCCCACCCCGATTGTTCTCGATCGGCGCGGGTAGGAAATTATGGATGAATTATATTGTAGTCAGTAGTAAAAATGGCTCTCCTCGGCCCTCGGCCCACCATGCCCTCCGCACCCTGCCGCATTAATTATTCATGCTGAGCCTAAATTTTGCGCTCGATTCGTCGCGTTGACATAGTTGCATGATTTGATCCGATAACGCGCCGTGCGGGGTTATTTCGGTGCAATGAATAATTAAACCCGGGTGGGACGCTGGCCATTGTGTGCACTGGCACCGAAATAGCGTGCAGAGTTTTATTTTACGTGCGGGTGCGTTTGTTTTCTCTCTCTTTCTCTCTCTTCCTTTTGTCTCCCGATTTGGGAGCCTATTATTTGGGAAAACGCACACGGGAGCATGCGAAGCGTAACAATTCCAAACAGTGGCGCATTGACGAGGAATTGTTGTGATTGGGCAATAAATTGGGTAAATTATGCAACCGCTCAACCGTCAAGCGGCATGATAGGCATATTTATGTCACTGCAATTGATGTGCGATTGGGGGGTTTTGATTAGCGGAATAATGAATTTCTTATTATAGGAGTGTATTTTCGTTAATGTTTTGAATAAAAAAGAAACAAACGAGTCGGAAAAACTTAATTCTATCGAGCACAGAAACCGGCGAATGCACCACGCTAGGGGGATCGATCATTCATTCGGGGTGGGGTTGGGAAAGATCTTTCGCTTTGTGTTTCATTCGCTTCTTCGCTTTCTTTTATGTTGGCGCACATACATTTCATTCCCATTCGGCGTGTCTGTCTACCTTTCGGTGCGTCTGCCATCCTGCACGAAGGTAAGTCACGCTCGCTCGCCTGCTTTCGGCAGCAAAAGCCACTCGTGGCGTATCGTATCGCGTCACGGGTTCCATCGGCGGCAGCGAGATGGCACGTGTATGTTTTTCCAATTAATTTTCACTTCCTTTAAACACGCAAACGGGTAGAATCGCAAAGCAAACGTAACCTCGGACCGTAGCCGTCGAAGCAGCTAAGGCGGCGAATGGGCCACGGAGAGGAAGGCAAAACACGTCAAGAGTTTGTTTTCGCACACCCTCCAGTTTTCACCCGGGATTCAAAGCCCAGCTGCAGTCTCCTCCCCTCCCCCCTTTTCTTTGCTTTCTTTCTTTCGCCGTATGGTTGGCTTTTGTTTTGCCACTACGAGATTGAGCAACGGCGTATGGGTGTGTGTGTGCGTGTGCCTGTGTGTGAAGGTGAAACGAGCGTGAGATTAGCGTGAGATGCGAGCGCAAGCGGAAGCGAAGTGTTACGTGAGCTTTGAGGCGGAAGGATAAACCACGTCCAGGGCCCTTTTCTTTGACAGGGCGCAGCTGATGCGGGCGGATGTGCGAATGTTTGCTTGAAAAACAACAATGAGTTGGCAGGAAATTGCCACCGGAGCTTGAGGACTTGAGGGTGTATGTGTGTGTGTGTGCTGGATACAGTTCTGTGCAGTCTCGTGAGGAAAGAGCTGGAATTTATGCGAAATATGTTTAAAATCAATTTCAAAAACAATATTTTTTTATTTTATAGCTCAATAGGTATGCGTGTTAAATGTTTTTCTATTGCTAGGAGTTTAAATAAATTTATATTATAGGAAATGTACGTAAAAATGATACATTTTCAATAAGAAAATGTGAATAATTTATTTTTTATTTAAAAATATATTATTGAGTTGAAAATACCTTCAACCTGCAATAAAATTGTTTAAATAATATGAAATCGACCATTGATTGCTGTAATGCTCTCCAAGCTGTTTCTGATTCTTTCTTGGAAAAACGTAGGGTTTTAATCAAGCGATTTTATTCCCACTACCTTTCACTTACCTTTGGCACCGATCCGTGTGCACGTTTGCAATGCGAGACGTGTAAAAAGACGGTTCTTTTAGCGAGTACGTTATCCATTTTGCAGTTGCTCGTACCGGATCACGGTTGCCGGAACGGGTCGACCTTTTCCTCCGTTCGCGCTGGGGTTTTTTTTCTAATTAAGAGCATCCCGTGAGAAAATCCGCACTTCAATTCCGTCGGCTTGGAGGAAGGCCTTCCCTCCAGCTGGAGTGGATGGATTTTTCTTCTATCACAACAAAGCCGGTGCGCTCTAAAGGAAACTATGGAAGAGCAGTTTGTGCATAAAAGGATGTAAGGTAGTTCCATAAAAATAGAAACGCCGACATGTGTTTTGCTTTGCAACACCTAAGTTCATTGAGGATGAAAGTAAAACGCTCCTTTTTGTAGGATAAAGCTAGGTTAAATGGGTGATATTTTGTAACACTATGCAACCATTTTATCCCCAAACGAAATGCGAACAATTAGGTCATCAAGCGCTAGCGGTGCGGGGAAAGGTTTATCAAATCTTCACTCAGCGCATTAATCATCTTCATTATCATTCATCTCTGCACAATTGAATAGCAACTTTTCCACGAGCAAACGAACCGACTGGCAGGTACAAAACAAACATTTAAAAACAGCACAGTAAAACGGAGGTGGAGCACAAAAGTTCCACTGTAAGTGTAGTGCTTTACCGCCAGCGGTCCTTGAAAAACTCTTTACCTTTTCCAAGCAACCTCCCCCTCCCCCTCTTCTCCCCAAACCCGAACGTGGCTTTACGCGTCGTCAATGATGATCACGCTGATGATGGTGATGGGGCAGTTAGCTTACATTGTTGCCTATTGCCGCCACCGTTTCGGTGTATTCGGCTCGCCTTCGTTTCATGTGCCACCGTCTGTTTGCGCTCTAGGCGTAAGGATGGTTGCTGGAAAGTTTACTTTTCCGATTATTGTGGCCACGCCGCGTGTTGACTTTCGTTAGGGGTAGGAAACGGGGAGCCTTTCTCCTTTTTATCGAAGGTCGTAATCGATTTTTGCCGACAGTCCGGCCCGATGTAAGGGTTCAATTTCCCACCGGCAGTGGTAATGATGTTATTAAAGTTTGAATGGTGATCTTTGCGTTACCTTTCGCTTTCTTTGTTGATTGGGTTGGTCTCGAAGGGCGGTGTGGTGAGATGGAGGGTGAGAGAGAGGGTGCGCGGTGTTGATGCGTTTCTTTTTAAAGGCTACGGAGGCGGATCGAGTTTGGTGATTTTATAAATGGTTGCGAATGTTGGTAAGAGATGCAAATATTTTGTCCAATTTACTAACAATGTACACATTTTACACCGAATTTCGCTCAGCCCGTTTAGTTTAACACAAAAAGAAAAAAACTGTTCCTGGCAAGTAATTTGTTTGCCAGAAATTTATTTATCCAACATAGTGAATGTTGAAATTATTTTGATACAGTGTTCAAATGCCACACCTTTCCTGATTTGTTTCCTTAAAAGCACAAACATACAGTCAACGTCTTTAGTTCGTGCCAATACGCTGCTGTCTTGTCGGTGTCGGTGTTGGCTGTCCAGGACGCCCATTACAACACGAACCGTCGAGTGTCTTCTATCGCCGGCAAACATCGTCCGGCGTGTGCCGCAAAGAGCACCCCGGAAGGATCGGTCTCACCAACGGTTCGAAAACACGCTCATTATAGGCACGCCATCACCGCTACACATAAGCCCGTTGTCATATTGTCCATTAACCTCTTTGTGTCTTGGCCCGCCGACCAAGTGCATCGGAACCGGGCGAAGGTCTAGCCGGGCTCGGCACATATGGTTAAATCTATCCACTGCAGTGCGCACAATAACATTATCCGTATCCGTACTAATCTGACCGAGCCAAGGGTTGTGTAAGCCGTGGTACGCTAGCCGGTGCGTTGTTGTTCGGAAAACAGGCGGATCGTTTAGACGTTGGCCGTGGAAGAACGGGTCATTTGCACAGCGTGTACGTGTCAATAATTGGGTTAGTGTGTAAAGCTCGAGCCGAGGGTGAATCGTCCCGGGGCCGTAACGATGGATCCATAATCATTTATCTACACCTAGGAGGAAAGTGTTGGTCTGCGGGAAGAAACTAAAGGCTGCTTTGGAGTGCTTTACTGCTGAAGTTAGAGGAGTGCGTTTATTAAAATTGGTTGTTAAACAAATTGTTGACCAATTGACCGTTTTTTGAGGGGATTTATATTTCTAAAATTGATCGGTTTTTACCTGCAAAAAATAAACTATATTTGAAAGCAACTTTTACCACTCTTAGTTTGTCCCTGGCTGTACTTGTTGTGCATGGTTTATTGATGTTCCAGGAAATGACCGCCGGACTGCACCCGATACACTTGTCCAATATTGAACCGTTTTGGGTCGAGCGACTGGGCTAGCTGCACACAGCATCCAAAACCATCGGCAGTTAGTGCTGGAGTGGCTTGCGTGTCTTCACCGGTTTGCTGTCACCGTCATCGCCATCGGCACCGCCGTCATTGCAGCAACTTAATCTTCTGTCAAATTAATTATCGTGACAATATCGGTACAGCACAATCCAATTTCAATACACCGTCCGAAACGGGTCGTACCGTAGCGGTTGACCCGCCGTGATGGCTTCCGTTTCCGTACGAGCTTCGTTCGAGGTGGAAGTGATCCCCTGAACGTAGGTCGTGATAGAACAGTGAGTGATCCTGTTTGGGGACACCGAAATATGTCACCTGGACACAGGAGATTCTTTCCAAAGAATAGCCAGAAAGACTGTGATGGGTTACGAGTGATTAGATAGTTACAAGAAGGTTGTTAGGGGTTTGCGTTCTAATCTCTAGGGAGAGTGAATTAAGGGAAAGATTGATTAATTTGCATGCTGATCTTATTCATCGTTCTACGAATAATGTGTTTTAATCATTTAAATCTTAAAAAAAAACAACTTGTACACACTTGTTACAAAAAAAAAAAAACATACAAATAAATAAATTATCTCAACGGGATAGTTTTTAAACCAAAAAAAGCACCATATCAACGCTTAACCCCTTTCGCGAAACACATCGAGTTAGAACCGGTTCCTCCAGGCAAACCGAGGGTACATAAATTTCCATCATTATCTCATCACCGTCAACATGGCGAAGATCAATCATTTCGCGGGAAAAACCCGAGATGAAGCGGAGAAGCGCGAGTGTCCCATCGTTAGTGGATGATCGGCTTCGGCCGCCAGCATGATGGCAGCCCGCGACTGACGACTGATGAACTGAGGTCGGCCGGTTGGCATCCAGGCAGGATGGATTAGCATCGTGCCATCGTGGGGAGGCTCACAGGGAGACGGCGTGTGGCACCGATTCATCAAAGTCCTTCAACATAATCGTCATAATGGTGGCATCGTGCGCATATGTTTGATGTCACGGAAAGATCGGCGGGGTCGATAGAGTGTGTTTCGACGCCACCAGCACCAGCTAGCTGCCAGCACCAGGGCCGGGGGAAGGAGAAAGTGCGAGCGAACAATGATGATGTCGCTTATGATGTCGATGTTTCGAGGCAGGCGTTTTGTTTCGGTTGTTTTTTTTTTTGTAGCTGTTATTGCTATTCGTTGCATGTTGAAATACACTGATAAACAGTAAACATCGTTTCGCGCAATAGATGGAGAGAGTGAGAGAGAGAGAGCGAGAGAAAGAATGGGAATGCTGAAATAATATGGATCATTTATTTTGGGGTCTCTCTTCCACGCGAGGAATTATCGCATCGGCTAGGGGATGCGGGAGAATCACCGAAAAAGTCAGATACGCTCAAGCCGCCTTTCCATTTTTGTGTGATTTTCATGTATATGCCTCGGTCTGATGTATGGAAAAACATTCATCTGCCGGAAAAGATTGCGTGGCATGAGGAAGGAATGGATTTCGGGGCAGAATCCGTTTCTCATGGTAAAGAACCTTTGAAAGAACCGCCTCGCCGAATGGAATCGTTTGTAGCTGCTTATGGGTATGATTTGTTGTATTTTTTTTCGTCCCCTTTTTTATTCTGCTCGCTCATCACTCGTAGGAAAAATGCGTAAAACATGATGAATGAGTTTCACCTCCCAGCCGGTGGTGAGCAGCTTTTCCGTCGGATTTCCCCCGTTTCGCGTAATTTTTTTGTTGTTGTCTTGAGGGAAAGATTGTACCCGATTGTTCCCTCGTGTGGTTCGAAGTTTATCGTTCGCGTTTCGATGATGGTTGGCAAATTGGATCAATGCAATTTGCGTATCATTATGTTGGCATCAACGAGCAAAGGAACGCGACGGTTCCAGTGACAAACAACTGAGTAATAAAATTCGAACCTGATTATTCCGAGCATGGGCCGGGAGGGGCTTGGCATTTGGTTTCGAAAAAAAGTTCGGGTTGCATATGCGAGTGATTTAAATGAAATTTGATTTACAAGCGGATCGGATGCTTATGGAACAAAGGCGAACGATCCTGCTGCGCGCGTGTGTGTGTGTGTGTGTGTGATAAACAATGACTCGGGAAAAATTTTAAGCTGCCACAGTAAGGATCAGAAGCTGTTCTGTGAATGCCATCAATCAGAAGTGATTGAAAATCGATGGAAATGAAGAAAGATGCTCTGTGCGTAAACAATAAATAAATTCTATTGCTCAACAGTAAAATTTGATTCCCGTCGTAGATTTCTATGATTGGATAGTTAAAATAGTTAAACAATTAAAATAAGTGCTTTGATTCCGACATGTACGTCGTGTTTCGCGCCCAAAAGTATGCAATGGAAAAACGAGTATATTAATTTAATATTGCAAACGGTTCTATTTTGCATCATATATCCGATTATCGACCGAATTCATGATATAAATTATAAATTATAATGCTCTATTTTGAATAATTAAATAGCAAATCCGTCAACGTAGCTCTACCGAGGCATTTGCTCTCTGCTAAAGGACTGTTTCTTCCACAACCAAGCAGTGTGTAAACAAAACCACACGCTGGAAATGAAGGAAAAACCTAATCTTCGCACAAGCGAACCACACCTGTTCAGCATAGACCGCAAGCCGCATGCAACCCGGAAACCGGAGTCACTCTGGTCCGCTTCAGCTTTCCTGTTTCCTCGAAAGCACAAACCAGGCAACGCTAACGAAATAATGCATCCAGAGTGAAGCCGAAATGCGGGCTAAGCCGTTCGCAATATGCGTCCCATCGTTTCACACTTACAACACAACGTTCCGCAAACGCCCACACACGCCGTAAAGAAGCCCGTGAAAGCGCTAAAGAAGCCCCGCTCCCTCTGCGGACTTCCAGGAAAACAGGGAGGAAACCTTCCCCACACCCTCTACAGAAGCATGCTCATATTTACATTCAGCTTTCGCTGAAACGATTATCCCGACGGGTTTGTGCAGTCCTGGTGTCGCGGTATGACGGGCGGATTTTCGCTCCTACATTCTGGTGGCGGCACCTTCCCTTGGTACAAACCGCTGCCAGCAGTGCAAGTGCATGCACAGCACACACAGCCTGGGGCGACTTGCACAAACAAGTTATGTAAACTACTTTCACCTAACGAGAAAGTCTTACACGGAAGAACCGCCCGGGGGTTGGGCGATCGGTGTTGAAGGAGCCGTGTGCTTACGTTCAGCAAGGAATGGCATTTTCGCTTCCATTTACAGTTCTGCTTCCATCACTTATTCCAATGGGGAAGCAATATATCTTACTCTGCCAACAGTGTGCGTTGGAGTATGGGGCGGCGGGAAAATTTGTTTTCTCGTTGGCCTGTTTTCTGTAATGTTAGTAATAATCACTCATCTGCGTTGAGAGCAGGTTGAAGCTCATTATTTCGAAATATTTTTAACGTTTTATGATATTCATTGTGCTATAATTCAAATAAAAGGAAGTTGGAAAGATTTTGAGTATTTGTGCTTTATTGCATACCTTTAGGCAATTTATGTCTAATGCTTGAATGTATGCAATTAGTATAACAATTTTCCATGGGCAATTCCATCGGATGATTGAATTGAATATTGAAAATGAACGATAGGCATAATCACTTTGATACTACTTTCTATCAAATTTTTGCACCGATAAACACTGGACTTAAATCCGGACCCACACTATAACAACAATTTTCAATACCGGATATTGCAGCCGACCCCGTTTTCAAGTATGTAAATGAGCTGTTCTTACACCATCCTAAACTGCTGGCCGGTCCAGGCACGATGCGTAAGAGCATCCCTCATGTAATGCTGTACCGCGTTCCGGAAGAAACTCACGCCAAACCGTACCGTGTGCCGTTTGCAACCTTACTAGGCGGCCCAGCGAGAACGAGCGCAAGAGCGTCTGAGTAATCTTTTAAAATATTTCTTCCACGCGCTCACATGCAGATTTGCAGCAGCAGCAGCAGCCCATCATACGGAACGGCTGCTTCGAAAACCGAACCGAACCAAACGGTAAGTTTGTTGAAAAATTTGCATATTCGCGAAATGCACCAGGCGGCAGGAAGGGAAAAGCCCAGCATATTTTGCTACACTCTAAAATATTGCCTCAAACGAAGCGCCCTGATGTTGGTACGAATCGAATGCATCGGATGCAGCGTGAGCTTGGCGCAGTGCGTGGATGATGCTGATACTGCCGACGGTGAGGTATAATTTTGTACCATCTGTTTACGCTGCCGCTTGTGTACCATCCCGATGGGGTTGTTCGAAGGATATGTGTTTGTTTTTCGTCTCGTCTGAAGCATGTCGATCATGCAGGCGTAACGCAAAACAAATCTTAAATACTTTCCGGTGACGGCATGTCGTCTGGTTTCATCATTGTTTGCCCACAGGGGTGCTTTGGATTGCAGTGCGTTGGAAGCTGCACGAACCGTTCCGGAATCCGTTGTGAATAGGTAGGGATTTTAAAATTTTTTCGTTGTTGTAAGGAGACAGGAGTGTAGCACAAGTGTACTCTTTTAAGTACCTTTTTAATAACTTAGATGGAAATAAAATTTACAGAAATGTAGAAATAACTGCATACTTGCATACTTCTAGGCTGTTTGTAAGATTGCATACTTGTAGGCTGATAAAGCAAACTTCTATGTTTAATGTTTAATATTTGCTTGTGATATAGGCGTCACTAGAGGCTAATCAATGATTTTACCAGTAATCTGAATAAATTATAAAAGGATGAATATTTTTATGGATAGTTGGAAACTTAATAGTTTGTAAATGGTGACAATAAATTGTCAATACATTGGATTGCTGCCAATCATTTTGTCCCATCACGTACTCACAAAGTGCCTTCCATGTAACGAAAAGGTCATCCAATAAATGCTCCCGTTGCCCTTGAAATAGTCACGAAATCTCGCCTTCCCGGCCCATGACATGTGACCATGACATTCCGCTCATTGTCGCCCACGGGCACAAATCGTGAATTTATGGAGCTCATTTCGGTGCTCCACTTGTGCCGTGGATGTCCCTTGGATACCAACACAGGCAGACATGAAACCCAATCTCACGCCGAAGTGAATGGAAGGAGAAATAAAACTCCAGAATATCGCTCCACCTTCCCCATGGAAGCAAAGCAAATATCGTAACCCGGTTGCTGGCATGAGAGCGCAATGATGAACGTGAACTCTATTTTTCTTACAGCGGGGTTGCTTTTAAGGGTGGTTCTCATGGAAATGCGAGTGGGTTGCAAGTAATGAAAGAAACGCACGGTCGTAAACATCCATATGGGGCAAGAAATTAATTTCCTACACCACCATTACAGTCGATTCGTGTTTTTGGGTTCAATTAAGATGGTCACCACAAACCGTTCATGGCCATCTTCGAGTTTGTTGTGAAGCGAAAGAATGTCGGATGCACCGCTGGCGTAAGAAAAAAACGAATGGGGAAAGGTCGAAAAAAGTTGAATGCGTCGATAAAATGTGAGTGCACATGTGGACGAGCTAACATTTAAAACATTCATGCTTAGTACAATATAGTGCTTGAAGGTGTGTTCAAAAAGGTTCGGGAAACGTCTCGAAAAGCAACTATTTTCATTTAAATTTTGCGTGGAAACAAACCCGAACCCGACTGTAGATAACATTTTGTGCTGATGGGAGCAATAATGTCCAGTGCAGTGGGTGAAGTTACTCCATTCTTCGGTGGTCGTTACTGCTTGCTGGCCGCGAGTGCATCCTGACTCTGTCCGTGCACGATCATAATTCAAACCAAAGTACGGTGGGCAGTGTAGGCGAGAAGAGTGTGAGCGTATCAGTCGCGGACGGCGACCGGGTTGGCGTTGTTCGTGTGTACATAATTCACTTTTGCCATAATTTCTCCCAAACAATCACGCCGGCGGTGTAGGTTTTGTGGATTGCAGCCTTTTTCGTTATCATTTCGTCTACTTTCAGACGGTTTCGGTGGGTTTAGTTATCCTTTTGAATGTAATCTGCATGTGGCGTGCTCGATAATATCAACTAAAAACAAATCGAGAAATATGTATTAAGAACTTATCATATTTTTGCCATGCAAAAAGAAAATATGAAAACATGATTTAGGTTAGCTACCAATCTCTAACAATCATGGGGTTAGTATTTATTTATTTCTTTTCGAACTATTCGCCTAAAAGTATGCAATCAGATGGTCCAAAATTGCCATGAAGTATGCAATCCAAAAACCACTATTTTTAGTTTGTGATTTTTAGTGTGTTTCTGTGTTTTTTTCCTGAATACCTTTTAAAGCTTTAAAGATGATTCCTTTAAGGATGTCTCATTTTCTGAGCACTTTCCCGATCGCATTTATCGGCGGCGGAATGAGTGCAATCGTTCCTCTTATCACCATATTTTGAAACACTTCACGATCCCGACGTAAACCATCGTCGGGTTTTGGTGCGGTTTTTACTTTCGTGGGGTTTTTGCTTATTGCTTTCGAAATCTACATGAGTTTTTCCTCCACTCTGCACCACGGGCTGACGTGACACGTTTCTCGTCCGATGAAGCGCAACGGAAGAAGGATTAGTTACCGTTGACAGCGTTCCGTGGCATCCGCCAAACTCGTTCGAACTATTTGCACCGTGTCGATCGTGGGACGGGAACGGTTTTTTTTTCTGTGACGTGAGTATGTTAGAATTTCGGGCATGACGACAATTTGCAGACCATTTACCCCTTTCGGACCGCTCCCGTTTGCTCCCGGGGCAGGCTAGTTCCCTTGCGGATTTTGTTCTGCGGTTTCCGGCTGTTTCCCAGTTGGGCGATTCGTACGCTATCGATCGAACGATGCGTTGCATATCGGTGGTTGGGTTAGGAGTGGGACCGGTAGTGCGTGGGATGGACAGGGCCTGATTTAATGCCGGACTTATTGTGATCAAATGCATTAAGCCAACCATTAAACTGTCGACTCCCCCCGGGGGCGGCGGAGCTGGTGAATGGAATTGTGGGCTATTTTTTGGCTTAAGAGCGGTTGTGTCGCAGGATGATGATGCTGCTGTAAGCGACTTAGAGCGGGTATTAGGTTGAAGCGTATTGCAGCTTTTATGCTTTCGATACGGATCGAGCCCGATATGGGGTTGTGCTGAAAATCTCACGGCTTTGTGTGGTACTAAACGTTGATGTTAGGAACATTTTAGTATGTCTCATTGTCGAATCCAGTTTGGAAAAATAGAACAGAAAAATTGACATCGACTTGATTCGGATCATTTCGGTGAGTATTTGATTTGTAATAATAATGTGTTTAGGTAGTTTTTTTTTCAAACTTTTCGGTGTAAGCTTACGCTATAAAAATAAATCTAGCAAGGTTAATCGACGAATTGATTCGTACCATGAGGTGGAATCAATGGAAATTCAAGAACGGTTTTGAATGTTCGACCAGCTTATTGGCACTTCATTTTCACATTTTCACATTTCACATTTTCATTTTCACATTTCATTTTCACAGAATAAAAAATTTCACCAAACAAATTGCTTCTGAGCTTATTTGATTTATTGGCGTAAAATATTAAGCAGCTGAAGAGCAATAAGTGTTTCAGTAAAATTATTCTAGTAATAATAAACCGATTCTAATTAGCTCAGTATTACCACGTCTGGTTTAAGCAAGCAACTTTCAATTCGTTCCCTTTATTCCCATCAAAGTGCAGCTAAAGTATGCTGCAAAGCTTGATTGGTGACCATCACTTGCGCTGAGGATTGTAATTAAAAGGGGCAAAACTCTAATTAAGTGCAAATATTTGAACCGCAACTGCTCTGCAACTGACCGCTGCAGCCCAGCGCTTGTCCGCATTGTGGTCGGTCCGCGGTGCGGGTTAAGTGGTTTTAGTGATTTTTATTTTCCCGCCACCTACCGTCAAATCGTGATTTCATGGCCCACGAAATGAATCCCACCCGATGCGGCGGCTGGCAAACTTTTTATTTTGTAATAATTTGTGAACGGAACGGGTTGGACAGGGAGATTTGGAAGAATGCTGACGCAGCGGAACACTTAATATTTCATACTATCGAAGGTTTACGAGGAGCTCCAAAGTCACCGCTTGCTTGGTGCATTACGCTTTCAGTTTCGATCGAAGAAACCGTGACATTGACGGGCGTCATTTTGCATCATAGCGTTTGGATTGTTTGGATCCAAACCCTGGCTGCCTCTAAACGGAAACCATTAAAATCATACCCAGGGAGTGGTTGTTGTTGTGAGTGTTTTTTGTTCTCTCCAGAAAGTCTTCTTGAAGGAGGGGGTGAGTTTTTCTTTTGGTCGAAATTTCGAAGCTTTCCGCAAACGGAAATAGCAAACGATCAACTTCTCACCGATCTAATGATCGCCTTCCAGCGTTTTCGTCCATCTCCGTCCCGCTTGGCTCACAAAACCGAAATGGAGCTTAACGTCCGGGAAAACGCAAATTCAAATTGAACTTTTATCCGACCGAATATCGTCTTCAATTTTGGTTGAGTGGGAAACTTTTCCCTTCCCCCTCCCCCCCTTCGCGACCCGAAAACCGGTGGTGCCGGTTTTCTTCTCCCCTCCCTTTCATCCCGCCGCTGGAAAGGTATTTCTGTCGGTGGCGCAAAACAAGAAACTTTTAATTAAGCATTAAATTTTATACCAATCCCGTTTGGCCGTTCGCGTCCGAAGACGCGTCCGGAAGAAGTTGGCCGTCGGTGCAGAAGGGCTCGTGGTCAGAAGTCGCCGAGCGTCCGGGCGGAGTGGCTCAAACAGTGGCCGGAAGGCCCAATTTGAGGGAGGCCCCATTCCGGCCGAATGTAATCGGTTAACCGAAAAGTTTGTTAATCCACATTACGATTAATGGATTCCCTTTTTCCGATGGTTTGGCTCGTTTCGTGCTGTGCGCGTTTCGCTTCTTTGTAAAGCGACCGAGGGCACCGAGGAAATTTCAGGGACAAATTTACCATACGAAAACTTCCCTCCCAAAAGAGCTCGCTTTTAAGGGGGCGAATGGGCACAAACGCACACAGACACACACACACACACACACGTGTAGAGGGAAGCAGTTTGGCCGCAATTTGGCAATGGGACAAACTGATTCGAATCGCTCATTTGCGGGACAAACGTAAGCGACGTGGAAGTGGAGTTTTGGATGGAACATTCTGGCGAGTGTCTTTAATTGAATTAGTCGTAATGTGGCGTTTGAGGGCGTTGATTTTGCTCGTGCTACTGTTGTTTCTCCTGCTGGGGGAGGTTGGAAAAGTATTTCCTCTCCCGGGATTGTGGCGCATTCCTCCAACGGCCGTGAGAATTCTTCGTCAAACGTAGGATTAGCTAATGGGATGAAATGTGTCGTTAGTGTTCGGAAGGAAGTACCGCCGGTGAGTCGTCGTAATCAACCGACATTAATCAGCTGTGCCGTGCGTCCTGTTCCAGTTGCGATTGTGTGATTGTGCTCTGCCGGTGGAGATTAAATACTTGACGTTTAATTTTATTTGTTGCCGTAACCGGGTGGAGCGAGCGAGTGGATGTTGTCGAAAGGTGATTTAAGTGGTGTGTAAATTGCACTGAATGATGACGATTGTGTTTCATGGAGTGTGGTTACAGATGAAGAAGATGCTTTATTAGCATAGGTTGTTTTGTGTGTTTTTTTTGTTATGGTCGACGAAAAGCATTTATATGTATTTTATTAACATTTTTTTCCCATAGCATACATTTAGGCGTAATGGTTTGCTTGCTTTTAAAATTGAGTTATCTTTAACCGATTCGGGAGAATTTATTACCATTGCATAAATAAATAACAATTGACCAAATTTTCCAGACCCGAGCTTGTTTTTGGTGCTTTATGCGACCTCCTTTTCATAACGCACAGTTTGTTGTATTTTCCTTCATCTGACCCACAGTTCCGACTCTCATTTGGGGCCAATTTACCTTAATGTATGCGTTCATCAGTTCGGCCTTTGATTATCCATCCCAACCAACCATTCGGGCGAGAATAATTCCCCGAAATTAGCACACAAAATGAGCATTTTTCGTATTTAAAATACAATTTCAGCTCTCACGGCCAATTGGAAACCGTTCGTCGTTTCCATCGTGCCCTGAATCCTTTTGCCCCGTTCGGTAGTATCGATGAGAGCGGGAGGCGCTTGCCAGGGTGCTTTTTCGCAAATGCGCTTCCCCCTTTGGGTGGTTGAATACGGCCCGATAAGTTGCCCACCGAGCGCCCAGAAAAGCTTTCCCAACCAACTCGCTAATCAACCGGAAGGATAAAAGTGTTAAACGATGTGGTACGGTACGGATGTTCTAGGGATCGAGGTTTTGTAGGTTTTTCGAACCACTGCCCGCCGGTTGCCAATTTGGCCATGCCCAGTTCGGCCATTAGGCGTAATGAGCCGCTAATGGTTTTACTGTAAGTAAATCGCTTCATCGCCTTCGCCGGGAGAAAAGCAAGCGGGCTCCTTCTTCACCGGCGCGGATGCGGCGGGTGACAGAGGAAGGATCAAAGTGGCTTCGAATTGGGTGCGGATTACTCGGGCGGTAATTAACGTCCGATGTAGCCGAAAAATGCCAGATGCCAGCGGCAGCTTCGCGCTACTTTAATGGGCTCAGGACTGTAAATTGAATTAAAGAATGTTGTACAATCGGCAGCAGCTCGAAAGCGATGGTTGAGCTGGGTTTATAATGCCGAATGGTGCTGGTGGAAAACATTCGTTTTGTTAATTTCCAAATCCAGTTACTGGATGTTTTGAGGACGATCGGTGTCGGTGGGCATGAACCTTAAAGTGGACATTATTTTTGGGGTCAAAAATTACTGCTTAGACGGCGAACATTTGTTTGATTAGAAAAATAGCGTTCATTTTTTGTCCCTTTGTGTTAGTTTGCACGGAAAAGCCGTAATTTGATCATGGTAAAGTTTTTTAAGAGTATATCTTTTAGTAAAATAGTAACAAAATTCATATCAGCCGTTTTGAGATTCCTAAATTAGAACGCAAGTTCTTTTGTTTTAGTCGAAATTGTTTATTCCACAAGAAAAGTTATATAATTCACATGAAAAACAATATTCTAAAATGGATGAAATATTCGTTACACATTTATTCCAATACACAATATTTCCTGTGAAAATTATTCGCACCATCGCGTATTTTTAGATTTTCCTAAAAGCTCTAATCGTTCAATATAATAGAATTTTTCGCACCAGTAAATAATGTATGATTCCTCGAAGCTGCATGCATTACCATGAGCACGAGTTTAATTTCAATTTAGCTGCAATAGCTTCCGCGAAAGACATTTTTCAGTGTTCGCGAGGTATAAAGCGATCCGGAAAAAAATAGTTCCAATGCATTACAGCGTATTAGAGCACTGCGTCGCATTCGGCCTATAATTTAAATAGATCACCATAAATTTTAGCTCACCACTTACCGCTGCAGTGAACGGGATTGTGCGCGTTGCAGTGGGATTGGGGTTTTATGGTTGATTTTGGCGTATTAGGTGCGATTTTGGGCAGTGTGAATTGATGTGAGGAATAAAAACATTACCCCTGAGCATGGGCGAAGAGCGCTGCATTCAGACACAGCTGCAGTGTGAGATAATAATAATGAAAAAAAAATACTGCAGCTTCATTTTTGGGTGAGCTGGAGCGAATCGTATCAGGTGTTTCGTACCACGTCTCTTTTCTTTCCCAGCTTCTTTTGCATACCTGACGCATGTCCTTAAAGGCGGTGCGGCGATTCGTTTTCAAGCGGCTGGGAAAATGGATGGTTACCGGTATGATAAATATTCTAACCGACCGGCACGAAGCCGGCCGCCCTATACGTGCTCGCCATCAAAGCTGCGGTCAGCTTTTGGTGGTTAGTCGTTTATCATAATCCGGAAAACATGTATCATGTTTCCAGGTGCAATCTTGCCCACCCTTCGGAATGATTCAGTGCTTCGGATTCGGGTCCCGGGACGGACGCGCTGGACAGTTTTCTCTCGAAGTCCGCTCGCGCCGTGGACGTTCAACTGGTTGTTCGCATGTTTGAAGTACGTACCGTGTTGCGAAAAAGAAGCGTAAAGGCGAAACATTCGAGCGAATCCGGGTTCCGAACGGTGGGACTAATAAATTATTGGCTATCCTAACACACACACGCGCGCGTGGTCGAGTGCTCCTGGAGAGAGAGAGGGTGAGATGCATTGTTCAAACTATATCTTTCGGGCCATGGGACCTGGTGCTAGTCGGAGAGTTGACTTAAAAGAAAAAAAAAAACTTCCCAAAGTGTGTTCACTATCACCAGCACGGTGGCAGTAAATCGTAATAACACACCGTGCTTGGGCGGAACGAACACAACGGGGGTGGGGGGAGGTGTGAAAGAACGCGTTCTCGATTAGCGACCCCACCCGCCCTTTTACTGCTGGTTTCGCTAGCGTCCCGCAGGTCAGCCGAACTGGACAACAAGTTCAAACGAGCTTAATTCGGGGCAATTTAGCTGTTACAAGTTAATTTCGTCCTAATGGAAACACTTTTAGGCTGGGGCAAGGCTTTAGAGTAAGTGCAGGGTGGAGTGGAGTGGAGCACCTTGGCACGATAAATCTCGCTAATGCGAATCGATTCTCACCTTCCCGCCGGTTGGCCTCTCTGCAACAGGCACCCGGTTATATCGATGCCCGGTCGATCGCAGGTAATGACGAATGCTTTCGGAAGTAATTTATCGGGCTGCAGTGGGCGCTGACCGGTGGCCCAACCGGTGGCAAACGCTACTGCAGCTTTGCGGAATATAATTGCACATAAATTATACTGCAAATTGTTAATAAAATAATGGTTAAAATGGTGCTTTGTAAAAGGTTTATCGTGTAGCGTGAGCACAAAGACAGTGGTTCATTACTGGCTATAGGTAATGCAGGTATTGGGCAATGATTTCTGGGCGATCGATCGAATGCCGGTAACAACAAAATAAATCTATACACAGTTTGAAAGTATCACGGAGTCTAATGGTGAATTCATTTAGAATCTTTTATTGCAAAACATCCATCATGTTGCTTCACGATCTGTGAAAATTATGAACATTGCCTACATTCAGGCTGAATTTTACATTCAAGTACTTGAAAGTATGAACATTGCAGTACAAAGCAGATTAACCTACACCCTTAGACAGGACTTTGTACGATGATTGAGAACACTTTAGACAAAATAATTTTGATTTCCTGAATTAATTAAGTTAATTAAGCTAACTATTTTAGACACATGATATAACTAAGATTAATTTCGCCTAGAAGTATGCAATGCTTGGTTTATTTTTACAATTAGTTTGATGTAACTCGTAGCTCTGAATGGTTTTACTTTCTCTACAGGCAGGACTCTTCTCGGCACGTTTTCCCATTTTCTGCCGCGTTTGGAACTTTTCTCCTCCGCAAGCGGCTTTCGGGTTCACTGGATAATTTAGCACAAACGGCAGAAGGATACCAACTAATGCGTGACGAATAGTTCACGTGGCTAAGACCGTACCTTTCCATCAACCGTCATCACGTGGCGACTACGGAGCTTCAATGCATAAAACTTAATGATGCAACGAAATGCAAACTCCTGACCAGCCGTTTGCAGTGTTGTTGGTCCTGACTGACCGGTGGCTGACTGACGCCCAGCATGAGCAAAAACACGGACAAAACTTGCCTCCTCCCGCACCCTGTTGGCCGTAAATTGTGCTTCCCCAGCTTCCCAGCCCATTGATTACGTCGATGGTTGAGTGAGCAATCAGTGAGCCGCTTGATGGATGCTAATTTTGCACCTCTGCAGGTGTCCACTCGACTACGGTGAATAATTTGGAATATAAATACGAAAGAAAAAAACAACGCAAATCCGGACTGCCCTTCACCACCCCCCTCCAAAATGGCACATTTTAATCGCAAATCGCACCCAGCACCCTGGATGACCATTTTGAATCATATCGTCAATGTAAAGCACCCGTTTCGCATTAGTAGCCGCGGACGTGGTCCATCCCATTTGTCCGGATGGTGGTCGTTACGAAGCGTAACCTAATTTTGGCGATAGCTGCAGGCCAAATCCTCTGCATGTGGCAGAATTATGCTGTCCCGATGATGATCGTGTCCCTCGCGCACCCTCGAGCCCCGTCAGCAAAAACCCATTGCGGTGGAAATGATTATGCGTTGTTATTTTTAAATCTATTTTTTCCCCGCTTGGTTTGTTGTGGTTGTGGCCGCTGTGGCCGCTTGTCTTGTTGTTTTGGGCCGTGGGAAGAGGGAGGTTTATGATTTTTGCCCTTGTGCCCATTCCATCGATTGAATAACAATTGGATACTTGAGGGCATATCAAGGAGACTGTGCGGACAATCTTTTAAAAGTACATCAAAGTTTTGCGTGTGATCTACACGCTTCGCTGAGCAATCCACTTCAAAAGCGGAGTGTTGAAAGGTTACAAATAAGTAGCAGTGTGCTTTCTGAATAAATTATGTTTTTTTCTGTGCTAGGTTTTCTATCATCCTCATGACCTTGAAGAAATCGATACATCAACTCATTTATTTGAATTACATAATAGAAGTGAAATGACGTGTTCAAAGACCTACTCTATCATGCACACCTATTAGTAATCATACATTTAAGAATGTTCCACCACTTTATTGGGTTTTAGAACAAAAAAAAAACAAATAAATCAACTTTTAATATCAATTACAAATTTATGCAGTGCATAGTGCATACTTTAAGGCGAATGAAATCATTCAATTATTTTCATTTTATGCATTTTTTTTTCAAATACAACAAAATTCAATAAACATAAAGTTATAAAATTTTGAAAATGCTGGCGTTTGCCTGGGTGAATATATTCAGGGTTTTTTGTGTTTTTCAACTACACTGCAATATAAAGTAACGCAGTAATATTATGTGCTTTTTTGCTACCTCTCTTTGGACGCAAAATATGAAAACTCATTTGAGAAGCTCTAAAGCATTCCACGCACAAGGTATTGTATTTAATATAAAAATTTTAGCGGCATTCTAACCATGTTTGAAACTCCTCACAAAGCATGACAGTGTGTGTGTGTGTGTGTGTGTGGCCAGAAAGAATGAAAACAAAGGAGATTCCGCATGGCATGTGACAGGATGGTTTGTGTATGATTTATATACATAAACGAGTGTATTCATGTGTCTATGTCTATCATGCATATTGAATACCTTGATTTGATCAACGCAAGATAATAAACCCACACCATAACCGAGCGAGCCACTGTTCCAGCGTGGTGGGGTGGGTAGTTTTTCATGCAACTATTTTCGGAGTTATTTATTTGTCTCTTTATCTCCGTCAGCTCGGTCAGCTGCATCCGGCAGCTAATAAATATGGAAATCGAGGAGTGCAAATAGGCTGCAATCAACACAATTGTTAGCTCGAATAACAACACTCGGTATCGTGCCAGAGTTGTTAAAAAAAAGGAGCGCTACCTCATCATAAATGTCAACCGAACTGACCAGTGGTGGTGAATCGAAATTAACCACATTACCACCACCACCACCCTGATGCAGAAACTCCGACAGCAGCTGAAACGTTCAGGTGCGATACGAATTTGTCACACACGCATCAAATATTTGTTTCGAGTCGGCGGAACGGGGCGTTCCAATTCCACCGCTTAACAACTCCTGCTGGCAGCAGGAATGAATAATGGATGGATTTGCTTTCGGCCGAATCGTGTCAACTTTCACGGGGACGAAGGGCTAGATGAGATGATGATTTTCTGAATTTGGCATGTTCGCGCTACAAAGACTGCGCTCGAAAAATATTTAACCAGCGCAAGCTTTGCGGTCACGGTACATTCGAATCGCATCCTCGACCCCCGATCGAGGACCCGATGATGGAGAAGCTAAACGTTAATTTGTGTCTGCAATCAATCCCGATCCCGATGTCGATACCGTTGGGCGTGGGACATTTTGCTGGCGCACACAAGCTGATTCAGCTTTGAAAAGGCTCGCTATACGCCGAGCAGGCCAAGCATTTGAACGTGCTTTTCGAGTAAAATGTTGCAACAGTGTTCGACTATTCGTGATGAGATTTACCATGACCACGTTGGGGACCCGATTGAGGTGCTTTATGTGTTTTCAGTTTGAAACGCACCAACCAGGCGGCAGAATGGAATCAGCAAGCACCAGAATAGGGATTTAGTGAAAAGGTTGCATTTCAAATTAGCATCAGCTGTGTGCTGTGACGTTGGCTTTGTGGCTCAACTTTCAGCCCTCGCCTCGCTAGGGGTGGAATATTTGCAAATATATTCGTTACATCGTTCCCAACTAAAGAAACATCAGCAATAATTAGAGATACGATTGGAGCGGCAGGTCCGGTGGAGCTTAATGCTCTATTGATGCTGGTCGATCCGGTAGCCTGCTGGTACTCATGTTCCTACAATGTTTGCTGCTTGTGTTTTAATTACTGTTTGTTGATGAGACTACCGTGCAGATGCATAATTGCGAATGCCTTTGTGTTGCGTCATTCGATCATGAAATGATTTCTTCTCAGCCGAAGATAAGATCGAGCAAGAACCCCCCGGGGCGATGCAAAAGGTGTAGAGTCATTTGATGTCACATAGTTTTAATTGAGACCGGTCATCGTTAGGAATCAATTTCTATCGATGTTCGTACAGGAAGCAATTTTCCCGTAGCAAGACGAGCAAACCTCTACACCCTCTACCGTCGCAAACCAAAGTGATGTTGCGGAAATTTAACCACATTGGGTTGTTATCTTCATGCTGAGAATGTCTTGCCTGATGTTTGTGGGTCATCTTCTAAGTCATCTTCTAAGCGGACGTGTAACTTTCTTGCTTGCTAGGGTATAAGACCGCTAGTTACACAACTTTCCGATACGTGGCAATTATATGAGCATTAAAAGACAGATAAACTATGTTTTTCTTCAATTTGGGCATGACTCAAGGGAAGTAAATATGGTGATTTTTTCAGTTTTTCGGAATTGGGAATATTGCATACTTCTAGGCACAATATTGTTCAATTGCTTTGAAATAATTCAATCAGCGTTTCAGCAACATGAAATGTATTGATTTTGCTTTATTGCAGAATAATTTATTTCGTAGTTTTAGTTATTGCTTTGCTTTAGAGGAATTATAATCTGATTGATTCCTTAGTAAATACTTAGTAGTGTGAATTAAATTCAACTTAAAACGAAACACAATTGTTGATCTTCTTTATAAATAAAATCTCTTAATAAAAGCTTTATAAATTCACCCAATCGTTTCAAGTGTTTTGTCTCAAAATAATTTTTTCTGATTAATATTTTTTTAGGCTTCACGAAACGAGGACAGAGCGATACAACTACGCCTCCCTAAACGCTTCTCTTAACGCAAATAAGGCAATGAATATTCAACCAGCCATAGGATCACAGGATGGGGTTTTCGGGTGACCCTCGAATGTTATTGCTGTATGGAAAACGATGTTTTAGCAACATTTTACAGGATGGTTTCCAAGCATCGTCCTCGTAAACGTTAATCCACCGGGAGGTTCCGTGCAGTGGGAGCAAACCGAATGATTCTAATGACGGATTGACTTGTCCGGCAATTATGGTCGTTCCAATTAATAGCTTTGATGACTCCCCGCAGGATGGTCTACACCTTTTTCTCTAATAGAATCAGTAGATGGTTTGTCGGTCGGTACATAAACAAGACCGCACTTTAAAGCAAAATCAGCCTCAAAAATTCAAGCGGTTCTTTTTTTTGCACCGGTAAATAACGATGTTTTCTCGCGGTGTACAAAAACAGGAATTTAAATGATTTTGTTTGCAAGTGTGCGGAAAATCATTGGGCGCTTAGCACAAAAAAAAAACCAAGCAGGCATAACTCGCATGGGAAATTGGACGAAAAGAGCGTAAAGCGAAAGTCACATACGAATGGAATGGTGCGGTAAACAGCGAAAAAATAAAGAATCACTGTTCGGCCTGTGATGTGGAGTTGATTTATTCGCTTTCATTAAAATTTATACGCAAAAATGGGGTTATCCCGGCACATGCTTTCGGTCGGTACATGTTTAATTAATTCTTTAGCCGAGCTGCTTGGAGCGTTTGGTGGTTTGCGTTTTTGGCTTCGTTCGGCATGTGCATGCGTTGTGATTCACGGAGAAAATTAGTATAAAATGCTTCAAGCATCCTGTAACAAGTGATATTTTTCAAAACGTTTTTTTAAAGCTAACAATTTCACATTCAGCCGTCGAAAGTTCTTTCGATGCATTTGTGACTTCCATCCTGCATGAGAAGTGTTCCATCGTCATAATAAAATTGTTCGTCCGCATTACGAAATTCGTAACAAATCCTTTCCGGTGAATTTCGCTGCGGTTGGCATGCCAATGTGTGAAATCCTTCGCTTACACACTCCCAAACAAATCTCCGCATTAAAAGAACCCCTCTTTTAATTGGAAATTATAACCATAGCAACCATTAATTATATTTTTATCTCGTTCGTTTCGCTTCGAGACCGTGCTTGGTTAGGGTTTTTTTCCTGGTTCTTTTGAGTTAAGCTGCAGCTGCAAGCGGGAACCGGTTATCTAAATGTGAAAAGTCTACCTCATTTTCCCTGTTATTCGTGAGTAGGTTGTACGTGTAAACGCAGGCAACGAGCCACAGTACAATGAAGGTCGGTTTTTGCTGTAATGCCTCGGGATGGTTTATTATGATTTTATTGACTTTTTGTGGAAAAACATGCACTTAGTTGGGCTTAAAGGTAGACCAGTATTCAGGAACGAAGCTGAAGGTGGAAATTTGAATCGAATAAAAGAAATTTCATTACAGCATTACCAACCAGCAATAAAAGTGTTTCAAAGTGTATGAATAATTCATAACAGCCACCTATTTTAAACTTTAAATAATAATTAAACCACTTACGAAGATGTTTAAATGAGCAAATATCACTCTCGGAGCGTCTTAACTCGAAAGCATCATCTTAAAATGCCAACCCAACCGTAAAAGCTTTCGGGGCTGATGCGATCAGGTACCGGGCATCGGGAGATCATGTTTATCTTTAAAGTTTATTCACCACACTCTAGCAAACACCGTGTTACGCTCTGGTTCCTTGCAGTGGTTGTTGTTGCTATAGTTTTGATTATGCGAGCGAAAGCAATCCAACCGGCAGGGGCACGAGTCGGTTCAAGATAATCTTCTTCGACACCACTTAATCGATGCCTTTGCACCGGCAGCCGGTCGACACCCTGCGTTGGGAGTGTAAACTCGAGTCGATTAAATGATTATCATGCGGAAAGAGGCTCCCGGTCCCGGTTTTGGCTTTACCCTTTGCTTTGGCAAAAACAAAAAAAAAACACACACACTCTCCGGCCGGTGGGCAACGATGAACTTCTCGTCCCGGTTGCGCCTGCCAGAGCGCCACGGTTGAGTGCGTTTTATTGAGAATTAGTTTTGAAGCTTTATTTCGGGTGGCCATGGGCGGAGTAAAGCGGAGTCCGGTTTGGCAAACTTCCCGCACCGCGTTGGACAGTTCTTCGGAAGGAAGTTTTAGCAGCCTGCAAAAGACAGCGCCTTTTGGGTCGACTTTTTGGGTGATGGTGTTTGAAATTTTTAGATGAATAAAAATGGAGCGCTTGGGTGCATATGGAATAGCGGGTCGAACGATTAAACATGTCCACTGCATTAAGCACATAAAATCAAGTGGAGCCCTCTTTCCTGGAAGCCAAATGGTTAAAGATGTGGGTCAAAATATTTTTTTTAATCTATTCATTGAATTTCGCTATGGAAAGTACGAAAAAACATGTCCTTTTAAAAATACTGGACAAAGGATGACATCACTATCTGTCATCCGTATCGCCAGCAAAAAATCTTCCGAACGAGGGCAAAACGAGAGCAGTGCGCTGTGGAAAAGCCGATTAGAGTTAAGGCCGTTCGGCAAAGCAGCCCGATCTCGCCCAGCCCAATATGCTCGGTGATACCTCCGGGACGAATCAAGGCGCTCCAGACGCGCCAACACAACACAATGAAATTGAAAGTGGCAAGCGTCAAAGTGGCTGTCAGAGAAATACCTACCGCTCTCGTTCGCTTCGCAACGTGTCTCGGAACGGTTTCGGAAGGGTGCGGAACAAATGTTTAACCGACTCCGATCCTACCACGACCCGTGGAGGCGTGAGAAGAGGAGGGGAAAAACAAACTTAACCATTTTTCTCTGACACTTGATTGGCACAACTTGAATCTATATGCTAATGCGTGCGGCTGCACCGGGTGTGTTTTGTGTGGCCGAACGTGTGGTGTCCCTTTTTCGTTCGGTTTTGGGAGTTGAAACCGGAAGATGAAGCCGGTGCTGGAGCGGAAAGTGGCCTCCTAAAAATAGGATCATGTTACAAGGGAAGGTTATGACGAACCTTATTCGACTTGCAAACGAGACTTGCACAGTCGACGGTAGCGATGGCAGCCGTCATCGGTTTAAAGGGCTGAGTACATTTCGTCGCTTATTTCACCTCACGCACTGCACGTTGGTGCGGACAGGTAAGTCAATTTGCACCATATGGTTGTTATTTTTTTTATTTGTAGAGTGTGAAAGAGCGTTGATGAACTTTTACTCTCACATTTGCACGGGAACACACCGTAATGGGACTGCTGTGTTGATCAATATTAGCCTAATGTAAACGGATTCTTTTTTTTATCACGTGTGAAACGTTGTCGAAGTAATATTTGCTGGTCTAGAGAGGCATAGCTTACATGTGTTGTACGGCTTACTTGGATTGAAGATATTTTTCCGCCTAAAAGTATGCAATGACAATGGATACGTTTCCATATGTATCTAAATGAATGTAGATTGCATGCTTTTAGGCGTTCATGGTATTTTCCTCCATTATTTAGAGTTCCTTCTCAATTAAATTACATAAAAACTAATTGATGTTGTCAAAAAAAATCTAGCTTTGAATAGGATGATAAAAGAAGTCCGTTTTTTTACACCTGACCGAAAGCGTGTGAGTTTCGTTCCACGAACAACGAGATCAGCATCGGCTTTGCATGCAAATTTCCATTAAAGTTGCTTCTCCGGGGCATGGCTCGTTTCTAGCCGCACCTCCGTTTCTCACGAGGCTGAAAAAGTGCCATTTCGATCAGAAGCTTCTTATCCGGGCGCGTATTGCACACTTACGCATACGCGTTCTCGATCGGTACGCGTGGCCTCATTCGCAAGCCTCATAATCGATAAATTCACCATAATTCCATTCACCGGATTATTACATTATCACTGGTGGCTCGTGAAAGCTCTCGAGCTTCATCGTTCGCTCGCTCCATTATTATGCATCGATATTGGCGAGTGAAAAGATGGGAAAGGAAGTAAGAAAATAGAAGCTGAAAACCGTTAACAGTTTTCGGTGAAAATGGTGCAAATGTACGGGTATGAAAATCGAAACCCCACATCGCACCGTGCGTCGAACGAAATGCCCGAGGTGTGGGTGACGTTCTGGGTTTGTTTAAAAAGAAGAACAAAAAATATGCTCAAAAGTACTGAGAATGAGGTCGTTTGCTGCTTCCGGTACCTGCCGGGAGGTTCGAGAGCGACACAAAAAAAATAAAGAAACAGCGGTAAATGTGTTTCTTTTCCCGTTTAGGATGAGTTTTCTCCCCCTCCCCCCTCCTCGCGCTCTCTCGCTCGTTCTTCTTGCTGGCGCAATTTCCTTAACCTTCCCATTACGGTTCGTTTCCGTTTCGAGCCAAATGCCTTGACGATGGCGACGATCAACGGTGAGCGTTCGCGGGCCTCGAGTTGAAATGGGAAACTCCATTTGCGGAAGTGAAATCACATTGTTAACATTGAGTGTACACAGACGGTGGCACCTGAGCTGAGTGGTTCACCCGAGCCGATTCTGAGGCGTTTGTGCCGAAGAAACAGAACATTGTACCGCTCGGGTGACAAAGCTGGGGACAGCAGCAGGGAACTGGCAGTATTCCCACCGACACCATTAGAGCTCCTTTCCAGTCGTTACCGAATGTGGGAGTGTAGAGAAATAAAGCGAATCAAAATTTATTAGGAAGCGATCTTGCAAGAAAAGTACACTTTTTCACAGCGAAACCGATGCCTGCTTCGTTCTCGTAAAGCGGTTCACACATGCGACCACGAATCACGGTGGTAGTGAAGCTGGTCTTAAATGTGAACATAAAATAACATTTTTGATGTAGAATTTTAGTCAGTGAAATGCACGATCGTATTTTCATCAAATTGTTAAACAAAAGGTAAACTAAAAAAACAATCATATAATTTATCACAGCTATTTGCATACCTTCAGGCGCACAGTGCACAGACGGGACATTTTCACCACAACACATCTGTCTTCATATTCGTTGAATTGCATGGCTTACTGAAACATGAAGTATGGTCGCAGTGGCGTCACCGGCACTACTTTCTTTCGGTACGAAGCAATAGAACAAACGAAACAAAACAAAGGTTATAATCCAAATATATTTACCTTTATTAAACCGCGTTTATCTCACAGGTTCGGTTTCGAGCGTATCTCATTCGCGCTCGAAGGTGGGGCTCACACACCCCATGTGCTACTCACATATGAGCTCAGGTCAAAGGTGGTTTTGTACCTCTCTCTCTCTTTCGCTTTCTCTATTAATCCCTCTCTCTCATATGGTTTCATGTTTGCTCTGTTCTGCACTGTAGCTTATCGTTTTATTTGCTACTCGTTCGATGCAAACAAAAACAGAAAAAACCACACACTCTCTCCTTCCCACTGCATTGGAGACGTTTTCATTTTTAACATCTAGCGTGTTTTTTTGGTTGTTGTTTGTTTTTCTTGTCTCGTTCGCTTGTCGATTCGTTCTAACCGTCTGCTACGTTCGGGTTTATTTACAAGCGTCTCATCGTACGGGATGCACCGGGAGCCCACCGTACGGAATAGGGACATGCACTATGAAGACGGTTTGACTTCCCTTTTTCTTGTGGCTTTAGAAGGAACGCTTTCAGCAGGGTCGGGGTTTGTCATTATTCTTCGCTTCTTACGAGTGTTTGGGTTTACTTTAAATTTAAAGTACCATTCGCGCCCACTGTCCCATACTTTACTAACAGGTTTCAAGGTTTGTTTTTGTTTTATCGTCACACCGTTCATTCGTCACACCTACCAAGCGCATCCACTTGATGAATGGATTTAGTTAGTTTTGTGTGCCTGTTTTGTTTGTTTTATTATTCGATTCACGCTACCAGCTTTCATTTCTTGTTGTTATGTTTATTTACGAGTTCGGAGTTTATTTGATTCTCATTTACACTACACCTCAGCGAAAGAGCGCTCATTCTGTTTTTTTCATTCCAGTACTTGATTTCTATTGTTTTCCTCATTGTGAATGAATTTTGTGTATGAAAATGTACAAAAAAAAAAGTGTTAGAAGAGCAAAGATAAGTTTTACCCAGAATTTGCTTTAGGGAAAAGGAAATGTTTTGACCATTTTCTATTGTTATCTTTATTTTCTTTTTGACAGGTTTTTGTCCTATTTGCATCGAGCATGCATTTATTTTTCCACTTCCAGAATCGCTTCGGTAAATAAAACGAGTGAATTAAATGTGAGCCACTTTTCCAGCGTAATCCCGCAGCTTCGCTGCCCAGTTCGCTTCCGATGGTTGTGTTTTGGTTTTGCTAACAGTTTACAAATACCATACAAAGTACATCAAACGCTACGGTTGAATTTGATTTATGCCATTTTCGTTTACCTATATGTACAGCGCGTGTGTTGGGTTTGTTGTGATGATTTTTTTTGCCTGCACGCTCATCACACATCTATAGGGGAGGCGCAATGGGGATGGGTAGTGGTACTCACCTGCCTGATCTGCTTTATTTTTATTCCATTTTTATACACACTCCACTCCACCGGGGCCTGACCATGCCAGGGCCATCCAGTGCGCCTTTATTTAATGCCCTTACAGAGCGGTTAATTGTGTGGAATGACACAGTTCCAGTGATTTGTATTATTCTAGTTTGTCTTGTTTGCTTACTTCATCCGCTCACGGTGATGTACATTATGCTTAATCCGATGACGCTGGTTGTGTAATGATTTCGCACAACTGCAGCGGTACCTTTTATCTTCCGCCCGATCGTCGAGCACCGCTTCCGTGGCCGCTCCGGTTGTTCCATGAGCTCAATGCATATTTAAGACGAAAATGATGACCTGATATGTTACAACCGCCAGTGGCAGATGAATATGGGAGGCGAGCAGGACGGCGTTGCCATGGTCACCGTGCTGCATGGCCGCCGGATTTTCGCCTGTCATGCGTTTCACCATTTGTTTTGGCGCGCGAGAGAGGGGGAGAGAGAAATAAAGAGATGCAAATAAATCCATAAATGAAGGATACACATGAGAATGGTCGGAAACTGAGTCACATTTATCGCAGTAGCCGTACCAGCTGCAATTTCATTTGATGAGGAAACAAACGTACAAGGAGAGGAATGTAAAATGGGGGAGGCAATGGGAATTATGTTATTGCAAAGTTGTTTTTCGAAACCAATTGTGCAACTCGACAAATGCATGCAAACGGAAACGATTGGATTTTTTTACAATCATCCGGTTTATACATAATAATATTCACGGGAAATGTTATTGGCGTTTGAGAAATTATGATGGCATTGTTTTATTAAAGTGGAATTAATTAAAAAAAATCTGTTGATCTGTTGACTCGTGCCAATGAAACAAAATAGGAAATATTCCAAGAAGAGTTGGTGAAAGGCGAGCCTTTGAAGCATGTTTATAAACACTATTAGACGTCAATTTGATTCTTTCGCCTGAATGTATGCAATGGTTGAGCAGCTTTTTTACAAATGCATCAAAAGTGCTTGAAACATTCAAATAAATGAAAATTTATATACTTTGCAACCATATTTAAAATTTACAAAAGGAAATAAACCCATTTAATAAATGAAGCAGTTTCCTATCGTTTACTCACCGTTAAGAATGTGCACCAGCGTCGAAGCAGCGACGGCATTGTTCGAAACGCACGAATAGTTGCCCGAGTTGAGCGTGTTCGTGTGTGAAATGACGAGTTCCGAGTAGCGATTGTCTGTGTGCGACAGGATGAGAACAAAAAATGGCAAAATGAAAGTTAGAGGAAGATAATGTGGAATAAATTTGTAGGGAGGAAAAGTTTCTCGCAAAACAGTTGAGAAACTGTTGAGTGAGAACATATTTCCAACGCAACAATGAGGTGTGTCGACATTGATCTCGTTTCTTCTTAAGAATTTTCCACCCACTCCTCCCCACTTACCCGCTTCCGTCGACACGTTCACGCCCCGGTGTGCATCGTAGTTGATCATGCGGTTGTTGTGGTACCAGAATATGTACAGCGGTGGTTCGTTACTCTGCACGACACGGCACGTTAACCGCAGCATCGAGCCCGGCTTCAGATACTTTTCCGAGGGACCAAAAATCTCCGCCTTCGCCTCTGTGGATGGAAAACGTGCGTGATTCGCTTGGTTAAGACACAAATCGTTCTCCGTTTCGCTTAAATACTGCGAAATATTTCCAGAAACTTCCTTAAGAGAGCAATTTTGTAAGGATACGTACCGACCACGTCCAGTTTGACGAAGATTGAGGTCGGCGGATGGGTCGAAACCTGACATTCGTAAAGTCCGGCATCTCTTAACTGCACGTACTTGATTTGTAATGGCCATTCCTGCAAAAAAAGCAACACCATAAACCGGAAATAAATGTATAAATATATATCTTTTAATTGTACTGATTTGCGTTTATAGTACAGAGTTGATTGTCCAATAAATATGTATAAAAACAAACAAGCTATGAAAACTTAGTGGAATAAAAAACAAACAAGAATGCAATAAATTCTACTGATGATGAGTAGGACAAAATCGTTTCATCTGATTGAAACTACTATTGAATAAATAACATTCATGCACCATCGTGCTGTGCGCTATCCGGAAAACGACAACAATAAACATCAATTCTCGTCCCAGGGAGCAGGTCCGGCCCAAATCAATCCAACCGTGAGCTTTCCCGGTCCCCGGACGGCAATTTTCCTCGAGCCCAGCTCGATCGATACGCATAGCGAATGCCGGTCACGACTTGACGCGAGCGCACTCCTAATAGTGGCCACCATTCGTTGGGACTGGCACTGGGACATTATTTCTTTCCACGGCTTCTCTCGCCCACGACACGTGTGGGGCTTTTTTTTGTTGTTGGTGTTGTTGTGCTCTTCCGTGCTTTCGTGAAAAGCTAAACGGCAGCGGGAGCAACAGCAAAAGCAGAAGCGATAAAAGCAAATTTTATTGACCACCAAAAAGGGAAGCGAAAGGGGAAGGGGAAAGAATTAGCCCAATCGGGACTTTCCGTGCCGGCCCCGGTCGTTTAGGGAATTAATGGCTGGGTGACCCTCCTACTCGTTCAAATTGGTTAAATGCAATGTCCCGGGCATGGGGACGCACGAGATGCGAAAAACTACGAAATTCATCTTGCTTTAATTCCTGCAGCCCGTTGCTGCAAACGACTGGAAAATGCTTGACGATATAGAGGGCGCTTCTCGTTCGGTTGAGCGAACGCGAAGCGGAATCCGCCCTTACTTTTGGTTTAATTTGCTTTCGGGTGTCGCTTCACGCGCCCATGTTTTGCTTTCCCAGCAATTACCATTGAATCTTGCGACGTGCCGAAAAACAAATAGCTACAAATGTTTTGGATAACACTTTCGCCGCACACGATTTCCGAGCTGGAAAGCAGTAGCTACATTAAAAAAAAAAGATATTGCCACTTCAAGAAGCCATTTTCATGAACGCTTAGAAGGAAGAAGCAAAAAAACGCGCTTCAAATCGTACACGCCAAAGCCACGCTCCGGTTTTTGTTTATGTAGATTTGCGTGACGTTTCGACAAAATGGCAACGTGACGGAAAAACGCGTTTCCAGCTCACGCGAAAGGCTGATTCGTGACTTCCGGCACCCATTTGGCGCTCGGTTTTCATTCGACCTCTTTAAAGCGCCCGATTTGGGGCATGTTGGCGTGATTGGCGATTCGATTGAAAATGAGCCGTTCGGGGCAACCGCAAAATTTCACTACAAACACTGGCCTCCTTTATTATGTTTAGAGGCGGTTTCTGTTTTTTCTTTTGCTCGTTTGCCAGCCAGGGAAAGTTAATTAAACGAAGAATGAACGATTGTTTGCGTTTGCTGGAGAGGCTCAGTCTGCAGGTGATGTTTCAAAACGCATGGAATGGAAATTGCGTAAACAAATCGAAGCAGTGCCCTTTTGCTATGGTTTTAGTTGTGCAATTCGGAGGATGTGTCGATAATTGAACGCCGTGTTCGCTGAACTCCAGCATTTAAATTGCTTTAAATACCTGGCTCATGGGTATGGAAGGAACTGGAAAATCAGGAAGAATTCAGGATAGAACTATCCCACAACAAAGATTTCACATTTTCAGCTTTACTTTTCATTTATATGCCATTGAAGAAATTGTGCACGTTACCGACACCTCGTTTTTGGGCATAAGTATAATTTTAACGTCAAAAATTATTCAAAATGTATGGTTGTTTGTATTAACTGATCATTAGAGTATTTTTATGCTGCTTTTGGCAACCAAGGTGTCCGAATTCACTTTTTATTTCTCCTAGCCTATTTACACACCATTCTTTTAGTGGTTTTTGCACACACTACACGTGCTTCCTTTTATCATTCCCCTCATGTTGACATCTGTGAAATCGATGACCAAGGTATATATAACAACGTTTCACTCGCGTTATGTATTGGATAACGCCTCACAGCCTCGTATGGTTACAAAACATTCAATATACATTAAATAGGTAAAAATGTGCTACGTGTTGCAATTTCCGAAAAATTATGCACGTCGCATTTATGACTTTTTTTACAATCTGCATAAACATCCAAGTGCATGCGATATCAATCCTGTACACATCCTTTTCCCTGGTTTAAGTTTGCTTAAAACTTCATCATTCGAATGGAACACGATAGTTTCGTCTGCGTTCGGTGCCGATAGTGGAACAGCGATCCTTCCTGCCGCGGGCTCACGCTTTGCAAAATGAATGGAAAAATTAACGAGTGTAGCGAACTTATACGCAACCAGGACCAGGGAGCAGGGGCTTGAAATTTATTACAACCGATTGACGGTGAATGATGGGCCCATCCGCTGGGCCGCCGCTCCGGTTTGCGGTTTCGAGCCAATGCTAATGCATCCGGGGAGGTTTTCGCAAGTGCATCGCGTGCGTCGACGACGAGGAAGCGACGACGACGACCATCATGATGATGATGATTGAATTTGCGAGCCGAGTGAATGCGCTGCTTCACCGTCGATAGAACGGGCGATGAATAATGTAGCATCACACTGGAAGCTGAAGCTGGAGCGTGCTCGTGCCCACATTCGAAAGTTGCCGGAAAGTGCAGATAGACACTTCGCCACCGGACAAAGTGGGAGATGCAAGCGAAACCACAAAATCAAGCCGCGTAGGGGAGAGAAATGTGCACGCCACCCTTCCGGAAGTGCTTTTTCCGAACCCCCCCCCCCCCCCCGGATACGGATGGTGTTGAAAGGTTCAATTGCTGCTGAACTGTCCGTGTGATGAACCGATCGCGTTGATTGATGCTGGTTCGTACGTTCGCCGTGCGCAAAGTGGTGGTTAAATAAAACGCGCGTAAGACTTCTTTGGGAAGCGTGTATGCTGCTGGTAAATCAGCTACTGCTGAGCTCGACAGACGTACTGATGGATTCACGGGACACAGCTTTAAGGTGAAAGCGTTCTGCAAACAATGGCCGCTGCTGGTATTTTTCCTCCCCAGCACTGTGGTATGAATAATTTAAGCCAGCGCCGCGCACTTATCTTCATCACCTTTTAACCAGAACGGGCCAGGTCAGCGTCTGTGCCGCGAAGAGCACTTAACATCCGACCCGTTTCAGCCCAACGCAGCCAAGTGTAATAAAACCATTTCTCCTCAACCCGTGGAAGTTCTTTCGCTCTGGAAGTGGTCCTACAAGATTGCGATTGTGCAGACGTTGCTTACGCACGCACGAGCAAGCAGCTATCCCGTAGGGTGGGAATTCTGCTGGCGCGTTTGCGGTGAAGCATACGAAAAATAATGAGTGCAGCTACCGCATTAGAAACGGGTTGAGTGTGTTGTTAACGCGTATTATGGTGTAGTTTCGCTCTTTGATAGTGTTTTTTCAGGGTTTTAAATAGAAAAAAATATGATTCGTTATAAAACTTCATCATTAAAACATAATCAAGAATTTCAAACACTTCAACTTTACATCATTTACGCACATTCACAGCGCATGAATAAAATATACATTCGACGAACCATAAGGCATTGTAGAGTAGTTAAAAGAAGTAGTTTACTTTACTCCGTGTACCTTCCTCATCTATTTTTACATCAAACTACAGCTTCACTCTCTCACGCTCATGCGATCCGGTTCCGGTTCCGGCACGTCGTAGTGAAGTGCCTCTTCAAAAATCCCGTAGGAAGCTGCACACGGGGCGAAATTTCCACTGTTCAAACGGAAATCACATCCGAAAGCAGTAGTAAACGTGGCGTACGAGCGCCAGCTCTCAAAACACACCAAACACACCAGTCCTTGATCAACCAAGCTAGATGGTGTGAGTGGTGAAAAAAAAAAATAAATAAAATATACCACCACATCGTGTCTTTCGCGTTTATTCGTTCGTACTCCCACCCGCTTGTTGACATTTTCCCGAAGCCACTTTGATGATGGTACTTTTTTTTCTTGTCGCTCCCGAGATGGGTCACATAAAGGCGCGTCGGTTGGTGTGATGTTTTATTTTCATGCTAGCTCATTTCCTATTGGAATCGTTACGATTCCGTGGGCGATTCGAAGGGGACACGTTTTTGTTTTCTAGCCGATTGAAAAGGTGGATCAAAGGATAGGAAAGTGCATTTTGTGGCGCACTGTGCATGATTTAAAATGTGTTTTAGGTATTGACGAAAATTTTCCTCACTCATCTAAGGCGATGTAAATATTGTTTTAACATGTGTAAATTCGGACGGTAGTGGCTGCGTATATGGAGACGCCCGGTCGCTCACAGCTCTCCAGTGGCTGCGTACGTGAACTTACCTCGGCATCTTCCGCATGGATGATGTTAAACCGCTCGTCACTGCTGTACGTGGTGGTACCGATCGTTAGCAGGTGATAATCTTTTCGCCTTATCCACGACACCTGCGGAAAGGTGCACCGGTTAGCAAAAGGTGCGGTGGTTCTCACCAAACCACTGCAGACGCATTTCGTCGTATACTTACCACACCTTCACCGATATTACGAACCGCACACGGTAGCACCGCTATCGAGCCCACCTGCGACGCAATGGCCGTGTGGTTGTCGGTTTCGAAGTACATCTTGCTGACGTCACAATCGGGTGCGGTCACGTTGCCACCCTCCGGCCGGTTGACGTTACTCGATTCGGCCGATTCGGTCGCTGCCTGACCTTTCGCCTGGCCGGTGGCTTTCCCTTTCGCGCCACCGCTGCCCAGCGAGAATCCCACCGGCACCTTCTGCCCCGGTCCGATCTTGCCGCCATCGGGGTGACCTTCCGCGAGTATTAGATTGGCGCTAGTGATCTTATTAAAACTACTACTACTGCTACTGCCGCTGGTGCTGCTGGCTGCAACGCTTTTCGTAGCCACCACCGCTGGCGTTACGGTGGGTTTGGTGTCCCTTGGTGCAGCCAACCTCCGGGACGTGAGCGAGTCGTAAGCGCTCGTGCTGGTGCTACTAACTTTACTGCTAATGGCATTACTGCTGCTGCTGCTGCTGCTGCTGCTGAGTCGCTGACCGCCGTCGAGGGTCGCTTGGGAAGAAGTTTCTCGCAGTGCTCCCGATCCCAGCAGCGGAAGCGTTTTGCCCCGGGAACTGTTTGGACTCTCCTGCACGAGTGCCTCGAAGCGGGGTAGCGTTTCGAGCGAAGGAACTACGGCTGTGGGAGGTGGGAAGGGTCCACCGGCGCCAGAGGATGTTGTGCTCTCGTACCAACTACTGCTGGTGGGAGCAGATGTGGTGGTGGTGGTGGTGGTGGTGGTACTAGTCGCCGTGGCAGTAGCAGTGCTTGTTGAAGCAATTATACCTGTAAAAATGCAGAACGAAAAATCGTTATTACTTTCGTCAATTTCATAACGTTCTATTGAAGCTGTTAAGGAAGTTACCACGTGGCCTATTGGCTGCCACAAACGCTGCCACGTGTCTGTTTTTGAAAAAGTTTGCAAATCTTAAACACCGCTCTAGTACTTCTCAAGCAGCTTAAATTATAAGCAGAAGCCTCATTAATCATACCACCATCCAGCCCGTCATGATCGCACATTTTCATTTCAATTAGTTTTGCGTTTCGAAGTGCGCGGAATTGCCGTCAACCGTTCACCATCGCAGCCGGTGAGAAGTTGCGTTAATTGAAATAAATCTTTCCCTCGCCCTCGTGTCTCGGCTTGGTTCGGACCCCCCCACCGATCCGGCCACAGATATTCCCATCGATCATCGAGCGTCAAGCTATTAAAGGCGCTCTAAGGTGCCCGGCCCGGTCTAGGTGAGTGTAATTTGGTTAAGTAGATACTTTGCCGGCGTGTGTTGCTAGCAGTGGCGTACATTTTTCAATTAGGCAAGCAATTTTCGCTCAAACTTTTCCCTCCGGCTGCGGCATCGGACGGGGAAAATCGGCTGAATGGTGAGATGATAAAGTGGAACAGCGAGAAAAAAAAGTGTTGGTACCCCTGGCGTGAATCGGCATTTAAAGCACTGTTTTGTGCTGTGTAACGATGTTTACGGTAAGGAGATGGGTTTTTCATTTTTTTTAGCCCTTTAGATGCAATGTTTTTTGTTTTTAGGAGAAGTATAGGGATTTACGAAGGTTTATGTTTTGAAAATTTCAAAGATTATAATAGCATATTTTCAAAAACAAAAGTAAGGTTATTTAATGAATTGATTTGTTTCATTGAAAAATAATCTTTGATCTTCAGCTCAACCATGTTAAACCGTTTCCCTGAATCAACTCCAATTTTCCACGGAAAACTTCTCCCTCAAGCCACTTTCAACCGTATGAAGTAACTTTTCGGCACATATCGGATTAACCGGCTCCAATCCTCTCGCTCTTGAAAACGCCATTCAATTGTGCTGATTCGGGATTCGCTCAATCAGTTTCGTTACAATTTTCAATGGAACTTGTCCCCGAACTGCAACATCGCCAGCCCCGGACAGAACGATGCTCGTCCCAGAAAGGGAGCAAATCGATGGGCATGAGCAGAAATACACTAAAAAAAAAAAAAAAACAAGACCACACTTTGTTCCCGTTTCGACTTCGGTTTCGTCGCGAGTCGAAATTGTATTGTTTCCCACCGATTCACCATTGTGCGCTTTACTGGGCGGAAACCTAGGAAAAAAAGAAAAACGAAGCAGCAAAAGCAACACTCCATCCCATGCTCGATAATCGATGAAATGGAAAATTCAATTTCGACAAGTACCAAGTGGGCGTCTCCCTTGATTCGCTTTGCGTGATTGTCAGGCGTTCGGGCGTGAGGGGGAAGAATCGTTCGGCGTCGGTTTGATATTGTGCCGACCGGGTCGGCCTGCTACCGGGAATGATTTTTGTCTATAGTAAGCTCAGGACTTCATTTTATTGTCCTCCGCAGCGTCGGGATTCGGGGAAGTGTCCAATTTTGAGTGCGTATTTGTGTCCGAGAGCGGTGCGGGCGGTGTCGTCGTACCGAACACGATGCTTCCTCGTCAGTAGTCGTATCCGTAATCCAACTACTTCATCCAGTGGGATGCGTAACAGGATCACCCGTCCCGACTGAAGCCTAAATCTCATCAAAATGGTACATCCGGATTCGGCTGCTGGATTTACTTCCAATGCTCAGCAGACGCCACCGGAGAGCAATTCGGAGAGAAGGTTGATTTTTTTTTTAAATCACCACCGAAAAGTTCGCAAAAAACTGGCCTACATTGGCGTTCCGGGAAGGCGTTAGAAACGAAATTGTCGTAATGCTGTCATTCTGCCCGAGTGGATACTTCTCCGGACGTGGTAGGCTAGCCTACCTACCAGCTGTCAGCTACGTTTCATCCTCCGCACAGTGTTCACCGGATGATTCATCGACAGGCCATTGGCGGTGACAGATGGCAGGCGAGGGAAGGGAAACGCTCAAACGAGTGGCTCAAATATCCTGCCAATGATCGACAGTTTGCCAATCGTTCTCGAATTATCCACAATAAGCACTGTCGGTGTCAAATCGACACTGTCCTGGACGGCTTAATAAACCTGGCTCGGCTGATTGTTTTGATTACATTAGGTGTTTTCGGTGCGAATGGGGAAGGAACACTTTTTATTTCGAGATGTTTCTATTCGTTTTCATATTTTTAGTTTTTTGTTCTTCATCCCTGCCATCACTCCCACCTATAAAAGGGAGATCCCAAATCAAAGCAGTGAAAGGATAAGTCACAGCCAAGCAAATAATAGAATTCCTCCAGCTTCGCTAGGAAGCGACACGAAGAAACGGGTCACTCAATTGGTCTTATTGGATCAACTCGGGCGAAAAGTTGAAGATATCGTTTGGACATTACCTTAGGAAAAAAGAACCCTCTGTCTTCTTTTGATTCTTTAAGGCCATGAAAAAATCCTACATTCTGCCACCTTCAATTCCCAACACATTAGAGACCTTCTTTTCGAGCACATAACACCCCTCGGTAGCAAAAGGTAAATACAAATTGAGCAAAACACAAACGCCCAAACTTACTACTTCCAACGCTCGTAGACTCCAAAATGATGAAAAGTGTGCACCATTTTGTCAGCTGTGTCAGTCCCCGCCGATCCACGTTGGTGGTGCTCCGTCTGCACGTTCGGACGCTGCTGAACATTGGTCCGGCCGGGGGTCGGTCGCAAGGTGAAGGGGGTGGGGGTAGGTGTTGTGGCTGTGCCTGTTTCTTCCGACCCGGAAGCTGAGCTTTACTCCACACCCTTGGCGTCTGGTGCGGTATTTGCGTAGCAGTATTTCGTCTTCGTCCTGCCCCACGTGCTGTAGTCTGTTGGCTTGTGCGGTGGAAGGAGAAGGAGGTTGGTGAGGAGGAGAGTAGTACTGGGAAAAAGAGTATGGCGTAGAAGGCGCTTTTGAGCGCAGGAGCTAGCGGTGATGCGTCGATGATTTCGCACCACTTGAAGTAGCCGTTCTGGTCCAGTTTGGAGGTTCCATCGTGAGTCGTTACACAATTCTCTATACTCTCGTTCACTTAATATTGAGCAATGTTTTGTTGTTGCAAGTGTTTTCTTTTTCGGATTCGTTTTCTCGTTGCTTGGCGCAGTAATGGATTAAATTAAAGGTTTCCTTTCGCCCGTCAGTCTGCTACATTTCGAAGTATCCGAAAGAACCGAGTTCGAATTGTCGAAGTAGAAATCTAGAAGGAAAGATTAAAAAGAAGTATTAATTTATTTACAATTTAATTAAATTTACTTTTGCTCTCAAATGTTCTGTGAATCATCCCCAACGGAAAAAGCATATTCCCTCCCAAGTGACTGTTTGTTAACTTCACCAGCGCATTTGAATCTCATCAACAGTTTGTGTGAGATTGTTTTTAATTTAAAAAAAACATCCTCGACCTCCCTGCAAAAGTTTGATGTGGCTGTACTAAATCAGTGGCTGTACTAAACCACCGACCAGCAAATCTCTCCAAGGACTTTCACGGGCGCACCACATCGACCATGATTTGCTTAACCTTCGCCGTCAAAAAGCGACGATGACCGACAGAGAAGCTTTCGTTTGTTTGCGTATCGTCGCACGCGCGTCCTAGACTTCCTCCACCGGAGGGAGAGGGAGCAAATTGTGCTTCCGTCGCGAATGCTGGCGCCGACAAGCATTTTCATTAATTTCCATCCGTCACTGCAATTGCCCACCGGCAGTTTATCCCATGATCTTCATCCTCCCGAAGAATGAGGCAATGGGGAGCGAGTCGGGCAGGAGGAAATTCAATTTTTGCGCTCTCCACTTTAACCAAGTCCCAACGATACGATTATTCTTGGAAGGGAATTTTTCGTACCACAAAATTAAACGCGCAGCGCGATCGAAATAAAGCACAAAGAAAATCGAATCCGAACACTATTTTAGGCACAAACTACGCCTGAAAAAGGTGCTTCTTTAGTGGAGGTTTTCCGTTACGACCGCACTAACGCGTTTGAAAGGGGAGAATAAGCAAGCAAAAAAAAACTGTAACTCATGTAATGCGCCGGAAAAAAAGCTCGTAGGCAGTCTACTTTTTCAGCAGTCAACCGCTCGCAAAAAAACGACCAGTGCCTACTACAAATGGGCGACTAGTTTCGGATTTCGGGGTGTCATTGTTATTTTTGCTCCCGTTTTTTCGTGCTCTTGGCAACACTGATTCGACCGGCAGCGATACGTCAGTTCCAATTACTCGTGATTTTTTGTAGGCCTCCATCAGCCTACCAAGAAAAAGCACTCAAAATAAAACAACAAAGAAAAAACATTATAATAGACATCACGTGGGCAGGGATTAAGGATTATGATATTGGATACAGGGACAGGAAAAAATATATCTCTTCAGATCCTAACCATTAGCCAGGATGGTTTCGGAGATTTGTCGTTTTTTTTTGCTGTTGTTACTTTTTAATAACTTTGTTTGATTTAATACTTTTTGTCACAAGTGGAGGGCAAATAAAAAAGAAAGAAACATTATAAATCTGTTTGTGCCCTTCCTTCCGCCTTCTTTCACGCTTTGCCGGCTTATCTTGTACGAAATTTGACATTTAAGCTGCCGTTTTGATGATTTGCAATTCTCCAGCCTTCGTTTTCGGTTCGGCAAAATCCCGCTGCGGTTGGTACGGAAATGTTGACAAAAAGTGTGATAATTAATAACGCCAACTTCTGTTGTTCAACTTCTCCGGGTCACGGAGCACTACAGGTGACGTGTATTAATTGCAAACCGTTTGCTCTCAGCCCACGTGATGGATGAGCCAAACGGAGCGTAAACCGAGGTCGCGTAAAGTACCGACCTAGCTCATCACCCATGTCCACGTCCCATGTTCAGGCGCTGTGCGAACTAATTAAGCCATCCATTGTCAAACGCAGTGTCCTGGCACGGCACCGCACTCGTCACCTTGCGTAGCGTTGAAAAATGTCGCCCAAGAAAAACTTCATCCACCGGGGTTCGGAAAACGATAAACAACGCACCTGGCTTCGCAACTCGTTCGAGCGCTTCTTCGGACCCAGAGGAAGGATCGTCGAGAAATTACCACTCATTAGTCATTCTGCGACGCTTTTCGGGCCTACTGAGCGGAAAATGAAGAAAAAGATAACCTTCCTGTAGAAGATGCAGGTAGTGAGAGAGAAAAGGTGAACGCAAGATGTAATAGTTGTCCTTGGAGGTGACTTTCGTGAATGTTTGCTTATTTTTTCCTCCAGCAGGCAGCATTATTTTGTAGCGGGTGATGTCTCCATAAATCAAACACCTGGAGGTGGAAAAATAATGATCCAATTTCGACGGCGCTTCGCGGGAGTTTCTACGACAATGGCAGCGCAATGCGGATGAATTTGGTGCAAGGAAGGGTTTGCCGAGAAGGGTTGCGTTGAAGAAAATTGTGGAACAACTTTTTGGCGCGATTTGTCTGAAGAAGCTTTTTGTAATTGAGTCAAAAAAAGTCTTTTCTCATTTGTCGTTATTTTTTTCACGATTTATTATCCTATTTAATGTTTGTATACTTATCATTTTCAACGTAAATAAACAAAAGCAGAAATGTTTGAAAGTAGCAATTTATTTACTAGCTAAACAACTTATTTTATTTTTCTTCTTTTATAGAACGTTTGATGTTCGAAAGCAAAATTTGAAAGTAATTTGTAAGTAATTTGAAAGCAAAATTTGTAATTTGGTTCAATTACCTTTTTTATTTTTCAACTAAAATGACATATAATTAATTAAAAGCCAAATAACCAAGAAACTGTTTTTAATTAAAGATAGAAGAAAAATTAATAAGATGAAAGACTCGACTGTACTCTTGAAGGGCCTCATAAAAAATAACGAGCCAACCACGTCCGGCGACGGATCGAAAGAAAGCAAAATTCAACACATCACACACTCAAACTCATACTTGAACCATTCACTGTAATGAGCCGTTGTTGGGTGCCTAATTTGCTAATACCATTCCCTTTCTCTCTCCCCCCCCCTCTCCCACCACTCCTTCTCTCCTTCAGCAGCATATTTGCCCGGTGAACGACACCTAACAATCTGTAAATGAACTTTTAACGGCGGAACATCGGCGCCAGTCGGAGCCCTCGGCTCCCGGGAGCGAGTCTGACATGCCGGCGCTTGTCAGCTTTCACTTTCAATTAGCAGCATTACTCAACCCTCGCCTTTGCCGCGCTCTAATCGTCACTATTTCACACAAACCTGCCCCCGGAAAGCGAGGAGGAAGCGAGCGAGTGAGTGAGTGAAGCGAGCCATCCAAACCCATCAACAACGCGTCAATCGCGAACAATTGGCGCTGTCATCTTTCTTGATTAACTGCTCATTGCGGGTCCAAGCACGGAGGCTTTTGTTCATCATCATCATCATCGTCGTCGTCGTCTTTGGGAGCGTCGGATCTACATATACTACCAACCCACTATTAAAAAGCCCACTGAGCCCGACCGGATCCGGAGAGATAAAAACAGATTTTCCAAGCGGAACGCACACTACGGGTGCCCCAGAGACTGGGAACGGTACGTGTTTTTCCGGGAAAATTGCTCCCAAAAGACTCGACGCACCAGCAAAGGGGAGCGGGAGTGGGGGAGGGGAGGAGGGGTAGGACATCTCTCCATCAAGGACATTAACACCACCCGCCAGAGGGTTTGCAACTTTGTCTCCAAGGTGGAATCGTTTTCCTCCTCGTAAGCACCCACAGCCGGATTCTGAGACCGCCGGGTGAACGAGTGAGCGCGAACGAGAGAGGAGATAGTGAGGGAGAGAAAGCGAGACAAACATAATTAATCAAAATAATAAAGTCGTCACATAAATTTCCTTTATGATTATACAACGTTATGGTGGAGGGAGGGGAAGTGGAGAAGCGGAAAGATTACACCCGGGATGGAAACGAAACGCCCAGCAGATTAAGTGATGTCGAGATTTGTTTTTCCTGCCAGTTTTACTTTTCCGTAGCGTTCTGGCACAGTGGTCAAATAAACCACCACATGGAGAGTTTGCTATAAATGTGCAATTATGTGTATCAATAAAATATTTTATAAACAAAATAAACCTTTTTTTGCTTGTAACGGCGAGAGTATTTCTTTCTTACAATAATGATTTGGTTTACTTTACTCTTCTTATTTTTGTTTTCAAATTTTTTCCTCATTTTCGCCCATCGTGCTAGGTTCTAGGATGCAATCATTCACTTTTGCTCTTTTATGTCGCCCTGCCTCCACTGGCCGCCTCCACCCCCACTGTTGATGTTACCAAACGTGCACAAACAAACGCACCGAGCCTAGCTCAAGTCCCACGCGAACGAGCGTGCGGTATGTTTTGGTTCACTTAACTTCGCTCGCGTCGACGAAGATGCTTTCCTTCCCGCTTGATTGCCCTTTTTACTCCGTGGTTTGTGTGTGGTTTGTGTTTGTGCACGGTCAAAGCGGGGGGTTGGGGGTTGGGGATTGGGGAGGCTGGAAGATAACATTCCACACGCCACGGTTGCCGCCTGCCTGCGTCATCCTTCGTACGCGGGATGCTTTGTTTTGTGAAGTTGATTTGTGATTTTTCGCTTCTGCGTAGGCCTGGGCATGGTGTCCGATGCCACTACGGATCGGGTTGGGAGGGTCTGACATTTATGACAAAGTTGACATGGCACGTCATCAAATTTCATTAATCATATCTTCTTGCAGCGATGGGTTGTGGTGGTGATGGTGAACTGAACCCTCCTCTGCAGGGTGGAAAAGCTCGTACCGCATGCCAAGTGTGTCAGAAGGGTAATTTTTGTTGCAAAGGGAGAGAAAGGGAAAGGAAATAGTTATGCTCCCCATCTGCATCCCGGTAACGAACGGTGGAATTTATTACGGTGGAGGTAGGACGTGCGCCAGGGAAGATAAAGAGAGCAATCAGTGAGAGGTTGCAAGTGGAGAGGTCGGCTTTAAAGTGAAGACTTGCTGCAAGCAAGGTTTTGATTTTGAACAGAACATCTTAAAGTCAGTATAGTTCTGGTTTGGAAACCATCTTGACACTGTAAAGAATGCTTTTTTGTTCAGCAGTTTTGTACGGCATTGTTTAATGGCTTAAAATGCTTTATCATGCTTTTATACTCGTTTCCGTAGAAACAAATGCCGTGAAAATGCCGGATTAAATATGTTCTAATAATTTCAACGCCTGAATGTATGTACTAATAGTTTCTTTCAGTACTAACTTCTTTTAGTATTCAGTACAAAATTATACCTCACTGGCTTGATTCCATGAATTAAAATGTAAATCGTACAAAACGGATTGTAAATAAAAACCATTTTGCTTTCAGTTGAACGTTTACAGCACATTTGTAAAGGTGCTAAACGAAAAAAAAAACAGCATCGAAAACAACCAGTAAACACAGCTATCAAAAACACCGTTTTCAATTCTACCCATTCGAAAAATGATTGTAATTTAAAATACATAAAGCAATTATTCCCGAAGCAATACATCCCCATCCACACCGGTGTCCAACATCGATTGGTATGAATAAAAAGATCGATAGCGTCAGTAGAATTTAAAAAAAAAAAGCTTCATTCAACGCCATGCTTTAACCCAGTCCACTACGCGCGTGGTTTAAAATATGAGCAAACAAATTGTCCCAATTTTTATGACGCTCGAACACACAACCACACACACACACACGTACACACTCTAACGAAACAAAAATGGGAACACAAATAAATAAAACACTCCCACCCCGTCATGACCGGGCATTTACACCGTAAAATGGAAATAAAAAATAAAATATTATTCCTCGATGGCAACGGCGACGACGACGCCGACGACGCCGACGATACCGCTGGTTCGATGTGGAATGTGCAAAACGAACCGGTCGACCGAAAAGTAGGCCGGGGTCATGAGAATATTATTTCTGGCGTAAGTGATGGCATTCGATGGCGAATTGCGCTTCAACCGCTCGAAGCCTCGTGTCGTGACCCGGTAAAGTACGGGTTTGCCTTTCGCTGACATTCGATTTGGTCGTCGCAGGGATGCAAAGCGTGGAATGCTCGCTTTTTTTCGGCAGAAGTGTCCTTTTATACTCCCGCTCAGCTCACTCAACCGTTCATTGCATCATTCGTAGCGAGATACCAACATTCGAGCGTTCGTGCTCTGGCAAGTGCTTACATAAAAGGCGTGTACATCATAAATATTGATCCGTCTTCGTCTTCGCCGCCCGGTGGAAGGCAAATTCACAAAGCGAAAGAGAAAGGGAGAGACGGAAAGAGAAAAAAAGAGAGAGGGAACGAGATAGCACGATCCAAAGGAAGCAGACCGTCGCCAAACGAACCATTGCTTGTGCTTGTCTTTTGCAGCAGAGCCTCGTGCAAGCTCTGGTGCGATTATTTATATTAAAACGTTGGGACGCGTTCCAAACGGGGACGCTGGGATGCTCGTCCGAGTCTTCCACGTAGACACATAGGCATACACACACAAAAACACAAACCGCAGAGGGAATACCGTGAGCCAGCAGCCACCGCAGCCGCATGGCGCATTAATCGAGCGATGATGTGATGCGTCGGCAATGCTGTCAGCTCCTACCGCAGGCTTATTTGGACGTAGTAGCCTGTTGGCTGGGCGCCGTCACTCGAGCAATGCTATTATTGTGAAGTGAGTGCGTGTATGTTGCATTGTGCACACGTACGCATATCCTGTTGGCAAAAATGGCACCAGGAATAACCTCGAAATGACGGCAGCAAACTCACGCGAGACTCGTGAACTCCAAGGACGGTGCGACGGGCGGGTTGTTCCGAGTTCCGGCTTTAAATGCCCATGGGGGATATATTCATCGCTTGCTTGAGTAGAGTTGCCACTGATTAAAGGAAACGCTGGCGGTGGGCATTCAAGTGGTACAATCTTTATAACGTTAGGATACCGTGCAAAAAATGCATACAGAAACCTTAATAATTCAATTTTCTGTTTATAATTAGAGTAGCTATTAAGACGTATTTATATTTTTGAAACATTTAAGCTTTGATTTAAGCATTCTGCTGGCTATATTTCGTTGCGCTGATTATCAGAAATTTACGCTCAAATGTATGCAATGTTCAGTTCTCGACCTTGTTCGATGTGAGAATAACCGTAAAATCATGTGCTATGTGAAAAACGCCCAAATGTATGCAATTTGGCTTTCTTCACCGTGTGCTTTGTGAAAAAAAATCGTTATTCATTTCTTTATCCATTTTTTACCATTACTATCTTTATGAATTTGCACTAGTTGGAAGAAAGAGCATGCAGATGAAGAAATATAACAAGCAGATACCTTGGTTTCGAATAACCATTACACCAGAAAATTGAAATAAAATCCCATCGAAGCTTAGCATGAAAACGACCTGTAAGCGAGGATAAGACTTCCCCTATAAACAAATCTAAATCCCTATAAACAATCCTTTCTAACGTAATGATAGCTGGTAGGAAAAACCATGTAATACTAAAACAGAAAACGAATGATGAAAGATAGTCCCCCATCAGTTTCTCAGTTTCTTGTCCGCACTCAAACAAGCGTGGCGTCATAACGTAACGCCTACGAAACACCTTCACCGTGAAGGACTCCCATGCCAGGCCGAGCATTACCCAACTGTAGATTATCATCATCCTCGTCAGCATGATGATGATGATCATCACCGTTCTAAAGGGTGACCAAGTATGCTAGCACCGAAGCGCAGTTGCATGCGCCGCAAACGGCGAGCAGGCAGAAGAACGTGCGGAAGAAAAATGGCTGAAAACACAGCAAAAGAGGTCACTTCCACCAGTTGAGTGGTTTGGTGATAGTTTTGCTTTCGGCTCCCATTTCACCTCGCTCGTTTTGCGGTTACCGGTGCATCCGGTGGCGCCTCAGCTCGCCTGTGGAGAAGCTCACGGTAAGGGAAGTGATTGAATTGTCCCGTTTCCCACGTAGAAAGCGTCGCTGTTTATCCTATCTTCACTTTCCTGCCTCGGTGGGTTTGTTTTAATTTTTTTTTTGTGTTGCTGTTGCTCGCCCTCTCTTTCTCTTGGCCACTCGTGCAACGAGGTCACCCAAGTGCCGGCAGATGAAAGTGTGAGAACGATGAGTTGTGAAATGGATAATCCGGAGGAAAATATTGACAAACGGCTGTGACGATGGTGTGGCGGTGCAGTTTCGCTTCGGTCCCGGTCCTGCTGTGTCGAGCGCCGTGTGAAACCCAGAGCCTTGAACTGCATCGTCCTTGGGTTGAATGGTTTCATCGCTTGCACGTGCCATGAATATTATGCCACATCAGGATGATGATGGTTTTTTGTGTGACCTATGATGGGTCCTCTAGTTGTGGGCCATCACATTTTCTCTTTGATTCTTTGAAATAGGATGAAGAAAAACTCCCGCGCGTTGTGTCGATGCACAGAGTCGTTAGAGCTCTTTAAAGAAGTTTGAGCACAGCGATGGAAGCTCTTTTTTATGGGATGAAAAGTTCATTGAAATAGAGCTCATATTTTTTAAAGCATAATTTGCACCATGTTTTGAAAGTACTTTCAGTGTATAAATTTCCTAGAGTTATGCTAAGTATCAGATTAGTACTATTTTTGCATGAAAATGTTAGTCATAAGAGCCGTAAAAGCTCTACGAGTTCATTTCCGGAACAACCTACGCACACTGTTTCAGATTAGTCTACGACACGCACACTGAATGTAATCACTTGACCAGCCTACTTCGATTGGTACGCGGCGTTAATCCTAATGAAAATTGGGTTCGTCATTTTAAGAACCGTGATTGAATTTCGCAGCAATGTTTGTTGGAACAGTTGTTCCACGCAATTCGATTGATTGACGCGACGGAGGACAAACAAACAGAAGCGAATTCCTTTTTGAAACGGCCGTAGGATGTAGCTAGTAATGGTGATCGTTCAGAGCAATGAACAACGCTCGCAATGTAATATTCCTTTATTGGGTTTTACTCGACTCGGGTTTGTGTTACGTGCAGTAAAACTGGAAATAGTCGCGAGTTATGGGTCGAAATTTGCAGTATGGGTAATTCGATTTTATCCTAGAGCTATTAGTCACAGGCGTTTCACGTTTGTTTGTGAAGATTGACTGGGCACACCATACGTTAGGTAATGCTGAGTTCGAGCATAAATATAGATTTGAATATTAATGTATTTCGTTCTACAACCTTCTACTAGCAAAATGTTTGATAAAAATGTTTGATTTGCATCTAATTGCTTAGTAAATTTACAATCTTAAGCAGGCAATCTATACACTTTATTCCCATTTGTTTAAGCATAAACCCCTAAGCCCTAAGCATAAAGACCATTTCTATGTGTTCGTTACCAATGTCGATCAAAATGCCAACAAGTTTGGGTGACTTTCAGCACCTGCTCTCGAAATGCTCCGATTGGCTATTTGAATCTCTTGGACGCCACGAGAAGCATGAAATTCTCTACCTTCCCAGCGTCTAACGTTATTCGGACGAAAGACGATTTCGGGCAGTAAAATCATTTACGAGCCCCCATGTTCCCCAATTCTTCTCCCTTCTCCTTGTTTTCCTCCTCCTCTTCCCATCCACGAGTGCAATAGAAATGTGTCTGATATGGGAAAATAATTTATCCCTGGGTTCGGCGGACCCGACCATGCTTCGCTTGCGCGACTAAACGAAGTCGACCGAAAGTCCCAAGCGCCGACCAACGTGGACGCTTCACTGAATAGCTCCTTAAATATCAATTACACATTGCACGTACGAAGCCATCCGCAAATTCCCACAGCTCAGCACACAAATCCGGCGGCCTCAAGGAGCCAAGTAAGTAAGTAAAAGCCGAACCCAAAATAGACCAGACAGAGGAAGTGCCCTTCGTCGGATTGTTGGGTTGGAGTGAATGTTGCAGGGTATCTGGGGAGCTGTTGGTATGGCGATACTTTGGGCTCGAGGGAAAGTGAGACAGAAAGAGAAGAACGAAAAAGTCAGTTGTCTAAGAATCGATCCACAAACCACTAGACACGTTTCGATCGTAAATTCTTCGGGCCCCAGCCCGGATCGCAGCGCATACCAGCGTCACAGGTGAGCCGGTAGCGGAGCGGATGAAAAGAAAAAAAAAACTTTCTCACATCCTTGGAAAGAAAGGTGAAAAAAGAACAAAACAAAATAAAAAAAAAAACGCAAGTCGTCCGAATTCCTGGCGAGTTTTCGACACTTCCGTACGCTTTCGTGCGACCGGCGTTTCCTTTCCAACCGTGACGCGGTGGGTGGAGAAAACCGAACCGAGTGGCGTAAAATCGATCTCGTTTTGTACGGTACGCACCGTTCCGCTCAAGGACACTTCAAACGAGAGAATATCTCATCCCGGTAGCGAGAGAAGCGAGTTCGCCCGTGATTCGCCGAAACCACCTCGCCCCATGAGTAGGCTTAGGAAACTTTCGACTACGCTTTCGGATGCTCACCCGCCCGCGAGGGATGCAGTGAAACGTGGTAAATCCAGCCGCAAATCTTCCACCGCACGATCGGGCCACACAAAGGGACCGGGTGCGTGTGATCCTTTTTCGATATGGATCCTCGCGTGGGGGTGTGACGATATGCAGTTATTATACTGACATATTTACATTTTTACTTGCCACGTTGCTGCCGGGTCGGTCCCCCCCACCCTTTGTTTGGTTTCACCCCTCGAGCCCGGGCTGGGTGAAAGTAACCTCCCTCCCTCACCATATACATTAAACATTATGCCCCGAAACCGCGAGGTCGAATTTATTGCATTACCACACCGCCAGGGGACGGTGGGACCCGCGAGGGTGAAAACGGAGAATTATGACGGTTCGCTGAAGTTTCTGCTTTGCGTAAACTTCGCGGAGCTGGCTGGAAATGGAGGGTGACCTGCGCGTGAAAGTTCGTTGTTTCAAACAAAAAGCAACAAAACTTTCACAACGAGCACAGTGGATGACGCTCACGGTGAAGAAGGCATAAATACTAACATTAAATTCCATTTTAAACACCAGCCAGAATGCATTATGCTCTGCCAAAGGGCCTAGTAATGCTATCAAAAAGGTGGCTTTCAACATAAATTTCATGTTTTTCTTATCATATTTAATGTTCTCATACTGCTCGTGATGAAAATGAACCATCAAGTTGTCCACAAAAGCATATTTCAGTGTAAAGAATTTCGCCTAAAAGTATGCAATCTCACATTCATTTTTTGTATGAATTATTTAAACATTTGATTTTCAAACTCACTCACTTTGGTTAGACGAACTTTTTAATGCAGATGATGCAGATTTTTTTTTTAATACAATTAAGTTTCGAAGCCTAGCTTATATTAAAGGAACAGAAATCCTTGAATCGCGCTAAACTTTATCTGCTCTTTCAAACAATGTCCTTTGCTGTATCTGAAATCGTTTTAAGGCCATTTGTTTGCCAATTATATCATCCACATCGTTGGTAACAATGATGATGTGATTGATATCAATGTCCTTAAATGTTCATTGTAATACCCTGTACGTACTTTTCCACACCCTTTTCTGTACCTTTTGTAACTAGTTTTTAAAGTGTTTTTTGGTAACAATAAACAGTATTTTATAAAAAAAGGCCTTCAAAGCATAGAGATTTTTCTTGCGGTATTTTAGTTTTTCGAATTTATTTTTAAAGCGAGTTTATTTTCAAACTCAAATAAAATCAATAACCATTGCCGGGCGAGTGTTTTCGCTGCGATTTCTCCCAGTGTTCGAATGTTGGCGAGCGATAATTGAAGGACGGCATTCCACTCCAGCTGTCAGTTCCATCGCGCACGTGACCGGTTCGTTATCTTCTTCCCCCTCGGCTCGACCTTCCAACGGGGCGTTTTGGATGTTGGCCAAACCGCACGCTCCCGAGCAACTTAAACCCGAACGGAGGATACTTTCCACTTGCCCGGCCGCACACAAACTTCCGGACGCCACCGGACGGTATCGCGGTGACTTTGTCGTTTCAAAACTAGGCACCCTTCAACCGCCTCCATGGGTGCTGGAGCATCAACTACGACGGAGCGCCAAATAAAAAAAAAAAAGTAAAACCCGCCGCACGAAACTTCTCAGCGATTCGAGCTTGGGAAAATTAAATTTTCTTCCCCACCGGGTTCCTCCCACCGGTCTTTCCTATTATTGTTTGGAGCTGGTGTTGTGCACACAAGGAAAAAAAAAGCCGCGCACGTGAAACATTTTCCACGCTCGTGTCTTGAAAACTCAAGATTTGATCAGAGTGAGGAGGCGAGGAAACTCTACCTTCTCTTTCCGCTTCTCCCGTGAAGCTACGCGGAAAAGTGATTAATTCCGCTGGATGGGAGAAGGCTGCGAGAAGGTGAGAAGACAGACCGCAGTTCAATTTATCAAGATAAGCAAAAAGTTGGTCACGATCGCAAACACCGAGCGCCCGACGGGCCCGTCGATTTATGCCGAGAGACGGCTTTTAAATCATGCTCGGTCGCTCGAAGGCAGGTCGCAAATTATTCGCTTCCAGACACCATTAAAGTCATTGTTCGGAAAATTTGCCAACGGATGCGAATGGTGAGCGTTAGTTTTCGGCGAATTATAATTCACGCCCCGGAAAAACCCGGAGCGGGCCAATGAATCGGTATGATAAGGAAACTTTAGGCTCACTATCGCGGGCCTGATAAGGAGCTACGCATTCGCGCTTTAATACGCTTCTTTGGGCATGAAATATGGGGTCCGATGGTACGAGGTTGCCTCCACTGGCACACTTAATGTTTGAACAAATCATCATGGCGTGCTCGAGAGGGAGGGGGCGCTCCGAAACGGGGGCAAGAAAGCAATTGTTTATCGAATGTAAATCCGCTGCTGGCGGGCGTCGGCGGCGATGGTGGCGAGTAACTCAATATTTACTCGACGCTGGTGCGGTAAATCATGATTTATGAACTTGGGAATTAAGCCGACAAATGTTTAATTATGGATCATGGAAAGACCTTTCACTGGGAGAGGGAAATAGAACGGAACGAGGTTTTTAAAATGTACCTCTTGTTTGAAAAGTAAATATTCATCAAACATTAATTAGATTCTGTGTTTTTGACAAATTTTTGAGGAAAATAGTAGCATTAGTCATATCAATTATATTTTAGAATTTTCTGTTTCCTTTATTTATTAATTGTTTATGATTTGTTAATTATTTACCTTATCGCACCTGACATTAATAAGTTCTTGAAGTTTTAATTTCAACACTGTAAAGAGCGAACATAAATTTTGAAAAACAAATCATAAGAAAACATAGTTTATACTCACAGTACGCTTTTTAGTTGTAACACTTCCTCGCGACACGTCGCTATTTAAAAAAAAATCCTACCACTCAAAAGACGCCGTTTCGCTGCTTAATAATGTCCCACATACATTTTTGAACCACAACCCCCAAAGCGACGAGAACCGCTCGGACCTCACGGACGCCTTTCGTCCCTCATGCCGTGGGCGTTGTGAAATTAGAGCTGAAAATTTAATAAACCATGCAACACGGCACATTGGCGTTGGGAAATGATTATAACCAGCCTGCTAGTACCGATTCGTCCACCGTACCTGCTTATAACGCCAGTGAGAAAGTTTTGATCAGGCGTGAATGGAAGCGTAATTCGTGCTCGGCAAAAGCGGTGCTTGCCCACCAGCTGACCCAGCCCACTAGCCTCACGCGGGTGTTGGTTAATTGTATTACATCTCAATTACAAACGGCCAGCACCAGGGGGCACCTCGTACCGATTCCGAAAACCACGCATGCAACCCTTCCCCTAGGGGGCGAATTGTGTAATTCATGTTAAACATTTTACCTCCTCACCTCACCCAACCGTTGGCGGTGTGGTTTACCTCGGGCTGGAGGTAATCGATCAGCCGTAAAAGCCTCAAACTGTGTGGATTTTACAAATTTCAATCAAAGCAAGCACATTGCTTGGAGGGACCATGGCAACGAACAAAACGCGCCAGAGACGTTGGTAAAAAGTGTTGAAGTAGCGCTTGGATTTTATTGGAACAGAGTCCAAAGAATGTGGTTTTAAAAGATATTTCTAAATCGCTAATAATCATCTGACTTATTTGAGAAAGTAGTTTATCTATTTTACTAGTTTCATCGATGCTGTTTCATCGATCTGAGTAATGCATCCGAAAAAGCCGGATAAGCTTCGCAAATACATTTCCGACAATTCACGATACTTTACTACATACACACACTCACAGACATATAGGTGTGTGGTTTCAGCAGAGAAATTAACGCAAGACTGCTATCAGGCGTTTGGTCCGCAAATCGAGCTCTCTGTAATGAAACCACTAACCACATCGTACGAGGAAACAATTCAGGCGAACGAAATACGTCCGCTAAGAGTGCCATTTTACTTCACGTGCAACACCCAACGGCGAACGCCTAACGATCGTTACCACTCGGCCCACCACTCACTCGAAACGAAGCTGCGATGCAATCCGACGCAACGCGGCGTCCATTAGAGTGGTGGAGTTTGAAAAATACCCATCCCAAATGCGGAAGTGAGCACTCCGAGCGTCGGCTGCAATCGGTGTTCCCTTACGCTGTCCGAAGCCCGTGAATGGGGCAGATTTTTGCACACAACATCCATCCGTCTACCGTGAATCCACGTAACGACCGGACCCACCCCCGATGGATGGCACATTTCGCATAACAACACAGAACAACCATTATGCATCCAGGTAGTGGATGCGCAGTAGTATTTTTTTTTAGGTTGAAATATGCGCCCCGTCTTAGGTGCTTTTACGCTCCCGCAGTGGGTAAGTAAAACAAAAGACCACTGATAAGATGCACTGCACGCAAATGGCGGTTGCCAGAGTGGAACAGAAAAAAAGACGGTAGAACAACACGAACCGCTCGAGAATGCGTCGGTGTGGTGGCGTTGAAATCCATTATCTGGTTGTTTTCTTCCTTTGGCATGGTATTTGTTCTGAAACCGACAACGGTGAAGTGGATTCGTAATGCCTCGGACATACATTAGAATTTTCAATCACAAGTGAAGCGGGAGGTTTACGTGATCAGGAAGAATGGTCAGCGATTTTATATGGTGAAGATTTACTAAAAAACAAGGATGTAAATGAGCTTTTTTGAATGTTTTAAACATGGTAGTAACGAATTATAGTTACATACTTTCAGGCGTAAAACTTCAAAATTCAGCCTGAATGTATGCAGTCCGAAAAACAAACACGAATGTTTCGTAAAACCAAGAATTCGAGAGCTGTTATCGAATTAAAAAAAAAAAAAAGATAAATCGTGTACTGCAAAACGGTTCATCTAGATTCAGATTAAATAAAAAACTCAACGCAAGAGCGAAAGAGAAGGAGAGTAAAAAGAGAGCCACTTCTCTATGTGCTCTCTCCTACTCAACTTGTGCGCTTTGAAACGAGCGTTTCTCAGTCGTGAAATTGAACGCTGATATTTGGTGTATCGAACATAACAAAAACAGATAACCATTTTTGTTCCATTCCACCCTTCCCTTTCCTCTCGGAAACGCGCTTTCCCATACCGAAGCGAGCCTTTTTAAAGCACGTATCAACCCAGCAGGACAGGATTGGTTCAACTTGACGGGGGAGCTCGATGGGAGATGTTAGTGGCGTAACAAGCTTCACAGCTGGAGCCAAATGTGCGAACGAGCCCTGTTGTCCAACATGCACACTCTCGTCCTTATTTTTTTTTGCTATATCTCTACATGTGGCTTCACAATTCTCACATCGTTGTTAAAAGAAGCTTATTAAAAATGTGTCAATATCACGCACGTTGCAAAATGCTATCAAGTTTAATGCGAAGAATCGGACACTGAGAGCAGGTAAGCAGGTTCGAATCCAATTACAAATCCGCAATAATCGTCCGAACACCGTGTGTGGCTGTGGTTGGAGTGGATGGACCACACACGGTCACAAAAATGTCCTTTAGAAATCCATTTTCAATTTCGTGGATTAATTTCGGCGAGAAAACAAGAAAACGCGAACGCGTCCGGGCAGCATTCAATCTGTTCGCATCCGTGTTTCGAACCTAATCTGCTCTAACAATAGCCGAGGGGTTTTTTTGCAAGGTGGGGCAAAAGGTGCGGTGTGGTTAAATAAACGATACGCTTGCGTACGTTTCGATCTGTTTTCTTCCTCCTCCCATCGACGCTGTCCCGCTACACCTGCCTGCCGAGGACGGTTTGTGGTTAGATTTTTTTCTCTCCGTTGCTTCGTACACAGCCATGGAAAAATATGCTCCTGGCAACGAGGATAATGGGAAAGCTACATCTGCCACCGCCAAATGTGTCTGGGTGGTAGTATTTTTTTTTCGCTGCTGTGCTTACCCGAGCGCTTTGTTTCAATAAGACTCGCCACGTTCCAGAAGAATATCTAAAGTGAAATGAAGGTCAGGCGAAGGCACGCTTCGAGCAGCGCTAGGAAAATTGAAACAAAAATTAAACACAACCCCCTACCGAAAGCGAGAGCAAAAACAACACCCGCATTCAAAACTAAATAAAAACAAAATAAGCAAAATCAACCTCCTTAAGCCACTAAGCGCCCGTTTCAAACTTACCTTTCTCTAGTGCTGTACGTGCTCGTATGCTCGTTTTTTTGTGTGTTTGGTGACCTTTTCTTTGATTATCTCGTTTTCTTTTTCTTCCTCTCTCTCTCTTGCTCTCTTCTTTCTCTCACACACACTTTGTCTCTTGTTGGGCTGCGTCTGCGAGCAGATGCTGAGAGTGAAAAATCAACAGCAACCGACCGGTTTCGATGGGTTTTCCGGCGGCTTAACGAGCACGGCGGGTGTAAGAAATAAGATCAAAACCCACGTCCCAGGGCGATCAGAACCTTCTTCAAACCCGGCAGCACGTAAGCGTCACTCGAATACACGGCCGGACAAAAAACGGAAACAAAAAAACCGGTACGTGAAAAATGGGAAAATAATAAAAAAAATGGGAGGTCGGTTTGAATTTTGACCAGTTGAGCCCAGTGTGCAGGAACGGGCTTTTGTTTCCGATCGACGCGGGGCGGCCTGTTTATACGCGTTGGTTCCCGGGCTGGGTCGTGCGGGAAACTATTTTTCCGCTCACTTTGCCGTAACTCGATAACCTGTCTTGACGTTTAACTCTTCACAGGGTGGAGCGAATTTAGTATGAAGTGTAACGAACACGAGAATCATGCACACATCTCTTCGATACACGGTATGATTTTCCATACGACCATCGTTATCACACACTCACTCAGCGCACTCATACACCGACACACCAACTCCAAAGGGCGGTTATATTTTTTGCACTTTATACACACGTCCTAACCGGTTGGTGGAATATTTTCTTCCACAACAAACACACCGTGTGCACGTGGGGATCTCTACCACTTTCCTTATTGCCTGTTTTTTTTATTTTCAGCTAAGATGTTTTTCTTTTTCGAGACGAATCACCAAGGGATCCGGGTATCATTTATCACTGAAAAACCGAACCGAAGCACCGCTCTGGAAAGAATGAGACAGAGGGGCCGTTTTTGAAGGTGAGGAAAGCTTACGGAACGACGCGCAAGCGGGAAACGGATATATCCGCCAAATTACACCCGCAGGTGCTTCCGATTGTGATTTTTTCCCCCCACTGCCGCTCTATATGTTACTTTCCTTCGCAACGCATCAACTCGTTGGCCTGGACCTTCCCTGACTCTGGCTTCTGCCCGTCTCGTTCGCACGGCAATCTTGCATCCCTTCCGGTTGGTGCGGCCCGTGTCCTTTCCGTTCAGCGGCACGAGCTGCCTTCTCTTGACCTTTAACCTTTCACCGAAGCCTCGACGATTGTGTCCCGGTGTTGGTGGCTTCTGGCGGAAGAAATTTGAAGCCTTATGCCTACCTTCCGACACAATTTTGGCGCACAAAAGAGCGGCGACATTCAGGTGGCGGTGTGGAGTGGGCAGGGAAGGGAGAGGATCAAATTTCCAGCCAGTTAATCTTGGGGCTGTGTGGGTAAAGTGTTGTTCTCGCGGTATTATTTTTATTTTTTTCCGTTTACTACAGTATCGAGTATCCACGCGGGTGCGAGCAACAGTAGCATCAATATTGGCTCAAGCGATTCGAAGTGACGTTACGCACGAATGCGATCGACTTTTGGATGTGATCAAGCTTTACGTCTACAGGGAGCCATTTGAACTTTAGTCAGGAGTCATGTTAAACGAGAAGCTACTCAACCGGGGGAAAACGAGTACTTTTTGGTGAGGTAAACTCACCGCAAAATACAAGTGAAATGTGTAAATATTATTTGAATTGAGTTTGTTATTGTTTAACGGAGTCGGCATTGTTTGTTTGTGGTTGAATAACCTTCAAGCCGTTTAGTGTCAAATTGAAGTAAGCTTCAAAATAAATCATCCAAGATGGCGTTGCATGTGAGAGTTAGAAACTTCATTTTGACACTTCGGTTGAGTTGAAAATCGACTCGAATGCTACTAAATTTGAAAATATGTTCACTTCATTTGATTCAGTTGGGATTTACCTCTTAAAATACCTAAAGGAAAGGTATTTTTTATGCATTTTAAACTGAAACTAAGTCAGGAAACCAATCTCAATTGTCACTCGCCTCGTTAATCCTCAGATTGCTCATCACATAAACTTATCAAACGCATCATGAATTAATTATACATTTTTCAAACGGAAAAAGGGTCTTATCAGCCAGTGACAGCACAAAGGTCGACGGTCGCCGTGCACGGAGCACCTAAGCAGCGGAAAACTCGAAGGTGCAGAATTAAGATTCAAAACTAGCGGGCGAGATAAACCCCGTGAATAACACCAGAATGAAGCGCATCCGGAGAGAATGACGGGCGACGGGTGGAAAAGAGGAGATGATGCTCTGAAGATAGTCCTTTCCCCGAACGTCACCCAACGTTTGATTGCATTGAACAGGATACGAAAAATACGGCAAAACCACGTCCATGGAGTGCTGCCGAGCGGATCTTCACTTTCCACCTTGCCATACCCACATCTCGCTACGTCTCGACCGTGCTGGCTGATAAAATCATCAAAATGGAGGGGATGAAAAGTTTCGAGCCGAGTTTCCTTTTTCTTTTCCACCGAGAAGGGACCTGCATATCCATGTTTAGAACGTTCCCACTCACTACGCACACATACACACACGGCCAGGATGCTGTGGTCAGTTTGGTGGAGCGGGCAGTTTCGTAATTAGATTTATCCACGTTTTGTACAGTGCGAAATAATGCTGATGATGGTGGGGGAGACTTTCGTCCTTTTGTGCTTTCGTATTCACTTTCTTTGAGTGTGTGTGTGTGTGTTTTTTTTTACTCGCTCTGTTTTCGTTTCGTTTTCTTCTCTACACAATCACACACGCTACACACAATCGATCTACGTCACACAGAAAGACACACATACGCTCGCAAAAAAAAAGGAAAAGTTTGATTCGCTGCCAAACACGGACGCGGGAACAGGATGATTTAATTATCACGCGCCTTTCCCTTGGGAAGCAGTTGAGGAATTGAATCGCCTTCGTTGGAGGATCGGAAATCAAATGGCACGGCACACCCAGGACCAAATACGTGCGAAACGTTGCGATGCACACAAAAACACACAGTAAAACGCTCGTTTGGGCACATACACACAAACACACACGCACACACACAAACACCCACACACAGATAAGATAAATCGTAAATTATTCGCCTACAGTGTGACGTTCTGCCACACCTGCCACTGCCTGTACCGCAATTACGCCCGTTTCGAATCAAATTCCCTCGCAGCGGGGGCACTACAGCGACACGGAAAATCCTCTCTCTCCCGGTTTCGACGGATGCCGGACGCGCGCGCGAACACGTTCGCCGTTTGGGAAAAATTCGTACCGAAACGGGTCGATTCTCGTTGGCTACTGAGAAGCGCCAGCAACACGGTTCGTCAGCGAGGCCAGCCACCAGAGCTGAGGCTCCGGCAGTCGTGGGTTGCGCAATCGAAAACCCGAACGCGGCTAGGAAAACCCGAACCGAGCGGCGAACCAGCGGCGAACCAGGATACCACCCAATTTCGCATGCTTCGGGATGGTTTGGTCTCTACACAGCGACGAAGGATACGGTAGAGACCGGGAACGCAACCGTGCGGTCATGATGATGATGATGATGATGATGGTAACTAACGACGCTCATTCGGCATTTGAGAGCGTGAGAAAAAGCGGCGTGAGAGAATAAAAGATGAGAGATACTGTTTTTCTCTCCCGCTTCCTTTACTGTCAGCAGGATGCTGCGCGTTCTGTAGTTGTCAAAACAACACTATATCTCCGAGAACGCTCTCACCATCATGCTCACGCTCACACTCACGCTTCCTTCGGGTCCGGTGAAGCTTGTAAAGCTTGTTTTATTTTCGTTACTGTCTGCCACCTCATCCATCCGCACCGAGAGCCTCTGGTCTGCTACGATGGACGGGTGGACTTTAAATTGAGGTAGGCAAAGGCAGACAAGTTGGCTGGATTCGTTTAGTCCTTGTGGAACCGGGTCGGGTCCCGTTACTTGATGGTTGAGCTCGAAGTAAGGATGATAGATTCCTGTCCTGGCCAATCGTTTAGGCGGTAACGACATACATGCATCGGTGAATAAAAATTAAATAATCACACTTGTTGCTTATTTCTCGCTAAATTTCCATTAAAAGGTGTCCTTTTTTATTCACATACAAGGTTAAATACAATCGTTAGACTTTTAGGATACATTTCCCTTTTTTAAAGCTTCATGTAAAGCTGCTATTATAATTATAATAATTTTTGGTAATTATTTTTATAAACATAAATTTAATGTAATTTTTTGCAAATTGTAAATATTGAGAATATACTGTAAAAATTATCCAATTCTACAGTGTGAACTGGTTTTCCTCCACATGCCACTTTGCTTGAGTCACCCAAAATACCATCGCTCTATGCAAGCAAGAGTCGATCTTCCCCGACGAAATCTCCGCCGTAAGACCAATAAAAGCAGCCAGCTAGTAATAATGCCACATAAATGTCGCACGAAAATCACATTAATGGTAAATCGTGTGCACGAAAATATGGGCGAGAGGTGAAAGAAAACAAAACACAAAAAAAACGCGACACACGAACGCGACACATAAAACAAAGAAAAGTACACTTTCTGCCAAGCGAGTAGCATAAGAAATGCGACCGGTGCAGATCCGGGAGCTGAGTGGGTGGTGGTGGTGGTGGTTTTTTTTTGTATTTTTGTTGCTCTGAACAGATTACACTGCCTGCAGTGCGAGCAGGAGCCGTTGTGTTGCCGGAAATGGTTTATTTTCTACTACAATGCCCCGATTGCCGTGCGAAACAAGTGCGAGTTTGATTTATTTGCCATTGCTGCTTTCTCGCGGTGGTAATGGTGGCGAGTGACAGCGTGGTTTGGGGTTTTCTTTCTCCACCCGGGGTTTTCGGTCTAGCAGCGGGGTGGCCACTGGATCGGAGGGAGTATTTTCTTTCACCGACTGCTCCGTTTTCTGGTGTTAGGTCCCGATTTTATCGTCGTCCCATTTGACAAGCCACTCGTTCGATTGATGATTGTGAACGGTGGATCGCGTCGGTTTCGAGCAGTCGTCTGTTGCAGTGGCGGAGGTATTGTTTTCTTTCCGTTTGCAAGTGCTTTGATTGGCAATAAAATTACGATCATTTCACGGATGCTGGTTGATGATTGTCGCGGTTCGATGTAATGGTGGTTGTTGTACTAATAAATGAGCGATGTAATGGGTCACTTTTTACAAGACAATCCAATGTTAATGTTGGCTCTGATGTTTGGAGAAGGTTAGGCGTAGCTTGTGATGCATATTGCATACTTTGAGGCGTTTATTAAACAATTTGTAAAATCTATTAAACAATCTAAATAAGAATTATTTTGGCATGTGTTTGTGCTTTGCTTAAGAGCAATTTAAACAAATCATTCAATATCCTTCTTCATGGAACTGCATGATGGCTCAATTATGCAATTTAAATCATCAAAAATGACTGATTTAATTTAATCAAAGTGGATCCTATGCATCTCCCGGTGAGCAAAATGAATAAAGCACAAAATCTCTTACTTTCTTGACAGCATCAGTCTGTTAGATAAAAAAAATAAATCAAAACCCACACGCACACGACGAAATCATCTAACACAATAAAACAACAGGCTTGCAACAATTCAACGCAATTCGGAGAGGTGAACGGTGAACACCGTGCGCGCCCCACTCCGGTGGGAAAAATATTCATGAGCGCCAGCTCCTAACAACACCTTCAGGCGTGCAATACACATCCAACCCACCCACGGAGCGGAAGAGCGGAAAGCCTTATTACTTTGGCACCGGCTCGTTTACCGAGAAACCAGACGCACGTCGATGAAGCCGTCGAGCCGAAAGGTGCGAAGCTTTAGGCTCGGTTTGAAAGTCCTTAAACAAGCGCTGTCGGAGAGCGCCACCGAAGAGCGATCATGATTAATGCCACAAACGGAACGGTGGCGACGACGGTAGCCTGGGTGGTGTGGGAGATGGAGAGAAGCTTCCTGTGCTACCGGTACGCCAAATATTACTCATGCAAATCCGCTTTAAAATTCATCATTTCGGCTACCGGCTTTCCGTTCGCGCTGGGAAACAATTCCGGGGCGGTGGGCCGTGGGAGAATGATACGACTGTAGAAGATGATTTAGATGAGCACGTGTCTGTGTGTGTGTGTGAGAGAGAGAGAGAGAGACAATGGAGGCACGCGAGGGATTAAAAATGGTTTCAGAAATTTGGTAAGTATGTTGCTCGGATAAAAAAACGTAAATACGCCACCATTTGCGATGCCGATGCTTTCCGTTGCTGTTAATGATCGAAACCACATGCCGCTGAAAGTGGGACAAAGTGAAACTTTAAAACAAAAAATAAAACGAATCCGTTTCCCCAAGCAACAAGGATTATACAGGGATTGTAAGACAAAAAAAAAAGAAACCGAAAGCAATCCGCAACGGTTTCAAGGTCAGGCTGACCCTTTTCTTCTGGTGTTGCAGAAAAATTGGACCCAGGGGATGATTTGTCCCACTTATTCCCGGGGTTTTGGATCGAAGAAACTCTTCGCGGAAGCTGTTCGGCTCTGGTTTCGCTCTTCCCTCGGGAGTGACCCGAAAAATGGTTTGAGCCCACAACAATGAAGAAAGAAGTGGTTACTCTAAACGCTGAGCCGGCTTGTGAGAGGGTTGTCGAAATTTTACAAATTTCCACTTCCGGAATGGAATGCGTTAATTGGCCCGTGCCACTATGGATGATTGCTCAATGATTTTTGGAAACATTCTACTTATAATTTCAGGCCCAAAGAAAACAAAAAAAAAACAAAATATTTCATCAATATATCTCATCTAGTAATTAAACTTAATGGCAAAAGCAAATAAAGAAAAGCGTTAGTTTATTTGATTTTCAAACAATTTTTGCGTCAAAAAATAACATAATTTACCTTAACACTATAATTTTCAAAGCTATGCACACGAATCTGTTCAATGTGCGGTGAAGAATTACAACAGAGCTCACTAATAAACCTTCATTAGCTGCACGGGCAAGCTCGTTTTGCGTGCCCGTGGGAGATTTCTAAGCTGCCCTGCTCGCATTGTTCGAAAGAATGTAAGGATGAAATTTAGGAGCCATTGTATCCGCCGCTCCCTCAAAAGCGTTGAATAGTGAAAGAAGAGTTATGATCATGCTCCATTTTCAGGCTCCAAACTTGGGCAAGAACACGCTTATACATACATACACAAAAAAAAACATGGTTTGAATTATTTCCCTACTCCAGACTGTGAAACTTTTCGCACCGTCTAAGGAGCTAATTTGGGGAGAGAGTAATGCAAAGCACACAACGCGGCGCACGGGGCAGGGAGACGGGTGGGCAGCATTAAAGTACAAAATCTGCACCATTTCTTCGCCTCTGTGCCCTGTGACTGAAATTAATGATCCGTCGGTGGCACCGGCGGAAGACGAGGAAGCGCCCGTGTGCCGTAAAAGCGTGGAAAGAAATTATCTCACAAAAGGAGTGATTTCTTGCAGGAAGACCATTCTGCATCCAATTGTTTCATCATCAGCACCATCGTCCGTACACCCAA
>KI915043.1:9087044-9167359 GCA_000473445.2 Anopheles farauti | reverse complement strand
GGGTGGGGGGAGGCTGGCCGCGAAAGTGACATGAAAGGATTGTGCCTGCAAACTGTTTACAAATGCTAAATTATGAAATTATGCGCATAATGAAAACTACATTCACTACACGACCCACCTCCTCCCAAGCTCGGGGTTTTTCCGCGGGAAGCCCTCGGGGTTTTTTGCGATAAGAATTCTCATGCAGTGCGCACGCTTGTCCTTTTCGCGTTTAATCACGACCGGTTTTGTGTGTGTGTGTGTGTGTGTGTGTGTGTGTGTGTGTGAGAGAGAGCAAAACACGGACTCAGCACAAAAGCGGCTTACGCGAGGAAAATATGCAAAGTATGGAAAGAATTTTCATCAACCGTATATGCGGCTCTAGTGCCGCTGAATTTCAACCGGAAAAGAAAGCCCTTTTGATGGTTCCTGCTGTTACGCGCTTTTGTTCCCACCCGCATTTATCCGCCGCTGACAGCTGTTTGGAAGTCATTAAGATGACGAATGGGAAATCGAAACGGTAGTACCGGTCGGGTGGATTTCGTTTCAGATCGTGCGAAAGGTTGAAATCACACCTCCGCGCGAAGGAAGCACCGCGTCGCTTTATTGCCTGTCGACAAGGGCCATTAATTTATTTAGCCCATCTTCGGGCTTAAGTGCGCAAAACAATGCCAGTCAGAAGCCAGTCCGCCCGCCTATCTGACTGTCACCGGGCGATAAGCCCGATCCGGGGCGGGGCTCGAATGAATGCTCGGCAACAAATATGACACATCATTAGGCGGTGCGTTTCCGTGTATCCGTGGCGTAACTCGGTCACGTAAAGCTCGTTATTTTAACCTACCACCAGCGAACCCCTTTTCGCAACCGACCACCGGCACTCGAAATCGCTGCTTAAGCCGTCGTCGTGATCTAACCTCGTGAATCTCGCTAACGAGCATAAATCATGGGGCGCGAAAGGTGCGAAAGTTAATCTACACGCTCACGCGCACCCGCACCGTCGAGCTTTGATGTGGTGAAGCTTAAAACAATCAAATGAAAACAGGGCAACAAAGCTCCACAACACAACTCTCGGTGGTAGTGTGATCGCGTGTTCTTCGGCTCAGCCTATCTGAGTATATCCCACACCGCCTGGTTGGAAGGAGTGTGATTTACAACGATAGACCTACATGATATCATAATTTCTTCGATGACATTTATTTACAGCAGGTTTTTCTCGAGCATTCGAGCATAATGGCAAAAGAAAGACGAAAACACTGTCACCTTCTCCCGGAAACATTTACTACGCAGAGAAAACGATAGTTTCATTTTAAGGTTTGCTTCCAGTTCCAGTTGCAAACATTATGTTTCAGTTTATTTAGTGATAATTTACAACTAACCAATCTGTTTCTTAAATTGTATACGTTTTTACATCACACGTTTTGCCTACATTCAGGCGTCAAAATATGACTACCCTTTAAAAGCAATGACGAGAGTTGTTTAACATTTTATACTAAAGTAACTCATAAGTTATCGTTTAATAATCGAAATGAGACCAACCTTTCTCCAGAAAATATATTGTCTTGATCAATATTAAACCACGCACCGATAAAACTTCAGTTTCTCTTAGAAAACTACCTCAATTGGTTTTACTCATATCTGGTGCAATTACATTATTGGACACGAAGCAAACAACTGTAAACAACTGAAACAAATCTTTTGATTTTCCCGGAAAATCGCCACCTACTATATGACAAACCCAAAATATGTACTTCATCCCACGGCCACTTTATCGATGCAATCAAACCGAACTCTTCTGTCGTCGATCCAACCTAACCCAAACAAAGGCTTAACTCTTTCGCCACCCGATGGCGATTCGTTAAATGCAAATGACTTCGTAGACTACGGGCCAAAACTTCCCCCGCCGCGTAGCGGATTATCTGACCGATCTGGCCCTTTCAGCGAAATCGTGTGGCAATGCCACCCTCGAACCCCCTCCCGTTTTCGCTCACGGTACCATTTTTGCGTGACTTTATCGCGCGCTCGATCCCGTTCACCATAGAAAATGGCAATAAACGTCCGACAACTTCCAGCAAAGGCCAAATCTCGCTACCACTACCACCGGCGCATTACTTTATGAAGCGTTCCATTACGGACAAATTTATTGTGCGCATAAAATCGCACAAAAAATGTGCGTTTCTTTTACGCGTCTTTTCCGCCCGCGTGCGCGAAACACGGCGCGGCCATTTGAATAGTGACCCCTTTGCCGGGTGGAAATAAAATTCAAGTCAGTAGATTAAATCACTTAGCGGGGATGAGGAGACGCGGAAAGGGGGGGGGGGGGCTTTTTTTGTGTTTTCTTCACTTTTTGCCGTTTTGTTGCTTAAGGAAAGCAGTAACGGTTGGGAAACATGCGCGGGAGCAGCTCCTTAAAAGCTTTACCTCGATAAAACCGGGTCTCCAAACAATCATTTGGCCAGCCTAATTGAAATTGATTCGAAACAAAATCAACCGAGCTCGAGCGCGATCTCCCGGTTGCCGGCCGAAGGAAACCAACGAACGAATTCGGTGGAATCAACCATGGAAGCATGGCGTCATGATGACAATGCGTGTGCGGTCCAAATGAAAATAAATGACTTTGCCGCATTCCCGTGTTCAATGTGTGAAGCGCCTGGCCGGAGCAGGGGCATTTTGTTTTTCTTTCGCACCGGTCTAATGTGACATTGCTACAGTTTCAGTTTTTTGTTCGGTACGCTGGCGTCGGTCATTGTGCGAGTGGTACGAAGCCTGCGCTTAAGCAATCCACTCCAGTGTGGACGGAAAAACAGGGAGCGGAGAAAGAAGAAGCGGGAAAAGATCACATAAAACCATAAGTAGCATAATCGTATAACAACATTACCGGCCGTATTCAAATGTGCCTCCGCTCGGGCTCACGTTCCCGAGCGTTCCAAAAAAAAAAAATACCCCTTCAGGCCAACCGAGAGTGAGTAGCGATTTTTATAATCCATCCATATAAATAGATACACTTTCGTGCACGTTCGGACCATGTTTATGGCCAACGCGGCGGGCCTGAGTGTAAACCCCTGTTTCGGGTGACAATTTTCAATGGGCTATTTTTAGACCGCTCGCCTACGTCATGCAACGAGAGAGATGGTTTTATTTATCGCCACTCTAGCGAACCGGTGAAGTAAATTTTCACGATGCACTACGAAAGTGTAAGGGTTTTCCCATCCGTAGAGTAGCAGTTAGAGGAAGCGTATTAGATTTAGGATGGAGTTTTACCCGGAAGAGGATTGTTTAGGTTGAAAAAGTGTACGGGCTGTTGTTTTACATTACAGGAAGATTTTCATAGAACAGCTCAGGCTCGGAGGCGAAAAGAAATTGTTCATATTCACTATGGATGTGAAGTAAGTAATTTTAATAAAACACACATTTTTGATGTTTTAGAGGACGATGCATTTGGCTAAAAAATTGGCATCTTTAACAACGATAATAAACGTATACTTTGTGAAACAAACGATTCCATCAACTTAGCCATGAGATGAAAACTGTTTGCTGAACAACAAACCGAACGTTTGGGTTCTTGCATAAAAAATACTTTTTGGTGTGGATTTTTGATTTCGATCTGTTTGCATAACCAATGTTTTTGCCACAATAATATCCCTTCCTTCCAAGCAATGCGATGGTGCAAGTAACAATACTTTATATTCTCGCTTGCTAATGACAACTTCCGCGAAGCGAACTTTTTGCAAAAACCGTCCACACGTAACCCACCTCCCACTCCTCCCAAATGCCAAATCATTCGCCGAAGGGTCCCGTTGACTCTTCACGGAAGTGTCTTTGTTTATCATACAAATTACCCACCGGTGGCGTCGCTCGCTTGCCGGCCTTTTTGGCCCTTTGATCAGTGTCGTCTAGTTCGGGCGCGGTTGTTTTATTTCATGCCCTTCCGACTAACGGAAACACAATTAGCCGTACGCTGGCGGTAACGACCTGCCCTAAATTATTTGCCACGCTCGATTGTGTTTTTTTTTTGGTTTCTTTCGGAAACGGAACGGCCGGGAGATGTCAAACACCGGAACGGATGGAATGATGGTAATGATGATCTCGGTAGGAAGCTGGTTTTGGTGGAAGAAATGGGATCCCTTTTGTTGTTCGGTGTTCGAATCGAGTGCGTCTCGTCAGTCGCAGGCGCAGGTACTCGTCACATTAGTGCATGGTAAGGTGAGGGCGAGGTCCTTCCGCGAGGCGTCTTATTTGCAATGCGTGCCATTAGTGCCGGGAAGCATCAAGAGCAGACTCGGGTGGATCAGTGTGAGCATGTATCGGTAACGCTTTAAGGGAAATAGCGACGTAAGGTTCCATTTACCAAGCGATAGTAATTCCGGGTATATGTTATAGACGCGTTGATGTTTGTCCCAACACTTCGTAGCGATAGTAGCGGAACTTCTATAGTTCATTTTCTTTCTCTCAACTTCTTGCAATTTATAGTGTTACCGGTTTTTCGGTATTGGAGCATTATTCAGCTTTATCCGCCTGAAAGTATGCAATAATCTAAACGAAATATTTTTCGTATGCACTTTTTCATCAAACTACATAAAGCTTCGGATAGTGTCACATGCATTCGAAACAAACTATTTCCCCAAGCAGATGTACAATTGCGCAATTATAGTGCTCATCCTCATAAGCTCATCCGTAATTCATATTCATGTGAACAATCACGAAATTTAGAACGAATGGCCCATGCTCATCAAATATATCATCTCCCCCAAACCAGCCGGACGCTCGTGCATAATTTACCCTCTACGGAAGATGTAACACAACACCACCCAAACAAGCCCGGTTGAGGCCGAACCGAAACATTATAAGCAGATGGTGACGATGAAATTACAGAATCGTTGCTCTTCTGCTTCGACTTCCAGTATGTACTGAGGTGAAAAGAAAAAATACCCACAACACACACACACTGTCCGGATTGTGTTGCCGCCGCCGGCGTCGACGCTTTCGAAAGTCAATCCTGCACCAACCAAAGCAGTGATCTTTGACACGATGCTCCGAGTGGAGACCGATTGACAACACGAAAGGATACCCAGGGCCAGTCGGGGAGCCCTAGAAAATGACATGACTAGCTTTCAGGCTGTGCTCTTAATTTTGGAAAAACAAACAAAACACTCGTACACGAAAATCGGTCCCTGAGCTGCAGCCAGCTCGAGTCGTGCTAGAGAAAACGTAAAAGAGTGAGTGAGCGTGCGAGTGAGAGAGCCTAGATAGCAATAACATCTTGTTCGAAATTCGAAACCCACCACACACTCGACTGTTTGACCGTGTAGTGTGGTTTGGGTTCGTTTTTCGGGTCAACTTGTGACTCGTACCCCGGCAAAGCAATCGAGTGGAAGCCGGTTGTTCGCAAATCCTACGCAAATCAACGTTTCGTGTACCGGAAAACCTGGAATGATATTGTTTTCCCTCGTGGCGAGTGCTGCGAGGAGCGCCCATCGAACAGCCCGGCCCTGTTGCATAAATTAAGGCGCATCGAAACCGGTTTTGTAATGAGAAAGGGATGCAACGAAGCAAGCAAGAGCAGCTTTCAGAAGTTCCGATTGAAAATCTCAACCCCGTACCGGTCGTGGGAAAGGTTGTTGCTGATCCGTCCGGGAGCGACATTGTGCCGATATTTGTTCTGGCCCTCGCCCATGCCGTACCGTGCCCAGGGAAGGATCTTGACGCACGTCAACGCAGCGGTTCCGAAATGCTCAATTAGTCGGTTGTTGACTGTATGTCAACGAGACGGTTGCGGACTAAACTAATTCATCAACTGTAAATAGACACGCAATTTGAGCGTACATTAAGATCGTTCAACATCCGTGTGGTGAATATTAATACGAAAAGCAAAGGAATGTTTGTGGCAATTTCTAGCTCACAATTCAACGGAAGCTCGCAGAGGTTGCAAAGGAAATATGTCACTGAATTCTGCCGCACCCAAGTGAATGATTGAAATTCTACGACACACAGATTGGCATTATTTGATAGCTGAAGTTTCGTAGAATAGCTTTATTCTCTCCGGTTTTGTTTAAAGCGAATTTGATGCGAAGCTATGATGCTGATTTCTAATTGCTAGTAAGTTCTTCGAGCTTGGGTATTCATTCTAAAAATGGAATGCACAGGCAAAACATTCTATGACTGTTTTCTAATTTCAGCAAATTTTCGTTATTTTTTCAGAATTATCTCCGCGTATTTAAGTACTTTATATGTTTGAAGGAAACTCTAAATTTCTTAAAAGAACAAAAATAAAATTAGAATCCAATCCTGTCCAACGTCCTATAAGAGTGGGCAATAAAAAAATTAATTTGTAGTAAATGGCATCTCTCAAGTAAGGAGACATAATTTTTGTTCCCACGCACGATAATGAGTACGAAGTTCGAAGCCCATCCGCAGAAAGTAGCGCACGAAACTCATTCGGCCCATCGCACCATCCATCCAACGATCATTTGTGGTACTTTAACCATCGCCCATTCCTCCTTACTTATTGTTCTTCCATTTAAAACGGGCTAAATTTCAATTACTTCCCAGCATTACGCGTGCTGCCAGTTTTAAAACGAGAAAAAAAAACGCATTTACCATCCCCATTCCCCATCCATCCTTGCCAACTCATGCCCCGCACGACGCCCAATGGTACCGAGAATGTCGCACAAATGGTTCGTTGCCTCTTTCAGTCGGTTTGCGGAGGCCCAGAAGAAGGTGACGAGGACAGGCTGCGGAACAGCGGAAACAGTAACGCCACCGTTCCGGAACTTGTATTTTGTTAATTATAATTTAATTATGTCACGAAGAAGCGCGACGGGGCGTTCGCCTCGTTGTTGCTGCGTTTTTTTTTTGTTTCCCTTTGTTGTACTGGAACCCGATGCAAGACCTCTCCGGGCGCCGAGCCCGGAACTTACAGTGTAACCCCTGCTGCTCTCGTCCGCGTGAAAACAAAGGCCAGTAAACGGAAGAACCGAAGTGGGATCGGGAGTTCGGGATATTTCACTGCTTCCTGTTCGGGGTCGAGAGCTTTTTTTTGTCTTTCGTGATAGGAAGCGGTGGCGTTTGGTTGAAAGAGGAAGTAAGTGAGCGGTAGATAGGTAGATTTTGAAGGGGAGGTAGTTTTGAACGTTTGCCTAAATGTTGCTGCCAGTGCCTGAGGGAGCATTTGAAAATGTACTGAGGGAATCGGTTGAAGCTGAAAGTTTCAAAATTTACGGCCAGTATTTAAAACGAGGAATTAAGATAGAAAAAATGGATGCAGCAAGATGCTGTTTTGGAAATTCGAACCTAGGGAAAATAAATATCAAATCAACAATTTTCGTTCTTTTTCTATAGGAGCACTTGAGCATAGAAGTACTACTATATAATGTTACATTTATATAATATCTATTTTTAATATTCATAAAACACCAGGCGCCTCCATTATGCTTGAAACATTTCAATAAGCTAGAAATGTTGCTATGATCGCCGTTAACGTGATTATATAAATTAATATTTTATTTTTAATCGATATATATCGTACTTCAATTTTCTCAAAAATCATTGCAAAATAAGCTAAATTTACTTTGCTCTTTTTGCTATAGTAATTCCTATTAATGCTTACCGTTCCCAAATCACCAGTCTCTATTACTGTAAAAATGATTATTCATAGCCTAATAGCAGTGCCGAGGACGCAGTCCATTCGCGGTCCAAAAACCACCGGGACGAATTCTCTCGCGAACACAAACGGAAACGTCCGGTCGAGCCGGACGGTCAGACCGGATGAGGCATGGCAGCGTCGGCATGACCACAGCACCGGATGTCATTTTTGGTCGCGGAGGCACAAAATTTCCAAACCATTGCGTAACCGGTAATATGCCGGTAGCATTTCATTGTAGCGAATTTTAGAAAGCGTCGCGTCCGGTTGGTGACGGTTGGATTTTATTAAACCTTTTGCTCCTAGTTTTAGGCCTGCTTTGGTGGTGCTTTTACTGATAAAACTACTTTAAGCAAAATTATCCTCTTCAAAAAGACAGAAACAACGTTGCAATGGAAGCTAACAATGAAGACACAACTAAAAAAACAAAACTTTCATCGAAAAATTCACACGTTTTACGTATGTCACACCACCAGTTAACGAGCCTGTTAAATAAATGGACCCTATTTACGTCTAAATGGGTAATCGCTGCTCGCGGATCCTTTCTTCCCTACGCTTATGCCCTCGGAAGCCCATCGTTAAATCACTGCACAATCATCGATTTGACCAGGTGCCAAAATGGTGACACATAGGCACACACACGGCACCGCAAACACGGCCAGTTCATTGGATCGCCGTTCCGTGGCTTACGGAATCATAAATCGAAGCGAAGCGCCACTTGGCTCCCTGCGGCAAACACCGTGAGCGATGAACGTGCCACAGCAAGCGGCTAGATTGCGTTATTGTGTCGTTGGCCAGCGCCATCACCCAAGTGAACGGTGCCGTCCGCACGGCAGTAAAAGATATCATATTTTAATCCTGCTTAGGCCGTGATTTACACGGTTTCGCCCCGGGCAGGAGGTTTGAAAGGATTTGGTACGATTGTTTGGACGAGTGCTTGGAGCGAGAGAGAGAGAGAGCGAGAGATGGAAGAAAAGTGAGACACATTTTTGACAGAGTACATGGAAGCGACGTACAGGTGGGAACATTTTTAAAAGCATTGTGGAAAGTTGTCTAGAAATTAAATTAAAAATGTTTTAATTTTTTTTCACCAAAGACTGAAGTGAGTTAATGGCAGTTTGTTGCATCGGAAAATTCCCAATTTAACAAAGATCAAGGGAAACATACACTGATGCAATGTATTGACTGTGCTACTTCGATGAATTTTTGTAAACAAAAAACACAACTTTCTGCTCTTTTATTGGAGGTAAAAGAGCTATAAAACTGTTTGGTGAATAGATAAAAATATTATTTTTATTAAAAATGCTACCACTGATCCTGTATGAGCCTTTTGAAAAATAAAACTTCCCTCAAAAGAACAACCGCAACTCGAGATGTTGCCACGAATCGCAGCCTACTGTGCCGTAAAAACAACTTAAGCTGAAACCATATTTCGGTAAGTTTCCATTTTATCTGTTTTTCGCTCGCCCTTCTCCACCGCCACACCATCATCTAGTTGATGATGATTTACACACACGATTTTCGCGCGCGCGAACATGACCGCGGTGATACACCGAATGCCCTACGCTTCAACTAAATCTAATGCTGCACGAGCGCGGATTGTGACCCTAACACACCCGGGTATTAGCCACGAACCACGGCCCACTTCCCAGCGCGCGAAACGTAAAGAAGAGTGGCCCTTTTATCTCATTTTATTTCGGTTCCCTTTTACTCTTAACCCCCCCCCACACACACACACAGTTAGCTGAGCCGTGAAATATGATGAATTATCTTGCGCGATGTGGTTGCTTGCTTTTGGGTCTATTCCCTCCGACACAGGGAGTAGATAAAAAAAACCGTGTGAGAGAAACGATTCAAGACAATCTTCTCCGCGATGAATCCACTTCTCCGAAGGAGATGAAATGATCTGCGACCGGAGTACCGGGGTTTTTATTACCGCGATGACTCCTTAGAACGCGGTATCGCCGGTGATGCCGGCACAAAGTGCACGCGGTCGTTGTGCTCGGCGTACTATAAATTTACCGCAATCAAACACCGACGGGTCGGACCGAGATAAAAATGGCCGATGTTTTTTCGCCGGCACACGAGGCCGGGATACTGTACGCGTAAGTTATGGGGCCGTGTGACACGCGGCCCTCCCCCCCCCCCCCCCCCCCCCCCCCCCCCCCACCCGCACACACAGGCATCTTGGCCGCCCGACAGTGGATCGCCTAAAAGGATCTGGTGATCGAGATCCTTTGTTTCGAGCGACGGCTGTCTCGGAACGTAAATATCAATCTTCAAACGAGAAGTTCCGTATGTTTTATCCAACGTTTCACTCTCTCTCTCTCTCTCTCTCTCTCTCTCTCTCTCTCTCTCCCTCTCTCTTTCTGTTCCAACGACCAGAACCATCGGAGCGAATCATCAAACCAGTGTTATTTAAACAGATCCAATAGAAGTCTAGTGATTCTGGGAATGTTTTCCTCCTCCCCTTAGAACGCGACATCCGATTGTCTTGTGAAACACTGCTCAAGTGAAACGCAATCACTGTTATTTCAGAGCCGGGCGGGCATGCATGACATTTCGAACAATTTCAATAGATTGGCAGAAGGCCGATTGTTGACTTTTGCTCTTACAGTTACAGACACCGATTGCTAAAATAGTAAAGTCGAACTTTCGGTTGTACAGTCGCAAAAACGCACGAGATGAAGCTTCTGTCAAAAGGAAAAGTTCCAACGAAGAATGTGCATTTTTTTGAAGATTCCTTCCCATTTTCATGACGACATCAGAATAAACTTATAGAATAATAAACTTACATCTTTTATGTTAATTAAGAACAAAAGCTACCTTCAATTTTTCAGAGTTGAACGGAATTACAAAACTTTAGCAAAACCATTCAATTTTGTGTTCAATCTATATCGAAATCGTAGAAAAAATTGCATAAAATCACATCAGTGTCACTGTTAAGATGTATTTTCCATGCAACAGAATCCTGATTTTCCTTCAGTCCCTCAACTGCATTCCGCTTTCAGCTAATAAAAGAAACTTTATGACGCGTTATGAACTCTAATCAATTGCGTTCCATAAATCAACCAGTTGACAAGACGCTTGGGAGGAAAAAAGAAATATAAGGCAACTAACGGAGCGTATTATGGAAGCAACCCCACCCCACCCCACCCCACTGTCCCGTTGATGGGTTCGGGCTTATTGAATTTTTGTCCACGACACGACATTGTCTTTGTTTTCACGATTCCTCCCACCGGAATGCTTCCGGACGGTCGGGGTCGAGACTTCGTTGAAAATTCTTACACCGAACGATCGAACGCCATGCTTGTCATGTTGTCGGAAAATCAATAACACCTCACGTTGTGCTTCAGCGTGTGATCGTTTGCATGATCACAGCGGATGCTCAAATTGACTGCATGTTTCGTGGGAGGAAAAGCGTCCGATGTAAATATTTTTCTAAATAGCATTCCAGTTACTGTTCTTTATTGAGTTAAGAAATGTGCTGGAGCAATCTGTGTCAAAGCGAAGAAAAGCTAAATCATGGATAAGACGCTTTTATTGGCATGAAGTTAGTAATTTACTTCCAGGCTGAGGGAAGAATGATCAATATTGAAGTATTTATTGACAACTGGCAGACGAAATTTAGACGGAAAGTAAGTTAATCGTTCCGTCCAAATGGTTTGCTAATGAATGCCTTATTTTATTTGTAACTTTTCTGCACTCATTAAACGACATTTCTAAAAATTTGAAAGATTTATATTAGTATAAAACAAAACATGGTACCTTTCGGAAATAATTTCCCCTTAATTTAATCATCACAGCTAAGATTTGATTGCTTCTTAAGCTAACCTTACCCTTCAACGTCACATGATTGGCCTTTGATTAGAAACTGCCCGTCCGCTGCCACGACATCCGGTGTCACGTATCTAATTAAACCGGGCAGGATCCCGTACCCGTGCAGGAGCTGACATCAATTTCATGTCGAGCCGGTCCGGTAACGAATACCGAAGCGATCGTAAATTCCGAAGGATGCATTCGCCGGCACTTGATGCGACATGAACCGCAACTCGCAGCGGCCACGAGATGGCCATCGATCCATCGGATGGTCACGCTCTCCGTCGGGCATAACGATTATAATCACGTTTCGGTTATAAAACGGGCATTCGGCGTCGTGGGGACGGTTGGCAAGGAAACGGAAGCAAGCGGGTCATTCTTGAAGAATTAAAAATAAATAAAATTGCACCACGAGCCCAGATCGAGCGCCTTGCCGCGGAGGGTACTAAAAATTTAAGTCACATCCAGTGCATTGTCCAGGGCTGTATTCATTTCATCGCTGGCCTGAATTTCATCTGACGAAATAAAACGGAGACCGATGAAGAAGAAAAAAAGAAAGATTGCGTTAGAGATGCAATGAACATTAAAAATAATTCTAGGATAAGGTTTCGGAGAAAATCATACCTAAAACATGACATGAATTTTAAACTCAAGCCTTTTGTCTAACCGAAAACATTCGATCGTTTAGATTTCAGCCCCGGCCAATCCTTCCGAGAAGGAGTGCACCGGCAAACGCATGGTTTGGATTTTCATTAATATTGTGTAGCAGGATATCTGGCAACAGTTGAGATGTTTTGCTTTATTTTAGGATACTGTATGCATAAAAAAACGCATGGTCGTTTTTTATTATTATTTCCTCCTACTTGCGTATTTGAAATGGCCTATTCAACTAAAATCTCTGGAAAACGGAGGACAACAAAGCGTGAGACATAATATGTTGTATGAAAAAGAAAACACTTCGAGATCAATTTCTCTACCCAAAATTTGGTTTCTACAAGCTTGGTATGTGAACACGAGCGATAGCATGGCAATACCACCACGAAACGAATACTTAAATCACCAACAATGCTAGTAAATAGAACACATTTATGTCAGTGCGCGAATAAAAACAATGCCATAATCATAACGATACTTTATCGATAAAATTCTCGATGATTTGAGGCAACGCTTGAGCAAAACCCAAACTAAAAAAAAACGCTTCCCAAACGCTGTGGTTGGGCGCTCCATCGGTCCCGTTCGCGCTTGGGAAAGTCACATGCCAGTAACAAACATCCAATAATATGCTAATAATGCGGCCCCAAGCCTCCTTCCAATGAACCACCCGAATGACATGTGTCGCTGGAATGTGTTCCAGTGGGAGCAACATATCGACGGCTGGTATGAGTGACTCACGGGTGACGCCAGAACGCTCGCTATTTGTTGCGTAGGTTGGAGGATTCCTTTTTTCCGCTGATACGCTTTACGGTATGATTTATTTTTTCATTTTACTTCCCGTTCGCTTCCACCTCGCACGTCACCTAAATTCGGTTTTTATTGTTCCGATGAGCACAAAAAGTAGCCGTGGGAGCAAAGCCGAAAAAAAACCCGAACCAGCGGAAGGTACAGTTTCCTTTGCGAGTAAAAAAAAAGTCCACCACAACATGGGGCATGCGGTTGGGAAGGTAATAATTTTCCCACTGTCATCGTCTTACGCTGCATAAGCTTCATTAATCTAGCGTTGTTATTGTGCGAAGAAAAGCTGCGGTGTCTCGGAAGGAAATCGCAAGTAAAATCCAGCTCGCCAAAAAAAAGCAACACTACTCCCAAAACAAAAAAAAACAATGCCGTGGAGCAGAAGGTGATGGTTAAGCAAAAGAGAAAAAATATATACATCGAATAAAAGCTCGAGACGGGCTCCGGACCAGAGTCCATAAATTCGCTCCAAAGAGGACTATGAAACTGACTGGTTGGTCCGGTTCGGTAAGTTTGTTTTCGTGTCCCACAATTCGACGCACCGTAAGCTGGTGAGACATGAAATTTTATCTTCTAGTAAGAACATAAGAACTATTTTTTGTTAAAATTAATTTTGCTCACTTGCGCCTACATTTATGTAATTTTTTTTCATATCATATTTTAAATAATAATTCTGTTAACTTTGTTTTTATTTTATTCAAAACTTCACTTAGTTTGTAAAACATGAGGTAGTAAGAAAGAATTTAAACACCTTTACAAGCAATTGAAAAGATTTTTTGTTCAATTTTATGATCGTTTTCTAATGATGTTAATATCTTAAGCTTTGCGCGTGGAAGAATGGCCTAAATAATACGGTAAGTTCGCCTAAAAAAAAACCTATACCTGCCACGTAAAGGTACAAAAACCTGAATAAAGCTGCCACAGTAGAGCAGTGGAATTTTGCTGGCTGGTTTCGGTTGAAGGCGGGCACGGAAAAGCCTCCCACCCCGCCTTCATTCCATGCCTTAACTTGTCCTTAACGCCTTACGCATTTTCCTTGCCGGCATTTTCTTTATGCCATAAGCGCACCGTCCCTTCCGGTGCCACCCGGCACCACCGGCGGTGGTGCGGTGAGCGACAATAAAAAAAAGAAAGTACGTGGGATTTAAATACTGAAAGTGGAAATTACCTACCGAGAATAAAATTATCGTAACGAGATCAGTGCCCGACGATAGCGTAATCGGTGTGATTACGCCCGGTACGTTGCGTGCTCCACATTCCAGGCAAGTCGCACCCGCGCCCTCACCGCCAGTCGCTTGCGTATTGTTCACGCCACAATGTGCGTCGTGCGCGTTTTATGTGCGACAAAGTTGCCTAATCCGGTGCCCTTCGGCCCTGTTAAATTCCTGGGCGGGTGGTGTTCTTTGCCGAAAGGTTTATGCCGGTGTGGGTGGGCACACTTACCTGTACGGTAGCGAGGTGTAGAGACCGGAAATGATGATTATGCTATCAGGGTTGAAATGTTTATTCAATGCCGATTTCCATACGACGACACAACTTTTCCTGCGCATGGGATGGAGACGCGTGAGGCATTTTTCTTTAGCAGCCGGAGGGTTTGTTTTTTTTTGTGTGTTCCCCGTCATTAGGAATAATTTTTGAAGAAGAAAAACAAGAAGCAGAAGATTGGAGCTTGTACGGCAGTCACCTGCAAAGAGGGCAACAGGAACAATCGACAAATGAATCCATAAAACACTCACGTTCAACTCTTTAACGACCGGAAAAGCCGCACGCGATTACCGTCTTCATTGACTTCGTGCCGGGCTAACCGTTTTATTGCGGTTGGTTTCCACGCGAGCGACACGATTTTTTGAGTGGCTTTAATACACTTTTCGGTCTTATAAACGTTGGCTGCTCTGGCTGTATCGTAGATGGTCTAAAACTCTATTCTAGTATTAGTCGAAACCTTCGACAAAGGCGTGCTTTTAGACTGATTAAGAAAAATTGCGCTCAAAAATATGCAAAACATGCACATGTTTCGTTTTACATTTCTTACGAATTAGCCATAAAGTACGCAATTCTCATAAGAAACTTCCTGCAGTCTATGACTCATAGCAATACTCATACAAAAAAAATGCGATTAAATGTTTCCCCCGAAGACACGCCTCCCGGACCGTCGAAGCGCTCGTATAAATGTCAACATTTATGTAGCATTTATTTGATCAAAACAACCCCGCCTCCTGCGCCAATAATTGAACCGCATTTTTATCCCATTCTTTCCCATTTTCCGTGTCTCGGGCCAGCCATCTGCAGCAAGCCCGGCACGACCAATAATTAGTGCCCCAGGTATGATTTATGAGCTTTAATTGTATGCAAACGAACGATCGGCCGCATAAATTAATAACTTCGCCAACCGCACGGAATCGCTCCGAACGAATTGTTTCCATTTCTGTCACCAGGTTTTGAATTGGTAGGGAAAAAATGCAGTATAAAAATACAAAAACACACACTCAAACGAAAACATTCCAAATGCACGCGTGCTTCGGTGATTGTTGTTTTTTTTGTGCATTGAAACATATCAATGATTTATGAACTCATCAGCACGGAACTCGAGCGATCCGAGGAAGCAGTAAGGGGCTACCCCCTTTGCAGTAGGCAGTGACAAATACAATTCGCGCCTCGTCCGAACGCGAAAGGTGCATTTCGGGTGAAAAATGTTTTCATATTTGTACACCACCGCGTTCTTTGCGAGGCGTTTTTTTTTTAGTATTATTCGTGTATTGTGTGGAAAATATTTGGAATATCACTTTTTTCTTGCCTAGTGATGCTTTACTGGGGAGAGTTTTTGTGCCGTTTTAGCGGTATGAAAAAGTGATCGAACCAATTGATCCCAGGCAGTGTTGGAAACATAGATGAATTAAATTTTTTAAAACCGACCATTCAGTGTTGCGCGTTTTGCTTTATTGCTTTATTGAAAAGGATAAAAACGGGATTACATTTAAAAAAGAAAGCATTTTAAAACAATTCAACATAATTATTGTATTATGAAATTCCGCGCATTGTTTGCATTTATGGCTCAGTTATTAACACCCCTGCTTGATAATTGTTAAATCTAACCAACAAATGTAGCGAAATACATCGAACCGACCAAACAACGCATTCTCGTCTGAGGTGTGATGTGGGAATGTGTAACGAATCACGGCATTTCCCGCAAACACAAATGCACCAGCACATGGAATGCAACTGAGCCGTGCCACATCATCGAGCTTCTGGAACGCGGCTCGTCAATATTAATTAGACGGCCGCTACGGAAGCGCTACGGAAACTATCAGACGGAAAACTATGCGCTACGATCCACTGCGCTACTTGATTATTTGCACCAATAAAAGTCATTAGCATCAGCTGGACGCAGCTCCATTGACCGATACGTGTGTGTGTGTATCCATAATTGAACGCTCAGTTATGCATGGATGCTAGAATGATACCGTAGCCGGTGATGGGATAAGCAGCGATCTGCTTAAATTACGACCCTCATTTGCCATGTTTCACTTAACATCGAAGACGCGCATGCCACGCGCCTGTGTCATAATAGAACACACACACACACACACACACACGCACGCACGCACGGTTCGGTTCGCTTCGATGACAGCGGCACGGGATCAAACGCTTCATCGCACTCTCACTCTGGGCCGGCGTGACTTCAGCTGGAAGATAATTAACTCACCAGGCAAGTAGGCATTCAGCTCGCCTTCAACCTCGTGGAGAGAGAGGTGAGGTTTTTGTTTGTTTGCACTTTGAAGTGTGGCGCGTTTGAGTGACGCAAGACGGTGGAGAGGGGTGGGAAAGGGCTACGTTGTGGGCTTTATTTGATTGCGGTGTAACACGGCGTGATTGACAGCACGCTGCGGTTGGAGCGGGTTATTGCTCGTGAGGATTTACTAGATTAATGTGTTTAGAAAGCGTGCTCGCGCGGGTTACGCAGGGTGTGACACGAATGGAATGTATGTTTAAATGTAGCCGAATATTGTCTTGACAATGTTGACAGCAGTAAGCGACTGTCACGACAGGTAAATGGCGCCTAACTGTATGCAACGCGTAACACAAGGCCCTTGAAGAGATCATGAGCTGGATGGTGTTGGAGATTAATAACAAATAATAAGTGATTGATGTTTGTGAAAAAATATGATTTTATATTGTTTCCTTATTACGGTGTAAGGGCTCTATAAAAATGCATTAATAAGTAAGGCAGCGCTCTGGCACTTCTCGAACAAGACATCAGACACGAACAAACCCATGCAATCATATGGAGGTGCTCCGTCAAACAGTCTCAAACAAACAAGACAGACAGGGTATCGAACAAGCCAGTTTGTTTCTGTTCTTCATGTCTGGCACGCTACATCTTTGCTATATAAACCTCTTCTGTCAAATTCGTCAAATCGCGGTATATGTCGTAGTGGTTGAATGTTTGTTTAAAATTGTGGAAAAATACTGTTAAACTGTTGTGTCTACAAGAAATTCAATTGCTTGAGCTTCTAAGAGTAATATTATTTGTTCAACAACAAAACGCGTCTAAACCAATCTGGTTTGTTTTGTCGTCTAAAATGACAATTCCAACAGACAGCAGACATTTGCCAGAGCACCCTATCGAACTTGGGTGTCTTGTTTGTTTGGTTCGAGAGGTGCCAGAGCGCTGGGTAAGCTAAGACAACCACCATCTAATTTCCATCCAAAACGCTAACACCATGCAGGAAAAAACTGTTAATCATAGACTATTGATGCAGAACCCCTTTTTGAGCTCCTTCTCTACTCATCTCTCTTCGCTTCACAATTCTTCAAATCACTCAATATGCGAAACGATGCTTTTCAGATGTTTTGTCCACAAAATCGAACACCCTGCCTCTACGAACGAGCTCGATGCAAACGATATCCCGACCAGCGGGGCGGTTTGCAATCGTTTGCAATAAATCACACACAAACCCCACATCAATCGAACCTGCCCGGACGTCGGCGCCCTCGGGCACTTATTCCGCCAATATACTAAACCTTAATTTGTGACCGTATCATTATCATTCCAGCGTGATCATCCCTCGGATGGGATCATTTGTCTCGGGTGTGTTCTTTTTTCGCCCCTGCCAGCACTTTGCCAGCGCTGTTGGGGTTTCGGGCCGCGATTTCTATAGGTTGTTAAAGGATAACCATTAATCGGGTCTTAGTGCTTTCGAGCCTGCCCACTGGGAATGCACACGCTCACGGGCACACACACAGCGATCCAAAAGAACAGGAACCAAAGACCCTTCATCACTTTCCAATCGACACAACAGCAGCTCCCACGGTTCGGTTCACCGGCCGTCGATTAATGTGTGATTCAAAACATCTACCGGATCGGTTGTGTTCGCAGTTTTCATCGTTTCCTTCCGCCGCACCCAATACGTCCCCACTCGAAAAGCGCTTCCCGACACATTATCGGGATTTATTGACACATAAAATGAGTCATTAAAATGAAATTAACTTATAAAATCTGGACTCGAGGGCGCGGACAGGATCCCGTGATTGCTTTATTGCTATCCTTCTTGTGTAATTTTTTGCTCCATCGGGATAGGAAATACCATTACTAAGCATTAATCCACTGTTGACAGATTTTCCTCCTACTCAACCCCAACCGTTCGCAGCTATTTAATGAACACGGTAGCTTAATGTGGAACAGGCGAGAGCAAAAAAAACTGAAACTCTCCGATGGTGAACCGAAATTGACTAAAGGTATTGAAGTTGTGGGCAAAGTAAAAAAGGATAAACCAAGTTGTAATGTTGTTAGATGCGGCTTAGGAAGCGTCTTAGATGCGTAATCCTTGCTAAGTTTGATACTAGATTATGGGAGCTTTTAGAGTTCATCCAAAGGAATTAAATGGCCGTGTTACGAGCTCTCCGTTGAGACGAAATTGTTACTAGGAAACAACTCATTAATTTCATTCGAACAGCTTTGTTCTCAAAATTTTAGTTAGTCTATCCATTACTTATTGCAAATCGTACAAACGACCAAAATGCCACCTTGATGCATCCATCGCTTGCTATGATAGCGTGCAAAACGTTGCATACATCGAGGCGCAATGTCACCCGAAATAAAAACCCGTTCGTTAACTTTGCTAATGCAACGTATGACAATCGTAATAAGTTTCCATTTTTAAATGGTATAAACTCAATAACAACTGTAGGTCATGATTGCAGAAGGGACACATTTCCGGCAGTCCTTTACAAGCGATGATGTGTTCTTAATGCTCGAATCATTTGCATATAGAGTAGCAATTTTATCTCCTTGTTCCTCCTGATGAAAAAATAAAAACAACTTCCCGCTCATTGCTTTCCATGCGTACGTGTGAACACATATCTACACGGACACGGACGTTGTGGCGCATGGTCGAAGGGACAAATATATTGCATAAATTCTAGACAATCTTTTCCCCCTGACTAACACGTGAAGCGTCACTCGAATGCTGAATTTCTCCTATTATATCACATCAAAACCGAGCTAGTACGAAAGTTGTGTTGTTTTCTCGTCCCTCCAATCCTTCCCATCCATTAGAAAAGAAAGAATTCCCGCTGTATCTAGCTCCTTTTGGGAGCTGAATCCAGTTCCTCCGAGGCATTAAGTGAACATTCTCAACGCTAAATGATAAATGTAGCAGCATTCCTCTAACATCCACACTCGAGCGAAATTGCTAATTCAAAGCCACCGAAATCAGGCTGCCAGATAAACCGTGAGGGCTCGAGTTTAGTGAGCCACATCTTCATCGACTTTGCGCTTTTGTCTTCGTAGGAGTTTTCCCGATTCCGGTTGTAATTTTGTGCCGCTTTCCCCGTGGCCCACCCATCGTTTGCTTGTTTTTGCTGACTGGTGCTGGGCACGGGAATTGGAATTCCTCCCTCCATCGGAACTTCCCCGCATCGGAAGAAATATGCTGAGTTCATTCATTTTTGCGAACGACGTAAGTTTCCGATTTCGTCCGTCCGCAGGCAGGGCGGGGAGGAAGAAAAAATAGGAACAAATTGGAAAACCGTTTGCCCATTCGAAGCTGCGTTCGCACGCTGTCTGTCAGCGAAATTAGAATAATCCATTTTGGAAGACGGTCGCATACATCATCGAACCGGCAGCCCGTGTTGTGATTAATAAGAATCCGTATCGAGAGGACGCTTCGCTATTCGCTTCATCCCGTTGACGCGGTGCGGTTGAAAACTGGAATATTTTATCGTTAAATTTGAATCATCAAGCTTGAATGAGCATTCCGTGAATTTCCAAAGCATTACCCAGCGCAGTACGTTTATGAGGAATTGTTTATCGCATAATAAACATACAATGAAGACGAAGACGGGAACGATTTATCACTTCCTGAGAATAGACCGTGCGTTCATTTTCGTTCGAGATATTACTTCAGCCGGAGCAGAATTTGATTTTGATACTGATTTGATATTGTGACAGCTTCATTAACTCTCACAAGGTTAAGGTTTATCACTCAAAATTCAAACATTCGAGATGATAATTTCGGAGAATAATTTCTTCGTTTATTTAATTCTTAAGGGAAAATAATTCAAGCATAAAAGTCATAAAGTATTAAATCTGCACAAAATATTACATGACTTCTCTTTGCAAAATTTAAACCGAAACGTTTTAAGTTCTAAAACAAGAAACCAATATTATTCCAATCAAAGGACAAACGCACCAGCTGCTTCCCACATGTTAAAAAATGCCCATCGGCCAGAAATCTGTCACTCGTTCGGAGTCGGTTAGGAAACGCGGGCGTTGCTTTCCAAATAGGCGCAACCAAATGGCGTGATCTTGCGGGTGTGATAAGCGATGATACAGTATCATATATTTCCTGCGTCCTCTTTCCGATGGAGCTCGCGCAGGAGAGTAAAGAAACGTGGTAACATTCCTTCAATAGATCATACTGCTTTTCTGAAGCCCGGGGGTAAACAAACACTTTGCGAAATTGTGTCCCATTTGTTGCCTGTCATATGCAACCGTGTTCCGTAAAGCAGTGTTGCCGTGTCGGTATTGAAGGAAATTTTAGAGAAATATTTCATGTTTGAAATATTTCTAGCCCTTTCTTACAAGGAGTTACCACCATGGGCACACTGAGCACGCAATATAGAACACGCATTAAAATCTTAAATAAAAATTTAATTACCACCAGACGCTTTCAGCTGTTACGAAACACGGGTCAATCCTTTGTCTCCGTGGAGCAGGAAAACTTCTGCCGCAATTTCTGCTCACGGTCCAGCCACTTCACGACAGTTTGAGCGATCATCCGCTCGCTGGAAAAAGGGGTAAACCAGCGGCAGCTCATAAAGCCATGATATTTTTATAGGCACGTTTCGAGTATAAATCTCACCTCCTGCGTGCTCTGCTTCAACCCCTTTCCAGGGGGAATCTGCCTCATCCAACTGCCCGTACTAGCATTCTCGTTCCATTCGTCCAGCAAATGACCGATGGCCAACAGTCGGTCGGATGCTTTCGACTCTGTCCCTTCCAACGCTTCGTTGCTGGGACGTTGTGCTTTACTTTATCAATTTGGTGCAGGTGTGCAGATTTTCCCTCCGGCGTCCGTAACCCAGTTCGAATCGTTCCATGTGCAGCGGAACGTTGTACGCGCTGGTAAAGGTCAACAGTAGTGTCACTTCCGGGATGGGGTTCTTTAAATGAATGTCTCTACCGGGCGGGATAGGGTGAACAGCAGAACCATAAAAAAGACGAATTAGCTCGTTTCCCGTCTCATAGGATTTTCTATTTTTTTCTGTTGACTCCCTCAGTTGACCCATTACAGCTGCGTACATTCCAGGGAAGACTTATGAACAGGACACAAGGCATTCCGACACGTGTTGACGCAAAGTTTCATCGACGTTTGATGAGTTTTGTGGAAGTGGTGAGAGGAGTGAAGGAGTGCAGAGTGGATGAAAAAATAACACATTGTTAACAGAAAATAATACTACTATCAACAGTGATAGTGTTTCGTACAATAAAAAAAACTGTAATATGATCTTGTTGCGATACCTTTTTCGTGTTTTATAATTATGCCTATAAAATGTGCAGTAACCACACAAGGGCTTCATGATTGAACAATGTTAACATTTTTCATCCCACGAGAGTGAGAAAATTAATTATCAAACATTGACATATGTTGAATTCAAGAGCAAAAAAACAGATTGGATCATATAAACCATAGAGTGCAATAAAAATTCGCTATTTTGAAGCAAAAACCATGCTCGTTTCGTTTAATGACACCTTAATCCCACTTCCTGCATTCAGCCCCGATTGCACAAATGCAATTTCACTTGATGCGTGTTGATTTGGTGATTACTTTACCATCAAACAACTCCGCACTCACAGACATTGCAATTAATCCAAGGCATCTTGAAACGCACGAAACTCCAGACAACCAAACACATCTTCAGCAGCGCATGCACAAGTGTTTGGCGGTGGTTTTGGCTTGTGCAGTCAAAGTTTTGCTCTTGGTGTAATTTGAAATGTTTAGACCCAGTCTTTCGGCGCTCTGATCGCTGTTTCGGATAATGATTTCGTTGCCTATGAGCCAGGGTTACAATTGAACGGTGGGTAATTACATTAATTCGCGAACGTACTTATTCGTGAGGCTGTGTCTGTCGCGTATTTAAACAGCCAAATAAGATGCATTGGCTTGTGTGATTATTTTTTTATCGTGGCGGCTATAAGATTCTCAAATCACAAACAATAATAATGCAACTCTAACGATCCAAACCGATGCGAGACGAGAAAATATAATCAGCCTGAAAGTATGCAAACCAAGGAAATGTATAAATAATTACATTTTTCAATACTTGCAGCCTACTGACATCAAATTAACCGTTGCAAATATTCATTTGCACCCCCAGCGCAATTGAAGTAAATATCCGTTTTCGTCGCCAAAATGGTATTTTATGCAGAAAAAATGTCACACTCAATAGCTCAACCGCCAGAGTAATAGCAGTTTTGTTTGTTAAAGACCATCCCACACTGAAAATGAACGATAATTAAATTTAAACAAGTGATTGCAGCCAGCACAATCAACGCTCGTTCAAGACTGATTGAACGAATGGAGTGATTTGTTCCTAATTTCCAAGAAATGAAAGATTTTTTTTCCAAATTTCTAATATCTGAAAATGCAAAGCCTGTCCATATAGGCTTCGCTTCATTCCAAACAGACACACGAATCTATTGACCAATTTGTTGCTTTCAAATTATTTACCCTGAAGAAGAAGAGGGACGAAAAAACCTCTCACCTCGAGGACTTTGCATCCGCACGGTTTTTCACTTCCGCCGGAGCGCCCTCTTCACGTTATTATCGGTGATTTCGAGTGGCTCAGTTTTAATGAGATTCTGTGCCTGTTCCGGTCTGTTCCGGTGCGCTTCTTTCTGCTCTCATGCTCTCGGGGGAAGGTGCTAATAAGGACTTTCTATACATAGTACCGGCTGACTGACCGGAGCCTTACATTGTCACGGCTTACGCCAAGTTGTGTCGGAGAGGAAACAAATGTCCACAGGTGGAGCAAAATCCGCAGCTCGTCGATGGTGAAGTGCGGCACTCGATTGTAATGCAACACAAACGTAAAGTTTGCTCGTTAGTACGTCCATGGCCGCACCGAGTGCTAAGGTTTTTTCTCTGATTTCCCTTTGCCCGTTCCTCCCGCGCTTCCCCGCCGCTCACCAGCTGGTGACTACTGTGTGGTAACGTGTCGCCACATCACACTTTTTCATTTTTCATTCAACGAGCTCAACATCAAGCGTTCCTTCGCTCGGTGGCTTGGTAACGACCGGTGGGACGGCGCTCAAAAACTGGACCATAGCCGCGTGAAAGCGGCTCACCGGGAATGGTTCCAGGCGGGCGGGAAAACGGGCGAGAAAAAGAACGGAAAACTACCCGTTGGCCCTTCGGGATTGAGGTATTTTCGAGCAAAACCCCATAAGAGCGCGTAAGCTGGTCAAGCCTCAACGCTTACGTGCTGTGGATGACGGTTGACAACAGCTCGTTAGTTAGCTTAACGGTGGACGAAAGTTTGAGTGCACCGGTAGCTACTTTTTTTCATATGCCTTGCTTTGTGAACATGTTTTTACGCCAGCCAATTGGTTTGAGTTAGTTTGAAGGATTATTCGAGCGCCTTCGGTTGGTTGGCTGGTTGGCTTTGAACTGTGCCAATTTTGTTGCAACTTTTCTAGAGACGCATGGAGTATGTTGATGAAAAACCTAGTTTTATTTTAACACGACACAAAGGATGCTCTGATGAAATCAGGTAATTTTGTTATACAAAATCTTATGGTTTAACAGAGTAATTTGGAAATTAGTTTCAATTCAATTTTAATTCAAAAACCATCCGCTTTAAAGTATGCAGTGTTAAAAGTGTTGGGCATGTACCAAGATATGAGCGATGAAGGAAGACATTAACATAACATTATAATTAAAAAAAACTTGGATACTTTGAATGCGTATAAAACAAACACGTTTACTAGCTTCATCCATGAATACATGTTATTTTATATTTATCCGTACGAGAAAACTTAATCCATTTTATTAACGTAACCGAAACTTTGATTGTCACTTACTCGAAATTCGTAATATTATTTTTAAAATTGCATACGACTTCTATTACTAGATTTCGCACATTTCTCCCTCCTTTTTCTCATCCTACCATCGAAATCAACCAACCGATGATAATACCTAAGAAAGTATTCAACCTTTTTCCACATGAATCACTGTTGTTAGCCAAAAACTGTGAACCGAGTAACGCACCCGATGCAACAAGAAATGCAACATTCGCGAAAATAAATTTCTTTCCTCCGAAGGCCAAACAGACATGCGGCAGTGAATCGAGCACAACCGTTTTGGCGCTCTGCTATGGCGTGCTTTTAGGACACCATTTTTACGATAGTTTTACCCGTACAGACAGTGGCAGTAACCGAACCCGGCTGCGGCACTGGCAAAGTGCAAATTAAAGTGAATAATTTATCGCCCCGAGGGGATAATTAAAATTCTCAACTGATTACTCGGTTTATGCTTACCCCCATCCGGCTACTGGAAGCTGCGGTTCGGTGGTTGAAATCAAATTTACGCCACAAGCGACCACTGTGGCAAACGGTTGACATAGCGACGACGAGTAGATGAGCTGCAGACGCTGTGTTCGTGTGTGTGTGTGTGTGTGAGAGAGTGCATCGAAGATGGGAGGGGCATGGGTTTTGCAGCTTCAACTGTTTGTTGTGCACGCCCGTCGGTCGGTTGACAATTAATTTCGACTGCAACTGATCGCGGCTCGCAGCGGGAAATTGATTTTTTTCAAGTGTGTAAGAACACCAAAATCGATTACATTTAACTTCAGGAAATCTGCTTTTTATGCTACCAAAAATTGTTCGGTAGCAACAGGTGGTGTGTGCAACATCGAACGCTCGTCGTTAATTTGTTTGAACCCTGCTGAGCAAATACAACACGAATGAAGCGTTCCGAAACGTCAAACAAATTTCAAGTTTATGCGTTTCAGAGCGTTAATCAATAAAGCGCCTAAAGGTATGCTTGTATATGTTGTTCTTTAGTTGCTTCGTTCGATGTTGCATTTTTGGCTACTTGAACATTGCCCTTCTAAGCTCAGATTTCGATTGATTTCCAGTGCATGTTTCAACGAAGCTTACGTAACAACACAACCGTATTGCAACGGAAACTATTTCGACCTAGCCAGCAATAATCTCAACCAACTACGTTCGGCAGCAACGCCGCTGATCCTGACTGTAAATATTTATTAAAAACTTTTCCCTCACTTTATCTTTTACAACACACCCAGCCAAACGCTCACTTGCAGTCTGTTGAGACTGCTTCCAGCATTCGGTCTGATTTGGTTGCTCGAATCGGCAGCAGCAGCAAGCGGATATCGTTAGAACACCCGGACAACACCCCGGCGACTTGAAAGACAAACACCGGATGTCCGCAACCGGCCGGGTCGAGGCGAGGCATCGAAATTTTATTCCACTTTTCGCTTCCCCAACACGTTTACCCATCTCTCGAAGCCTCCGCGAAGCGACACTGAAGATTTGGGAAAGTAGCAGTAAAAGTAGCAGCAAAGTTATGCCGGCAGAGATCATAAATATTTCACCATCGTTTCGAAGCACGAGGTGGGCGGAAAAGTGAGGAAATGAACTTTAAATTCGGTGTGCAACCGCGCTAGATTCGCTTCCGATAGGATCCGTTTTTGTTTGGGCTACGAATTTGTGGGTACGAAACCAACCGGGGGGAAAGTAGCAGAAAACCTATCCTCTTACAACCCTGCCCGAAAGGAACAGGGAAGAAATAATTCAGCGAGCATAGGTTCACGCTTGTTTATTGCTACATAAAATGGTGCAGGAACATGTGTAGGCAACATAGGGGTTTATTTCGTGCTTGTTTAGCAACTACCACACGCTATTGTATTCGTTAAGGAGTAGCCAAACTAATACGCTCAATGAGTTGCATACTTTTCATGGAATACGATACAATGTCTTGAACACAATAGTTTGAAATGTAATCTTAAGTATCGCATAGATTATCCTGAGCAGCAAACACAATATCAAACATCTACTTGATGATTAAAAATAAAAATAAATCCCAAAACACTGGAAAATAAAGCATCCTTCGTTGGTTTCCACAGTTTAATCTTTCAACCTGCATTCAACCGAAACGATTCGGCTTCGTTCCGCGTACAATCGAAAACGATAAAGCCTATTCCACCACCAGTTTCCATCGATCGGAACGCATAAAGTATGCTTAACGCTCCATCAGGTCCGCACTGCCCGCTGGGGCATAATTTTTTAGGGCTTCCCCCTGCCATGTAGTGCCATGTTCGGTCGACCTTTTTCGTCCATCATCACAGGAACACCGCCCGAGATACGGTGAAATATGATAAAGATGCCAATAAATATCGAAAGCAATGGGTTTTTGATATTCGTATTTTATTTAACGGTAGCATAACTCATCCCCGGCACTGCCAGCTCGACAAATGTGGAGTGAAGCTGTTGCGACAGTACCGCCACAACCGGGTTGGTTCGATCGGGAACGGGTTTTCGAGGCGGGAGATAAACGGATCCGAGTCACTCATAGATTGCCAGTAAACCGAATCGCTGGCCATAATTAAGATTAGGTCGTACGAATGAACTGAGCGCACGCTGCTGTTGGTGAAATAAACATAATTAGCTTGAATTGTGCACATTACACACGCTCGTTATGGATCTGATTGAACGCTGCCGTACCCCACCGACAGTAGCCTTTACTTTTCGACTATAATTTACTTCTGCGAGAGAAAGCCTGGAAAGGTATATGCGCCATACGCGTTGGGAAACGTTTTGTTTAAACGGATACATAAATGAGAGTTCAATGAAACTTGAAATTAAAGGCAGTGATATAGAAACAAAATATTGCAACTGCTGTTTAGAAAAAATAACACGTATTTGTTGCTTTGCCATTTGTTTATTTGTTATAAAGGCAAAATAATAAGGCGAAACAACATTAAATATGATCTCTAGCGCCATCTACCACAGACAACTGGAATTATTCAACTGCTTCATATCAAATTCCATCTTCAAATTCAAATGTTCAAATTTTAACTCTTGAATACCAATGTTTCACCATCCCTTTCGAAACTGCATGCTAGGTTGAATCGTTGTGGACAGGATAATCGCATTGCCTGCCAAACAATCCTTTCCCATAATGGAGTTAAAAGTTACAGCGGAAAACTTCAGCCGCTTGCATTGCAATTTCTCCCATTCGCTCGGCATGGTTCAATCAGGATCAACGAAAAACTTTACCTCAAAGGTAGCATGAAAAATAAACTCACTCACACGAAGGTATCTATATCATCCAAACTGGGCTCTCGGTGCGGAGGGCCAAAAGCGGGACGTGCCTTTCATTTCAACGGAAACAACTCATAACAATAAACATGCCTGCGGTCCGATCCCCAGTGCGAGTGTCCATAAAAATATGATCGAGCTGCACGGGACGGGATCGAGCCCCGAGGAAACGGGAGGGAATTTATATCATGTTAAAATTCGACCACAATCCCTCACCGAAGCCGGTTGCAATCGCTGCACCGGCGGCACTAGATGACCGGTTGACCGCTTCTTCTGCTGTTGATGCTGCTGTTCGCAGAACAGAAAGATGCACGCTCGGCTCGGAGGGATATAAAAATATTTCACTATCGGAATTTTCCGAGCCACCGCCACCGCTACGGCTGCGCAGTTGTCGCCGTTGCCGGGCTTAAGGAAGGTTCGTTCGTTCGCCCGTTCGCCCGTCCGCCCGTACGCCCGTTCGCTCGCTATGAATATTCATGAACTCACATATCGCCATTATAGTCACCAGTTCGTCGCCTGCCGGCCGGTCCGGGGAACGCCCGCAGCCGGGGACACAGAAACACGCGGCCCGGAACCATAATTTCTCTTCAATTGTTATTACAGTCCATGGCATGGCGATGCCGGCAGCTTAGGATTCCGCCTTCCAAAGTCGAGCGGCGCACAAAAACCGACCATTGTACGTATCCTTACCGGAGGGAACGTCGACACTAGGCCACTGGAGCTAGGACTCCATCGTGGGGCTGTCGTTCTACATTCAGCCACCCACTCACACTCACAAGCTGCCCGGGAAAGACAAGCTGCCCCACCCACAGGGACACTGCACACAGACACAGCCTCGTTAAAACTTCGATGAGCAAGGCTGTTGGCAGATGAAATTACTGGATTAATTTACAGTTTATTTTCAACTTCTGCTGATCCATTCGCCCAGGGAATGGGGCACGGGGGCTCATTAGCATTGGGGTTTGCGACCAGAGGGAGGTCAATTTCACTTTTTGCAGCGCACAACACATCCGCCCCAGCTGGGATTGGAGAAGAAGCAGCACCATTAAATCTGAGCTAGATCCGGAACAGTTTCATTAGCACTCACGGAGCCAGGATGTGGCATGTCGGGTCGTGCAAAGTGTGGGCATGTAATGAGCTGAAATGGATAGTCCTATGCACGACATGATGTTATTAGCACAATTTTTTTATTTGGAAACGATTGTTTTGTTGCTTTATTTTGGGATTTCATTGAATAAACTTCCATTCGGATTCACGTAAACAATCTACGCCTAAAATTATGCAATTTGAAGTTCTGAAAAAACCATTAACATTGCATACTTTCAGGCTGACTTATGGCGCGTGTATAGGTATAAAATGGAAATGTTTCAAAACCGAAATCATCTGTAATGTTAGAAGTGATCGAGAAAGCTATCGCACAAGCATGTCAGCAAAATAATTGCACACTAAAATTAACTGCTGGTTGTAGCATAAATATACACATACGAGCAAAATACATTATGACCAAACTTCTCGGAAGCAAACGAAATGTCACGTGCCCTTCCATCGGTTCCTACCGGTCTTCCCCAGCAGATTGTAAAATCATCGTTAGATCCTACCGATTATGCAATGAAATAAAACCGCGTAAAATACGTTTGTCATTCTTCGGCCTTAAAATGTGAGAGTGTTGTCTTGCTAAACACACAACGCCGCCATCCACCGGTCGCTATACGAACGCGAACCAAGGTTGCTCAGCTGAGAAAAAAGCAAACGAAGCAAAACAACAAAACCCCACAGCGCGGAAGAACGATCCTACGAGCATGAAGAAGCATAATAAGCAGCCAGAACGTATTCTTTATGGATCAATTGTATCGTAAAATATTTTAACTGCTCTCATAAACTCTGACCAGCCCCGGTGCGCTGGCAGGAAACGAGCGAAGAAGCAAAATGAATATCATCCTCCTATTGCTTCGTCTGTTTGGATGTTTTCACTCACTAAATTTGCATCTTTCGGTTGTGGCGCGGTGTGTGTGTGTGTGTGTGTTTTGTCAAGCTTTTACAAGCACTCGCTAGCATCCACCATGGATATCGCGGTAAAGGTTTTTCACTAGACTTCCCCACGGTTCCATCTGTGAAAAGTAAGCAAAAAAGCACTCGACAGGATAGAGACAGCTGGTTTGTAATCGAAACCGGCGAGTGTAAAATAATCATCCCAGTTTAACGCTTCCGATGGTTCGCTCATAGTGCACGAGAATGCAGAAGTAGGTAACAATGATAAATGGAACGATGAATGACGATTGAGCGAACAAGAGAAGGATGAAGATAGGTAAGTGATAATCGAGCAGTTTTTTTTTCTCTCAGAAAGGTGAGCAGGAATGTTTTTAAAGCAACGTTCAACAAGTAAAAAGCAACGACAGTTTTTTAAATGATAAAAATGTTTCATGATTTTAAGTTTGCTTCACAACCTCTTTTGAAACAAAGATATCATTTCTAACAAATAATTTAAAAACATAATTTAACTAAAAGCTTTTCCACTAAAAATTCCTCCCATTCGAGCGCTCGAATTGCAGCAATCTCGCTTGACCTCCTGGGCATCGTTGCAAACGTTTGTGTTGACGCAATAAAATCAATCACCGTTCGCAGCGAACCACAAACTCGTTCGCTCCCACACGAAACCCATCGCCATTAATTTCGATAACCAAATTATCGACGATCGTTGCATGCGACCGCCGCCAGTCTGCCATCGAACGCGGCCACAAAAGGGACGAGAATTGCGAAAGCAAACATCAGCTCCGGACAAACGCAAAAAAAAAACGAAACTAAGCTCAACAAATGCAAACGATTCCTCGAGAAAACATCCTGTCCAGTGTCCAGGTTGCCTTTAGGGATGTTATCAAAACATGCCGGACGTATACGACGACGCACGGGCTGCTGCAGAAGCGACGTTGCGTTGTGCTACGCTGAATAAATTCCCACTCAACGACGGTGACGTTTGGGTACATTGTGCGACCGGACTGACCGTGTCGTCGATCTGGTTGGTCCGGCTTCGGCCGTTGGATGGCCGGTTGGTGGTCAGTCTGGACGATACGCAATCTTTTAACTCGACGACATCGACATTCTACCGTAAATGAGGTGGATTGGTTCGAGCTTGACGGTAGGTACAGTGTGTGTGATAAGTTCAAGCAGAAAGAAGATAAATCATGCTAGTTAATTTGATTGAATACCTAGGAATAACTTTTTAAAACATCATAAGAATATTTGTGGAGCTGCTGGACGCTGGGCTGCTTACATTAAATCTTTAGCTGGAAGAACTTTCATATTGAAAGTGTCCCTTAAAATGAGCAAAAAAACCAAACATTTTTTTGTTAGATAAGCATAACCCACAATGGAAAATAATCCAACTGTTCTAAAATTCCAACAGTAAGTAATGAAACATATGCTCCCAACTACGAAACGCACGTACCTATTAGCCTCACAGATTAGACCGTAACACTTCCGTACCGTAGCGAATCCATCCAGCTGATGCAAACTAGTTGCTGTACGCTATCAGCGCTCTGCAACTGCTGCAACTACTAGCGCTTCCGGGGGGAAAGTTGCGAGCTGCATCCACGGCCAAGTCACCTTTCTGTTGCCCGTGTGCCGTGAGCCGTTGCGGGACAAACAACAAAAAATCTTCTACTAACCTAACCGCCCCACAAAGGCAAACCCCGTCCCGGTGACGGTTAAAAAGGGTTTTTACTCGAACCGAAACGCCCCGGGTGGTGACAGTGATCGCTTATGATTCGTCATCCAATTATGACGGGGAAACGTGGCCACTGAAAGAAACATTTCCCAAGCCGGTGGCACTGCTGAGTGGTGGCCGTGATTGCGTGAACAACGGCACCGTCATTTCCACTGACTGTCCCGCGGGCGGCCAGTGTGTAGAGAGGCCCATTGTTTTCACTCAAACACACACACACGGTAGGAAACAATCCCTGCTGGTCTGATGACACATTGTCCCGGCTGGTGCAGGCCGTTGAATAGTGTTGTGCAAACGAAACACGCTCACACAATGCCTTAATCGCATTGGAAGGAAATGTGGCAACGTGCAAAGTTCGCCCCAGTAGGAGGGATTCGATGGGAACATTATTTTTAATATGGTATGCCTTTCCAATGTGAAGGCAGGAACTTGCTTTTGAAATAATTAACAGATACACAAAAGGGAAAGATCAATCAGGGTGGTGAATGTCAGTGCAAATCCGATTAAGTGAGTAATTTTATTCACTTTGTGATGAATTCGATAGTTGACTTTCGGTCACAAGTTGTCATCGATTTATTGGTTTGGATTTTTGCGGAATTTATGAATGCGCCTAAGTGTATGCAATGTAATACGAAATTAGTGTACTATTTTATTTAATTGAAGGTGATAGTAAATTGGAGTTTTACTGATTCTGGTTAAACATTTTTAAGAATATGCAGAAAAACAGTTGAATTATATTTCTTAACAACCTCTAAATCAAAGACCAAAACTCGCTAAAACATCTCTCCCAAACATCAGCGCAGGTAATCCCAGCCGAAGATCTCCACTTGACGGAAAGTTTCCTGTCCAAACCTTTTTCCACTTCAACGCGCACCATCAATCAACCCGCTGGTCGCTAATTACACGCCTACCGGAGCCGTCCAACGAATTGTAACAGAAGTGAAGTTGAGATGAGCTGAATTTCACAAACACAACCCTGCCAACAAAAAAAACAACATGAAATTTCTAGACCTACGCACGCGACGCTATTGACAGCAACGAATGTTTCCTGTTCGCGAACCGAGAATCATACCGAGAAGAAAACGACCCGATACAAAAGGAGCTAATCCTACCGTGAACGAGATCGATGGCATCGATGGTGATCGATATCGTGTGATTTCATGTTTTTTTTTCTCCTCGCCTGATGTGCCTAGGTCGGAAATATCCTTTTTCGACCATTGTCTAATATCAATTAATCACCATCTAAGCCGCAAACAAGTAGTAGCAAAAACCCTCCACTTCGTCCGCCAAGGACGAGGGAAGACTTGGAACGCTGTTAGCTCGGTAAAGTAACAGCTTCCCTTCGAGCAGCTCTCTCTCTCTCTCGCTAACTAGCAGCAACATTCGAAATGGCGAAAATGGATGGATTGCAACGTCCCGGTTGCCATCGTTACCCGAATCAACGCAACGCTCTGGACGGTTCTGGGAAGTGTATTTTGGTAGTGTCGAAATTATATCCCGGTTTATGTGCGATACATCCGTGACAAGCCCCAAGTATCAATCCATTATACCCTGTGGAATGTCGAGGCAGCAGTACACTTTCGCTGTCACTAATTGAGCGTGTAATAAAATGGAGCCAACACGTGCGAAGGCAACGGAAGCAAACCCGCCGGAATGTTGGCAACAGTGGTCAGCTTTTTCGAACGATTATTAGATCCAAAACTCGAAACCGAATAGAATTGATCAAGGCACACAACGCCACGCTATGTTCTTCGTTCCAGGAATCGAAAGGAAATGGTCCTGCTGGATTTGGTGCAAATATTTTCCACCCGAAAAGCTCCCCAAGCAGAGCAAATAGTCCACCATTCAGGGGAACAAATCCACAGCCAAGGACATAAGGAGTTCTGGGAAGTCTTTAGGTTGAGTTCGATTGCTGAACCCGTAGGAAAACTGGGATAGTTAATCCCACCCTCCATTCGGTGGTTGCGGTGGGATTAGAATTGGTTTTGTGATGACAAATGGATCGGAAATGGCATTAGGAGAGTTTTTTTTTTTGGCGTCTTTTGAACAAAGCCAAACAGTGGTGAGTTCTGTTGGCCATTGTATTATGTAACATCGCAAACATTGTAGAAAAATATGTGAAATTCTGAGCGAAATATAGGTTGTATTAATTGAGCTGGAATATTTTATAAACGCTGCTCAACTCAATTCTTCCGAGCAACGCAATGTTTGAAACATATACATTAAATGTTTGCTAATTTTACAAGCAATTATATTTTAAATATTTTCTTCAAATTCCAATTGTTTTATGAAACTCTTTGTCTGAATATACTTTTGGAAGATCATTTTAATTTTGTTGCACCTCTTATTTACAGTGTTCTTTAGTGACTCTAGCTGTTGCTATGGTCACTAAAACTTCAATAAAACTACACATTCCGCATCCACTGGGGTCAGGTAAGTAAATGAACGTTCGAACGGCGTGAACCTTTCCCATTCGCTACAATTACCGCGACTGTCCCGACTAAAAGCGGGTCACGAACCCAGTCCGAAGTCAGCCTTAAATGAAGCACCGAAAAGCTCGCCACCTCTGCCGGGATACACCCAGCATGAACGCGATTCCGACCGGGCAAAAAGTTGAAAGCCATTGTTTGAATATTGCCGCTTTTACTGCCATTACTGTTAGTAGCGCATTGCACGGAGCAGCATTCGCCATTGCGCTGCGTCATAATCGTCATCCGCATTATAATAGTGGCATCATCGTCATGATGATGACGAAGGCTACCAGCATCCCTATCGGTGCTTGCAGCATCTTGATGATGCACCATCATCATTATACTGTCTTTTTTTTTCTTGTGGCATTTATCCCCACGACTTGCGCCGCACTCGCTCTCACACACCCTTACGCGTTGCTCGCATATACGATTGCAGTTTGGCACGGTCGGGCTGAAGCCAACAGTGTTGACCCACATTCGACGGGATCCTAAAGTTGCCTCCCATTGAAATGGCTTTAAAGGGTGCGATGCCAGTGGCAAATGCCGCTTTGAGCCAATTTTTCGATTTGGATTTGGAAAACAAACATGAAAAATTATGCTTTTATCTATATTTTGGTTAATCGTTATTTGAATGCAAATATAGAAGGAAACGAACACTAGCAATTAAAGTAACAAAAATCACAAGGAAAGTATAAATTCTTCAGCTGAAAATAAATATTCAAAAGACAATTATTTCAATTGAGAAAAAATGGAATAAAAATTAAAGAAAATGAAAACACTCTACATAACTGTGTGTTGTCGAATCTAGCTTTTCGTCGGACTAAAACATCTATTGAAATAGTCTCTTTATGGTTTCCACAACAATTCAATCCACAATTAGCCATTAAAATCATTCTACCACTTTGAGAGACTTTGAAATTTGCGATAATTCATTTTCATATCGCTAAAATTGCGCTTTAAACGATGACCGTCGGTTCTGTGCTCGAACGGCAAAAGGGTCCAAACTAGTTTACGTCCATTGAATTGACCCTCTGATTGCGGTTTTTATTTTGTGTCGGTGGCAAAATGAACCAAATCCGTTCGCAACGAGCGGCCAAAGGTCGAACGTTAGCTTCAGCGCGCTTCCCGCGAATCCCGACGCCTCGTTTTTTAGGTGATGTTTTTAATTTTTGTAGCTCAGGGTGACGCGTCCTTTTTGTCTGTTCGTGTGTTGCCCTTTCTTTGCATCACAACCGTATGTGCCTGCGGTTTCGGTTGTGATTTCTTTTTTGTTATGGTAAACCGCAACCAATCGCACCATCTGTCTCCGCCGAATTTTCCCTCCCAAGCCGTTCCGGTATGATCGGGTTCAATCGCACCACTATGAGGACCGTATGCTTTTTTCGGGGGAAAAATTTGGAACCCAAGCCGAAACGATTGAACCCCAAAATCCGCCCATCAGTGCAGGCCAACAAACGAACCGGCAACCCTGGAACCGGTCCCGTTCCGTGAACCCGTGAACCTAATTTTAATTCACTATTCGTTTGCATAATAAATTGGCGAACCGCAAACCAACGAACACAACCTGCTCCGCGGGGCAGCCCTTCTGGCGCTCCGATTTTGTGTGTGTGAGTGTGCGGGAACCAGCATCAGAGGGAAAGAGAAGCATGTTGGTGTGGTTTTGGCGATTGGACACACCGGGACGCAGATTTTGGGACGCATCCGCATTGAGGTCGGGCATTAGTTGATCAGCGTTTTCGCTCCGAACCACCATACCGATGGTGGAAGCGACCGGGTAGGCCAAATTGCAGGGCCACCCCCTTTCGGTGCACATGCCTAGCCGGACCGTGCCGGCAAAAGCCGAAAAGTCAACGTCTAATTAAAACTGTAGCCGCTAATTATCTTTCGATTTTTAATTTCTTTCCTTCTTATCGCCTTTCCATCATCCCCCGGCAGGAGCATCGGAACAAAAGTTCACCTTTTCGGTTCACGAAATGCAAATGTCCACGAATAAACCGTACAATTAAAGGCTTGAGATAATTTTTTTATTTGGACTTCATAGAAAAAACGTCTACATTGCATGCATTCAGGCGTTTATTGAAGCGCGTTGCTTAATTTTTAGCTCAAAGCGTACTGAATGTACAAAATGTTCTTAAATTTTTGCTTTCTTGTTTAGGAAAATCATTCCCCAAAACATTTATTATTTATCATGAAAAATTATTTTTAAAATCTTTAAAAAAAAATCTCAATGAATTTCTTATTGCGTAGCATTATAAAGAAATCCTTCCGAAATCCCATACACTTTGTTCGGTGTGAATAAGATGGCTATTTCTTATGTTTGGGGAGCACAAAAAAAACACACACACACAAAACTTCACCGTTCCCTGTAGCACATCTAAAATCCTTTTCCCATTCATCCGCCTTGAGACTTTAATTCCTTTTTTCCCCGTACCGTGACCCGGCTATTTCTTGAGTCCATTTCCTTCGTTCAAGTAGTAGCAGCGGTAACGTAAGAAGGTGGAAAAGAAGCAGCAGCAGAATTCTGCACAGATCTTACCCAAGCATCGCAAGCAATGTGCAGCCGCACGGTCCGGAAGCATTCGAAAAGGATTTTAAGGCGAGCCCGGGGATTGCAATCCCGGGTGTTTGCCGGTGAAATGGCGAAAAGTGCATCCTTCGGCGGTACTGTGCAGGAAAAATCAGTGCAACGGTGGACGAATCGCGCCGTACCGTCGGCGGCAACGGTGCCACGGAAAGCACAGTCAGCCCGGAAGCGGAAAGGATGTCATTTGTATCGTTGCGTTTCGTATTTTTAGCGTGTTTGTGTGTGTGTCTATGTGTGTGTGATGGCAGGCAACCAGCCAGCCAACCTTCTAGATCCAGATTTATTGCCCGGTGCGATGGTATTCCGTTTAACTTTTGTTTTTTTTTTTTCATTCCCTGATCTGACTTTGCCCTGACTTTGCTCGTTCCCTTAGGTACCGAAGTCTACCGAAGGTGGTTTACTTCACAAAAATGTGGCACGAATTAAAGCGACAAATGGTATCGTTTTGCAGGGTTCCCAACGATACGGGTTTTGCATGTAACGCTTAGGGCAGCTTCTAGATTGATTTAGTTCATGCTAAAACGACATCGAAAGTACATCCTACAGGAGCAGGTTTGGATTTTGGTCGTCCTGTTAGATAGCAAAAGCTATTTTAATGATCATTTTAAGGGAAAAATTCAACACATTTCTCTCCAAGCGAACAAAACCGGTATCCCAGACGATTCTTCATGCAAAGCTTCTTTTTTTTTCTTTCATTTCGGTACAGTAGCGTTTGATTGAGAGCACTGCGCGTTATTTTATTTGCACGAACAAACGAAAAGGGCAAACGAACAGTTCGAAGAACGACGACAATCTTTTCTTCCCGACGGAGAATAACTTACATTCCCAGCTGGGTACGCGTGGCGGCAAAGGAACGTTCCAATCGTGACGATGCATCATGCAAATCAACCGGATATACTTGATTTCCTTCTTTCTCGTGCTTTTTTCCCGGCAGGACATTTGCGTGCACGCGAAGTGCATCGCAATTGCACGAAGAGCGGTCCATCGTTGAGGCGGTGGCATCGCATGTGTGTCTTATTCTGGGCCGGGGTAGTATTTCGTCGCAACGCCAACTTTGATCAACGATGTTTTGATTGAGCTTTGCAAATGTTTCCACATGGTAGCGAATTTGGGTACAATTTACTAGAGTGAACAGCGACTGAGTGAGTGCGATTTTGATTATGTAAGGGCTTACGGGTTGCAAGAAACTTCCTATCATTCATATGGGTTTATGCAAAGCTATTGGAACGGAACAAAGAAATGTTGCCAATCTGAACGCCTAGAGTTATGCAAATTTGTGATACTTATTTTATGGCTATCGGGCAATTAATTTACTTGATAAAAGACTATATTTTAAGGAAAAATATCACATTTAGTCCCAGTTCATTTCACTTTCTTGTTTCAAGACGAATGTAAAAGAAGCAAAAACTTAATGTTGCTATTTTCTTCCAATCACAGCTTTCCATCCGCTCAACTTCCCTTCAAGCATTTCTAGTGAGAAAAGCAAATCCCCACCAAACAACAAAATCCGTTCCTCCCCGGTGCCGTCCATCCCAGCATCAAAATGGCGTTGGTGATAAGGACTAAAGTGCACAACGATTTCGCCTTTAAACGCCACACACCGAATCGTATCCCTCGAATGGGCACATTTATTAACACTCATAATGGTGCTGCAACTACGGCACTGTTTTTATCCCGTTGCATTTGCAACATTTCAGCTGATTTCTTTGCGCGCTCCCATGCTTGTGATGCCGGCGCACAAAGTGTAAGCCGGACTACGATTTTCATAAATATTCATTTTGATGCTCGCTTCGCTTGTGCCTGAGCGGATTACGCTTTCCTGTGCTTCGGACTGGTCGGTGCAACGGTGCGGCGAATGGGAGGAACGTGGGGCGGGCACACCATAAATGGTGTGATTGTGCCGGGATTTGCCAAACGGTTGGTCATCAGGGGTCGTCAGCCGGTGTATGTTTGTGCGAACGGTCATAAAATTCAATTGGATAAGCACGGTTAGTGTTTTGTCTGCTTCTTATTCATGGCTGTCAGGAGCAAGCCGACATCGACGCATGATGGGTGAAGTGAAGAAATTGAAATTTGTGCTTATCATTGTATGCAATCAAACTTTCATTTGGAAAAATGTTAAACAGATACAGCTGATAGCGTAAGTTATTTCCTACCGAAGTAACCGTGATAAGAAAAACTCACTTAAAAGGTATTAAATATTCGATACAATTTTCACCAACAAACCAAATCAGCCCGAAAGTATGCAATCCGAGATACAAACTTGATTTATTCGATATAAATTTACAAACTACGACCATTTTAAGCAATTCCGATTCAAACAAACAAAACATTGTCTTACTTTTAATAGCGTTGCAATAAGGTTCTCCTGCTGCTTTCTCAATACAAGGACATAACAAAACACTGTCAACCGTTTCCACCCATCGGCTTAGACAAAATCACCTACCTCCTAAATACATTTCCTAACCGGATCCTTCTTCCCTTAAAACCTAAACACCCGAAATAGCACCGCGAGAAAAGAAACCGGTAAACATGCTTTCGCATTTCACGTTCTAACCACCGGAACTGACAAAACTCGTACGGCTCGCGAACCATAACTCTCCGATGCGCGGCTTCGATAAATATTGCTAAAGTAAACATGAACTTTACCTTCCCCAGCGACAGGCATGATGCAACAGCGTCGGTTTTCGTGGTGCTTGGCGAATCCTCTGCTATGCCGGGATCGAACGTTCCGCAAGCGCAAAACCGTATGGCTCAGTTCTGACAGCGGCAACTGCGACGGGTGGCAAGACAAAAGAAGGAATTATGTATTTCGTGCTCAATACCATTTTGCCTAATTCAATGCAAACATGCCCACCGCCGATCCACCCCTCCCCGGATCGCAAACACGTGCCCCGCAAAAGAAAAATCGAAAGTTTTCTGTCGCTGTGCGGAAACGAATTTCCCGACCGGTTTCTCCAACCGTTGCTGCTCTCGTGCTGTGTTCCTTTGGCGAAAGGAAAACACACCAGATACCGGCCACCCGGGGTCGCCCGGGTATTGATGGTATCGTGCGTGAAGGGGTGGCGGTGCACTTGCAACACGTCCGTACGTCCCCTCTCCCCACCCCTCCCCCTCCGTAAAGCGACGCCCTTCGAGACCGATCATAAACAAAAGCTTAGTAATGAGCTTTGCTTCGAGTCGTCCTCCCAGCGGAAAACGCGTGGGCGAGTGGGTCGCACGGTAAACGATCTTGTCGAAAACGAGCGCCCCGGCATTATGAGCATAAATTTCGCTTGTTATCTTTATTCGCCATCGACGACGGCGACGTCCCAGGGCCCGCGTGCGTATCGCCAATCGCTCGCATGCCTGCTGCCGGGCGGGACACATGTTTGGCAATGTTTTAACAGCCTCGTCGGTTGATTATCGGAAATTGTGTGAATTTTTTGTCGCTTTTTTCCGTTTTCGCTTGTCTTGAGGATATTTGGGATGCTTGATCGTATCGGGAGGGCGTCGTTCAAACAAGCTACAAAGGTTAATTGTTGCTTCGTGCATTAATTAACATGTTACGGTGGAGGTTTATCAACGAGATCTTTGATTAGTTTCGTGATATGTTCTAAGAAAGCTTCCTTCTCATCGAAAGGTGGGAAATTTTCAGAGTATCAATAGTCTATGCAAAATGTAGAGTCTTGTAATGCTTCAAAAATATGTTGGAAATATTCAGAATGCCAAGATAATTCATTTGAAATAAAAAATAAAAAAACTTTGACCATTAACAAATAGCAAACTGAACATAAACTTCATCAAAAACCGTATTCTCACCCCAAACTTGTCCGTTTGCAAAACTGTAACTAAATTCTTTCCAACCCTTATCACAACGTTTCAACAGCATACTCTCGTCTCCATCATAACATGCTTTATTTCTCATTTTTTTAAAGCTGTTGCCAGTTCTTACCCATCTCTTTGGTGCTTGAGGATGACGATCGTCGAAATGGAATCAGCTACATCGTCGTTACACAAAACCTCACAATCCATCACTCGCGTGGCGTGGTATGTTGTGCGGAAAATTCAATAATCTCACAGTACCGGGCGTGTCTGGCTCCAGCTTTTGTTAAAACGGTGCATTATTTCCACCCACAGCCGTACGCTCGAATAGAGACGCGGTTCGGAACGACCAAATGATTTCACACTATCGATGACGGTCGGTGTGCCTGCTCGAAGCAAAGATCCAATTTTCGAAACATTAAGATATTAAAATTAACTTGTTAGAAAAATTTGAAAATAAGCATTCTTACAGGGTTTTTTGCGAACCCTGTTTTAACCTTTCCATGGTGAAGTGAAACAAAACATTCGCGCTCGGATATAATGCCATTGCTATTTCAAACCGGTTGAACGGGTTGAACCAACGAGCACTTTAAACTCGACCCGATGGTTTGCAATTAAAAAGCGACGCTTGCCGAACCGAGCCTTAACGATGCCCGGAAGCACCATCTCCGTGCCCTTTGAAGGGCACTCGCGAAGAAACTACACTTGATGGTTGAGGTTTAATATAAAAAAGCCTCTATTGTCATCGCGCCAACTATCGTCAACTCGCTCGCTGACAAACGTTAAGGGAAACGTGCACTCGAGTTGCACGCTTGGCTTGACTGTAGTTGTTTATCTTTATTATCACTATTTTCAAAGCCTTCTAATGGTCCCCTCAATAGTTGAATAAAACAGCACGCGAAGTGTAAGCACCGAACGATCGTTTGTCAGCAATCAGATCCGCAATGGGCGCAGATAATTGTAACCTCTCGTTTGCCTGTGAAAGAGATAGATATGGAGCGAAAATGGAACGGAAGAAAGTACGAACTCGCACTCGCTTGCTGCACTTAACGCCGCCGCAACGTGTAAAGGAAACGGCTGTTAAAATCTTACCTTAACGACCGTTGGAAGTCCTCATTCAACGCTCGACAAATGAGATCCTACAGCGGGTTCCGGACGAGCAGCAACCATAATTATAATAAAATCATAAAAGTACGCCATTGTTAATGGGGTCACTCGGTCGTAATTACAGGATTTTTTTCCCTCCTCTGTGATTTATTCCGTACGCAATGCAAGTTTTTACAGGGTGAAATAAATTCAACGCCTTCTCCTTTCTTTCTTCGAATTGATTCTGGAAGCAATGAAAGGAAGCACTCCTGACGGACGTCAAGATGGGATTTCGTTTGTACAGCAAAACCCGGAAGGTATGCGCTTTGTCGGGACGCATAATTATTTCCTTCACAATCAGCTCCTTGCAGTCTGGCTTGGTTCTTTGAAAAGTGTTGTTTGTATGTAAGCAAACCGAACGGTTAAGCAATGTTCAAACACTACCGAGCGATGCAGGTTGAATTCTCTAAAAGACATGAAAATGAATTGTGAACATGACCTTTTCTATACTTAAAAAAAACAAATTTGAGTGCACCAGCTCTTGAAAACTGTTGGCGTATTGCACGATGCATACCTTTCAGTGAAAGAATTCTACTTTATCTGTCGAAAAGTATGCAATTTGCGTAAAAAGAACATTCCCAAATCCCTGAGATCAGTTTGTTTTAAAACGTTACACGCAAATGACAGCTTTCGATAGTAATCCTTTTACAGTCATATCAAACACAGCAGGCGCCAAAAATGAGTTATCTCCTAGCTTTACAACAGCTTAATCACTCCGTCGCAAATTATGCAGCATTTGCCTCCTCAACAAACACAAACAAATCAACCGTGCTGCGAACGAAATCACACCTTTAACCCCTTTTTTAACTACCGGCGCGAACGAGGTGGAGGAATAATTTCGGAGCCTTCGCTCGGGGTTGCCGGCAGCCATTTGGGGCGAGCAGCATGATAGCACGTCTTAAAAACCCACCACCCAGCGAAGTACAAACAATCGTTGATCGCTGGGGCTTCAAGTTTATGCCTATGCACAAACAACAACAATAAACGAGCGGAACGGTTTCACAGGCAAGTTTGGAAAGGGAGAGAGGAGAGAGGCGAGGAGGGGGGCATGCAAAATAGTTGTTTATTTAGGAAGTGACCCCCACTCCGATGTTCCCTCCCCGGGGGAATGTTCTGTGCTGCCGGTTGCGGCCTCGACCTCGGTTTCCCATCCAGCTGTGAAGGTTTTTCCAGACAAACCGGTTAATTATCGTAGGTTGTTTGTCACGCTTAGGTTGAGGTTGACGGTTCCTACTATGTACCATACCGAACAGCACAGGTGTGTGTGTGTGTGTGTGTGTGTGTGTGTGTGTGTGTGAGAGAAGAACAGCGGCACGAGGCACAACACCGAGCGGACTTCCTTATCGCTGGCTTTTCGCCGTGAAGATCCTCCATACCGGCGTGACGCAAGCGGTTAATTCCGGTGAGACTTTCTCGTCTCACTCCTGCATCGGTACACTAGATGGACAGTGTTGCATAACTTCAGGCCTAGGCGTTCGTTCTGGGTCGCTGCATAGTGGGATTGTATTCAAAAATAATATAAACGGAAAAAGAGTTGCGAAACAGATTTAGTTTCATACACCTTTCGCATTGCATACTTTCAGGCGGTTTTGGGCAAGCGCTTCGATCGAAGTAATCTGCGCTGCTAAAGAAAGAGAAAAACGCTTTATCCCGGGAAAAAAAACCTTCTTTCGCCCACTGTGCGCTGTTTACTCGCGCGATCCTGTTAAATGTTTGCACTGGTCTAAAGTTTTTATCGCACCGCACCCGACCCCCGTCCCAACAGTAGCGGTGCCGGGAAGGTTTTACGGCGGTACGAAACAAATCACAACCAAGCACAACAAATCCCAACGGCACCAGGCAAAACCAGGCTACCACCTTTTTTGTCCCAGACGGCAACCAGCGACACGAAAGCGCCACCGTTGTTTTGTCCGTCGGCCGTTCCGGCTGTGCGAAGTGCAACAGTGGCACCAGTGGCAACACGCGCGCCCACTTGAAGCGTCCCGAAGCACGATAGTGACTATCGTGGAGCAGGAAATATCATGATATCCCCCCTCCCCCCGTCTTCTGGCGTGGCAGGATACGCGCACCGGAAATGTCAACCAGTTTCTCCTCGACAGACGGAACCGAACCGAACCGAACCGAGTGCGCCGCAGCATGATGCGTTCGAGATTTCACCATGAACGAGGCGAAGGCCCCGGTTCGGATCGTCGCGATGTCTTGTCCCTGCCAAGCCACTCTGCCAGCCTTCAGATAAGCGATGAAAAATATTCATTTTATAATAATTTATTATGTGATTATGCGTTTAAGTAGTGACAGGGTGCCCGTGTCGCTTTCGGGAAACGCAGCTCGAGCCCGATGCCCGTACGCTGACAAGCCGCCCATCATCTTGGGTAAACTCACGGCGAGTGAGAAAACTATGTATACATTGCTGCTGCTGCTGCTGATACTGTACGTAGCGTGATAGAGCGTTTCGAGTGTAGATAGTGGCGAAGGACCCATAGTTCAACGTTGTGCCTCGAACTCGAACAGGCGTTGAAGTTATGAGAGTATTAAAATTAACATTTTTCTCGAAAACCCTCTTAAAACCACACGATAGAGTGAAGGAATTCCATCAATCAAGAATTCAACTTTGTTTAAAATTTTCGCTTGCAAAGCCTTTCGTAAACCGATGGGGAAAATTGTGAGTACAAAAAGCGTCCTTCTCAATACTATCTTTATTTTTTTATCTAAAGGAATTAGTTTCTGAAGAAATATCCAATTAAATGTGTGTCAAAAAACCAGATCAACCCTATCGCTCTTAAACCGCACAGCATACAAGTGCTTTATCACTCAGCATCTACCAACTTCCCACCCCCGCCCCAGCTCGTTATCAGGCTCACACTTTGTTAAGAATATGAATAATTCAAAGCAAACGGCTCAGGACACGACCGATCGACCGACCGACACGCTAGCAATTAAGCAAATCGACAGCCGTTTAACCAGCTAAAACAGAACGAACCCGAATCGATATCGCGAAACGGAAGTGAACGCCCTTCCCACACTCCTTCCCGTGCGTGTGTTCGCGCGTTCATAAAACGAGGGTGGTAAAACTTTCCCGCCCCACGCACGCTCCAATGTTTCCAGCACCGGGCACGCTATCAATCGGTCGGCGCTCCCATCAGTCGACACATTCCCGGACGAAGGGCGCACCGTGTCCTGTTCGCACCATGGGAACTGAGCCGTTTCCTTTCCGTCACATTCCGTCCACCGTTCCTGGCGGTGTTGCCGGACCCGGTGGGAGGAGGGTGTACAATTCATTAAACAATCGCTAATGGATAGTTTTCCTTGTTAGCGTGACAGTCGCCCGAAGGCTTCGGTTGATAGTTATTTATGCCTTCGCCAATCTGGAAGCTAACGGGGAAGGCGAATGGAAATAAATTGACCGGCCTGCTATGCTCTTTCTGGCCGTTGGCTGAAAGGAAACGATACTCCGAACCGTTGATGCGACGAATGATTACAAAATGGTGCGTTGAAAAGCGTTGATAATTTAATTTACATAAACGATATCGTATAATGATTGATTTTGTAGTTAATAAAACGTGTCAACGAGTTGTTTTAAACGATTCAACATAGCATGGGAGTTGGCGGGCTTTCCGTTCATTAAATTCTATTGCCATGCTGATGAATATTAGAAATTTCTTTTATTTAATAAATTCACTGCATGCGATAGAATTTAGTCGATTTCAACCCGAATGTATCGATCAGGAATTATGCACATTTCATGATTTTTGACAACCTGTGCCAGCAATAAAAGTTTCCAGTAATAAACCAAAAATGGTTGCTCCTTTAGCATCCTTTACATTCTGAAAGAAAACACCTCAAGAGTGACTGAAAAAAATGAAAAACTTTGTTCATCTCGAAACAAAATTTTCAAACTTGCAAAAACATGCCTGTCAAAAACTTATTTTGCAAACATTGACCGCCTCCCCCCCCCACCCCCTCCCAATTTATGTCACCGCCGCCCTCCCGTAACCCTGCTTGCCGGACTTGCAAAACACAATTAACGTTCGGTGAAAGGGCGTGCCTTACGCTACGGGACACACAGCTGCTGCCGCCGGGGCGTAAAGTGATACCCGAACTTTTCCAAGAAGGTGCCAACCATGCCGGATAAAGCCTATCAAATGTCAGCGCCACCATCGGTCCGCGGCCTGTTCTGCGGGTGCAAGTGGTCAGTATGTAATCAAAAGAGTTTTACGTTACGCGCGGCGGGTTGCAAGTTGATATTGAGCAGCACGTGCGCCCGTTTTGGATTTTGTTTTTTTTTCCCGAAACAGGTCCTTTCGCGGAAAGCAAGGGTTTGAAAATGGTTGAATAAAAATGGGGAAAAAAAACTCTCACTAGGTGAAGACAGTGTAGGAGAAAAGCACACAAAATTATGGATTGATTCCCGAAAACCATCAAACCTGGCGTGACGGGATGCAGCTTGAACCCATCAAATCTTATAAATCCGTCCGCATCCAAGCGATGGAAGCGAAAGTAGAAAAAAAACACACAGAGCAGCCACGCTTTTTGCTTTTGGCTTAGAATCGTTTGGGTGAATTTTTCACAGACAGCAACAAAAAAAAAACACATCGCCCCATCGGCTACCCTTATCAGAAGTGGGACGGATTTTGAGAAGGGTTGTCTGGAGGAGGTGGTTGATTTCGCCTTGGGTTCGACGCACCGTGAGAAACTGTCGCATTTATTGGGACGACCTTCCATCGGGTGAATTCATTTCACATCGGCCCAGACCATCGTCGTGGGCAGTTAATGTGATTTTTTTTTGTTGTCACTCCCACAAGCAGGACCACTTGTCGAGTGTGTGTGTGTGTGCGGGTATGCTGTGGAAATAACGATTAACGATCGTACGGACCGGTTTCCCGTACCTGGCACGTACCGCTAAAGAAAGGTACGATCCAATCCATCCGTGGAGGAGCGAAGATTTTCCACCGAATTTCCACCGAATCGACTCGGCTCTACGTTTGTGGATGCTGAAAAGGGGATAAAGGTACCGATTCAACGGCGAGGAACAAACAACCCCTTCAGTCGTTTTTACCCTCTACCCATGAGGTCACTTCTTCGGCTCTCTGCCCTCCTCTCCCCTCTCCTTCATAAATCCCATCCGACGTCAACAACGCCACGCCATCAGCGCCGTGACACATTCGGTGACGACTTATGACGCGTATGCGTCGTGCTGATGGAATGATTTATGCGTCCAGCTGATACCGCTGCGAAAAAGGACCAACGAGAGTGACATTTTGGCAGTTTCTTTTTCTGCCTTCTGCCTTCGCGCCCTTTGCACCCGCAGCAAGTTTAAACCAGCTCCCACCGTTTCCCGTTGGGTGGGTAATGCGAGTAAGCGATTCGGGCGCCTCCCGAAGGGGTTCGACCATTTCCACATTCAACACATTGCATGAACCGAACCGAAAACGTGCGCCCGTGCGAGGCGGACTGCGCAATATCGGATCGGAAATATAACTTTACCTATCCCCACCGCTTAAATCACATTTCACGTCATCAATCATTCGCCGGTCACCGTTTTCGCACACAAAACAATCGGGAGGCAGACTTTTTGCTCCGTTGCTGGCTGGCATGCTGGGTTTCCGGTGGAGAAAGGGTGATAGAGATGTGTTTTTTTTTTCATCTGCATTTCTGAGCCGATTAACTCTTTAAATAGTGATCCGTAGCTTCGACTTTAAAAAGCTTTAATTTACAAGCACATTAAACGCTCTTTATTTGAATCGTCTAGTAAAAAACGTCTAGTTTTCCTTTCTGGAAAACGGCTGTAAAAGGCACGTAAAATTAAATATATTTTTTTAATTCAACCAACCAGAATGGAATATTTTAAGCTCATTTAATAATTATTCATCTCATTTCATCTGTTGACGTCATATGTGAACAGATTATTATTTTTCGCTAGAATTCCATCAAAGCGTGCTGGCAACTGCCTAAAAATTCTACCCAATAATAGTCAGCCGGCTTTTCAGCCTATCTTCTCACCGGCTTACTGAACACATGGCGGAAATATTATCTGAAAATTTCCTTCCACTAAAAATGGGCATAGGCTTTAAGAAACTACAGTTTCTACAGAGAAAGAAGAGAAGGAAGCAAAAACAAAACAAAACATGTTCAAAGGAAGTACAAAAAATAAACCATATGCGTGTGGAACAGAGGGTGAAATTATTCTTATTCAATCTTTTTTCAGTCTTACAATGTACTTTCCGCTCCAATATCAACGACATACGTGCGAAGGGGAGAACATTCGGTTATGTTTTTCGTTCCCGCGGGAAGAACTCCGAATATAGCGTCAGCCACTTGCGTGCGGTTTTAATGTTGATATGGATGTGAAAATACGTTCCATGCTCAGTATGTAATGGAATTGGTGTTCTTTAGTCTATTCGGGAAGACGGGAAAGTATGAATTGAGAAAAATTACATACATTTAGGCGTTATATTTTACCCAAAACGTACGATGCTTTATAAATATTTTTTTCAAACAATTCCATCAAAGTAACATTTCACTATCCTTATAAATAAAAATTATCGATGATCATTTATGTAAGGAAAACCTTGTTGTTGTACCTAGTTTGTATTTTTTTCCCAAAATTATTTGTATTAAAAAGACAAGCTAGATAGAAATCGAATTGATTGATAATGTATACCTCAAAACCAATCGTTCACCTCAGCAAACGATTTCATCGAACAAACATGCCCCCATTGCTGATTTATAACACAAATCAACAACCTCAGCACTCAAGAATTATAAAACAAACTCATCAAGCTTGGATCTAGCGAGGTTCTTAAACTTTCCCGACTTACATCCCAAAGTGCGATCGTAATTTAACTTCGTATTTGCTTTGGCACGTTTATCAATCTCCCGCTACAACTGTGCCCCCTCCCACACACACATATGTTTTGTGGCGCACACACACACCCAGCCCGGGAGTCGTTGACGCTGGCATCTAATCAATAGTGAAGTAAGAAAGCGCATTCTTGCGAGATTTCCCCTGGCGCAGAAAATGACACGAGTGAATCAACGAGAAAAAAAAACGAACTTTTTCATTTGACGACAACTAGCTCCAAGCCAGTGAAGGATACTCATTTTCAAATGGCTATGATGAACTTTTCAAAACGTTTTGCGAGCTCGTACGATGGAGAGTCGTGTGTGTGTGTGTGTGTGTGATTGTATGTGCGGAAAGTTGGCACAATTTGATCAAACACACAAAACATACTTCCCTTCTACCGTTCCTCCTCCTTCGATTCTAACGCTTGCATAACTTTACAGAAGGCACGAACGCACGGGAGTCACCTCTAAGCCACTCTCCGTTTTCTTATCAAAAGTGACATCCCCTAGTAAACGGGAGCCCCTCTCTCCCGCCCAGTTCGGATGTGAAACGTCCCGAGGTTTACCCTCCCGAACACACTCTATCATGCACGGGCTGCCTGACAAAACAAATACGTGATTCAATTTCATGGCGACACGGTGAAGTCTTTTTGCGGAGCGAATCCATCGAATTGATCGTACTCAATTTTTCCGACGCAAAAGTTCTCCTTCTTCATCTTCGCTCGGTTTGCCGAACCCATGCCTCGGGAGAAGTCGTTTTGAAACTGGTTTGAAAAATTGTAAAACACAACAAAAAAACCCAACACACACACTCTGAAAATGGAAGCTCAAATAAATGCGCTGCGTGGAGAAAAACTATCCCAGATGGATGTGCGAGTGGCTCCGTTCTTTCATTTGGCCACTTACTTCCCAATCGAATTCGAACTGTCTCAATTTTTTGTCCGATACCGCCCGATCTAAAGCCGGATTCGGTTGTGATGAGTGAATTACATTTGCTATTTGTGATGGGATTTTTTTTTTTGTCAATGCCGTCCTCGTGTTTTCCGCCACTTTTCGGTAGCTGCTGATCCTGTCCCCAACTCAATCTCACTATTTTGGCGTTCCGACGGCGTAATAATGTTCGGAACCACCACCCATGCCGGAAACATGCCTAGCAGAAACAAATAAAAACATTCGGGAGTTGGCGAGAGAAAGAGCCATTTAAAATAAGTCTAGCACGATGAGTCTTTCATTCAAATTACTCCTAATTTAATCCCATTTCGATTCGTCTTTTTTTCGAATCGATTTATTTGAAATCCTCCCGCAATGCGCACCCCAACCTGATTTTTTTTTTCACTTCCACTTCCACTTCCACTGGCCTGCAGGGGTATTTGAAAAACTGATGAAAAAGATCCAATCTCTCCGATCTGCTCGAGAGCCGACAAAACCTGGTGCTTTACGAAACGGATTCACCGCGCCCTTGATTGCTACCGGAGGGAACTATTTACCAAAGAGCACTTAAACTCTATTTCGCATGCATTTATATTCGATTTTCTCCGAACCACTGCACGGAGAAAAAGGCTGAATATAAACCACCAATTACCAGAAACGGCTCATTTGTGCGGAGGTTTGGAAATTTACTACCACCATCTCATTAGAACCACTTCCGTAAATCGTTCCGACTGACTTTTTGTTCGGTCTCTTTCCCCCATCTCTTTCTCTCTTTCTCTTGCTCTCTATTAAAACGGTCAATAATCCTTATGACCACTACACGGTCTCTTCCCAATTCCCCAAGCCACCATTAATCCATCGTTTATTCATCCAATTAGTTTATTGATAGTGAGATTCGCGGATAAAGCTATTCCGACATAATTATGGCCACTCTCGGAAAGTGCAGGGAGGAAAAAAAGAAGCACTGCACTCGGGAGCTAGATGCATCGGTGTTAAACCCGTTCGACAACCACGGAAAGAGGCACCAACACACCAACAGGAACCAACGTGAACAGCGTACAGGAGTAGGATTATTTCACAAATCATTAGCGTTTGGGAGATGATTTTTGCTGTACACGCGAACGGGTTGATGTACACATTCACGGAAAAATGCAACCCACGGCCGCCGGTAATGATGCCCGATCGTGCGCGGGATGCGTTTGGCTAAGCGTTTGTTAAAATTATGACGGTATTTGTGAACGCTTCCTGTGCGCTTGTTTCGCATAATGATACTTAGGTAAGATTTTACGCAAAATCAATCATTATGCTAACGAGGCGTAAAGATCTAACGCGGTACTCTAATGAGAAAACGCGCCTTTCGGTACGTAAATGCATTCAGAAATGTAATGAAGAATTTATTTTGAACATTAGCAACAAAAAACATACCATGTTGTTACTTCAAAGATGATCTTGGTGGATAGAATGTAGAATTTTCATACATGTTAATACAAATTGCATACTTTTAGGCGTTAATCTACTAAACGCTTTCATAAAATATTCTAATTTGTTATCATTAATATTCATCATTAATAATATGTTTTTATAAAATGCATTTCTTTATTTGCAATAAGTTTAGTGTATTTTTAAGGAAAACATCCGAGATCGACACATATGTGTTGCGTTCCTTAGAATGCAAGGGTTATTCTAAGAATCTCGAATAGAAAAAGCAATTTTCTGATACGATAGGTAAAGCTACTACCTTCATGCTGGATTCAAAGAAATTGTGAAAAAAATTTAACATTCTCAATCAAAATATATATTTCTAAAAATATCGAAACGTTTCCGCTCACATCAATCAGCATTGTTAAGCACGGGAAGAACACTTTTAGACCAATATTTTTACCGAAAAGTAGGCCGTGTGCTAAGCATCCTTGCATTCTACTATGCACCCTTTTTATTATCATGTAGATGGCACCAACAAACCAATCAAAAACGTAGTAGAATTTACACGAATTTCATTCATCCCTTACGTGCCTTCTAAACGAACCATGCCACAGGTACTATAGATTGCACGCTTCGCTGGAAAAACAACATACAAGTGACATCTGGAACTACGAACTCGCATATTCACCCGACTTTTCTACTCCATTCAAACAGCCTCTCCCGGTCCATTCTAGCTTGTCTGTTAAAGCTTAAACCATCCACCACAAATCCCACAAAAGTACGGCCATCAGAGCGTAAGAGAGTAAATAGTCGCTTTCTCGGTCTCCACTCGCCCTGGCCGGGACTAGTCCCATTGCTTGGCGCTCGAGCCGAAAAATATTTACTCTACACATTCCACCGGAGTAAGATTTATTTCTGATAAACACCTCATCAATTCAATCAACAACATAAATTCGGCCACTCGAGCCATGCCCCCGGGCACGGTGAAGGTTCGACCGACCGGCTAAGACGGAAGATGCCAAAAGTTGTCCTCCGAAGTCCGAAAAGCCACGCGGCGTCAGAGCCGGATTTCCGAACTCATCCCCGTGGGGCTTAGCTTCTGGCTTCGCGTTCGCGTTTGGCCTCGAACTTGAGCACTCTGTCTATGTGTGTGTGTGTTTTAGTAAGCGGTCGGTGGATGCGAGAGGGTGAAAGGGAATGTGGAAAGTTACACGTTGACCGGATTAACGTCGGCGCGTTCTGCGGATGTGGACTGAAATCGGCACAACTGTTCGGGGTTTTTGGTTGTTACGTTGTGTCTCGAAAGCCGTGGATTATTGGCGACACAACACAACGATGAGGTAACACCGAGTTAACGACTTTTCGTTGTACCATACGGTGCCGATATGCGTTACGTGACGAGCGGGTGGAAGGGATTTGGAATTTCGAGCGCAAACGGTGCACGGTGATGGATGAAAATTACGCTCCGCATAATCAACGCCAGTAAATCGGGTCCTGTTCGTTACGGCAGGAGTGAGTCCGGTTTGCAATGCCAAGCGATATTAGTTGGCAGTAACTTTTCGTAAAACTTTTCCCCCAACTCGTGGATGCTACCGCAAGGATGCTAATGTATGTGGCAATATACAACACATGCTGTGCCGTCCCGATGATGCACTTCATCGATGATGCGAGTGGTGCTCAAGCGTTCCGGTAAGTGATCGGTTATTAGATTACAAATTGCTTTTCCATTGTTAGCTAGGAAGTGGTCACTCTGCTTGATGCACATGGGCAGGATGGGCGATACTTCACGGCAACCGACGAAGGAAATATCGTTCGAAACCGGGCAAATTCATTCACGGCGATCACGCAAAAGGGCTACGTCAGAGGCGCCTGTTTATCGTAAAGATTAGGAAAACTTTCTCCCGGTTTCGGATGATGGTGACTTTCCACGCACAGTGGGAAGGCGGGAAGTATAAGGTACAAGAAAGTTCACTATCCATCAATCATCGCTGAATCATCGTTGATAAAAAATTCAATTTAAATTCGAAAGGAAATTAAATTTACTTCTAAAATGTGTTTCCTCTAGATAAAAAGACGTTTAAGTCACAGTGTATAAGGAAATTACTAAGATATTGTCATTTTAATATTTAAAAAATGCATAAAAAACCTTCCCTAACAACAACAAAATCTTACAAAAACAATCACCAGCTCGTGTGCGGAATAAAATGCTTTAACTGATGATTAAAAAAATATATTTTAAATATTTGAACAAAAAGCAATTCACTTGCATACTTTTAGGCGCCTTTGGATTTTACCATCCCGAAAGTATTCAAACAAGAGTGACAATCGCCTTAATCACGTATTATTAACGCAATATTACCTCCCCATTTCCAAACTTTGTTTGTTGTATAGTTTTACCTGATCAGTTTTGCACACGTTTTATCACCATCCACAATTTGACCACTCAACCATAACGCACTTTCCGCACTGTGCATCGCGCACAAAATTTCACTGACGAACTTTCCTCTTCGGGGGCGGCGCTGCAGCACTTACATTGCGGGATGCATGAGGAGCCACCCAAAGCTCCTTCTCCTCTGCGAACGTTGCACACCCAGCGCGGTTCCTGGAACTTTGCTGTTGTACTTTGCTCTTGCAAACTGAAACTGAACGTCCCAGCCGAAGTGTACCATATGCTCGCAAATTTAGCGCCGCTTCTTACGTCACGGTGGTTCGAGGTCCGTTCGCAACAGTCAACATTCTGGTCGGGATTTCTCCGGGAGCACTCCGGAGTGCGCGGCAGATCTTGTTTAAATTTGCCGATGAGCTTTTTCCATTAAACTTTCATGAGTCGATCTAATAAAGATGAGCCTAACCCTGTGTCGATGAGGTCGCGCGAGTGGAAGCAAACCGAGCAACAGAAGCACGGCAAAGCTTCCGGTACGGGATGTATGAAATAGCCCGCATGGTACAGCAATGGACACAATCCTTCCTGTTGCCGGCGCTGCATATGCTAGTGGTCACCCACGGCGTGCGGAAAAGTCCCATTTTCTTCTTCATCCGCACAGGCTTGCCCGATTCCGACGCGGAAGTCAAAGTTTTTAAGCTGCTTCTGCATAATCCTAACCCGAGGAGATGGCGATGATAGGTGTGGGACAGACAGTCCGCTCGGGAGTCTCCACCCGAGCTACAGTTCCGTGCCCGATCCTGTCGTCAGTATCGTCTTGACTTGCTCAGTTACCTCGGCTGCGGTTATCGTACGCTCATCAACAACGATGACTGCGATTGGCGTCGTTGGTTTAGCGGACGTACTGTCGTGACTGTGGCTGTGACCATCCTTCCCGAATAATGGGCAACTGGAGCCCAGCAACGCCAAAGGACGCGTAACTTTGCACACTCGGCCTCAAAGCGGACTGGAAATGACTTCCGTTTCGGTGCACGCGATGCGATACGGGAACTTTTATGATTGGATTTTGTCAGATACGCTGGATGCGATAATTCTGCAAGCCAAAGTTCTAAACGATCCTCACCGCAACCGTGTCGTTACAGGGCATTGGGAAAGGAGAGGGAGCGAGAGAGAGAACAGCCTTCGGCCTGGGCCATCGTCAACAAGTTGCCGCTTGCCGGTTGCTGGGTGTTACAATCCTTTCCGCAAACGGAAACTCCGGAAAAGTCGAGACAGCGCTCGTTAATATGCACCATCAAACCATGTGACGCCATGCCGCTAGGCCACATTTTGCAACTGCAACCGTGAATGTGCGGATTTTGGTCCATTTTTTAACCGACGCTGGGCTCGGTTTTGCTGCATAATTGAGAAAGTTATGTTAAGCAGACAGACAGTCGGAAGCTAAATCCATGTGTGGGGCGAGATTAAATGAGATGCTCATCATTGGAAGGAAGTTTATGTGCGAGCTTTTGGGGCTTGATTAACAGGTGAAAGGGATAGGGATAACGTTTGAAATTAATGTGCATTTTGAGCAAATCATATGAAGACGGGTATTTAAAACGTCCGTACTATTCATGTGTTTACAGGTGTACAGACAGTTCGAGATGTGCTGAAGATAATACTGAAATTAATTAAGACATTTTTCAAAAAAAATCCGATGAAATTGAATTCGTTCATTTAGGTCATATTGCATCAAATTACTGTAAAGTAGATTACCAAACTAAGCTTCAGTGTGAAGAATGAGCTCATTAAAAAAAATGTTATTTAGAACAATTTATTAGGTTGGGTCTAATAAAACAACGCAACAAAAGCATACTTTTAGGCTGACTATTTTCATCAATAAATGTACAATGTACATGATTTTATTATCTGCTTGCTTGATGTCATTTTTTTCTGAAAATATTCTTTCAATTACTGCTCGATTGGAGATAAACTATTTGTAAAACTATGTAGAAACTATTTGTAAAACAAAATATCTGAAATAGCACATTTTTTCATTCGAGTCAAATGAACACCAATCTCAGGGATGAACAAAGTTGCTCATTTTTAAACAGCTGTCAGCTCGTCCATAACCGCAAACAAGCGTGAAGCACACCATGCTCTCCCATAAACCCGATAGTTTTCACATACCACATACGTTGGCTGCACTCTTTTATGTACACTGTATTCTCGCTCACCATAAGGCCAACGTGGCTGAGGTGTAACGATACGAATCGCATCAAATCGCACGCTCGTCTTAAACTTTACGACAGCTTCCGTCACAAACTGTCCGGCGACAGGGAGAGAGCGAGAGGGACAGAGCAACAACGCTACGCTTCACACCTTCGGCGAAAGACGCAGATGGTAATTTGGCCAAACACGGTCGACGCCGTTGGGGACGCCCGTCAAAAACTCCATCGCACAATTTGTAGCCCATAAAAGCAGCATGGGTTGCACCCATCACAATCACCGGTCGACCGGTGGCGGCGACGACGACGGGGACGACGGCGGGTCGCCAGGGAACGGTTGTCCCTGACAAACTACCAACAGGTGTGCCGTGGGCCGACGCCTCCCGAACCGGAAACCGACGACATAAACGCGCTCCTGCCACTCCCTGGCGCTCTAGCCAGTGGAAAAACGGGGAAGCTATTTTTGGTTTATAGCATTTCGGTTGTCAAACGGAAGAAAGATGAGGATCGTAAACGAGCGCGCACTCGTTCGGGGATCCGCACACGTCATCCCGCCAGAACCGGAAACACCAGAGCCAGTCAGGCTCTGGTTTTCATTCGTGCTGTGCTGGATGAGACCGGATCGATCGGCGAATAAATCAAGCAAAAGCGCACGTTCGCCTCGGCTGGAGTTTAGCTACACGGCATTACTGCGGTACAGCAGATGGATCAGCCCGTTCGGTAGATTATTGATGCATGATTTGCTTTGATGTCGCCCATCAACAAAGCGAGGTAGGAATTAATGGGTCATTCGTAAATCGCTAACTCGTTTGATCGTTTAATGCACTGTTTCGCACGAAACGTGGAATGTTTTTGGGTATATTTAGAACACATTTAGGGAAAATTGTAAGGGCAACATACGCGTAATTTATTTTTATCTGATCTGATAAAAATACCATTAGTCGACACTAAAAAAAAAAAAAAAAAAAATTGTCCATTTCAGGCTATCTATCCTGAAATGTTAGAGTAGTATTTCTATGCAATCATTCTTCTATTACGTCAAAAAGGTTGTCAAGAATATTAGTGGTATTCAATAAATTCATTTAAATATTGAAATACTTTATTTACCATTTTTCACATTACTGGATCAGCCATTTAGCCTATTCGAATCAACATCGTTTACATGAAAGTTGTAAAATTACACAACATTCCCGCTCGCTTTTCTTTGCCCTCCTGAATCAATAGCTTCCCACCGGTAGAACGATTCTCGATTCCGAATCGTCCACCTTCCCGAAACCGTTCTATTTATGGAGGTAAACTTCTTCCCCGTACACAAACAATTTACCTAGCGGGAAAAGGCAAACTTTGCATCACTAAGCTACACGCTCCATTTAAAAAAGATTCCCCACCCCCCGCTCGCACCAACTAAAACTTGCCGTTTAAATAAAACCCACAATTCAACACAGCCGATCGGTGAGTTGTTTGTCTTGAAATTTTGCCGCAAATGCAAACACACACAAACACGCCCGCTTTAAAATCGATAATTAAAGAACAATCAACAATTAGATAACCGCTCGGTGGGAACCGACCGACCAAAAAACCGACCCACTTGATTCCACTTATCGGCCGGAATCGTAGCACCGGAAGAACGGGAACGGAACCGGAAATAAAGAAAGAGAAGCAAAACGTCGCTTTCACAGGCCGTGCCTTTCGCGAACGAACGACACCGTGTCACGAATCGGGCGTAAATAAAATATTTATCTTTTCATTTTATGCTAATCATTTTAAAATTGCAAATTCATGTCATTTCGGTGCACCGCGGCCCTTCGCCCAGGCCCTGCGAAATCGTCGCTGGAATGCAACCCGATACGTCCCACGCCGCGTCGATGCTTTGGGAAATCGTTTTGCTTGTGGTTGTTTTTGTCGCGCTCCGTGCCTTAATTCCGGAAGTTTGCTCTGCATTTAATGACCACGCCCCTGCAGGACGGAAGCAGCGCGCGGGTGGAGAAAATTGCAATATTTTGCTTTGAGTTTTTTGTTTTGCCACGAATCAGGACGAGGTTTTACCACGGTTTTTCCCCTCCAACCAACCAACGGGTGATTTTTTGTGGGCTGAAGATTTTTACAGTATTGGTAATTACGATATTTCTCGCTCCTTACAGCCGGGGGAAAATATTTGTGGATTGTGTTGATTGCATCCGAGGCTGCATTCATGCTGCTCGAGGGTTTGAATAGGAAAGAAAATAATTTATTTTATTCGATACTTCTTCACTCGCAAGCAGCGAGAACAGAAACCGATAGCAAAGTTTTAATGAAACCGCGCAGCGAAAACTATTTAATTTAATAAACAACACATCCACCGATAATGAAATGCAAACGAATCTGGGATAACCGTCGTATTTCACCACATTCGAATCAAACTTTCGGTTGATATTTGCGTTAAAATTAGTTAAGCCCCGATCAACGTCTGCTCCGATCCGGCTTTGGTTTCCACGGATCTTTTCGACACCCGAAGCACGAACTCTCTTCTATCCACGTGGCTTAGCAATACATCAACGAACATACATCCATCCATCCTTGCAGCCATCCATCCAGCCAGCCAGCTATCCATCAGCCCCGCCGGCAATCGAATTTTCTTGTCAAGAGTTTTAGAACGTACGGCCGCTCCGTGTGCGGCTCTTGTCATTGTCACGCGAACGAAATTGAATCGAATGAATACGTCCCACCGCGCTTTGGCTCTGGGCAATGCATTTTCCGCGCGCTGCAAATTCGTGTATCGAAAACGATTTTACCGCCCTACTCCCCCAGCAAATTCCCCGACACGCCTCGAACAGGCATAAGCGTTGGTGCAGCCAACTTGTGCTTCGATGGCATATTTTACACTACAACGAGTGCATGGGAGCTTTCAGAAGAAATCTTTATAATATACTGGATTTTTTTTTATTTTTTATTTCAAAATGTTTGAAAACTACTACTTTACGAAAATGCGCCTGAATGTATGCAGTATTTTAAAGTGCACAACATTTTTCTGTTGATTAAAATTAAATTTATCAAATATATGATTCATATTCGAAAACAAAGCAGCTGTTTTCATTAGCAAGAAAATCTCGTCAAATACAACACATAATTTGTGCATACTTATTAACTTAAATGCACCCATTGCCCATCGCTAATTTTAGTGTAAATTATTGTGCCCCAAATCGTACCTCGTACCGTACGCCTCACAACACAATACCAGACAACGACTGTTTCGATTGTGTGTGGGGTAAGATAAATGTTTCAGAAAATTAAACAAGTTCCTAAGCACACACACAAACACACACCCGCCACTATCGAGCACCACAGCCGAACCCTTCTTAGCCTCGCAAAAACATGCACATAACAAACTTCCCCAAAACCCCTAACTGATCCAGCCGCTACTGCATACTGCAGGCAGTGAGAATGCAAAAGAAAATATCCCTGCCCGCCGTTGATTCGATGCCGTCGAATGCTGCTGCCTTGCCACCGTCACTTGCAAAACGAACTTTTCGAAGAAAAGCTACGAATTTCGGGCCCATTTGCTACCGCGTGCAGCAGGGTGGCGAACCCTCTGTGACCGATGCGCCGCCACCAGCTCCGGCAACGGGCATGTGGATGCAATTTAAACCCACCCCCACCCTCCCCACTAACACCCCAGATGTCGCATCTTATTGCCCGCACCACGCAAAGACACGGGGCCCATATATTTTATGTCAGCGCGAAACACGGAAAAGCTACGGGCGGAAAATTGCATTCATCGTGCGCTGATTTGAAGCCACCAGCCGCGGAGCGCGTAGGCATTGCGGCGAACGGCGGAAAACATCGCAGCAGGCCTCGGTTTCGTGTTTCTGGTTTCATAAGAGACCACAGTACACGACACCGGCTCACAAGCGGCGTGAACAAACGCGCCCCGCACGACAGCACTGCAAAACGTTGGTTGCCACTTATATGGCCAAGTGTTTCGGGTTTGCGAGTTTTCTGTTCGCGGCCTAGATTGGGCTAGTCGTTCCGATTTCCGGCAGAGCGTGTGCGCACCGGGCCATTCCGTATGGTGGAGAAATGATAATAACATTTTGTACCACAAACACTTTACTCCACCACCTAAAGGTGAAATAAAGCTAACCAAAAATACATAGGCTTCTACAACCACATTTACTAGTGGCTTGAGCAGTACCTTTCTTCGCTCTCTAACAACCTTAAAATGCTCGATTATATATCAAATACTTCATCTTCAAGTGTAACTCTCAACAATTCAGCATGGTTTCGTAAAAACCGGCTCCACTTTACTGTGAGAAAAAAATACTCGCCTATATTTGTTTTTTTTTTGTGCAAATTCTTCAGACTCCTAAATGTATGCAATACACAGTTATTTACGTACAAATATAAGACTGATGACTTAATATTGCAATTTTGCAAATATTACATCAGACGGATTCAATCATATGATGAACCCTTTGAATGTCAATGCTGTAATGATGGATGAATATGCTTCCATATTTCTCAAATAATAATAATAAATAAGGACCCTAGCTACTCAGAGACTTTTTCTTCCATTCGTTCTATATTCTACGAACTATGTAACTTAAGACAAATTTCAGAAACAAACACTCGCCTAAAAGATGGATTCGATCCTTTTCTTTCAAAACACCGCACAAACCTATTAATAAAATACTTCCGTGTCTCGAACGTCTCAACGTTCAACGTTCGTCCTTCAGACCATCGACGCAATATATTCACGGAGCTTATTTAGAGCGCATTCTAGCGTAACACACCAAGCGATTAACTAATTCTTTCGCGTGGAACAAGAAACCACTCAATCATTGGGCACCGTCCCGCACCGGTACCGCGTATCGCACCGCCCGCCCGTCCTTCTACGTCAATACATTATTCATGCTTGTCTAATCATCGCGGCAAAAATGAGAAAAATATGTCATCTGCCTCACTCCCGTTCCCCTCACTCGGCTACAGGCAATGAAATTAAGCTCAAACACCAGCAAACGAACGCGCGTGCCTGCGGGTGGAATGAAAAGCTCAAGTGAACTCAGTCACTTCCTCATCCAGTGCGGGTCGTTTGCGTCGTCACACAGGAAGCGCAGCGAACCGGAAGAACCTGCCAGCCAAATGGTTCTGGTGGCGCGCGCGCGCTTCAAGAAACGGGACAGTTGAGATTATCAAGAGCTTTCGTCAAGAGTATGACAACATCTTCGTCTGGCGAGAAGGTGGATCCTGCCCTGAACCCGAACGGCCGCTGCATGATGGCGTTCTGTCAGGAAATGATGAATGGTTATTGGTAAATGTGTCGTCGACTTTCCGCGCGCACACACACACCGTTCCTCCAGTTTCGAATCATCCACGTGGAGGAGTTCTCGAGTTCTGGGGAAACTTTTCACCTCGCTCGCTCCCTTTCTCTGGGTGCTCTCCCATCGAGCAGTTTCAGAATTTCCCTGCAAAAGCGTCCCAGCGCACACTGTTGGCTTCTTTTCGAGCAGTTCGAGCCAATGGTGACTAAGACGGAAATGATGTGTAGTCATTCCGTTCCGCCGTGATTAATGGCTGTGACGTGTGCCGTACGCGTTCTGTGGATTTTTTTTGCATGGAAATATTTCCCAACCGACCCGTCTTATCGGCAAGCGGATTTTCTATCCGGTAAGTAGGGATCAGCTAGTTTTAAACGCTTCCAGCAAGCACATCCCGATTGACATGCGCGACACGTGACGATGATTTGCGACGAGCTCAAAATTAGATAAAACCCATTATTGATAACTTCGGATTGCAATCGGAATATTCGGTTGTGGATAAAAGTACCGGCAAGCTTCCAAATTCAGATTAAATTTAATTTGCAATCACACGAACTGTATGGTTAATATGAGCCAGCTCACAATTTCGGATAATTAAAGAGAAGGCCTTATTCATTTTCTAAATTTATCTAAGCTTAGATGCTACGCAAACAAACGTGCTACACAAACTCTGCAACTGGTTCACTTCACTTCCTACATTATTTCGATATGCATCTACTTACAATTGTTTACCTTTCGCTGGCGTTCCTCTTCACCAAAAGACACCAAAACATGCTCCATAATCCATCGATCCGAAAAGCAAACAAGAATAATCTTAATCTCATCAATTAAAGCCACCGAAAAGACTCGGCTTGCGAAGGAATTTGATTCGCACCGCTACGATTCACTTCCGAATATTCGAACGATGGGAAGCTCTGGTGTTTGTAAAGGGGGAACCAAAAGGGGATTTCGATAATTAATTTGATCTAAGATTATGTACCCCCGGGTCTCTAGACCAGACTAGACTACGAGGGTGCTTTGCTTCACGCCACTTGCACGGGATAAGGCCCGTATTCCGGATTAAAAGGAACCCCATCCGAGAAGGACCCAGACCTTACAAGTGCTTCAACGCCTGGGATTGCGGTTCCGGCTCGATGGTAACGCGCCGGACGGCTAATGGCAAACCCCGAACCCCGAAAGCGATACGACGATACGGTGCGATAGATGTATCGGGAAGATATCTTCGCTGCATAAATTATACCGAAGGTGTTGTGCTATCAAATGGGAAATGGTTCACTCGGCCGAAGGGTTGGGCGTCCGAGAGGAAGGGGTGTTAAATTGTTTCGTTCGGTGCGTTTGAAGATGGTGTTGAATATTGGAGGTGGTGGTGATGTAGTGTTTAAGTGAACTGTTTCATTGTCTGCGGCAGTAGCGTGGAGCTTAGAGCTTGGAAGAACGATGGGTTTAGAGATTTTCTCCACTATGGCTATTGGAACAGAAAAGCTTGCAGCAATTATTTATTGATGAGTAGATAATCTAATCGTGATAACTTCTCCGTACCTCCTTAAGCATATCGGGTAAAGTGAATGCAACTTTCTAACCATGAAATAGTGTCTTATGAACTTTGATTTGTACTGTGCACAAATACATATGGTTAGGAAAACATTGCAGGCAAAGCATAACCGCAACGAAAACTGAACTACTAACTGAACTAAACTGAACTAAGATTACATACTTTTTACGAAGTGCAAAGTATTTAAATCGCATTTTATTCTTGGTTTCCAGCTGTTTTAAACGTTATCCACATTGGGCTGAACAAAGATTACTCTAAACCATACGATGCTCTTTTAATCAACTCTCGAGCTAAACATCGAAACTTACTCTTCCGCCGTAGCTGAATTTAATTAACCATGCTCGGCTTTTACAACTATGACAATTATTTTGTCATTTAGCAGTCACACGTTTGCTGTTGCCCGTATCAAAAAACAATTCCCGTCCTAGCACCTGGGCAATCCAAAACAGTAGGAGCTGACTTTTTGGTATATCATACCTTCGCCGTACCTGATGGTGGTCGAGCCGCTTGGCCAGCGGACGATAAATTACTTCCCGCGGTGCAACACACAACGTTACCGGATCGGTGACAGTCGACTGCCATACCAGCCTCCGGTAAAAACCACGATGTTTCACCTAAAAACCACCGGCCAGGGGAGATTGTTGCACTGCGTTAAGCATTGTTTGCTGGGAAAACTATCCTATACCACTCATGACTCACCTGAGGGCTGCTGGAACACTGGGATTTATGGGTCTCCCGCTTGGGTTGGGATATTTTGGGATTTTTTTTTTGCGTTCCACACCCAACAGAGGTGCAGAGTTTTGCAGGTTAAACCCCCGAAACAATGCACACGGGTTGCCTGCGCTGTGGAATGCGTCAGCGTTTTCCGTCCACGAAAGGGTTTCCCCTTCCCGTGCCATCGAAATGGGTGAAATGTTGACAAATGCAGGTGCACTTTCGATGCACCGGGCGCGACTACGCCGAGCGGTTTGTCGACTTTGCACCATGCGAGAACGGTTTTTTCAGGAAAGGGACAGAGATTTTCGAATTCGGCGAAGCTGAAAGCTACATTTTTCCAGTGCTGGGCTAGTGCGTTTTCAATGGAGGGGGTGTAAATGAAAATAAACTTCCAAAGAGCACGATCGCGAATTGGAGTAGAAATTTTAATTGTAAACACTTACCACAGTGCCATATTTCACATTCGTCGCCGTTTCATACAAATGAAAATGGTTGATGCTTTGTTTTTGTTTTACATTCAATTTTTGATGTCGTTTGACAAGCGGTTTTTTTTTTGTTTATAATACCGGATCGAAACAATGTGTAAGAGCACCTAAAAATTAAATTTAAACTAAACGTCTGAAAATACCGAAAGTGGAAAGTATTAAGCTGCACATTGAATATTTTTTGCATTTTTTGGAATAAAACATATTTTTCATGTGTTGTAAATCAAAACAAAAGCTCAACCCTAGCAACAAGGAAAAACCAAATTAACATAGAAAATTCGACAAAAAATGCCAACGAAAGCTTCTTCTTCTTCTTCTTATTGGCGTAACGACCGAAGTCATGCCTGCCGTTTTACCGGCTTTCTAGACTGATTTTTTACCACCATAGCTGGTTAGTCACTCCTCGCTAGGGGGAGACGGTCCGAATGGGATCATGGTACCGGTCCTGTCGTGTAAAGGACCGGCGCCGCCAACGAAAGCTATTCGAATGCGTTTTTTGTACACTATTCTTCATACCTTTTCAGAAAACATGTGAAACATTTACTGTTTGTATCGCCAAATAACACTTTTTTCGTAGAACATTTCAAAGAAAGGACGAGAAAGCAACAAAAACAAGCCATATCTTGCAACATGAAACAAAATCCAATTCCACGATTGAAAGAAACGTTCCACTTTATTACGCCACTGTGATGTGTACATTTGCGCGTTTTAATGGAGTTTTCTACGGGCAAACACGAATTTCGAAATAACGTGAATTGAAAATAAAGCTTGGTGTTAGAAATTGGCAACAGTTCCATCCAGGCAGCGAACGTAGGGAACGCTCGCTCCTGCCATTCATCCGAGTGATCCATCTAAAGGGCAGCGAATCATATTACCCTAACCGCGGCCACTCGAAGCGCGAGTAACACGAACCCAATTTCCCGGACACACCCACGGGGGAAACCGACCCCACGCCACGGCTCGTTGCGTTTCGTTTTCACGGGAAATGGGGAGACGATCGGCTCAAATTTCGCTATGAATATTTTTCCCACCGGGAACAACACTTGAAACGAACCCATGCTGTACCCCGATGCTCCCGAATGGAGAGCCTGAGTATGGTCAAGGGGAAATACACAAAAAATGGCAGCAACACTCCCGCATATCGCATATCGTGTGGATGATAATCGTGAAAAAAACGCGGCCGCTACTCGAACAATGGGACGATAAAAAAGGAAGCATGCCGATAGCCGCACCGCCCAGCGAAGGTGTTGGGTGGCTTTTATGTACTTTATTTCTTATCGAAAACGATTTTCCAGGGCTTCTTTTTTTTTGGCTTTTTTTTACTCCAACGTAGACGAACTTCCGCCGGCGGAAGGCGAAGACGATGGATCGAATTCGCCATCGTCATAATCACCGCTTTGATCGGGACGGGTAACTGGCTGGAACTGTAATTTATGTCAATTTGGGGAGCGATAAATTCAAACCGCAAAACCGATTGGTTCCTGATGCCGCGCCCGCGGTTTTGGTTTGAAACTGGCCCTTCTATGATCAGGGGTTCGGAGTTCTCGGGTTTAAGGCTTCTGGGGGAGTAATTTGTTTAATATTAAACGCTGTGCCCAAACGAGGTTCCCTTTCGTTTTCGGGTATCATTTCGGAAACGTTGATTTTGATATTAGTCTATTTTATGCGAACCGTTCCCAATAATTTGAGTTTTATTTTATCCATTTTTATATTTAATGCGATCTACGTGTGGTCTAGTTTTTAGTTGAAAATAGGAGAAAAAGAAAATTTGATTTGAAATTTAATTTTCAAAATATTTTACTTCCAAATGAATTTGATTTAGGCACAATTGAAAACAAATTATCGCAAAAAAGTCCACAATACAGGTTTTTAACATCATATTTAACATTGCTACATAAAATTTCTGATTTTACTAAAATTTACCATTGTCAGTAAGCAAAAACGTTTCCAAGCATTCCAATCGCTTTCGTGAATGTTTCGTAACCATCCCATGCGACAATACAGTATTTGAATATCAATGCCCCGGGCGGAGGGAAATGCAATCGCATCCATTATCGGAAGAGCTCGTGCTGACTCGCTGCCAGCAAATCAATTGATCGGAAATAACGCAGAAAAGCTGCCAAAAATATCGCCATTTTTTTCTCTTTGCGTGTGTGTGTGTGTGTGCGATATATTGGCCAAAGACAATAAATTCTTCACCAGTCACCGCGCGTTGCTTTTGGGGTGCGCCCTTTATTCGCTTCTTTTCCTGCTGGCCGTGTCATCTACAAGACCCTTCATCATCCGCGCTTCGAGCGTACGTTTGGGAATGTGGTCTGTGGCCCAAGGGACTGTCGGTGTGCCGCTTCGAAGGGTGTGCCAGAAACCTCAAACAAGCGCAGCCAAGTGGACTGCGGGTGAAATTATTCTTGCCTTGCATAAAAGTCCCTCCGCTCCCTGGTGGAAGCTTCAGTGGACAAACAAAAAAGTTGGGTAAGCTTTGCAATTTGAGGTGCGCAAAAAGTAGTGCACAAGTGCCTATCATGCCGTGCCGTCTATTTTGCTGTCCGATAGCCATCAACAGGATGGTATCGGCGCACGCTTGACACGGCGAAACAAACCGTAACGCAAACGTAGCAAACGTCGTTCCCCAGAAGAGTCCCACTTCGGATCAACTATCGAAGAGCAAATTTCTTCCGATTGTTGCTAAACTCTATGCACCAAACTTCGATACTTCACAAAAAATAAACAAGTGAAACGCTTTCTCTCTCTCTCTCTCTCTCTCTCTCTCTCTCTTCCAGCACATGACAATAGCATCGTAAGAACAAAGCCTCCACCCTGGAGCCTATGAGCCAATGATGCGGCAGTAGCGAGTGAGCGCAAAACGACCAAAAAAATCTTCCACCGAATCCGATCGTGCAAATTCTAAAGAAATCCCACACGAGCCAAGGAAAGCGAGAAAACAACGCCACAAACGACGGAAAATTTATCACCCGTCCGATTCAACAAACACAAACACGACCCCCCCGGGGCGTTTGGGAGGGGAAACAGACCGAACGACAGCAAACTGACTCGGCCAACCGTGGTTGCAAGTCCTGACAGCAGGTCGCAACGAGGCAAACCGAACACCGGCACTGCTGCACTCGATATGCTTCACCAGCATTGGCCCAGTTGGGTTGTTCGCTTTCTCCATGCAACAGGGTGCAAGCAAGGGATTTTTTTACAACCAAACGTAAGTGCTCGGTCTTGGCCGTGACGGTGACGATTAGCTTTTGGGCCGATTTATCCTCACGGACAGTGGCCAGAACCCGGGGCAGGGCAGGGTAGTAAGAGGTTCGGTTCAATTAAACCCTTGCTGCGTGATCGATCAACGATGGGGATGGGTCTGAGAAGGAAATGATTGGATTTGAAACGACACATACATCAGACTTCGGGGGTAGAAACGAGAAAATAAAATTATAATAGAGTTTTTAAAGCTTTGGTAAAATAAAAAAATCTATTTCACTTGAAATTAGTCTTAAAAAACTGAAAATAATTAAAAAATCTACTATAATCTGCAGTTCTGCACGAAAAGAAATCTGCCTTCTGAGCTCCCAATTCTTCAAACCCATAGTTATTGCAGTAATATGTGCCTTCTAACTACACCTACGAACTGGACATGGATAAAGCTCCATACATTTGTTCTCAGCCGTACTTCATTGCTGCTCATTCCGCCAACCATTTCATCGCAGAACGAAACCGCTTCGCATGCCAATCGGGAAATGTAATGCAACACAAACACCTAGGATCAATTTCATCCGTATCGCTTTAACGCATGCTTTCGCTCCATTTATCAGGAAACTAATACGAAAAGGATTCCGAGGAAGCGCAAACAAACAAACAAAAAACTAATGTACCCCTCTCACGGGCAAGTAAGGGGGAAAAAGCTGATTGGAAAGTTCGCGTTTCCCACCAACTTGCCACCGTCGGAATTTTCTCACATAAAAATCCAAAGTCTCGTTGCTGTCCAACGCGTCCAAAGAAGGAGGAGAGAGGGGTAGGGGTGCAACGGGATGCTCTGCAATGGCCGGAGCACGTGTTTCTCATCCGACTTTTGCACCCGACGTTGATGGATGAGAAACGTGATGCGTGGAATGCTGCTGCGAGTAGGAAAAACGCGAGAACAAAAAAAAACAGCGTCAGCACCTTGCACCAAACATCGCGAGTGTAAAGAATGCGGGCTGCTTAAAACAACCAAGAGAAACTTCCACACACCCTCCCGCCCTCCCCCTGCCGATCCGCTGATTTCTCCTATTCTGTTTGGCTCTAAGGACAAGATGCTCTCTCCAGTGTCGGTCGGAATATCAAAGCCAAGCGAAGGATTTGGTTGCGCGCACGGGTAACTTTCGGTAAATACCTCCGCCAGTTGACAAGCAAAGCAGAAATATGCACGATATCGAGTTGTGTCGTCTTCTCAACGAAACTTTGTTAGCGGAGAGCTTTTCTCCGGTTTCGTGAAACATGATTTTCGGAAACCAAAAAAAAACTATCGCATTCAGTAGCCCTCTGGTGGGAAATTAGAAAACTAACGGCTCCGGCCAAGGGTGACGTGTGGGAAGAAAAAAACGAAAAGCGGAACGGGTTACTAGATCGGTCCGAATCATAAATCGTACGTGCAGAGATTTATTACTTTTGCGTGATATTTACGTGCACTTTTCTAACTTCCACACACATTCCCTGCAATCGATCATTTCGTGCCAGTAAGCAAGACAAAAATGCAACTTCTTACTTCACACTTTGTTGGTAATCGCTACGGAAGCGCAATTCTTCGTGTAAGGCTCATAGAAAACCCGCATACAATCTGTAACCTTCTTTAGAATACCTTTAGAAAGCCAGAGAATGCGGAAGAGAAACATGTTCCCATGATGTATAAAACTTATAGTATATTTTTCCAGAAAATAAAAGGCTTAAACAATTTTAAGCATTCATACCATTTCTAAACTTTATTTACTACTACAAGCTTCAACAATACTGAAATTGCACGTACTCGAGAGGAAATTAATACCGACCATGCACATAAAAACCAGCTATTCACTTCCAACACGGAATCGCCCAAGGACACTTTTTCAACACTCGTCAGTGTAACACCATGGGTGCAGGCAAAAAAAATAGCATGTAACAAGAACAGAAAATCGACCGAACCGAACTTCCACGCTCTACATCCCGCATTTTGTTTGCGTACTAATTAAAACTTTACTTACATTTGATGCCAAACCGTAAAGCGGCTTTCGGCAGTTTCCACCGAATCGACGAACCGGCCGGACCAGCCGGTAACATTCTAACCGAAAGCAGTGAACGTGAAATGTGATGGTCACTGTAAAATTGGAGAATTGTGATGGAAAAACAAACAAAACATGATGTGTTTTTTTATTTTTATTTTCGCTCCATCTTTCGTTTCAAAAACCCCCAAAAGCAATCGTGAACAAACGACTCAAAAAGTCTGAACAACCGTGAGCATCGTTTCTGGGAGTTGGGAATGTTAGATGGAGTTTGCTCTTCTTTTTCCTCCCTCCCCCCCCCCCCCCCCCCCCCCCCTACCATCCCGGTTGGCCCATTTGGGATAGCGAATATCAACAAACGGCACGGCTTCATCCCTAATGGGGCGATGGGTTTTGGGCACTTCGGTCGAGTTCGTCCACAAATATTTCCATTCTCGCACCGTGTTTGATCTTCCGTTTGATCCGCTTTCCCCCGGGAAAAAACTGTGGCCACCCAGAGTCCCGGCCATTTTCTGGGGCTAGAATTCAAAAATGTCACGCGTTTAGCACACTTTTCCCCGACCGCACCAAAGCCAACCTGCGCACCCCGGTTTCGAGCCACTCGGACGGATGGTTTGCCGGCTGGTCCTTTGCCGGCAATACGTTAATTCTCGCTTCGGGATCGGTGGCACGTTTCACCCATTACGGGAGCGGATGAACGCCATTTGCACCACCGCTGAGATGACTTCATTTTCCAAATTTACTCTCCGCGCGCCAGCGGTCAGTGAGCCCATACTCATTTCACGCATTAACACACCATTGGGTTTGGGAGGCTCCTCGTTTGTTGAAGCTTTCGGGAACATTATTTTTATTCGATACCTCGCCACGCGGAAGACCCGACGTCGGCGTCGGTGGCGGTGCTAGCGGTCGATGAGGATGATGATCCGGTCGACAAAATACGCGTGCGAGGTGTCGAATCATGGTGACCGCCGACCGGACGTGCCGGCCTATTGGTGAATTTAAATAAAATACCACCGGGAGCGTGGCATTTCCCAGTGCCCACTGCCCATGCTAGGAAATCCATTCGCAGCACCATCCATTTGCCGGGCTCATTGGGCAACGCAGGCACGTAAACTTAAAATGACTAAACGCAACGTTGATATCGGTGGATGAGCAGCGGTATTGCAGCTCGGAAGATGCCATCGTGTGATATAAAGATTCCCAGAAGGGGATTTTTCGCTGCCTTCTTTAAGTTTCGATTGCAGAAACTAGATTACGAAAAATAAAGGATGCGTAATAAGGGTTGGAAGCAACGGTAGGTTAGGTTTGTTGGAAAGTTGGGGCTAAAAATAAGACAGCAATATATGAGCGAAAAATCTTTTGAAAAAATAATCTATAGCTTGATAAAACAGTAAACATAACCTCCTTTTCAACTCTGACGGACACATTTAATAAACTAAGAAATAATATCTTCATTGTAAGCTTCCAACACAATTCACACGTCTAGTTCCTAGCAAAAAATGTATCTTTTTTTATTTATTCAACTTAAATGAATTACGTTTGAAAAAAAAATTTATTAAAAACCTGCAGCAGAGTAAAAAATAAAATAAAACCTTTTGCTGCATACTTTTAGGCGTTTAATTCTGTATCTAGCGTTTCCTCTCAGTAGGCGATTTGAAGTTTCCAAAAAGCAAGACGCCAAAAAGTAATTTAAATTTCACTAACAAAAAAAACAAATAATGAAGAAAAAAACTCCAATCGGCTTAGGCAGAAACATTCGAAATGACTGCCATTCCTACAAATCTCCCCAGAGCATGTTGTTTAATTTGCAATCAAACACTTCTGTTTGGCTTCGTACTGCACCAAAACACCTAAAAACACCGGAGCGGTTCAATCTCACCCCGGCCTTGCAGGAAGCGAGAAGCGAAAAACAAGCCCTTCAGATTGACAATCGCTTCCTGCCTTTCACCCACCGCCGTACGCAACGCTTTCAAGCCACGCGATGACGATGATGCGCACACGGTCGATGTGAGCTGCCTTTGTAATTAGATCGTTTTTCTCGCTTGTTCGGCCGGTGCCGGTTTGCCGAGGATTTTCGTAGCTCCGTCGGCTGCTTCGCGCTAGCGAGAAGACAATGGCGAGAAAAACGTAAGCTTTAAACTAAACAGAACAAAAAAAGGTAATAGCCGCTCTTCTTTTTTCAGCCGCGGCACAAAAGACACGACAGTGGCAGCAGTGGGAGTGAAAAAAAAGACATACGAGGTGCCCGAGCGTACCTAGTGGGAATTGTTTGCCGATTGGATTGTTTCTTGACCGGGTTGCTGCCGGAATGGGATGCGCACGACTGCAACAAACCGGGTATGCCGTGCCCGGTATTGCGGGTCGTATCGCATTGCAGAACGGTCCGATCTCCGTGCGCTCTCCGTTCGAGGTTGCACCGTGGACACACTTAGTGGTCACGTACACCGGGGCCACGCGGGTACCCCAAACCGGCCTGGCAACCGACCGATCCCTCCCCGGGGGCGATTATTTCAAGAGTCATTCCCGGGCGAACACGCTTTCTATCTTTTTGACGCACCCGGGCGTTTCCCTGCTGCGAACGCTGGACAATCGGGCGGCAAACACTTTCCAACCATTCTTACCCACTCTTCAGCTGCCACCCGCACCACTTGAAGCACCCGCACGAGGCTATCGGGCTTGCCGGGACGATTTTACGTACGGTCACCATACGCTTTTCGGTCGTAATTCGTCCACCGTTCCGCCGTACCGCCCGAGTCTCGGTCGGGTCGGTGAATATGAGCACATAAAAATGAGCTTTCCGCTCCCGCCTTCACACACCATGGCTGCATGCTGCAAGAATGTTCGACGGGATTTTAAATAGACAATGCGCGCGGGCGAACGGGTGAACGTCATCTTTGTCGACGGGAAATGGAAATCGGTCTGGAAAGTATTGTCGATGGTGGCAGAAATGCAATAACATTAAAGTTTATGATACCTGGTCTCTTTCCACCCCCGGGCCCTGCCCACCACAGGCAAGCATTATGGCTTGTCGTTCGGCTTCTTCTTCTTCTTCCCGTTTTCGCCCACCGCACGTAAAATAAATGTTCCACGCGTATAGCAAAACGGACATAAAGCATACCCGACATGGCACTTGCGGGATGGAAACATCCCGCGGTGTGTGTGTGTGTGTGTGTGTGATTTTTTGCGTCTGGTACTTTTTTCTCATTCTCCTTTTTAATCCCCACCAGAAATGAATCTTAGAAGCCATTGGGCACGGTTGCACATGTTTGGTGGTGCCTTTGATGGAGAATGTGTTCCGTTCGCACGGTGGGAATGATTCGAACAAAGTTGAATTTCTGATGGAAACTATTTATCCCAACTTTCGCTCTGCGATTTTCTCGCTAGAACTTTTCAGTAACAACACATGCCTTAAAATTGCTACTTTTCATTTGATATGGATGTGTTATTAGCACAACTTTCCTACTAAGGATAAAAGATTTATTTGTTTCTCTTATTATTACTCCTAAATGTATGCAATGCACGATATATGTATCTAGGGATAATTTTGCAAAAAAAAGTACAATTAAATCATTTTACCATATCTGTATAGCTAAGAAACGATTGTTTATATATAATAAACATCCTAGATATAGTGTCGCTCATTCTCAGTATCATAATCAAAAATGTTATAATTAACCCTCCTTAGAAGCAGCGTGCACTAAATGACCAACACTTTTCACACCGTGTGTCCGAACTTCCAAGGTAACGTACGGAAACGTACGAGCTTCCAAGGCAACTAGATCATATTTTCCGATTTGAGTAGAGCGTGGTGGCGAACAACGTCCACTGCACTACTTGTCCAGCTGCACCGGCGTTCCCGGCGTGATCATTTTATTTCATTAAGAATTATGAACAAACACCTACCGACGACCGTCAGGTACGTGCTCTGCTCGTTGTTGAAGTACCTGTGCGAGTACCTGCGCGCACCGACACCAGCACCAGCACGGCTGCTTGATGATTTTAAACCGAAACCACTATCATTTCACCGCACCATCAGGGACCGCAAGTCAATGTGTGACTCAACCGACTGCCCGGATGCACGACTGCATCCAGATGGCAAAAGGCAATGGAAATGATAAATGGGTAAGATTGTATGAATCGACTGGCGTGGCACACCACACGTTCCACCGTACAATGGGGCAGCGAATTTTCGCGCTTCCTCGAGTGTGGCAAGCCGGGCTGGGAGAGTATGTTATGGTTTTCGGGAAAGAATTGGGTCGTTATAATTACTTACGATTACCGGGCGATTCCGTTTTTATGGCATCCGGGACGTGCGCAGACTGCTGAAGAGCGTTTGATATTTCTGATACTGTAAGAATGACCGTGCGCGATGCTTCATTCAGCGCAATGCTGCATTTGTATGCATCGGTTTAAGTACCGACGATTCCACGAACCTGCTGCCGAGCATACGTTTACTGTGGGCAAGGTTTTATTGTTTTGTTTTCCATTGAAAATAGGTTTCCTGCTAACATTCAAATAAAAAAAAGAAAACATACGCTTGCCGCTTAAAAGACTTCGTAAATAAAAACATTTTAAACATACACACTGCATACATTTAGGCGCAGTTATACTTGAGATAGCCATGTGTATTATGAATGTTTGAAAAATTAAAAAATATGTCTCGATCATTCTACAATAGATTTTAATTCAAACTGATCATCCTGGAGGTTTCTTCCAAACTTTATCCATTAAACAAATCAATCGCACCATAAAAAACAGCTTCCAATCACGATCATTTGTTCGCCGAAAAGACGGCTTGACCTGCCCCGGTTCATCAGCCCAATCATCTTAACCTGTCCGGAAGATTCCGTTCCGGAGTGCCGCTCTTCCCACCGGGCGCCCGCATTTTTCGCATCAAAAGCGAACCTTTCGGTTAGCATTCTCAACGGGTCACATTTAATTTGCGAAAAAGTACCACCCACAGCAAAAACGCACGCGTACACAAACCCTCCGATTGAAATGGCTCACCTTGCTTGGTTAAAAAGTGAATGTAACAAATTGAAGGGTATATGATGAGAGGTGAGGCGGAGGGTTTTGAGGAAGTAATTGAATTTCTCTTTTTACCTCGTTGCGTTGCTTTTGATCAGCGATCATTGAAGAAGAAAAACGGATACCATTTTGCCCGGGAAGGACCTACGCATTGAATGTGAAGTTTTGTTTTGCTGGTGTTCTTTGCTGCTCAACAGAATTTAATTTTGAGAATCGAAAAAATCCCCAATCACCCGACACTGTGCGGGTGAGCAGTTGTTTTCATTAAAATATCGAATGAACCATTTTGTGTGCGCTGAAAGCAATCACTTGAGTTGCTTTACGAGCTCAGACGCATTTTTTCCGGTCCGTTAGAGCATTTTGTGCGACTCCCAAATGCAATGAGAATAGTCGTCATTTAGGCGGTTTTTTTATTTATCTCATACAACAATCGATCCACTGCTCCGATGCTAAACCGTTCCCGAAACGACCCGCAGCTAATCATTACTGTTCGGTGTCACGCCGGGCTAATCCATTATCTCACCACTGGACGCTGGGTAATATTTCATTACATTCAAATTGGAACGAGCGCCATGATGGATTCTAGCCGGCGACGATAAGAGCCCTCGTTTCATTCACGCCGAAGGGGCCACATTATCGTACGCAAGACGACAACACTTTTCAAGAAGGTCGAATGAATTCGCCACGCCCCGGGTAGCTGCTCACCGGGAATATTAATACTTCGGTGACGGCGGCCTTCCCCTCTCGAGCTGAGCTGGAAGAAAGATTACTCCCTAAGCCTGACAGGCACCCGGCGGCGGCTGGCGATGTGCCTGGGACGAGTCACATTCTCTGCGAGCCATCCGTTGCCGGACGTGGACGCGGACGTGCCTTGCAGTGTGTCCGGAGGGATGCATAACGTTCCGGTACGGCGTCGTTTGCTCCCGGGATTTTTTTTTCTTTTTTTTGCTTCCACTTCCCCGTGCATATAGAAAGTGATAAATGACTTTTATTGGAATACTCGTTATTATAATGCTCGATGCTTTTTGCTTCACCCTTTTCACCAACGCCATGCACCCAGCGTTGGAGGGAAGAATCTCGCCCTCTCGTCGCCTTGAACGATTTCCCCTCGATAAAAGAATCGCTCGTTGCCCAAGTTCGATCGTTGTGCATAGTTTCCGCGTTGCTCGCCGGCTACGATAACGAAGCCGTACCGCTGAAGGAGCTGACTGAGCGTACGCCGGAAGGAGGGAAAGTATTAGGAGGCTAGCGAAAAGAGTATTGAAAAGAAAACAGGACAATTTCAAAGCATCAAATGTCAAACTACAAAGCAACAGGGATTCGTTTGATGTGACAAGTTCAACGATCACACTGAAGAGTCTGTAAAGATGTTTACTTTTGCAGCATCCATACTTAAATTGAAGTTTTGAAGTACTAAACGAAAATTCGTTGGGAACTGCTACTAACTAACAAACATGAACGACTCTTTTATGTACAAGGGTACTCTTTTACATGGTCAATATTATCAACAAAGCAATAGCGTTTCGTTGCGTTTCACAGACTCTACTGTAAAACATATTCCAAACGATATCTGCTATCGTTTTGAATAGTTTCTACACATCCTGTTTAAGATGCAGCTCGCTTGTGATGGACGCACCAACGAAATGAAGGATCCGGTTTGGTATTTTTTAAGAAGTATTCTTCAGCTAAGGAACTCTCAACGATTTTCCACCACCACACGTGTTAGCTTCCACAGTCAACGTTCTCCATACATGCAGAGAATAAACACTAATACGCCGACGGAACTTCCCTAGACATTGTGCAGACGGTGCAGCGTTTGTCTTGAAAGGAAATTGAACTTACCCAGCGGTCCATTCGTTAGGTGACCGGAAGCACATTTTCATGCCACGATCCGTTCCGTTCCGTTCGTCTCTGGTGCTGCGAAAATGACTTTTACCATTACTTACTTCAAAGCGACAAACGCACGCCAGCCAGTGAGAGATGAAGAGCAGCTCCTTTGTCCGAGGAAACCTTTTCACAAATTATAAGGACGTTCTCTCACATTTGGATTTACGGGGGAAATGGTAAAGGGGCTGAGAGAATTAACGGATTGCGCTGGATTTTAACGAAGCGAGCAAAAAGTTCAACTGCCAGCTACAAACGAGCCTCGTGGCAAATGGCAAATGTGTGGAAGGGTACGCTGAGAGAGTTGCACTCCTCTTTTGTTTCTCCTTTACAACTGACGCAGGATTTTACACTAGTTTGACTGTACTTTTTTTTAGAGAGACCAAAGGTGTGTCCTTGGCAGACGATGTGTGTGATTGTGACGTTTCCTTTCATTGCTACAGCTGCTGGCTGGATGATGAGTTTCATAATTAGTTAAACTTCTGAGAAACTAAATGAAACTGGTGTTCAATACGGAGTAATATGTATGACAAAAAGCTTGGAGAGAATAATTGTTGCTTGAGTTTCAGTCCAGTGGAGATTGAGTGTTGGAAAAATATCACTTTCGATACACACTTTTGGTGGTTTAAGAAATATAAACAATAAATGTAGAATAATAAAACCAAACTGTCGTTCGGTTCCATTCGCTATTTGGATAAATTTCATTTTTAATACTTTAATGGAAAATAAAAACTAACAGATTTCTTAAACAAGAGATGTGCTTACTTTTGATCGTACGTATCTAACTTTTATCGCAATTTAAATAAATTCATGCTCAAAAAACCGCTGACATTAAACACACGTTGCAAGGATAACGCCATGGTAGGGATTAAAATTTATTTCCCTTTAACTATCACATCTTCATTGGTCACAAAACACAGTCCCTTTCACTATTCAACTCTGGTTGGTTTTCTTCCCACAGTCTCCTTGAGCTAAGGTCAGAAACAATTGCAGCCGATTCAGCGTAAAACGTCCCCACGATTGTCCCATTTACCGCCCGATGAGGTGCATTGTGCAGTAAAAGAACGAGACGTGTCAGTTTCGAGTTCGAAAACACCCTTACTCGAGCTAATGAAACGTTTCGGCATCCACACCCGATCCGAACCCCTCCAAAGTCCCGACATCATTAGCCTCCGGTGACAGAGGCAAGTCAAAAGGGCAAGTGCGTGTCCTGGCAGCGTGTGATGGTAAATAAAAGCAGACATGGCTGCCAGCTGACATGATGGCGAAGTTTACGAGCGGTCGGTTTTGCATCAGATTTCGAGCTCCAAATCCAAGTCACCGTTGGCATCGCTAAAGATACGGTTGATGTCATTCTTTCTTTCACGCTCGACGCTAAGATCGACCCGATGCGATGGATGCAGAAGACGCTACCCATAAAACGTGTCGCCGTGCGGATGATGGACTTTTGCACTTCAGTCGCCTCAACCATGTGCTGAGTAGCGTAACATTACCCCGATCGTTTCGAACGCACAATGGTTCCGACCCGTTTTCAGCATTTATCATCACTACCCGTACCACTTGAATGGTTCATCGAAACCATCGAAACCATCGAAACCATTCAAAAGCCACCGTGTTCAATACATTCATGTGCTCGATTTCGAGCACGGGCAAACGATTAAGTACCTTTAACAGAATAACAACGACCTCATTAGCATGGGCTCCGGGCTCAATGAATCAGACAAAATAATACTTCACCGAAAAAAAAACACATCCCCCTGCGAAAGGTCCTTGGGAAAGTCGCATTAAATAAAAACTCTCCCACCGCACCGGACGAAATTAAATTGTACTGGCTTGCATGGGACGTCAACAGGTACGGCCAACCAACGGAATAGCAAACAAAACGAGGTGAATAAAAAAAAAACACCCAAAACGAACCGCTCGCCACACGCTCCCTCTCTTGGATTGTGTCCGGAAATTAATTCCAACCAGCCTCGGCAGAATCAAACCAAGAACCGAACAAACCACTGAACCGTAATTAAAACATAAACAGTTGAAGTGGCAGAAACAGTAGCGAGCGGCCGCCAGGAAACCCGGATCCGGAACCGTCAAGAGGGAGGCCACAACTACGGCAGGACCCTACCGAACCTCCTCCATTCGACCTTACGATCGGCCGTGTCCACCGTTCTGTTTCCGCATTTCCGGCAGCAGGTAATTTCGAAAGCCTTCTCCGGTCCGGAACACAGAAACTAATGTAATTTTGCATTTGCCTCCATTGTGCTGGTTCCACGTAAGCCGGACGTTCTTACCCCGTCCTAGGATAAGTATATAAAACTCTCTACTTTTCCCTCTCTCTCTATCGTTTGTTTTTTTGTGAATACACCACCACTGTCCCAGTACAATGATTAGCTCCGGGCTTCTCCGTAGTTGGTTCCCCGGTAGCTGTTCACCGGCAATGTCGGAGGTAATAATGGAGTCTTCGTTACTCCAAGGCTTACCTTTTGTTACCGATGCTGCTAGTGGTGAGATCAGCATTTGCTCTGCTGTTGCGGTGGATCCGGACACCGGACACTGGTCTGTCGCAGACAATATTGGCCCCGAATGAAGTCGTTGATGGCGTTCGAAACTGCACGGAGTGCTGGTTCGCTTGGGGTTTTTATTTTAGTTATTTTTTCGAACAGCTTTCAAGCCAAACACTTGAGGATGTTAAAGTCTCATCTCGAGATCATGGAATGTTACCATATCAGCGTAAAAATTAAATAGTTCCAACGAGCAAATCGCTTACATTTCGTATACTAAGAGCACTGAATGCTAGTGTTACCCGTTTGTTTGCATACATGCAGGCGCAAAATGTTAATTTCGCCTCAATGTATGTAAGCCAGCAGACAAGACGAAGTTTTGCAGGTTAATTTTTTTTTCTAAGCGATAATAACAGTTTACATTTCATTGTAACTGTTGAACCGATGCACCGACTAACGATCAATTAAGCTCCATAGGCTAGGTGGATGGGTTTCACGGGATCAATAATCCCTGCCCGCGTGTGACAAAACGGTTGGATCATTTTCCGTTCACCGTAATTTATCGCACATGCAGCGCACCATTTATCCCTCCCGTAAACAGGTAGATGTTCAACTAAAGGCACGCCGACTAAATGGAAGACAACGTGCGGCAAAGGGATTATGGTGACAACGAGACCAATTGAGCCCGATTAGATCGCATGTCACAAATGTCTCGCACAACAGACGCGAATAGCTGGAAGGGTTTCCGATGCAGCCGTTGAGACGGATCGGCCGGATTTGCACTCATTTGTACGCGATTAGCATTCGTACTCCGGTTGAGTAATGTGCCTCGTAGCTCGAGGCGATAAATTCGATCCAATTATGCCGTCTCATTATGAAATGCTTCGATGCCAAATACGTATTTGTAAGCTCGAAAATCCAAAAAACTTCGGATTTTTTTGGGGAACATTTGCACTGCATAAAGTGAAAAATAATTTAAATATTGATCCATTCCTTATTCTTCACGGGACGGCACGCATGAAATATACTCATCACATTCAATTTGTGTGGCCTGCTGGAAAGGATTCACCCCGTGTTCATTCGATTAAGACATCCGACTAGGTTACGTGTAAAGCTATTGCAGCATAACGAATCAATTAAACTGCTACTGCAGCAAACATCGAACGGAATAATGGAAACCGCACTGACCGTACGAGAGTGCTCCGGGGCGGCCGAAACCTCTGCAGCGAAACGGTTTCAACCATCCTGAAGCTGGAGCTGGTCGGTCGACTGAGACTGCAGGGAAGAACGTGAGTATGTGTGAGTTTTTTTTTTGTTTTTTTGCTGCCTTCGTCGACGCCGTCGTTATCCCCTTTTAGGATGCACGTTTGCACTTTTCGGTTAGTTCGCTGACTCGACGGTATCGACGAATCGACCTTGCTGCTGCTGCTGCTGCTGCAGCTACATTTGTACTCGACTTCTACTTTTTTTCCCCTGCTCCACCATGTGTCCGCTTGGCCGTGTATGCTGCAATGAAAAGCGAAACTAATAACGACCGATTATCGAAGTGTTCCGATGTGCTCCAATCGCGCCCTGTACGATGGTTCAGCTTCCCAAAGCTGCTCCATGCTTTCGTTTCGTGCTTGTGTTTTTTTTCTTTCATTCCACCGCGGGAAAAGGATTTGTACTGTGGAGCACACAAAAAAAAATTGGCCACCAAAATAAAAGAATCTTGTTTTTTCGACGTGTGCTGACAGTTTTTCTACTCCTATCTTAGCTCCAGAGTGCCGGTGGTAAAAAGCGAAGCTTATGATTATAGCCCATTACAAGCCCGGTTAAACGGGCTCTGCTGCTACGCGGGTGCAGAGGATTCTCGTGGCAGATCTGCGCTCTGTTTGTAGCGTTTTCAATTTCCACCCATTAAACCAATATCCGGAGGCAATTGCATGAAGCCATTCGAGATTGCGATTTCATAAGTGATTTCCCGGAAACTGGGGCGTGTTCAGCTTGCGACCACCAGCGGAGTCTCATCGAAATGACTAAATCGAGTAGAAATATAAAATTACCACCGATATCGATACCATTTTGGTCGGTTTCAATGAATGAATAGGAGTAGCGCTTACACGTGTTACATGTTTTCCAAAATGTACAGGGTTTCGAGTCATATAAGGGAGCAATGGAATCGGTAGAGAGAATGTGTCAACCGGTTGAGAGAATGTTGCAGCCATGTAGTGGAATCGTGAAAGCATAATGGAGAATCGTGCAATCAAATAGCCGAATGTTGCAAGTTGCTAGGGGAAACGTGTAAGCGTTGTGGGGATAGCCGTGAATCTTACACTTTTAATTAATTGTTCGTCAGATTCCAGCGACATCGATACCGTACGAGTAAGGGTAAGGGTAAG